>JBBGZY010000291.1:3120000-4320000 GCA_037952925.1 Lithobates clamitans
TTCCAACTAGAGTGTCTGTGAGGGGTTGCAGTGTTGTGGCACCAGTGCCTAAGGCCTAATTTTTCAGCCCCTGTTCAACAGGGGCATGTAATTACAATTCTTGATCTAATATTTCACAACAGGGCCCATTTCTGCACCCACCAAGAGCGAGTGAGGACTTACAGTGTTGTGGCACCAGCACCACCACCACCACCAAAGGCCCAATTTTTCTGCCTTTGTTCAACAGGGGCATGTAATTACAATTCTTGATCTAATATTTCACAGCAGGGCCCATTTCTGCACCCACCAAGTGTGAGTGAGGACTTACAGTGTTGTGGCACCAGCACCACCACCACCACCAAAGGCCCAATTTTTCTGCCCCTGATCTAATATTTCACAGCAGGGCCCTGTGAGGGCTTACAGTGTTGTGGCCACAACAACACCTAAGGCCCAAATTTCCGCTGAGTATATAGGGCAGGCCCCTACTTTCAAACATCTAACTTACAAACGACTCCTACTTGCAAACGGAAGGAGACAACAGGAAGTGAGATGAAATCTACCCCAAGGAAGGGAAATTCTCTCCTGTAAGAGTTAATATGGGAAAAACATTTCTCCTTTCCACTGATGCTTTCCAATCCTTGTTCCACAAAAAACCCCAAATTTTCAAAAAACATTTGTCATTGGGACAAAAAGTGAGGTGAAATCTTCTGAAGAGGAGGACAGACAGCAAAACAAATATCACAGGGGAGATAACCCTTTCCTATGTTTTCCAAAAAGCTTAAAAAAGATTTTTTGGCTGGAGCTAAACACGTTAAAAATGTACCCGTTCAAAATTACAAACGGATTCTACTTAACAACAAACCTACAGTCCCTGTCTTGTTTGCACCGCCTGAATACTGCTGTTCAGAGTATATAGGGCCTGGTGGTCCCACACCTTTCCTTATTTTAATTTGGGTGCGGGGTTCCCCTTAATATCCATACAAGACCCAAAGGGCCTGGTAATGGACTGGGGGGTATCCATGCCATTTGTCTCACTGATTTTCATCCATATTGCCAGGACCCGACATTACATTAAAGCCGCAAGCAGTTTTAAATTACTTTTTTTTTAAAAATGACATTTTGAGCAGGGACTTTTCTAAGCACGGGAAACACGCATCACTTTACAGGCATACTATAGACACCCCCCAGGTATGATATTTAAAGGAATATTTCACTTTTTTTTTTACTGTAAGCATCATTAAAATCACTGCTCCCGAAAAAACGGCCTTTTTAAAAGTTTTTTTTGCATTGATACATGTCCCCTGGGGCAGGACCCGGGTCCCCAAACCCTTTTTAGGACAATACCATGCAAATTAGCCTTTAAAATGAGCACTTTTGATTTTGAACGTTCGAGTCCCATAGACGTCAATGGGGTTCTAACATTCGTGCAAATTTTCGGTCCGTTCGCAGGTTCTGGTGCGAACCGAACCGGGGGTGTTCGGCTCATCCCTAGTCATCACGTACAAATCCGTCGGACTTTGGTGTGATCTGTGTAGGCAAGTCAGTTCATTAAAAAGTCAGTCGTAAGTCCGTCAAAAGTCCATTGAAAGTCCGCTGGAAAGTCTGTCGGACAAGTCCGGTAAAAAAGCCCGCCCATGTGTAAGTGGCCTTAGAAATCCCCTGAGCTGAATGTCCAAAACATACCTCATCAGGAGGGATGTTTCGGAGCATTCTAATTGGTCAGCGTTGTCACATGGGCAGCGCCGACCAATCAGCAGCTGCATAGCCCGTCCTGTCAGCTATGAAAAAGATGCATGGATGCTGAGGGGATTTCTAAGCCTCGGACACCTGACGCGGATATACTGGGACTCAGAATGGGAGGTGGCCGCGGTCCAGGTCAGCAGGACCAGGGGGGGTCCTGTGTAAGTTCACCTTACAGATTTTTCTGTAAAAGGTGAACTTACACTTTAACCAAAATCTGATTGTGAGATATGTTTGTATTCATGCAGAGAACAAGGCAAGCCAACAAAACCTTTCAGAATTACTTCAGTGTACGCAAGACAGAAAACAAAAATTGCATCAGCTACCGTAGCTGTGGCAGATTCATTTTCCCACCTCTTTTCAATTTCACTATGACAGCTTCAAGCAATCAGTATTAAAAGTGCCCTTACCAGGGCTCAAAGGCCATTCAAGTAAGCCATTGCAGGACCAATAAAGAGCCTGGTAAGCGTGTTGAAACATTGGATTACTCTTCATTCTATTCATGTGTCTGCCAATACATTACATCAGACTGCATGCTATTGTGTGTGTATTTTTCATTTAATCCTACCACCTGTCACAATTGGAAACCAATTGTTAAAAATGGATATGGCTAGAAATTGATTATGGTATCTCAATTTACCCTTGTTTCCTGAGTGGCTGAAGTGGAAGTGGCTGGAAATAGACACAATATGTTTTCCCACACACAATTTAAAGGGCACACTTCAGCTGATTTTACTGTGTTTGGATAAAAATCTTATAACCTGCAATAATATTAAAAGATTTTGAAATAAGAACCTGAGTAAACACCATAGAAACATCTATATAAGTGGGTCTTTGTATAGTTTAGTGAGTGTGAAAATGTACCAGCATTCTATTTTTAAAGGATTTAAAACTTTGAAATTACATTAAAGCTGATCTCTAGCTTTTATTGAAGTTTGTTTGTACCAAGCTGGTCCAAACGAACAATTTACTTCACTAAGACATGCAGCGGTTCTCAGCGTTGTATGGACTGTATGTAGCCTCAGCTACATACAGTATAAATTGCTGTGTTCCAAAGCTTTCTCAGAGTGGGAGATCATAGCCACTTGCCAACCGCTATACATATATATACGTTGCAGTTTGCGAGTGGTTTATTAGGATTGTGGCTGAAGATATCTGCCATAACTCCAGTACCACATTTGTCAGTCGGCCGCCTGCTTTCTCATAAAAGCTTTCCGAGCAGCTCACGAACCGCTCAAATGCTTTTCGAAGAGGCAGGAGGTGGCGTATTGGCATAATATCTTTGCATTTGAATATGTTTATGCATTTAATTCTAGTGTATGGCTTTGGGGCAATGCTTGTATGCTTTGATATTCTTATTTACTGATTTCAACCAAGTTATGATATTCACTGGTGTCGGATCTATTTCCCATCCTTTTCACTTATAATTAGAGGAGTCATGAACATTCATTTTCATCTTGGATCATTGGATACTAACTATACCAGTGGGATCTCTGAGGGATACTAGCTTCTTGTGCCCTTATAGAACCAAGAAATGATTGTCCTGTTGTAACTACGGTCCCATTATATGTTTTACAGACACTTTTTTTTTTCATATAAGATAGTCATCGTACAGTCTGTATCTCTGTTTCTGGTCTCTATTTCAGAAATCCAATTCTATCACTTCATTCTCTTGCCTACAGACTCATACTTTGCAATATGTGACTGTCAAATCCACTTTTGCGGATCATTCTCCGACATATTTTAGGTGGGTGACTTTATTATCATTTTTTTTATGATGGCACTGTCCATATGGTTGATGGATAAATGCTAAATATATTCCTTCCCCCTGTTCTTTCTTGTGGTCATTTAGTTGTGAACCCTTACCCTCACCCTGAGATACACTTACACTGTGGATTTTGCTATGGGTTTTCTCAGATGCTTACTAGTGAGTTACAATATATATTTTGGTTTTTGGTGTATATTACTTTGAATGTAGAACACTGTCTCTTATATCTTTGTATGCATTTAGATGCTGGGTCCTCCACCTCCTCCATCATCCTGATGAAACAGTCCATCCCACAAAACAAGCTCAAGACTTTGGAACCCCCCCCCCCCCCACACTAACCCGAATATTGATATTTGGAGCAATAGCATATCAAGCATGATAACAAATAGCACTGAATATAGCATGAGAGTCCTACAGGGCTTGAATTATTAAGAGGGATCTATATAATTTGTGGAGGAGACAAAATCTACTACTTTGCTTTTACCTTTGTATTTTTAAATTTATAGATTCCTGAGTAAAAAAAAACAGAGTGAGGTCCCTCCCAAATCCATAACCAGACCACCCCTAAGCCCTTAATCCTCGCACACAGCCAGTGGGGGCAGCTGGGTGCTCCTCATCTTCCTAAACCATATTAGGCCACATTTCTTTATCATTTTGAGTTTAAGCATGAGCAATTCTTAATTTTTTGCACACATGGTAAAATCAGCATCTTTGGCTAGAAAATTACTTAAAATCCCCAAATTTATGATATTTTCTAAAAGCAGAGCACCATGTAGAATAAAATTATGGCATTTTCAAAAAGAAAGGTAGGATAGCGAAAGAGTTAGAAAAGAAAGGAAAGAGGAGAGAGGAAAGGAAATGAAAGGGAAGGGATCTCAGAGGTAAGGTGTGTTTTCAACCATATATTATATATGAGAAAATGAAAATGCAATTTACCCAGGCATCAATAAGATTGCATCAAAATTAGAAGGCAGGAAATGTGTCGTCCAAGGAAGCCATATATTCTTGAATTTAGGAATTTTGTCATGCGTTATAGCCTCTGTTTTGGCATGAACCATGGCTTGATTAATTTTATAATTAGTTTCAGTTAATATCAGGGTATGAGTTTTCCAGGCTTTAGCGATTGTTTGTTTCCAGCTGTAGTAATCTGCAGCATTAACTTGAACTGATTTTCAGAGAGAATTGTCGGTTTTAAATTCAAAAGCGCAATCAAGGGATCAGTAAGGATGGACACTGCAAATAATGTTGAGATCATGCGGAATATGTTTTCCCAAAATCTTTTGATAATTGGACAGGTCCACCAAATATGAAAATGTGATCCAGGTTCAGTACAGCCTCGAAAGCAAGAGGAGGAGTAATTGGGGGCAAATTTCGCAATTCTAGTAGGAACTAAGTACCAACGTGTAAGTACTTTGTAGTTGGTTTCTAAAGCAGCTATATTTTGAGAGGAGGATTTTGTAGTAGTCCAAATCTTATCCCATTTTGTTGTTTCCAATGAGAACCCAAGATCAGATTCCCACTTAGCTACATATGTGGGCGGACTAGAATCCGATTTAGAAATGAGTTGGGCATAAATGTTCGAAATAAGTCCTTTTGTATGGGGGTCATGTTTACATATGTTTTCAAAGTATGATAATTTATTGAGTGCAAGTCTTCCTTGGATATTAGGCATATAAAATTTTTTAGGGGGTGTGGCTTGGCACGCGACGAGGATGGCAGCACAGTGAAGGAGCTCCGCTGCACACGCGGCCGTGAAAGACACTCCACCTGACCTACAGTGCCCAGATGCCGGGTAAAAAGTTACACCCGACACCACAAGCTCGTCCTCGTCGCAATTGGTGTCACTGGCGAACCAAAACATCGCGGACATTTTTTTATCTAAGGCGGCAGCACGACGCAGTGTAACCAGGCCTAAGATGGCACCGACATACCGAGACGATGAGGGCAGTGAGGACTCCCAATCGGCCCCAGAGAGCACAGACAGGGGTAAGTCCAGACCGGATCATCCCCTGACGTTCTCGGATATGAAAATGTTCGCCGCTGACATCAAAGCCTCTTTCTCAGCAGCAGTTACAGACCTGAAAACTAGCATGATTGTCCTTAATGAGAAAATGGCGGAGACAGAGGCTGAGGGGGGTAGAGATCGGGCTATCCATAAACTAGAGAGAAATACAGTCTCACAAGCACAGCACTTCATTGAAATGAATAGACATATCGAGGACCTTGACAACCAAGGGCGAAGGTGTAATATCAGAGTAAGAGGGATCCCTGAATCAGTAGAAGCTGCCCAAATTATCCCAGCACTGAGGAGAGTTTTTAACAGCCTCTTGGAAAGGCAAGAAGACATAGACATTGATTTCGTAAGGGCACACAGAGCGCTCAGACCTAAAGGGCCTGATACAGCACCTCCGAGAGATGTAATCTGCTGATTGCAAAGCTTTGGCCTAAAGGAAGAAATAATGCGCAAAGCCAGGAGAAATGATAGCATTATTTTTAATAGAGCAACGCTGATGCTTTTCCAGGGTTTATCTCAGATCACGCTGAGAAATAAACGCGTTTTGCGCCCTCTGCTGGAGAAATTGAGAGAAAAAGACTTAAGATATACCTGGCGCTTTCCGTTCACACTCACGGTCACACACAATGGCCACCAGTATATTTTGCACACGCCAGCAGATCTCCCAGACTTCTGCGAAGCCCTGGATTTAGATCAAATCAACTTGCCAGAGTGGTATGCCGACTTCCTTCAACCCCCACTGGAAAGAACTCCGCCAACCTCACCATTTTCTTCGCCAGAAAAGAGGCAATCTAAGAAACCCAGATACAACCGTGGCAGCAGCTTTAAGGCAGGAACATCTAAACGGTCAAATGAAGCTGCCAATGAGCTAGAAGACTAGTAATGTCCAACATTTCATGCTGCTATGTGATGTAGCTATATGAGAGATATCTCTTTACTGAACTACCACAATACTTGTCCTTTCAAGCTTAACTTAAGCTTTGACTACTGTTTACTATGTCGTCATTTCATGAAGTTCACCTCGCTTTGTTCCCGCATAGCTATGGGTCCCCTAAACAAGAGCACAGTCCTCCAACAGGAACAGAGAAATCCTGGACATTTTTGAGATCACACAGCCAAGCGGTTCTGCATTTCTACCTAATCACCCGAAATATCTAACACCTGAATTGGAAGCTACTTCTACGTCAATTACCTGATAGTTAAAAGACTAAACACATGCTGGCCCCTGAGATCATTCAAGCTGAAGGATTATCCATAGTCAGAGTTGCCGGAGAGGATAGAAATTCATCTAAGGACACAAAGATCCTGTCACACGAACATCAGAATCATACTTATCTCATATATGACAAAAGCATGTGAGGACTATTTTTTCAATGGTGCACTTAAAATCTAGATTAAATATAAGTAAAGAGGTATTAAAAGTTCATCCACACTGGTCACTAATTAGTGATGGATGAAACTATCTCCTAATTAATACCAACCTTCCATACGCACTTTGGTTGGGTGTGATCTATGTATTAGTGCTTAAAGTTTAATTTTACCAGTTATGACCGTGTGTGCGGCAATTTGGCCGATTCTTTTTTTTACTTTTTTAGTCCATATCTCCGTTCACACGATTTTTTCATAGTTTTTTCTTTTATTTTGGATTTTTTTGGTAGTGAGCTGCCAACTGGTTGTTAACACCTCCCACTAACCCCACAGAGTATCTTGCAACTCCTGATTGGAGCACAGAATACACTTAAAAAAGTTGGTCGGCTTCACCGGGGAACGGAACTTTTAGCCGTACCGGGTGACGGCCCTCCAACGCTAACTCTCTGTGTTACTCGTTTCTTCCTATATTTTCTCTTTCTAATTCTATATCTTTCTCTTTTCTTTCACAAACTTTTACTTGGTGCTAACTAGCAATATTGTATGACTGTAATTCCTAGTATCTGAATCAAACACTAATTTCAGAATCAAAGTTGTGTTCTCTTCACAGCCGGGAGAGCCGAGCACCTCCTCCTAACCTCCTGCCATGGCCTACTCATCTCTGGGAGACCCCCCCATTGGTGATATCACACAATATTAGAGGCCTCAACATTCCAGAACGTCGTTCCACCATCCTACGAGAACTCAAGAAGGGTAATCCACATTTTGTCTACCTTCAGGAGACCCATTTTAAAACGAATCATGCACCCACTCTTACAAATCCGCATTTTACTAGAGCATTTCACGCTACAAACCCAGATTCAAAATCAAAGGGAGTCTCTATCTTGATTAGCAAAGAGGCCCCTTTTGAACTAACTGAATAACTATGTGACCCGGAGGGTAGGTTTATTTTTCTTAAGGGAACCTACGGAGGAACTCCGATAACCCTAGCTAACATCTATTTCCCCAACAGAGGACACGTCCCGTTTTGCCAACGCATTATCAGGAAGCTCACAGGGTTTGCTTCGGGATGTATAATTCTGGGAGGAGACTTTAATGTCCCATTGAACCCTCTATCCCAGTGTTTCTCAACTCCAGTCCTCAAGGCGCCCCAACAGGTCATGTTTTCAGGATTTCCCTCAGATGAAACGGCTGTGGTAATTACTAAGGAAGTGAAACTGATCAAATCACCTGTGCAAAATAATGGTAATCCTGAAAACATGGCCTGTTGGGGCGCCTTGAGGACTGGAGTTGAGAAACACTGCTCTATCCGACATGTCAAATGGAAAGACATGTCTTTCATACAAAATTCTTAAAAAAATCAAATCCCTTTTGCAGTCCCTATAGCTGATAGACACATGGCGCTTCTTGAACCCGAACGGGAAAGACTTCACGCACTTTTCCATTCCTCATTTAAGATATGCTCGGCTAGATTATCTATTTATCTCGCAAAGAGATCTTTCCCGAGTGACAGGCTCACAAGTGGGTGTCCAAACAATCTCAGATCATGCCCCTATATCCCCGTCTGTGAGTTTACTGAACTATACACATAGACAACCGACCTGGAGACTGAACGCATCTTTGCTGACAGATCCATCACTCCTTACAGAACTGACTACCAACCTAACTGAATATTTTAAAAACAATGCCACGCCAGGAGCTGACCCCTTGATGGTGTGGGAAGCCCACAAATGTACCATTAGAGGAATCCTGATTGCAATGGGCTCTAGACGAAAAAAAGAGAGAGGCTAATATAAAAAAGCTCATTATGCAGATTAACACATTAGAAAGATTACATAAGCAATCTCTCTCCATTGATTCCGCCACCAAACTCCTGGAAGCTAGGAAAGAATTGCAACAGATTTTTTATCACAGAACCAAACCTATGCTATTTTTTAAAAAATATATATATTACGAGTCAGGAAACAAGGCGGGCAAACTCCTGGCGAGGGCATTGCGGACACAAAACGCCAACAACCACATTGCTGGTATTAAGAATAAGAATGGAAAACTTGATGTGACTTCTGAGGAGATTGCGGAACATTTCCACGATTTCTACACAAAACTCTCTACTAAATATAGATGTCAAACTATCTGCAAAGGTTCTTGCTATGAGATTGGGCCCCTGCTTCCGGGATTGATAGGCCTAGAACAGGTTGGGTTTGTGCCAGGCAGAGAGGCTAAGGACAATGTTACTAAAGCCCTACTCCCGATTCACGCAGCAAAAACGCGAAATATCGAGGGCCTTCTCCTCTCCACGGATGCGGAGAAGGCCTTCGATAGAGTAGCATGGGACTACATGCTGGCAATATGTAGAAATATAGGCATGGGCACACATATGATGTCCTGGATCTCTGCGCTATATCAAGGCCCAACTGCACAGCTGAAAATCAATGGCACGTTATCAAATAGAGTACATATTACAAACGGGAAAAGACAGGGGTGCCCGCTGTCACCCCTGTTGTTCATTTTATCGCTGGAACCCTTTATTAGAAGGGTTCAAACAAATGACGCAGTTCATGGATTTAAGGTGAAGGACAGGGAGTTTAAAGTCGCGGCATACGCAGATGACCTTTTATTTTTTTTGACAGACCCGTTAATATCCATCCCTAACTTACTGAAAGAATTCTCACACTATGGATATTTATCAAATTTAAAGATCAATTATACAAAATCTGAGGCACTGAATATTTCTCTCCCAGACAGGATCCTTGAACAGACTAAAATCAACTCCACATTTTGTTGGGAACCGTCAGCCCTTAAATACTTAGGGACATTGTTAACGCCCCAACTCCAATCTGTCTTTGAGAGGAACTATGCCCCCTTACTCCGGAGCTGTGAGAGGAATCTCGATAGCAGGAACTTAGGTTGCTTCTCGTGGTTTGGAAGGGCAGCACCCATCAAGATGGTGGTACTACCTAGACTCCTATACCTTATACGCACCTCACCAGTTAAAATACCACAGAAATTCTTTAAAACGCTGAATTCCGCAGTACTGGGGTTCCTCTGGCAGCAAAAGAAACCTAGGATAAAACTGACTAAATTAACACAACCTAAGGAACTGGGAGGGATTGGATTCCCGAATTTCAAGCATTATTATTATGCATCACACATAGCTAGGGTGATTGATTGGCACTGCCATGCACATGCGAAGGACTGGGTGATGTTGAAAGCAGAACTAAGCCCAATACCACTCACTTTTTCACCATGGATCCCGAAGAACAAACACCCAAGCAATCTAAAAAGACACCCCATCACAGGCACCTCACTAGAGATATTCTATAATGTTGCCAAGAAAAAAGATGTCGCCACAATCCCCAGCCCTATAACACCACTAAAAGACAATCCTGACTTTATGCCGGGCGACTGATACATAACATTACAATCCACAACGGACGGGAACCCTCTACTTTCAAGAGACTGCTTTCAGGGAGGTAAATTCAAGGACTGGGTAGCCATTAAAGCGGATAAGAACCTACCCCACCTACGCCAATGGACATACTTTCAAATACGAAGTTACCTAGGCAAATTTAAGAATACTGGCGATATAAATAGACCCCTAACAGACCTAGAGTCAATTTGCCATAGCAAATCCTCTCTTGATAGGGCCACTTCAGTTGCTTACACCTGAAACATCCAAAAATCATGGAGGAGGACACGCACAGGAGGAGGTGGTCGGTTGACCTAAATGAAGATATTGCAGCAAAACAATGGAGGTATGCATGTATATTGGCACACAAATGCTCTACGAACACAAGTCAACAGGAGACGAGCTACAAATTATTGATGCACTGGTATCATACTCCTGATAGACTTCATGAATGGGACAACCAGAGGTCTGAGATATGTTGGAGGTGCGGACAAGAAGTAGGTACTCTGATACATATATGGTGGGGCTGTAAATTGATTACAGCCTATTGGACTGAAGTCCAGAGCTTAATTAAATCAATCACAGAAACTACATTAAATTTAAATGCAGCATGTTGCTTACTACACATCTCGGACTTCTCACTCAGAAGATATAAGCATTCTTTAACCAAACATCTGCTTAATGCAGCCAAACCACTGATCCCCCTGCACTGGAACTCCACCAGGGTGCCCTCCATATCAGAATGGTTGAGTAAAATAAGAGAGGTATACGAGATGGAGGACACCCTGGCCCAGGACAGAGGTACTGTAGAAAGATTTAATAAGACATGGCAACCTTGGATAAACTTCAAATATTCTAAGACTTAAGAAGAAATAATGAGCCGACACACCCCAAGATGACTGTGTAATTCTGATTGCAAAAATACAGTGATCTTTAATGTAAAAGCAATCAGAGATTTACCTAAGACTTACGCACCACTCTTTTGATTCCTCTATACCTCTTCTCTTTCTTCTCTTCGATCTCTCTTTATCTGTACGTTTTACTATAACAACACTTCATCAAATGATAAAAATGCATAACATATGACTCTCCTATAGGGATGAGCTTCGAGTTCGAGTCGAACTCATGTTCTACTCGAACATTGGCTGTTCGCAAGTTCGCCGAACAGCGAACAATTTGGGGTGTTCTTCTCCGGGCCGCTCCGCAGCCATGCTGGCATGGTGGGAGGCTCCCGCTGTGTGACGGCGTCTCTTTGTCTGACGGTTCTTAAATAACGGGGGGCGGGGCCATCCGGTGACCCCGCCCCCCTCTGACGCACGGTGAATTGACGGGACTTCCCTGTGACGTCACGGGGAATGCCACAGGGAAGTCCCGTCATGTCCCGTGCATCAGAGGGGGGCGGGGTCACCGGGTGGCCCCGCCCCCCGTTATTTAAGAACCGTCAGACGAAGAGACGCCGTCACACAGCGGGAGCCTCCCTCCATGCATGGATGCGGAGCGGCCCACAGAAGAAATGAAGAAGGAAGAAGAGATGAAGAAGAGAAGAAGAAGAAGAAGAAGATGAAGAAGAAGATGAAGATGAAGAAGAAGATGAAGAGAAGAGCGGGAGCCTCCCCCCTCATGCCATGGGTGCGGAGCGGCCCGACGAGAAGAAGATAGAAGACGCCGCGGAGGAGATGCTGGACGAGAACGCCGGAGGAAGAACCAGAAGAGCCAGAAGAACCAGAAGAAGAAGAAGATGAAGGAAGAAAGAAGAAGCATTTAAATAAAGGAATTGTCAAAAACTGTCTCTTGTCATTTTTAACATTTTTGACAGTTTTTTAGTGAAATGGTAGGGGTAAGTACCCCCTTACCATTTCACACAGGGGGGGGCCGGGATCTGGGGGTCCCCTTGTTAAAGGGGGCTTCCAGATTCCGATAAGCCCCCCGCCCGCAGACCCCCACAACCACCGGCCACGGTTGTGGGGATGAGGCCCTTGTCTTCATCAACATGGGGACAAGGTGTTTTGGGGGGCTACCCCAAAGCACCCTCCCAATGTTGAGGGCATGTGGCCTGGTATGGTTCAGGAGGGGGGGGGGCGCACTCTCGTCCCCCCCTCTTTTCCTGCGGCCTGCCAGGTTGCGTGCTCGGATAAGGGTCTGGTATGGATTTTTAGGGGGACCCCACGCCGTTTTTTTTTTTTTGGGCGCGGGGTTCCCCTTAAAATCCATACCAGACCTGAAGGGTCTGGTATGGAATTTAGGGGGAACCCCACGTCAATTTTTTTTTTAAATTTTGGCTGGGGTTCCCCTTAATATCCATACCAGACCTGAAGGGCCTTGTATGGAATTTAGGGGGACTCCCACATCATTTTTTTTTTAAATTTTGGTTCAGGGTTGCCCTGTGGGGAATTCCCATGCCGTTTTTATCAATGAACTTCTATGTGTATTGTCGGCAATGCAATAGCCGCGGTAGTTTTAAATGAGTTTTTTCCTTCAAAATGTCATTTTGCTGTCAGACTGTTCTAAACACGGGAAACATGCGCCCCTTTACAGGCATACTATAGACACCCCCCAGGTATGAAATTTAAAGGGATATTACACTTTTATTGTTTGACTTTAAGCATTATTAAAATCACTGCTCCTGAAAAAACGGCCGTTTTTAAAACTTTTTTTTGCATTGATCCATGTCCCCTGGGGCAGGACCCAGGTCCCCAAACACTTTTATTGACAATAACTTGCATATTAGCCTTTAAAATTAGCACTTTTGATTATTCATGTTCGTGTCCCATAGACTTTAACGGTGTTCGCGTGTTCGAACGAATTTTTTTCCTGTTCGCATGTTCTGGTGCGAACCGAACAGGGGGGTGTTCGGCTCATCCCTACTCTCCTACACATCCTCAATTTTTTTTTACGAGGATGATCAAAATCAAACTACTGTGCAGAGGTCTAATGTTTCTTTAATATGTTTAAAACTGAGGATTCCTTTTTTGATTTTAGAGACCACCTACACTTAATGTAAATACCAAACATATAGTTGCGTTTACTTAAAATGGAATTTTAAGTTCATCTTATGCATATGTAAGCTATATTGAAAATGCCTGTACAGTTGTACCTGTGATACACGAAAAATGCATTTTGTAATTTTCTCTATCTTTCAATAAAACTTTAAATGAGAAAAAAAAAAAATTTAATCTGAAGATATCGGAAAATTTCAGAGTTTGGAAGTTCGTGACTATTACTTAAGTCTGCGAATGTTTTAAAAGAATTAGAGGAAGTAAGACCATGTAATTGGGTCAATTTAAGGGGGTCCATGTTTTAAAGGTTTTAGGAAATTTCCAGGCAGGATAAAAAAGAGGATTTTTAAGGAACGATAAGAGTGGATTATGAGGAGATTGTAAACCACATAACAATTTAAATCTGTCCCATATTGCAAGGGATTGTTTAGTTATCGGATATGTACGTTTTTTCTGGCAAGAGGGCTGTATCCACAGGAGATTGGATATTGATAATGGGTCACAATCTATAGACTCCAGAGCTACCCAAAATGGTATTTCAGTTGTCGCATGGTATTTAGGTATTTGTGCCAAATGAGCCACATGGTAATAGGTAGATAAATTAGGAAATTGGAGACCACCTTTAAGTTTTGGAAGATATAAAGTATGTTTAGGTAAGCGGGGTTTTGAAGAGCCCCAAACAAAGGTTGTAATTTTACGCTGCATTATTCTTAAAAAATATGTTGGAAAATAGGTAAAACCCTGAAAAGATAAAGAAATTTAGGTAATATAGCCATCTTAATAACATTGATTTTACCAATCCAAGATATAGGGAGAGAAGACCACTGAGTTAATAATAATAAGTTATCTGTCGTAAGATAGGTGGAAAATTCATCCTAAATAGTTCAGAGAGATGAGGCGTAAGATTAATTCCTAAATATGGAAGACCATGTGAAAGGGAGAGATGTTTGTGCCTGTCGTACATCTGAGTTGGATAGGGAGATGTTTAGTGGCATAGATTTTTGAGGATTAATGACTAGACCAGAAATATGAGCAAATTGATCAAGTTTTCGGAGAAGATTAGGAGCGGAAATATGTGGAGAGGACATAAAGATTAAGATGTCGTCTGCAAACAGACAGGTTTTGTGATGATGTCCAGCTAACTCAAGGCCTTTAATTGAGGGATCAGAGCGAATTGATTGGGCAAGGGGTTCAATGAGTAAGGCAAATATAAGTGGGGATAGTGGGCAACCCTGTCTCGTACCTCTGCAGATGTCAAATGTGGTTGATTTATACCCTGCATATTTGACATACGCCTTGGGTTTATCATATAAAGAAGAGATCCAACTAAGGAAATGAGGGCCAAATCCCCAGCATTGTAGGACATAGCGTAGGTAGGGCCACAAAACTGTATCGAACGCTTTTTTGATATCTAGAGATAAAAAACAAAGTGTGATTTTTCTTAATTTGGCAATATGCATCAGTAGTGTCGCTTTACGTATATTATCCCCGCTTGACGCTTTGGGATGAAGCCTACTTGATCTCTATGTATTAAAGCGCCAACTATATTATTTAGGCGAGTTGCTAAAACTTTTGCTAAAAGTTTGATGTCTAAATTAAGCAGCGAGATGGGTCTGTAATTAGAGCACCAGAGTGGGGTTTAGGTATCATTGAAATAATTGCAGTTAATGTTTCAGTTCTAAAGCTATGTCCATTTAATAGGGAATAAAGGGCTTCAGTCAATACTGGAGCTAGGATAGAAGCACATTTTTTGTAATACGAGGCTGAAAGGCCATCTGGGCCTGGGCGTTTTTTCAACTTAAGGGATTTAATGGCCATCAGGAGTTCATTAGTGGATATTGGGTTTTCAAGGCACTCGCGATGAGCCGGGGGAATAGTTGGAAGAGTGAACTGTGAAAAGAAGGAGTCTGCTGAGGCTTGATCTAGAGGATCTTCCCTGTTATATAGGGAGGCAAGATGTTTTTGGAAGGCATTTAGGATTTTTATAGGGTTACTGGTATATGTACCTTGGGATGACTTCAACCATATTGGTTTAGAAGGGTGATTTATCTTTTTAAGGGCCCGGGCAAGTAGTGTACTAGGCTTATTGGCTTTAAAATAAAATAAGTGTCTGGATTTACGAATCGTTTTATCCGCTGAGTCTGAAAAGGAAAAGGTCAAGATCAAGGCGTGTTTTATCTCATTTTAATTTTGTTGTAGGAGAGGGGTTAGATTGGAAGAGCACATGTGCAGAATTAAATTCTGCTTCTAGTTTTTGCTGCTTTAAGCGCTTTTCTTTTTTGAGAAAAGAGGCCTGGCGAATACAAACACCTCTAATCACCGATTTATGTGCCTCCCAAAGTGTCATTGAGGAGATATCAGGAACCACATTATTAACCAGATATTCTTTTAAGGCCTTTTCCAAATCTAAGGAACGAGATGGATGTGATAATATAGAATTATTGATAAGCCATGTGGGGTCATGTGCTTTAGGAATTAAAGAAGTGAATGTTGTTAGTACAGCACTATGGTCTGTCCACGCAAATGGTATAAGTGAAGAGGAAAGGAGTTCTGGGGTCATGCCAATTGCGATCAATATGTGATCTATTCAGGAGAATGACTTATGTGGATGGGAATAAAAAGTGAATTGTCGTTTTGTGGGATTATTTTCACGACAAGAGTCTAATAAAGAGTACTGTTGGAGTAATTGTTGGAAGGTATGCTTTCGCGAATTAGAGGCAATAGGTATTGGGGACTTGTCTAAGAACGGATATAGGACTTGGTTTGAGTCACCACAGATTAACAGTGTGCCCATTTTGTGGGTATCGATCACATGTAGCAAGTGGGAAAGTAATGATGTTTGAGTTTTGTTCTGGACATAATAAGATACCACTGTAATTGGGGAATCGGATAAAAACCCCATTAGTATCAGGTATCTCCCTTCAGGGTCTTTAATTTCTTTTTGGAGAGAGAAAGGTGTTGTGCGATGGAATGCTACCAATACTCCTCTTTGTTTGGTTTCAGCTGAAGCCGTAAAAACTTGTTGTTAAAAAGGGCTAAAATATTTGGGAGTTGCTGTAGTAGTATAGTGCGTCTCCTGGAGACACACAACATGTGCCTTGGTTGATGCCAATGAGCGAAACACTTTAGTTTGTTTCTGTGGTATATTTAAACCCTGCACATTTAAAGTAAGTACATTTAAAGGAGCCATAAGAAGGGTATAAAAGACATATGGTCAAAATTAGTCTTTACAATTTGTGTTGCTACACTTACCTCGGAGAAGAGTAAGAACAAGTAGAAGAGTAAGAAGAAGTATGTAAGATAAAGGAGGGGGGGTAAGGTTTATATAGACAATGAACATTAAGTTTAATTATGCAAATAAGTGAGAAAGTGGCGTATTGAGTGCGCAAAAATACGAACCCAGAGGCCTAATAGCTATCCAGGGAATTCCCCAAAATTAACAAGAAGGAAGAATACACAAAGATAGAGAGATGGGGAGAGCAGTGACATTCTCCCGAGACCACGACAGCCAAAACATATATGAATAAAATAAAGTATACTAACACCCAAAAGTGGCTATAATAAGTGATAAGTAAGGGGATAGGGAAAGAGAAAAAAAAAAGGGATGGGAAAAAAGGGGGGCGAGAGGAAATAAATAAATAAATTAAAAAAAAGGAGGGATGGGAAAGGAGGGGCAGAAGGAGTAAGAAAACATTGAGTTGAAGCATATCACACATCTATGTAGAGTATAAACTTACATACCAGGTTTGTTAACCATAAAAATTAATAAGAGCAGGAGGGAAGGGGCGAAAAAAAAAAAAAGGGGAAGCAAACTATAAATTTGGTACACAAAAAGTGAAATATCTAGGAGAATTGAGGTTAGGGGTAAGAATGAGCTCTATGCACTCATAACGTTATCAATTAAGGATGAGTTGAGGGTAAAGATGTTACCATTTGCCAACACATCTAATGGCATAATGAAAAAAAAAAGGGGGAAAAAGCAGAATATGCTTGCAAAATAGAGTCCAAAAAAAAAAAATATGAATCTATCAGTCCATAGTATCTGCAAGGTCTTTATCAGGAGAATTATGGCGACTGCGTTTAGATGAATTTTGTTCTGTCATCTTTGGCAGAATCTCGTGATGGATCAGGTGTAATACGACGGCGAGGACCACTTGAAGTAGAGGATCTATCTATGAGATGTAGATTTTGCAAGGTATTTTGCAACTCATCATAAGATCTGCAGGTATATTTGGTACCTTGATAAGTAAAACGTACAGAAAACAGGAATCCCCATTGATAAGCTGCTTGATTTTGCTGAAGGATTTGAAGAAGAGGTTTTAAGGCTCGCCGTTTAGCGACTGTAATTGGGGAAAGATCGGCGAATAGCTGGTAAGGGTGACCCTGAAAAGTGAGGGAGTCTTTTCCTCTTGCTGCAGCCAAAATTTGCTCTTTGGTGCGAAAAAAATGTAACTTTGCAATTATATCGCGAGGTGGACCTTCAGTTTTGCGTGGCATTAAAGCCCTGTGAATTCGATCAAATTCCAATCGATCAATTGGGATTGACGGCATTAATTCTTGGAATAAAGCAGTGATGGTCGATTGAAGATCAACAATTACCTCAGGAATTCCACGGATGCGCAGATTAGAATGACGTGCTCTATTCTCAAAATCTTCCAGACGCATTTGCAAAGTGAGGTTTTCCTCTACATTTACATTTGTTTCCACATCTTCTACTCTATTTTCAAGGTCTGATGTACGCTGGCCTAATTCTCTGATTTCTTTAGTCATGCTTTCTGTGATATTCTTTGATGTCTGCTTTAGTGCCTTTTGTAGCATCTTTTCAAACTGCTTTATAATATTAGGATGTAAGGTGTCCATTACTGCAGTTTGTGAAGAAGCAGTATATTCAATATCAGATTCACCTGTGTCAGCTGTATCATCCTGTGGCTGCTGTTTCTGCCTCTGCTTAGCAGCACGAGAAGAGCTTGTGTGAGGTGAGGGGGGAGGTGCCATTTTAGACATAGCCCTGGGCAGAGTTTTTCTGAAATTCTTCTTTATTCTACTTTTGGGACGAGCCCCGCCAAACACCATAATGTGTCCCCTTTACCTCAGTAAAGATATGCAGCTCTTTGTATACTTCACTCGAAGTCGTGCGGGTGTTTAATCTGGCCGCGAAGTCCCGGGAGATACAGAGCTTCAGCGGGCCATGTCTGCCTCAGCTTGCATTTTCAATTTTTTATGTCATACAATATTTGTGCAGCTGTTTATCAAACCTATATTTTCAGAAAAAATATGCTAAAAAGAATTAATTTTAATTTTAGTGCACACAAACACAATATACAATTATTTTTTGGCAAAATATAAAGGATAGGGTTGTATTGATTAAATACATATTAAACATATCAAGCCCTAATATGGCTCACACAAAAATGACAAAAAAACAATAGTACCCAAAAATGTCCATAGGCAATGCTTTAAAATATTTTACATATTACTATTTTAAAGTTAACTATAAATGGTGACATTCAAATTATTGTTCTTACTTTTGAATATGTGATGATACCTCAAGTGTGGTGTGATCACTGTTTACACACGCGTTTGCATTTGTGTGTTTGCAAAGGGCAATTACTTTTACATTTTTTCATAATTTTTATTTATTCTATTATAATTTACATGGGTTAACTTTTTTTTTCTTCTTTTTTTTTATTAAGCTATCACAAGGGAACTAAAACTCCCTATGTGATAGCATTGGTAGGTGATACGTTCTCTTTATGGAGACTTCAGGCATCTATTAGACCTATAATATCTCTATTTCCCTTCACTACATCTGATTAAGCATGTTTACAGTACCATAAAAGTTACAGAGAGGCTCTACAGCCTACTGGATAACTTATTTCAATAGCCGAGGGGTTATTAAAAAAATGGTACCAAGTTCACGGCTGCTACTGAAGCCTTGAGCTTGTTTTAATCACTTGAGTTCCAGGCCTTTTTTAAATGGTTTGTTGATGGTAAGTTGTTAAAAAATCCACAAATTACTTAGAATTTTATTGAGAAATAGTATTTCAAGATTTATTTGATGCACATAAGTAGCAAAATAATATGATCATAGCATACAGTTCAGACAACAAGTTTGAAAACTGTTTTTGTCATATCTTTATTTAATAAATTGTATAAAACCTTTTCCTTGTGAATAAACATTTATTACGTCATGCAACCATGTCCTTTAGCTTACAAGGGACACTTTTCTTTCTAATAAGAATGTGCTGTATTACTTATATGCATTGGGGCAGCTTATGTTAATTCACTAGTTAAAATAAAACTTTTGGTCTAACTTTGGATAAAGCAGTTATGAGTTGGAACCTTTGGTCTTTATTGCTCTCTCTCCCCACTGGAAAGAATTACTCTCACAATGTGTTCAATGTTACCAGGACAGAAATTAGGGGCAATATAAAACTTATTATAGAAACAGGATTCGAGGGGAAACCTACCCATGGGAACACCTATTCTGGTGACAACGGTCAAAGATTATAGGTCTGCTCATTGAGAATTTTCTTTTAATTCTTCCATCTCTTGGACAGGAAGTTGGAAAAAATCTCCCAATTGGAGAAACAAACACCAATTAAAATCTGAAAGAAGAGAGAGAGAATGGGAGAGCGAGAGAATAAAGATCTATAATCTATTCTCAGCATAACAACTACTCCTATGCTTCACAGAGCATACAACCATGGTATAGAGTTCTGCACTACATACAGTGCCTTGAAAAAGTATTCATACCCCTTGAAATTTTCCACATTTTGTCATATTACAGACAAAAACGTAAATGTATTTTAGAGGGATTTTATGTGATAGACAGATACAAAGTAGCACATAATTGTGAAGTGGAAGGAAAATGATAAATGTTTTTCAACGCTTTTTACAAATAAATCTGTGAAAAGTGTGGTGTGCATTTGTATTCCCATCACATAAAATTTATAGTGCTTTTCTAGTATTAGAGCAAAACAAGTTCACAACTCAATTGAAAAAAAAAAAAACCTGCTGCTTATGAAAAAAACCTTTTTTTATAAGCAGCAGGCATAGCAGTGGGTGGGGGTTTTTGTGTGTTTGGTGGCTATGGCCTCCCAGGAGACTTAGGCCTCATGTACACTGCTTCTGGTTAGGGATGAGCCGAACACCCTCCTGTTCAGTTTGCAGCAGAACATGCGAACAGGCAAAAAATTCAGCAAGAACACAGGAACATCATTAAAGTCTATGGGACACGAACATGAATAATCAAAAGTGCTAATTTTAAAGGCTTATATGCAAGTTATTGTCATAAAAAGTGTTTGGGGACCCGGGTCCTGCCCCAGGGAACATGTATCAATGCAAAAAATGTTTTAAAAACAGCCGTTTTTTGGGAGCAGTGATTTTTTTAATGCTTAACCACTTCAGCCCCGGAAGAATTTACCCCCTTTCTGACCAGTGCGGTTTTTGCGATTCGGCACTGCGTCGCTTTAACTGACAATTGCGCGGTCGTGCAACGTGGCTCCCAAACAAATTTGACATCCTATTTTTCCCACAAATAGAGCTTTCTTTTGGTGGTATTTGATCACCTCTGTGGTTTTTATTTTTTGCGCTATAAACAAAAAAATAGCGTCAATTTTGAAAAAAACGCATTATTTTTTACTTTTTGCTATAATAAATATCCCCAAAAAATATTTAAAAAAATATTTTTTTTCCTCAGTTTAGACCGATACGTATTCTTCTACATATTTTTGGTAAAAAAAATTGCAATAAGTGTGTATTGATTGGTTTGCGCAAAAGTTATAGCGTTTACAAAATAGGGGATAGTTTTATGGCATTTTTATTATTAATTTTTTTTTTACTAGTAATGGCGGCGATCAGCGATTTTTATCGTGACTGCGGACACATCGGACATTTTTGGGACCATTGTCATTTATACAGTAATCAGTGCTATACAAATGCACTGATTCCTGTGTAAATGACACTGGCAGTGAAGGGGTTAACCACTAGGGGGCTAGGGATGTGTTACTAACTGTGGGGGGGCGTGGCTACATGTGACATATCACTGACCTCTGCTCCCAATCACAGGGAGCAGACATCAGTGACACTGTTACTAGGCAGAACGGGGGAGAAGCTTGTTTACATTAGCATCTCCCCGTTCATCCTCTCCGTGAGGAGATCGCGGGTATCCCCGCGGCGATCGAGTCCGCGGGACCCGCGACCTGACTCACGGAGCTCCCGGCCGGCGCGTGCACCACTGGCACGGCGGCAAAAACAAAGGGATGTATGGGTACGCCCATTTGCCCAGCCGTGCCATTCTGCCAACGTACATCGGCATGCACCGGTCGGGAACCGGTTAAAGTGAAACAATAAAAATGAAATATTTCTTTAAATTTTGTGCCTGGGGGGTGTTTATAGTATGCCTGTAAAGTGGAGCATTTTTCCCATGTTTAGAACAGTACCACAGCATAATGACATTTCTAAAGGAAAAATTGTCATTCAAAACTGCTCGCGGCTGTAATGAATTGTCGGGTCTCGGCAATATAGATAAAACTCATTAAAAAAAGAGCATGGGATCCCCCCAGTCCATTACCAGGCCCTTTGGGTCTGGTATGAAAATTAAGGGGAACCCCGAACCAAAATTAAAAAAAAAAATTGTGTGTGGGTCCCCTTAAAATCTACACCAGGCCCTTTGGGTCTGATATATAAATTAAGGGGAACCCTCGTCCAAATTTAAAAAAAGGCATAGGGGCCCCCCCAAAATCCATACCAGACCCTTCAGGTCTGGTATGGATTTTAAGGGGAACCCTGTGCCAAAATAAAAAAATGGCATAGGGGTCCCCCTCAAAATCCATACCAGACCCTTATCCAAGCACGCAACCTGGCAGGCTACAGGAAAAGAGGGGGGACAAGAGAGTGCCCCCCCTCCTGAACTGTACCAGGCCACATGCCCTCAAAATGGGGAGGGTGCTTTGGGGTAGCCCCCCAAAGCACCTTATCCCCATGTTGATGGGAACAAGGGCCTCATCCCCACAACCCTTGCCCGGTGGATGTGGGCAGGGGGCTTACCCAGGTGGCACTGCCCTCAGTTATATAAGAACTGTCATCAGCGAAGAAGCGTCACATGGTGGAAGCCTCCCATTGAGCCGGATCGGTCTCGGCTTTTTTTTTCTTTTTTGGTCCATCGCGAGGAGATAGGAGAAGATGAATGGACATTGTGGGACTTTTTTTTAAATAAAGGACTTGCCCCCAAGCTGTGTCTCATAATTTTTAACATTTTGACACTTTTTGTGAAATGGTAGGGGTACATTTGTACCCCATTCACACAGGGGGGCAGGATTTGGGGGTCCCCTTGTTAAAGGGGGCTTCCAGATTCCGATAATCCCCCCGCCCGCAGATCCCCACAACCACCGAGCAAGATTTGTGGGGATGAGGCCCTTGTCCCCATCAACATGGGGACAAGGTGCTTTGGGGGCTATCCCAAAGCACCCTCCCCATGTTGAGGGCATGTGGTCAGGTACGGTTCAGGAGGGGGTGCCCTCTCTCCTCCCCCCTCTTTTCCTGCGGCCTGCCAGGTTGCGTGCTCAGATAAAGGTATCTTTTGGATCTTGAGGGGGACCCCATGCCATTTTTTTTTTACATTTTGGTGCAGGGTTCCCCTTAAAATCCATACCAGACCTGAAGGGCCTGGTATTGATTTTGAGGGGTACTCCTATGCCATTTTTAAAAAAAAATTGGCACAGGGTTCTCCTTAATTTCCATATCAGACCCGAAGGGCCTTGTATGGATTTTAGGGGGACCTCCATGCAATTTTTTTTACATTTTGGTTCGGGTACCCCTTAATATTCATACCAGGTAATGGACTGGAGGGGGGACCCCATACTCTTTTTTTTCAATGAGTTTTATCTATATTGCCAACACTCGACAATTCATTACAGCCACAATCAGTTTTAAATGACAATTCCTTTAGAAATGCCATTTTGCTGTGGTACTGTTCTAAACACAGGAAAAATTCGCCACTTTACAGGCATACTATAGACACCCCCCCAGGCACAAAATTTAAAGGAATATTTCATTTTTATTGTTTCACTTTACGCATTAAAAAAATCACTGCTCCTGAAAAAAAGCAGTTTTTAAAAAAATGTTTTCATTGATATATGTCCCCTGGGGCAGGACCCAGGTCCTCAAACACTTTTTATGACAAAAACTTGCATATAAGCCTTTAAAATTAACACTTTTGATTTTTCATGTTAATGTCCTATAGACTTCAAAGGTGTTCTGGCGGCTTTCGAATTTGCCCCGAACACCGCATATTGTTCGGTGTTCGCAGAACATCCGAACAACCAAAGTTCGGCCCGAACTTATGCTTGGGCCGAACCGTTAGCTCATCCCTGCTGCTGGTAAACGGACGTTCAGAGGCAGTTGGCTGCTTTTTTCAGCTGCCCCAGAACTTATCCAATGTTATCTTATGTGTACTTGTACACAGGTTCGTTTAATGTTGTTTTTAGGCAGTTGAGTTTAGAAGCCTTTTTTGGAAAGCAAAAAAATAAGTTCAGACGCTGAGTTTAGAGGCATTTCAAGCTCCAAACGCTTCTAATAGGGCGTACACATGGTCGGACTTTGTTCGGATATTCCGACAACAAAATCCTAGGATTTTTTTCCGACGCATGTTGGCTCAAACTTGTTTTGCCTACACACGGTCGCACAAAGTTGTCGGAATTTCCGATCGACAACCACGCGGTCACGTACACCACGTACGACGAGACTAGAAAAGGCCGGTTCAGAACCAAGCGCGGCACCCTTTGGGCTCCTTTTGCTAATCTCGTGTTAGTGAAAGTTTGGTGAGAGATGATTCGCGCTTTTTCAGACTCGTGGCTTTCAGATCGTTTTCTGCCGTTCAGTTTGTGCTTGTGGGTAGGGATGAGCCGAACACCCCCCGGTTCGGTTCGCACCAGAACGGACCGAAAGTTTGCACGAACGTTAGAACCCCATTGACGTCTATGGGACTCGAACGTTCGAAATCAAAAGTGCTCATTTTAAAGGCTAATTTGCATGGTATTGTCCTAAAAAGGGTTTGGGGACCCGGGTCCTACCCCAGGGGACATGTATCAATGCAAAAAAAACTTTTAAAAACGGACGTTTTTTCGGGAGCAGTGATTTTAATGATGCTTAAAGTAAAAAAAAAAAAAGTGAAATATTCCTTTAAATATCGTACCTGAGGGGTGTCTATAGTATGCCTGTAAAGTGACGTGTGTTTCCCGTGTTTAGAACAGTCCCTGCACCAAATGTCATTTTTAAAGGAAAAATCTCATTTAAAACTGCTTGCGGGTTTAATGTAATGTCGGGTCCTGGCAATATGGATGAAAATCAGTGAGACAAATGGCATGGGTACCCCCCAGTCCATTACCAGGCCCTTTGGGTTTTGTATGGATATTAAGGGGAACCCCGCACCCCAATTAAAATAAGGAAAGGTGTGGGGCCACCAGGCCCTATATACTCTGAACAGCAGTATACAGGCGGTGCAAACAAGACAGGGACTGTAGGTTTGTTGTTAAGTAGAATCTCTTTGTAATTTTGAACGGGTACATTTTTTACGTGTTTAGCTCCAGCCAAAAAATCTTTTTTAAGCTTTTTGGAAAACATAGGGAAGGGTTATCACCCCTGTGACATTTGTTTTGCTGTCTTTCCTCCTCTTCAGAAGATTTCACCTCACTTTTTGTCCCAATGAAAAATGTTTTTTGAAAATTTGGGTTTTTTTGTGGAACAAGGATTGGAAAGCATCAGTGGAAAGGAGAAATGTTTTTCCCATATTAACTCTTACAGGAGAGAATTTCCCTTCCTAGGGGTAGATTTCATCTCACTTCCTGTTGTCTCCTTCCGTTTGCAAGTAGGAGTTGTTTGTAAGTTAGATGTTTGAAAGTAGGGTCCTGCCCTATATACTCAGCAGAAATTTGGGCCTTAGGTGTTGCTGTGGCCACAACACTGTAAGCCCTCACAGGGCCCTGCTGTGAAATATTAGATCAAGAATTGTAATTACATGCCCCTGTTGAACAGGAGCTGAAAAATTAGGCCTTAGGCACTGGTGCTGGTGCCACAACACTGCAACCCCTCACAGACACTCTAGTTGGAACGCAGGAACGAGCCCTGCTGCAAAGTATTGCATCAAAAATTGTAATTACACGCCCCTGTTAAACAGGGGCAGAAAAAATGGGCCTTAGGCACTGCTGCTGGTGCCACAACACTGTAACCCCTCACAGACACTCTAGTTGGAATGCAGGAACGAGCCCTGCTGCAAAGTATTACATCAAAAATTGTAATTACACGCCCCTGTTAAACAAGGGCTGAAAAATTGTGCCTTAGGCACTTTGCAGGATCAGGGAGGCCATGCAGCGTAGGTTTGCTGAGGCATTCGGTCCGGAGTCCTCTGGGTCACTAAGGACGACATGGTCCGCAGCCACCTCCTCCCAGCCACGTACAAGTCCATGTGTTTCTTGGGACTGATCCCTTAAAGACTGTTGCTGATGCTGAGTGCCAGGCTCCACCTCCATACTGACACAATCTTCCTCCTCCTCCTCCTCCTCCTCCTCCTCCTCTTCCTGTGTGATCGGCGGGCACGCAGGAACACTGTCTGGATAAAGGGGGCCTTGAGAGCTAAGGAAGTCCTCCTCTTCCTGCCTCTGTTCTGCCTCAAGTGCCCTGTCCATTATTCCACGCAGTGTGTGCTCCAACAGGTGGACAGGGGGGACAGTGTCACTGATGCATGCACTGTCACTGCTCACCATCCTCGTGGCCTCCTCAAATGGTGACAGGACAGTGCATGCATCCCTGATCATGGCCCACTGGCGTGGGGAAAAAAAACCAAGCTCCCCTGACCCTGTCCTGGTGCCATAGTCGCACAGGTACTCATTGATGGCCCTCTGCTGCGTGAGCAGCCGCTGCAGCATGGCCAACGTTGAGTTCCACCTGGTGGGCATGTCACAGATTAGGCGGTTCTTGGGCAGGTTAAACTCCTTTTGGAGGTCCGTCAGCCGAGCACTGGCATTATATGACCGGCGGAAATGCACACAGACTTTCCTGGCCTGCCTCAGGACATCCTGTAAGCCCGGGTACCTGCCCAAGAACCGCTGCACCACCAAGTTAAGGACATGAGCCAAACAGGGCACATGGGTCATTTGTCCCTGTCGGAGGGCAGAGAGGAGGTTGGTGCCATTGTCGCAAACCACCATTCCTGCCTTGAGTTGGCATGGCGTCAACCACCTCTGAACCTGCCCCTGCAGAGCTGACAGAACCTCTGCCCCAGTGTGGCTCCTGTCCCCCTAGCACACCAGCTCAAGCACCGCATGGCATCTTTTGGCCTGCGTACTTGCGTAGCCCCTTGAACGACTACGGAGCACCGCTGGTTCCGAGGAAGAGGCCATGGAGGAAGAAGAAGAGGAGGGGGTGGAGGAGAGAGGTGTGTCACAATCATTAGCATTTTGGAGGCGTGGTGGCGGAACAACCTCCAACACTACTGCACCTTGTCCTGCATCCTTCCCAGCTGCCAGCAGAGTCACCCAATGCGCCGTGAAACTTAGGTAACGTCCCTGTCCATGCCTGCTGGACCATGAGTCAGCGGTAATATGCACCTTACCGCTGACCGCCCTGTCCAGCGAGGCATGGACATTGCCTTCCACATGCTGGTAGAGAGCCGGAATCGCCTTCCGTGAGAAAAAGTGGCGTTTGGGTACCTGCCACTGAGGAACCGCACATTCCACAAACTCACGGAAGGGGGCAGAGTCTACCAACTGAAAAGGCAGCAGTTGAAGTGCTAGCAATTTTGCCAAGCTAACATTCAACCGCTGGGCATGTGGATGGCTGGGAGAAAACTTCTTTCGGCGGTGCAGCAGCTGGGGCAGGGAAATTTGCCTGGTACAATCTGACGTTGGTGTACCAAAAGCAGATTGCCCACAAGTACTTGGCTGTGACACACCTAATTCTACACCTTCATTCCTCTCAGTGCAGGTCTCAGAGAGGACTGAAGGTCTAGTGGGGTTGGAAATCTCAGCTGATGAGGAGCAAGGAGAGGTCCTCTTTGTTCTTTGGTGTGGGTCTTTTAGATACGCTTGCCAACGAACTGCATGGCAGGTCAACATATGTCTGGTCAAGCATGTGGTACCCAAGCGGGAGATGTTTTGGCCACGTGAGATACGCTTGAGACATATGTTGCAAATAGCAGTGGTGCGATCTGATGCACTCGTCTCAAAAAAGCCCCACACCAAAGAACTTTTTGAATAACGCGCAGAGACTGCAGCGCCCTGCACATGTGGAGCTTTGGGGTGTGATGCAGTCAATGTGCTGCCCTTAGGCTGGCCCCTGGAGGGCATCCTACCTCATTGGTGATGTGCCGCCTCCTCCTCCTCCTCCTCCTCCTCTCTCCTATCAGGCACCCACGTTGAGTCAGTGACCTCATCATCCCCTCCCTCCTCATCACTGGAGCAAACCTGGCAGTATGCTGCAGCAGGGGGAGCATGACTGCCAGATTGCTGTCCTTCTTGGGCACCCCCTCTGTCCGTGCTCATGTTACTGCCTTCATCGGGGTCAGTATCATCATCAGAGCCTTCCAAACGCTGGGCATCCTCCTGGAGCATGTACCCAACACTGTGGTCAAACAGTTCGAGGGACTCCTCAGGAGGACATGGTGGGGCTAGGGAAGGAGTCACTGATGACATTGAGCCGAGGGAAGAGGCCGCTGCTTTGCCAGACAAAGTACCCTGGGCATGGGTGAGAGAGGATGAGGAGGATGAGGACGGCTTGGTCATCCACTCGACCAAGTCTTCCGCATGTTGCGGCTCAACATGGCCAGCTGCCGAAAAAAAGGCCAAGCGTGTCCCATGGCCACGTGCTGATGAGGATGCACCATCTCTACGACCAGCACTAGACACAGAGCCTGCTTGCCCTCTCTTATTGGCTTGTGACTGTCTGCCTCTCCTTCTTGGCCTTCCAGACATACTAATGGCCTGTAGCTGCACTAAGCTGGGATATATATATATATATATATGTACTGATACTGCAGTTAGCAAAATCAACTGCCTGCCTGTAGTATGAGAACACCACCAACCTTCTACAGGTAGCTTTAGCTGAACACTGTGAGCAGGACGCACCCCACTAACTTGTAGGTTTAGCTCAACACTGTGAGCAGGATGCACTGCACTAACTGTAAATAGTCTAGCTGCCTGACTGTGGTACTAATAGAATCAAAAGAACACCAGCAATTTTCTTCAGGTAGCTGTATTTACTGTAACAAGACAAGCCTGCCTGTCAGTAAGAAGATAACAGAAACTGATCTAGCTGAACACTGTGAGCAGGACGCACCCCACTAGCTTGTAGGTTTAGCTGAACACTGTGAGGTGGACGCACCCCACTAACTTGTAGGTTTAGCTGAACACTGTGAGCAGGACGCACCCCACTAACTTGTAGGTTTAGCAGAACACTGTGAGCAGGACACACTGCACTAACTGTAAATAGTCTAGCTGCCTGACTGTGGTACTAATAGGATCAAAAGAACATCAGTAATTTTCTTCAGGTAGCTGTATTTACTGTAACAAGACAAGCCTGCCTGTCAGTAAGAAGATAACAGAAACGGATCTAGCTGAACACTGTGAGCAGGACGCACCCCACTAACTTGTAGGTTTTGCAGAACACTGTGAGCAGGACGCACTGCACTAAATGTAAATAGTCTAGCTGCCTGACTGTGGTACTAATAGGATCAAAAGAACACCAGTAATTTTCTTCAGGTAGCTTTATATACTGTAACAAGACAAGCCTGCCTGTCAGTAGGAAGATAACAGGAACGGATCTAGCTGAACACTGTGAGCAGGACGCACTGTACTAAATGTAAATAGTCTAGCTGCCTGACTGTGGTACTAATAGGATCAAAAGAACACCAGCAATTTTCTTCAGGTAGCTTTATATACTGTAACAAGACAAGCCTGCCTGTCAGTAGGAAGATAACAGGAACGGATCTAGCTGAACACTGTGAGCAGGACGCACTGCACTAAATGTAAATAGTCTAGCTGCCTGACTGTGGTACTAATAGGATCAAAAGAACACCAGTAATTTTCTTCAGGTAGCTTTATATACTGTAACAAGACAAGCCTGCCTGTCAGTAGGAAGATAACAGGAACGGATCTAGCTGAACACTGTGAGCAGGACGCACTGCACTAAATGTAAATAGTCTAGCTGCCTGACTGTGGTACTAATAGGATCAAAAGAACACCAGTAATTTTCTTCAAAATACTGTAACAAGACAAGCCTGCCTGTCAGTAAGAAGATAACAGGAACGGATCTAGCTGAACACTGTGAGCAGGACGCACTGCACTAAATGTAAATAGTCTAGCTGCCTGACTGTGGTACTAATAGGATCAAAAGAACACCAGTAATTTTCTTCAAAATACTGTAACAAGACAAGCCTGCCTGTCAGTAGGAAGATAACAGGAACGGATCTAGCTGAACACTGTGAGCAGGACGCACTGCACTAAATGTAAATAGTCTAGAAGATAACAGGAACGGATCTAGCTAAACTGAATACAGTGTATATATATATATATATGCAACACCTGGGATGCATATATATACACAATACACTTTAAGTGCAGCTAACTGACTGACTGTCCTGCCTAATCTAGCTAACTCAAATGAAATGACACTGTCTCTCTCTCTCTATTTCTCAGCACACCGGAACACACTGCACAGGGCCGCCGTGCAGGCGGCCTTATATAGTGTGGGGCGTGTACTAAATCCCCTGAGCCATAATTGGCCAAAGCCTCCTTGGCTTTGGCCAATTACGGCTCTCTGTTAAGGTGGCGCTGTGATTGGCCAAGCATGCGGGTCATAGTGCATGCTTGGCCAATCATCAGCAAGCAATGCACTGCGATGCCGCAGTGAATTATGGGCCGTGACGCGCCACACGAATTTGGCGCGAACGGCCCATATCGTTAGCAATTCGGCGAACGACCGAACAGCCGATGTTCGAGTCGAACATGGGTTCGACTCGAACATGAAGCTCATCCCTACTTGTGGGTTTGTATCTGCTCTTCAGTGCGTGCAGTGAGTTCGTATCGGAGTTTTCTGTGTGATCTTGCCTGCTCGTTGCTGTTTTTCAGTACGTTCTGTTACTTCGTTCTGAGCAGCCGACCGTTTTCTAGCCATGTTTCGTATGCGTACTCCTCATAGAGTTCGTGCTGTGCGGGGGCTTGGTGTTGGGGTCCTGACCTTGACACAAGTCCAGTCCATGAACAGGGTGGGGAGGAGTTCATGGACCAAGAATTGGTTGCTTCAGCGTGACCAGTTCTGTCATATGCCTTTGCTCTGTGAGATCCGTGAGAATAATCCTGATGATTTCAGGAACTTTCTCAGGATGACGGACCCCGTGTTTCACCGTTTGTTGGCTTCGCTGACCCCCTATATCAGCAGGCAGGATACCTGCATGAGGCAAGCCATCACTCCGGAGCAGAGGCTCGTTGCTACCCTGCGGTATTTGGCCACAGGGAGAAGCCTACAGGACCTCAAGTTCTCAACAGGCATCTCCCCCAGGCTCTTCTTTGTGGACATTTACTGCTTGTGTTTGTTTGAGCTGACCCTGACAGAAATGTGTGGAGTGCAGAAAATGTTGTGATTGTGTAACCTTATACAAAGCACTGTTGGCTGTTATTTACTAAATGCAAAGACACTTTTCACTACAAGTGCACTTGCAACTGCACTGAAACTGCACTTGTAGTGCAAAGTGGATTTGCCCTTAGGAAATAACCCCCATTTTCTCATAAAACAACAATTACATCACCCCAAAAGTGTTGTAGTGTTGAGACAATAATCCACACATTCTTGATGAACAATCTTTTTAATACCTGCACAATCACATGTGCATTTACCAAAGGTTTTTCTGACAAACCAACATGTTTGTTGTATACCAATTTTTGTGGTGTCATTATCCAAAATCAAAATGTGCATTTTATAGAAAACAGGCCTGTGTAAAACCCACAAGAAAGACACAAATCTTGATCTTACAAAGTTCACATTTGGTAGAACGTGAAGGCAATATCAGACATGAGTATTTAGGAACTGTGTTTGATATTGCGTTCAGATGGGGGGAAATCACCCTGGAAAAGCCAAATTTGGAAGATGCACACAAATTTCACAATGTCAACATGTGCTACCTGCCATCACGGGGGATCAAGGGACGTGTTTTGGGGGAGAAAGCCCTTCCTCACCACTACTTTATTATTGAGGAAGGGGTTGCACCCCCAAAACGCGTCCATTGATCTCCCGTGATGGCAGATAGCACATGTTGACACACTGTGTGCATCCTCCAAATTTGGCTTTGGGAAAAATCACAAAAACATTTCGCACATTGTAGCACACAAAAGAAGAAAGTGATTTGGAGGGGCTTTAAACTCGCCCCAAAACATCAATGATGTTTTTATATTTTGGAATAACATCATTGATGTTTTGCTTGATGTTTTCCAATTGTAAATTACACCCCATGATCTCCCCGATCAGGATCTGGGCACTTTCGGATGTGAAAGGATCTTCATCCACAACCTCACGATCACCTAAAAAGAGAGGAAACCCAAAATAAATTAGGTCTAAAAAATATGCCGCCATCCATCTCTTATCTGAGCCTGTGGTCGCAGACACTCACCTGTTGTGGTGACTAGTTCCACCACGTCTTCTTCCTCCTGCTCATCTTCTCATCTTGTGTTGGGGGGATTTCCCCTTCTTCCAGGGGGGGGGGGGGCTCTGGTCTCCTCGGATGAGGGGTGTCCTCCGAGTCTTTTATCCCCTTTGTAAAACAAAAATGGTATAATTAGCACACAGATATTTAATGTCAGAACTATAAAGATGATGGTGTGTGTTTGCTGCTGTCTGTTGGTGTGTGTTTGCTGCTGTCTGTTGGTGTTTGCTGGGTTGCATTTTGGGGACTTTTCCTTTTAGTTTTTAATTTGCCTTTTGCTGTCACTTTTTAAATAGCTTTTTTTTCTTTTTTTTTTTCTTGTTTCATCAGTCTATCAATTAAGGGGTGTGGTTAATTGCTCACAGGTGCCTATTTAACTTGTTGTAGGACTCAGTTTGAGCGTGCTCAGTTTGAAGCTGTGGAGCTTGGTGTAAGTGGAGCTGGATTAAGTGGGAGTTAAAAACAAGTGTTAAAGTATACAAGTCTTGCTGTCTGTTGGTGTTTGCTGTCTGTTGGTGTGTGTTTGCTGTCTGTTGGTGTGTGTTTGCTGCTGTTTGTTGGTGTGTGTTTGCTGCTGTCTGTTGGTGTTTGCTGGGTTGCATTTTGGGGACTTTTCCTTTTAGTTTTTAATTTGCCTTTTGCTGTCATTTTTTAAATAGCTTTTTTTTTTTTTTTTTTTTTTCTTGTTTCATCAGTCTATCAATTAAGGGGTGTGGTTATTTGCTCACAGGTGCCTATTTAACTTGTTGTAGGACTCAGTTTGAGCGTGCTCAGTTTGAAGCTGTGGAGCTTGGTGTAAGTGGAGCTGGATTAAGTGGGAGTTAAAAACAAGAGTTTAAAACAGGAGGTTATAACAGGGGTCATAGTACCTGTGTAGTGTGAGTATCTGAGTGTTGTCTGAGTAGTGTGTGTGGATCGTTAGTACTTGTGTATTGTGTACCTGTGTATTGTCTTGTCGTGTACCTGTGTATTGTCTTGAGTATTAGTGCCAGGAAGCTAGTTGTTAGGTAATTTGGACAGGGTAAAATCCCCAAATCCTCACTAAATTTAATAGGTACGATGCCCGGCGGGTGTGGAGAGGCGACTCTTTGTACATCTTGCCGCATGTATGCGTTCCTTGATCATCCGATCGAGGGCGAATACTGCTGTGCAAAATGTAAGCACATTGTTTCCCTGGAAGCCCAGGTTCTGAATCTGGGGAAGCAACTGTCAGCACTGAGAAGTCCCTCCATACTAAAGGTGAGCCAGGAACGTACACGGCAGGTGCCGGCAGGGGCCAGCACAGAGGCGGGTGGAGACAAAGAGGTGCAGGCACTAGCAAAGAGTAGATGGGTGACAGTCAGGAGGGGTAGAGGGGGAAGTGCCAGGGAGGCCGATCCAGGACTGGAGCATCCCATAAGTACGCTCCATTGGATGACATTGGTGTAACCAGTCAGGTACCAGCACTGCTGGAGATGAGGGACTCTCCTAGCTGCCAGGGAAAGAACTCCTCCAGTGAGAGTGGGGGGGCAGCAAAGGGAAAGGAAAGACAGATTCTGGTGGTAAGGGACTCAATTCTTAGAAGGACAGAGAGGGCAATCTGTAACCAAGACCTGAAGCGCCAAACAGTATGTTGTCTACCGGGCGCTCGGGTTCGGCACATCACGGATCTTGTGGACAGATTACTGGGAGGGGCTGGGGAAGACCCGGCTGTCATGGTGCACGTTGGCACCAATGACAAAGTCAGAGGCAGATGGAGTGTCCTAAAGAACGATTTTAGGGACTTAGGAGCTAAATTGAGGAAAAGGACCTCCAAGGTAGTGTTCTCAGGAATACTACCGGTACATCGAGACACACCAGAGAGGCAGAGGGAGATTAGGGAAGTAAACAAGTGGCTGAAGAGCTGGTGTAGTAAGGAGGGGTTTGGGTTCCTGGAGGACTGGGCCGACTTCTCAGTCGGTAACCGGTACTATAGAAGGGACGGACTGCACCTAAATGAGGAGGGTGCAGATCTGCTGGGAATGAAGATGGCCAAAAAGTTAGAGGGGTTTTTAAACTAGGCGATGGGGGGGAGGGTCCAGAGACAGTGATAGCCAGCGCGGAAGATATTCCAGAGGGTAGTATTGGGGGCATTAGTGGTAGGTTAACCAAAGCACAAAAACACAAGGTGAGTATAGTAGCAAGTCCAAGTTGCAATCTTGAAACACCCAATACGAGGACAATATGCGACCGGTCTAAACTATGTGGCATGTTCACCAATGCCAGGAGCCTGGCGGACAAGATGGGTGAACTAGAGATTCTATTGTACAAGGAGGATTTGGATTTTGTGGGAATTTCAGAGACCTGGTTCAACAGCTCTCATGATTGGCTGGCAAACATTCAAGGGTATACCCTATACCGCAAGGATAGAGAGGGTAAAAAAGGGGGAGGGGTATGCCTATATATCAAGAATAATGTACAAGTGAATGTGAGAGATGACATCACTGAGGGGGCTAGGGAGGAGGTGGAATCTTTATGGGTAGAGCTCCAAAGGGATGAAGCTAAGGGGAAAATAATACTGGGAGTATGCTATAGGCCCCCTAACCTGAGGGAGGAAGTGGAGACGGATCTCCTATCACAAATTGGATTAGCAGCAAGGATGGGAAGTGTTATCATAATGGGGGATTTTAATTATCCAGACATAGACTGGGCGGAGGGAACTGCGCATTCATTTAAGGCTCGCCAGTTCCTTTGTGTCTTGCAGGACAATTTTATGGGTCAGATGGTAGACGCACCAACTAGAAATAAAACATTACTAGATCTACTGATTACCAACAATACAGACCTGATAACAGATGTGGAAATACGGGACAATTTAGGTAACAGCGATCACAGGTCAATTAGTTTCAGTATAAATCACACAAATAGGAGACATGAAGGGAACACAAAGACACTGAATTTCAAAAGAGCCAACTTCCCTAAACTACAAACCTTGCTAAAAGGCATAAATTGGGATAAAATATTAGGAACAAAGAATACGGAGGAGAGATGGGTTTGCTTTAAGAGCATATTAAATAAGGGCATTAGCCAATGTATCCCATTGGGTAATAAATTTAAAAGAGCGAACAAACATCCTGGATGGCTTAACTCCAATGTAAAAATGCATATAAAAGCAAAGGAGAAGGCCTTCAAAAAATACAAGGTTGAGGGATCATCCACAGCATTCAGAATTTATAAAGAATGCAATAAGAAATGTAAGGGTGCAATTAGGATGGAACATGAAAGACACATAGCGGAGGAGAGCAAAAAAATTCCCAAGAAATTCTTTAAGTATGTAAACAGTAAAAAAGGGAGGACAGACCATATTGGCCCCATAAAGAATGAGGAAAGACATCTGGTTACAAAGGATGGGGAGATGGCAGAGGTATTGAATTTATTCTTCTCCTCAGTCTTCACAAGTGAATCGGGGGGCTTCAGTAACCAAAACTGCAGTGTTTATCCTCATGACACAACACAGGAAGCACCTACATGGTTAACAGAGGACGGAATTAAAATTAGACTTGAGAAACTTAACATTATTAAATCACCGGGACCAGATGGCTTGCATCCGAGGGTACTTAGGGAACTCAGTCAGGTGATTGCCAGACCGTTGTTCCTAATTTTTACAGACAGTCTATTGACTGGAATGGTACCAGCTGATTGGAGAAAAGCCAATGTAGCACCAATATTTAAAAAGGGCCCAAAAAACATCCCTGGGAATTACAGACCAGTTAGCCTAACATCAATAGTATGTAAACTCTTGGAGGGGATGATAAGGGACTATATACAAGATTTTAGTAATAAGATTGATATCATTAGCAGTAATCAGCATGGATTCATGAAGAATCGTTCTTGTCAAACCAATCTATTAACCTTCTATGAGGAGGTGTGTTGCCATCTAGATAAAGGAAGGCCCGTAGACGTGGTGTATCTGGATTTTGCAAAAGCATTTGACACAGTTCCCCATAAACGTTTACTGTACAAAATAAGGTGCGTTGGCATGGACCATAGGGTGAGTACATGGATTGAAAACTGGCTACAAGGGCGAGTTCAGAGGGTGGTGATAAATGGGGAGTACTCGGAATGGTCAGGGGTGGGTAGTGGGGTCCCCCAGGGTTCTGTGCTGGGACCAATCCTATTTAATTTGTTCATAAACGACCTGGAGGATGGGATAAACAGTTCAATCTCTGTATTTGCAGATGATACTAAGCTAAGCAGGGCAATAACTTCTCCGCAGGATGTGGAAATCTTGCAAAAAGACCTGAACAAATTAATGGGGTGGGCGACTACATGGCAAATGAGGTTCAATGTAGAAAAATGTAAAATAATGCATTTGGGTGGCAAAAATATGAATGCAATCTATACACTGGGGGGAGAACCTCTGGGGGAATCTAGGATGGAAAAAGACTTGGGGGTCCTAGTGGATGATAGGCTCAGCAATGGCATGCAATGCCAAGCTGCTGCTAATAAAGCAAACAGAATATTGGCATGCATTAAAAGGGGGATCAACTGCAGAGATAAAACGATAATTCTCCCGCTCTACAAGACTCTGGTCCGCCCGCACCTGGAGTATGCTGTCCAGTTCTGGGCACCAGTCCTCAGGAAGGATGTACTGGAAATGGAGCGAGTACAAAGAAGGGCAACAAAGCTAATAAAGGGTCTGGAGGATCTTAGTTATGAGGAAAGGTTGCGAGTACTGAACTTATTCTCTCTGGAGAAGAGACGCTTGAGAGGGGATATGATTTCAATTTACAAATACTGTACTGGTGACCCCACAATAGGGATAAAACTTTTTCGCAGAAGAGAGTTTAATAAGACTCGTGGCCACTCATTACAATTAGAAGAAAAGAGGTTTAACCTTAAACTACGTAGAGGGTTCTTTACTGTAAGAGCAGCAAGGATGTGGAATTCCCTTCCACAGGCGGTGGTCTCAGCGGGGAGCATTGATAGCTTCAAGAAACTATTAGATAATCACCTGAATGACCGCAATATACAGGGATATGTAATGTAATACTGACACATAATCACACACATAGGTTGGACTTGATGGACTTGTGTCTTTTTTCAACCTCACCTACTATGTAACTATGAAACATTGCTTGGAAGTGGGGTACAATTGTCTATTTTAGCCGAGTTCCAAGATGTAACTTTTTTAGTGTCCTTTGTCAACCTGCAATACTTTACCTGTTTAGTACAAGCTTCACAGATGTAGCCCCCCCTATAGTATACACTGGAGCACCTGTGTGCCCCCCCTAATAAAAATGGTGTTCTGGGGTCCCACACTAGTGCTCCAGTGTCCAGATGTGAAAACAGCTGCTGAGTGTCCTCTCCTTACACACAATCTAGTTTGCATTTCATTCTAGTAACAAAGCCATCTACACAACCCAATTCTTTGAAGACAAGTATAGGGCGTCAAAATGGTGGCCAAATGCATAAGGCCTAAACAATGGTATTTTTTCGTCCGAAATAAAAATGTGTGATCCGAACGAATAATGTGCCCATGAACATGAAAGTTGACATTTTAAACTGTACAACAGTTCCTAAAAGCACATGGAGCAGCACGAACGTAATAAACACAAAAAAATAGGAACACAGCACAACTACTTACTTTTTTGCAGCACTCTCCGGATCTTTCTGTACTGCTCCTGTTCTCGTAATTTCAGGTCCGACCACCGCTTCCTGAGCTGATCTTTCGATCGTCGTACCCCGAATTTCCGGTGCAGACTCCTGACCACTTTCGCCATGATCTTGGCCTTTCGGACATTGTGGTTGGGGTAAGGCCCATACTTTCCATCATAGTCAGCCTTCTTCAGGATGTCCACCATCTCCAACATCTCCCCAAAGGACATATTTGAGTCCTTTAATCTCCTTCTGGATCGGGACGTTTCAGGCTCCGGCCTTTCCTCCCCCTCCTCCTCGTTGCTGTAATTAGCACGATCCTGCTGTCTATCCACCATGTGCTCTTCCTCCACTGCGCCGAACGAAAAGGGGCGGGGAATAGAATAGAAAGAACGTCAGGGGCGGGCGGAGTTATACGCATGCGCAGTGTGTATAAATTGTAACGCACGCGTCTTACGTACGATCTGTGAGCGGAGGAAGGAGCATCGGAGACGCCGATCGTGCTAACGAAGGTAGGATCTAAACTTGGGCCTATACTGCTTCGAAATGGAAGCCTATATTGTAACAAGATTAGGGGAGTTTGGCCTGACATTAGGGTTTGTCTTGTGTTGTGTCTTGCAGAGAAAATGGATGGGTTCAACGACCACAATTTCCTGCCCCTGTTCATTGACAAGTACAGGGAGCTGCCCTGTCTGTGGCAAGTGAGACACCCCCACTATAACCACAAACAGAAGAGGCAGGCAGCGCTGGAGAAACTGCTGGAGTTGGTGAAGCCGGTGGTCCCCACAGCAACCATCCCCTATTTAAAAGCAAAAATTGGTGGCCTGAGGAGCACATATCTGAGGGAGCGCAAGAAGGTCACAGATTCCCAGAGGTCTGGAGCTGCAGCAGATGACGTTTATGTCCCCAGGCTGTGGTACTATGAGAGACTGCGATTTCTGTCAGACCACACTGAAGTCAGGGAATCCCTCTCCACTCTTCCTTCCACGCTTCCTTCCACCCCAGCTGAGGCTTCCGATGTCCAACCTGGGCCTTCCAGCCAGGAAGAAGTGGAGGAGCCCAGCTGGAGTCAGGTATAGCATTCTTCTACAGATTTCTGGGCAATAAATAAATGATGTTTACTAGATGTTATTATTGATCATTAATTGCTGATTAAAAAAAGTGTTTTACATATCAATAGACAGTAGTGGGCACCCAAAATTGGGACAAGAATGCAAAATGCTGGGCTCAGAATGATAGTCAGTTATATTTGTTAACATTCAATTTGCAGCAGTCAGGAGGTGAAAATTGTGTGTGATTGATGTAAAAAATCCTAAAACTATGTCCCTTTTTCATACACAGGAAGACCTCAGCCAGGAGGAGGCTGTGGAATGTGGCAGTCAGGAGGAGGTGGGGATTAGTGTCAGCCAGGAGGAGACGGGGCTAAGTGGCAGCCAAGAGAAGCCTGGGACAAGTCGCAGCCTGACTGAGTCTCAGGTTCCTCCCCTCCGCCTGCCACATAAACGAGCCAGGAAGATGACTCCCAGTCCTGTGCAGGATTCAGCATACAGGCTGATCCAGGAGGCTTCGGCGTCCCTCAGAGCCTTCCCCAGTCCTGAAGAAGCCTTTGCCTGCATGGCTGCCACCAAATTGCAGGGCATGCAGGAGGGCCAACGCAAGATCTCTGAGGACCTGATTTATAAAGTCCTACGTAAGGGGAAGAGTGGGGAACTGACACACAAGACGGATGTCATTGAGATCGACGATCCTCCTCTTCCTCCTGCTGCCACAACTCCACCACCACAGCCACCACGTGGAAGGAGACGTGGAAAGAAGACCAAAGAGTGATGACCCTGGGTTCAGTCTGGTCTGACAAAAGCTGCAGTCTCTCGTATGACCACAGCCTGGGGACATAGATGTCATCTGCTGCTTTCCGGATCTCTGGGACTTCTGGACCAGACTGCCCTCCCTTAGATAAGGACTCCTCAGGCCACCAATTTTGCTTTTAAATAATTGATGTCTGCCCTGGGGGTCCAAGGCTTCACCCACTTCTGCAGTTTCTCCAGCGTTGCCTCCCTCTTTGTTTATAGTTGTGACCCCTTAATAACATTTTTTTAGGTAAATTCTACTCTCCTGTGTGTGTTTTCATCCAAAAAGGACAGTTTGTTGGTGACGATTCAGGTACATTTCTAAAGTACAATGTGAAATTAACAAGGGACAACAACACCAAACAATCTCCTACAGAGTAAATAGAATAACATATCAATGGTGTTGTGGGAACTTGTCACAAAAAACACACAAACATTTTCGGGAGTACAAATCAAAATCACCCAAAAACAAAATTAAAAAAGAGAAACACAAAAAAAGAATCTACTTTTAAGTCAAAAAAAAAAAAAATGTTGTCAGATGTGAGAAATCAAAATATATTGTGGGAATCCCGATAAATAGTAACGAAAGAAGTTTGTGAGAAGTGTGTGTGAATATGAGTATCAAAACTACTTAATTCTTGTCACATTATAAAGAAGAAGAGAGTGCGCTGTATTAAACCATTTTGAACATTGCAGCGTGACGAAAGTGCTGTATCCAGTGCAAACGCTGAGTTTACCAGAACGAGCTGTTCCGTGTCGGAATTTCTTCTGAGCATGCGTGGCACTTTGTGCGTCGGAACAGGCCACACGAATTGACGCGATCGGATTTTGTTGTAGGAAAATTTTATCTCCTGCTGTCCAACTTTGTGTGTCGGAAAATCCGATGGAAAATGTCTGATGGAGCCCACACACGGTCGGAATTTCCGACAACACGCTCCGATCGGACATTGTCCATCGGAAAATCCGACCGTGTGCACGGGGCATTAGTGTGTCTAAACTCGGCTAAACGCAGTAACTCGCGTTTAGCCAAATTTCAGTTACAGGCGTTTTTCATTTTTGGCTATTTTGAAAAAAAAAGAAATTTTTTTTTTCAAAACGCTTTTAACCATTTGAGCCCCGGACCATTATGCTGCCTAAGGACCAGAGGTCTTTTTCCAATTTGGCACTGTGTCGCTTTAACTGCTAATTGCGCGGTCATGCAATGCTGTACCCAAACGAAATTTGCGTCCTTTTCTTCTCACAAATAGAGCTTTCTTTTGATGGTATTTGATCACCTCTGCGGTTTTTATTTTTTGCGCTATAAACGGAAAAAGACCGAAAATTTTGAAAAAAAATGATATTTTTTACTTTTTGTTATAAAAAAAATCCAATAAACTCAATTTTAGTCATACATTTAGGCCAAAATGTATTCGGCCACATGTCTTTGGTAAAAAAAATGTCAATAAGCGTATATTTATTGGTTTGCGCAAAAGTTATAGCGTCTACAAACTAATGTACATTTTCTGGAATTTACACAGCTTTTGGTTTATGACTGCCTATGTCATTTCTTGAGGTGCTAAAATGGCAGGGCAGTACAAACCCCCCCAAATGACCCCATTTTGGAAAGTAGACACCCCAAGGAAATTGCTGAGAGGCATGTTGAACCCATTGAATATTTATTTTTTTTGTCCCAAGTGATTGAATAATGAAAAAAAAAAAAAATTTTTACAAAAAGTTGTCACTAAATGATATATTGCTCACACAGGCCATGGGCCTATGTGGAATTGCACCCCAAAATACATTCAGCTGCTTCTCCTGAGTATGGGGATACCACATGTGTGGGACTTTTTGGGAGCCTAGCCGTGTACGGGGCCCCGAAAACCAATCACCGTCTTCAGGATTTCTAAGGGTGTAAATTTTTGATTTCACTCTTCACTGCCTATCACAGTTTCGGAGGCCATGGAATGCCCGGGTGGCACAAACCCCCCCCAAATGACCCCATTTTGGAAAGTAGACACCGCAAGCTATTTGCTGAGAGGCATGTTGCGTCCATGGAATATTTTATATTTGGACACAAGTTGCGGGAAAGTGACACTTTTTTTTTTTTTTTTTGCACAAAGTTGTCACTAAATGATATATTGCTCACACAGGCCATGGGCATATGTGGAATTGCACCCCAAAATACATTTAGCTGCTTCTCCTGAGTATGGGGATACCACATGTGTGGGACTTTTTGGGAGCCTAGCCGCGTGCGGGGCCCCGAAAAACAATCACCGCCTTCAGGATTTCTAAGGGTGTAAATTTTTGATTTCACTCTTCACTGCCTATCACAGTTTCAGAGGCCATGGAATGCCCAGGTGTGCAAAAAAAAAAAAAATTTGTCTCTTTCCCGCAACTTGTGTTACAATATAAAATATTCCATGGACTCGACATGACTCTCAGCAAATAGCTTGGGGTGTCTACTTTCCAAAATGGGGTCATTTGGGGGGTGTTTTTGAACTGTCCTGGCATTTTATGCACAACATCTAGAAGCTTATGTCACAAACCACCCACTCTTCTAACCACTTGAAGACAAAGCCCTTTCTGACACTTTTTGTTTACATGAAAAAGTTATTTTTTTTGCAAGAAAATTACTTTGAACCCCCAAACATTATATATTTTTTTAAAGCAAATGCCCTACAGATTAAAATGGTGGGTGTTTCATTTTTTTTTCACACAGTATTTGCGCAGCGATTTTTCAAACGCATTTTTTGGGGAAAAAACACACTTTTTTAAATTTTAATGCACTAAAACACACTATATTGCCCAAATATTTTGATGAAATAAAAAAGATGATCTTAGGCCGAGTACATGGATACCAAACATGACATGCTTTACAATTGCGCACAAACGTGCAGTGGCAACAAAATAAATACATTTTTTAAAAAGCCTTTAAAGCCTTTACAGGTTACCACTTTAGATTTACAGAGGAGGTCTACTGCTAAAATTACTGCCCTCGATCTGACCTTCGCAGTGATACCTCACATGCATGGTGCAATTGCTGTTTACATTTGACAGGGGTGCTTTTTTTTTTTTTTTTTTTCTTTATTATTTTTTTGCTTTTTTATCTTATTTTTAAACTGTTCCTTTCATTTTTTTTTTAATCATTTTTATTGTTATCTCAGGGAATGTAAATATCCCCTATGATAGCAATAGTTAGTGACAGGTACTCTTTTTAGAAAAAATTAGGGTCTATTAGACCCTAGATCTCTCCTCTGCCCTCAAAGCATCTGACCACACCAAGATCGGTGTGATAAAATGCTTTCCCAATTTCACAATGGCGCTGTTTACATCCGGCGAAATCTAAGTCATGAAATGCTCGTAGCTTCTGGTTTCTTAGGCCATAGAGATGTTTGGAGCCACTCTGGTCTCTGATCAGCTCTATGGTCAGCTGGCTGAATCACCGGCTGCATTCTCAGGTTCCCTGTTGAGACAGGAGAGCCAGAGAAAAACACGGAAAATGTTTTTGGGGGGCATTCCCTCCCACGTAAAAGCAGTCTAGAGGCTAATTAGCCGCTAGGATTGCTTTTACATGAAAGCCGACCGCTGGCTGAAAAGAATGATGCCAAGATGATACCTAAACCTGCAGGCATCATTTTGGTATAACCACTCAAAGTCGTGAATGGTGTACCTGAAGACAAAAAAATGGTTAACAATAAAACACAGTAAACGGTAAAGTATAAAAAATTGCATACCTGAAAAACAAACATGATAAAACATAATAACAATAAAACATTGCAGAATAGAATACAGTAAAAAAGAGCAGAACAATAGAGAGAGAGAATAGAGAGAGAGAGAACAATAAAACGACAACTATTTTATTTTATTTTATATATATATTTTTTTTTACACTTTTTTTGTAACTAACTCTTATAACTGTAACCGGTTCCAGGTTCAGGTCTCTCAAAATGCGATGGCATCTTGGGAGACCCTGTGAAAGTGTGCCTAGTCTGTGCAGTGCTGTACCCTACGCTAATACTCAACTAGTGAATGGTAGCGTTCAAAACATTCACCAATGCAAAGACCAGGATTGTCAGGACAGGAGGGACAATAATAGCGGGTGTCATGCCTATATCTGCGCTTGCTGCAGACACGACATCTTTTTTGGGGGGTTCGTTGGGTAGGGGTACTTGGGAGGACATAAAGAAAATGTCTCTCATGCAGCTGACTGCATTTGGTTGGGGATGTGAATTGGGGAAGTACGGGCGCTGCAGAAGCGGTGGGTTCCCAATTAGGATTGGCGAATGCAGCAGGAAGGGCACTATGGCCACGACGGGCCTGTGTTTGTCTTTTTGGTGGCAGCGGGATACTACTTGTGCTTGCCAACTCACCAGCTTGAACTGCACTTATGGGACTCGTCACGTCACTAAGTGTTACTGCAGTGCTGGTTTGACTATGACCGGGGTGTACTAGGCTGCTGGTGCTTGCCAGTTCACCAAAACGCTACCAAAAAAACTGTTAGCGATCGTAGGGATCAGGCCTGACTCTGCGAATGCTGCAGTTATGCGTTTAGTGTTTTGTAAGTGACAGTGATCGATCGATACTGCACTTGGGTGGGCTGGGCCGGGCGGAGGGGCAAAACGCAGGTGCTAGCAGGTATCTGGGCTGATCCCACTAACACTGCATTTTTGGGAACCCTAAACTGCTGGGGACGCTTGTATAGATCTGATCGGATCAGATATTGATCCGATCAGATACTATACCACTAAGGGAGGTGTATGCTGCGTGCGTGGGTGTTAGCGGTACTGGCGCTAACCTGATGCTGCTTGGGGCTGGTGCTTGCCAGTTCACCAAAATGCTACCAAAAAAACTGTTAGCGATCGCAAGGATCAGGCCTGACTCTGCGAACGCTGCAGTTATGCGTTTAGTGTTTTGTAAGTGACAGTGATCGATCAATACTGCACTTGGGTGGGCTGGGCTGGGCCGGGCGGAGGGGCAAAACGCAGGTGCTAGCAGGTATCTGGACTGATCCCGCTAACACTGCGTTTTTGGGAACCATAAACTGCTGGGGACACTAGTATAGATCTGATCGGATCAGATATTGATCCGTTCAGATACTATACCACTAAGGGAGGCGTATGATGCGTGCGTGGGTGTTAGCGGTACTGGCGCTAATCTGACGCTGCCTGGGGCGACGCATATCACCGCCGGGCGATCAGGGGGCTAAACCTTTATTTGGTAATAAACGGGGGGTGCCCTGACACTATAAAAAATAAACGAACTAACCAGCGTCACCTGTAACACTTATACGGTGATCAGTGGTGAAAGGGTTAACTAGGGGGCAATCAAGGGGTTAAAACATTTATTAGGTAGTATATGGGGGTCCCTGTCGCTATAAAACACTGACGGCGAGCCTAAATATTTACGTCCCTAACTAGCGTCACCAGCGACACTAATACAGCGATCAGAAAAATGATCGCTTAGTGACACTGGTGATGGGGGGTGATCAAGGGGTTAAAAATTTATTAGGGGGGGTTAGGGGGGTAAAGGGGGCTAACAGTAACTGTCCCACCACAGTAACTGTCACAAACTGACACCATGCAGTAATCAGAAAAAAAACAACTGCTTGGTGTCAGTTTGTGACAGGGGGTGGTGATTGGGGGGTGATGGGGGGGGGCGATCGGGGGGGGGATCGGGGGTGGTTTGTGTGCCTGGCATGTTCTACTGTGTGTGTAGTGTTTGTGCACTCACAGTGATGTCTTCTCTCCTTGGCGCCGGAACGGAAAATACCGAGCCGAGGAGAGATGACATAATTTCCTTTGCTACTGTTTAGCATACAGCAGCAAAGGAATGTTCCCATTGGCCGGCGGTGTTCGTGAGGGGGGCCACGAACGGATGGCCTCCCCCTCACCTCCGATCGCCGGGGGACAAAAGAGGACCGCCTCGGGCACCGGGGGGGGGGGGGTCCGATCAGACCCCCCACCCGCGGGAGGCAAATCACGTGTATGTACGTGATTTTACCTGCCCATGCCGCCTTGCCGACGTACATCGGCGTGAGGCGGTCCTTAAGTGGTTAAAGGCAAATGCGGCTAAACGGATGTTTTAAACATGGGTTACTATCTGTCAATTAAATCATTCAGGAGAGATTGTAAAAACGTCCTGTGTACATTAAGCCTTAAGACCTGCCAAACCTATGTGGGTTCCTCTTCACCAGATGGCACCCATGGCAACTTTTTTTTTTATGTATTTCACCGTAGCACAATATCCTCCACTAATTAAACATAGCATGTATTTATGTACTGGGACATAGAGAATGTTCATTTGTTATGTTTTTTATGAAACATATCAGTTATTGTATGTTTCATAACATGTGGATGATAATATGTTCTGAAATGCAAAACATTTTGCACACAGATATAATTTATTGGCAAGGACAAACACATTTGGAACTGTGTGCTTTAGGCCTCGTGTACACTGCTGCTGATAAACTGATGTTTTTTTCTGCAGCCCCTGAATAAGGATGAGCTTTCTGTTCAGGTCAAACATGAGTTTGACTCGAACATTGGCTGTTTGCCCGTTCGTCGAAAACCGAACATTATGGGCTGTTCGTGCCAAATTCGAGCGGTGTGTAATGGCCCATAATGCACTGCGGGAGTGCAGTGCATTGCTGTATGATGATTGGCCAGAGCATGCACCATGATCTGCATGCTTTGGCCAATCACAGCGCCCTCAGCTAAGAGCCTTGTTTACTTCGGCAGATCCCTGTTCTGTGTCTGCAGGGAACGATCGTGGGCAGCCAGTGAACATAGAGTCCGCCGGACACGCTGATTGGCTCCCCTGCTGGCCAATCGAAGCATGAAAGCTAGTGCAAAAATCACCGTACTGGTGCTGCGATTTGCACAGCCGAGCCACCTTGCCGCAGTACATCTGCGGCAGGTGGTCAGCAGTTGGCTAATAGGGTTTGCGGCTTGGGTCTGAACTTTTTCCTTGTTTGGGAGTTCTGGTGCAAACTGAACCAGGTTGTGTTCGGGCCATCACTACCTGTAAGTACATACCGTAATTCCACATCTGCATACACTGAAATGGTACTTTTAATCCCAGATTCTTTATCATTTAAAAATACGTTAAAAAGTAAAGATCCCAACACAGAAGCTTGGGGTGCAACATTAAGACCCTTAGATCATTCAGAGTATGAATCATTAATCAGTACTCTGAATACAGTGTTTTAGCCAGTTTTCAATCCATTTAGAAACTGAAATTTCTAAGCCTGTAGACTTTAATTGACACATTAATAAAGAAAAATGGACTTTAAGGCAATAAGCCTTGGGACTTTGAGGGTGTACAGAATTAGAAAATATTCAGGAATTTATCCAAAATTACCATTTAGTTAAAAAAGAGAAATTTTATTTATTGTTTTTTTTAAAAAAAGCCAGACGGCTAAGTACAGTACAAAAATTGCAAAAAAATCATAAAATACAGTAACAATTCATGATAAGAATACCACTTTTCTCAACATGTTTCGCTCAATGGAGCTTCTTCAGGAGACCTAATATGTGGCACCGTTAATTGGAAACTGCGTAAAGAAAGGAGAAAACAGAAGATCAATAATTTTAATACAAACTGAGATAGATATAAATATAAATATGAATAATTATTAGTCAAGAGAAACGTATATATTAAAATATAAGCTATATTGGAATATTGAAAATTACAAAATAATATATGGGGACAAAAAATCTAATATTTCATATAGGAAAGTATTAAACTATTACAAAGACATAAACCTTACCCAAAAAACATTTTTGTTTCACAGAGTTACACTTGGAGATGGAAATCACACGTATTGAAAAGGCTAGTCCATGAGTTGCCCTCTCATTATAACTTCAGGCCTTATAAGAAAGTTTGCAGAGACAAAACATGGGCAATCTGGGTTAATAGGGTCCTTGCTGGTAAGGAAAGGACCAAAAAAATGGTTATTGAAAAGATATTTTATAATTAATTATGTAATCAATTTATACAATTGATTGAATGGGTAAAGGACTTTACCAATAAAAGAAATCATTGTTAAAAATTTCCTCAGCAGTACTTGTTTGGTAGAATCAATATTGTTTAGTAATCACATCCAAAGTGTTTAATTGGACAATAACACATTATATATAGGATGTATTGGTAAAAAAGCGTAATGTAGCAAAAGTACTGGGGGAGACCTGGAGAGGGAGAGAACAGCATCCACTCAAACCAAATCAGACCCTAGAATTCAATGATAAATAGACTTAAGTTAATTTTGCCAATATAAAGGGGTTAAGATGTTATAGATAGTGAGAAGACTGCAGCGCACTATGCACCTACCTTCATGGAACATAGCTAGGAATTGGACTGGATAATCAGGGAAGGAGAGATCCTTCCATCCTACCTCTGTGGTGTCCAGCAGAAGAGTGACAGGGAGAAAGGAAAAAATAAGTATTGATCTCTGGCGCGGTGGCGTCTGACATCACCGCTGCGCCGCGGACGTGGGAGAGGTGTCACTGCGCATGTGCCCGCCCATAGACAACAAGCGTCAGGAACTGCGCTAGGAGACGTGCAAGTATCCATGTTTGAAAATAGTTGCCCACAGATGGTGGAGGGAGGGTGAAAAACGCACAGGGGGACATGAGACCGGAGTGATATTAAATCAATCACGGCATCCGTCCTTGAGGCGATTAATGGTCTGGAAAAAATGTATATAGGGGGATGAAAACAGGCGCAGGGACACATGAAGGCACTTGAGGCGGGGGTCATTGATTAGGACCCACACCGCAAGTGCCCTGGTGTCCGTGCAAACTTAAAAAAGAAAAAGGCTCCAAAATAGGAGAAGGCAGAGCATGGAGTCCTTCTTTTTAAATAAACTATGCCAACTGATTGACAGGTAACTGAAAATTTGGGGGAGTACATACGGCCATTTGGAAGAGCGACAGTGCGTGTTGAATGAATATATCTGCAGAAGCCACATTTGTGACATGGTCTTGTGCCTTTGTTGGCATTGGTGGTTGTGGAAGGTGGAGCATAATGACTATGTACAATTTTATCCTTGATGGATCGTGACCATTTGAAAGTTATTTTGGGATGGTTCTTTAGATGTTTAGAAACATGTGGGTCCCCCATTAGGAGGTACCAGTGTTTCTGCATCAAATCTCGTATTTGCTTGTGTTGTCCTGAGAACCTAGTAATCATTCTCAATTCTGAAGAGGGTTTAACAGTTATAGGACAATGGATAAGGTCAGATCTAGTTTGACGCCGCCACTAATGCACCTAATCACCGCAAACCTGTCAACAATATTGGCCTGGCCAATTCACTTCCTGTCCAATCTCCACCTCTGCAAGTAAGTAACACCAATGATATTATCACACAGTCGGATTTTTGTTTTCACGCAACTGGAGCCGAGAATCCCATCTGACTACATATCCCATAGGGCAGAGCGGCCAGACACAGAGCCGACATGCGCAGCAGCGCCGCATGACGATTCCGATCGTGACTCCGCCATGCCCGGGCTGCAGGGATGGGAAGCGGGGCACGGAGTGGAAATATTTCACTGTATTGACATTCATATATTTAGCTATATATTATCTGTCTAACATCATTAAACAGCCTATTTTTGACACATTACATTTTATATCTCTTAAATATAGCTCCATCTTTCTGTCCCCTGTGGTTGCACTCTGGCCTCATCGCTGTTCCGGTTTCGGTTGGTGCATGTGGGGAGTGGCGGGGCTTTGGGTCATTACAGGGGTAAGCACCCTATTAGTGCTGTCTCAGAGAAGACATTGCGCCAGTTTGTGTAAAATTATTATGTAATTTTGTCTTCTTATGTATACCACAATGAATACTATTTTGTATCCTTCTATTTTTTAGAATCATTAAGAGTGTTGGATGATATCACCTTCAGTTTGCATATCCCTTGAAAAAGCGACACTGCGAAACATGTCGGGCTAGTATGCAACCATATCATCTCTCAAATTATATGTACACTCATATCCCACTTGACCACCGTGATTTTATTAATATTGAAATTTCATGAATTTTGTACTAATTGTATGGTTCTTTTAAATGCTTGAATTAAAGAATTTTGTATTTTTAAAAAAAAAAAATGTTTCAAGTTTTGTTTGCTTGCACCGTAAAAATCCCTTTATTTCCTTTTTTTGTCTTATCATGAATTGTTACTGTATTTTATGAATTTTTTGCAATTTTTGTACTGTACTTAGCCGTCTGGCTTTTTAAAAAAAACATTGTTTAAATAAAATTTCTCTTTTTTAACTAAATGGTAATTTTGGATAAATTCCTGAATATTTTCTAATTCTGTACACCCTCAAAGTCCCAAAGCTTATTGCCTTAAAGTCTATTTTCTTTATTAATGATTATCTGGGATGTGGTGTCATTAATTATGGTTTTTCTTTGTTTCACTCTTTACCACTTTAATTGACACATTAGTTGTGTGTGGGGAATTGTGTCAAACACTTTGGCAAAATTCAAGTTTATTATGTCTACAGTCACTCCTTTGTCTAAAATCCATACCAGACACTTCTCATGGTATGGACGCTGAGTGGCAAGGGCAAAGAGAGTCAGTGGACATGTGCACCAACATTGGGAACCATACCAGGCCACATGCCCTTAACATTGGGAGGGTACCTTGCCAAGGCCCCCTCTTCACCAGTGGCATGGCACCTTGTCCTCACATTGATGAGGACAATGGGCCTAATCCCCACATCTCTGGTGTGTTTGGGCCTGCGTGGGGTACTGCTTAGAATTGGGAAGCCCCCTTTACCCTATAATATTGAGTATTGGGTACATTGGCACTCCTTACTACCCATTCCCACAAGAGTTAAATTGAAAAAAAAATGCACAAATGCTGTGAAAAAAATGAATTGTATAGAAATGAAACACAAACACATACTTACTGTTGTTTAAAAATATGCTCTATTATTGTCCCCAGAAGGTAATGAAGCATCAATCATGGTGTCCCGCAAGTTAATCCATGTCAATCACGGGATCCAACAAAGTAATCCATGTCAATCATGGCATCCAGCAACATAAATCATGGAGCCCAGCAAGGTAGTCCTAGTCAATCACAGTATCCAGCAAGGTAATCCATGTCAGTTATGGTGTCCAGTGACATAATCCATGTCAGTCACGGTGTGAAGTGAGGTCATCTACAAAAATCACATCTTCCATCAATATATGGAAAAAATGTAAATTACAATGTTTATGCCTTGGTATTGACCTCCCAGACTCAATGTCCAGGTCAGTGTCCTCACTTCAGGGACTGATAAGAAATGTTGAGAAATTTAGTCCAGAGTAGTATGGACAGGTGTGCACTAAAGGTCTTGTAAGCAATAATAGGAGACGAGAATGCAGCTGTATTCAGGTACCTATGGGTGTCTTTATGCACTAGGAATGGTTAATATAGTTGTGCAATATTCGTCTCTAGAATTTTGATTTTGGTTAGAATAAAGAGGCTTTAGGCACTACTTTAAATGAATCACTTTATTCCAGTTCAGTCTTTGGGACAAGCTGTATACTGGTCCTCAGTATCCCTGCATGCATAGATTAAGCCCCGCCTCTAGGGATACCTGTCCAATCCTCTCCTTCCCCAGTCAATTCAATTAAGTTTAAAAGTTGAATGACAAGGTGTAGGGATTAGTAGCATGGGGCAACAAGGCTTAAAGAGGATCTTCACTGCATCTTAGCACCACAAACCAAAAACACTATTTAATCCATTTTTAATATTCAAAGCAAACTCAATCGTCCAGCCATGTCTCCATTTTTTTTTTTAAGAAGTCACTTTGAAAAACCAGACCCTAGCATTTCTGACTGTGGCCATCTTGAGTTAGGGCAAAGGACTCATAAAGCATTTACTTAGCTAAAGCCAAACCCATCCCCACCCCACCCCTGAGCCACCCCCATCAAATCATTCTTTGCAGCTTTTACCTTTTGTACCACCACCCCCTCCCTTTAGAATGTAAGCTCTACGAGCACAGCCCTCCTTTACCTTTCGTATTGAACTGTAATTGTGTTGTCCCCCTTATATATTGTAAAGCGCTGCGTAAACTGTTGGCACTATATAAATCTCGTATAATAATAATAAAGCTTGTATGCAGGAGAGTGTACTTAGCTGAAAAAACCCTCCTCCTCTCCTCCCCTTCTGAAGACTCCTGGGATATATGACATCATTTGTCTAGGCAAGGAGCCAGGAAGTAACTGAAGAAGTGTAAAAAAAAGTATTAAAACGAGTAAGAAATTATACACTCCTATCTATATACCTAAGTGATATATTTCCTATCTATTTTATAATGCTAGCAGCATGAGAATTAAAAATAATCAATGTTGACTGGGAAAGTGAAGTTCCACTTTAACTTGGAGAGAGGTCAAAGCCAGTGGCAGCTGGTGACGTTTTAGGATGGGGTGGTGCCAGACCCCGCCCTTCCTTTGTGACCCTTCCCACTTCTCATAATCCCTACCTCTTATAGAATCCACCCACTCCATCCCCTGTATTCCAATTGCTTCCAACCATAGTGTTAGGAGTATACAGCTCAGCATTACAGGACAGAGTATATAGCTCAGCCTCACAGATCAGTGTATACAGCTCAGCCTCACAGATAAGGATATACAGCTCAGCATCACAGATTAATGTATACAGCTCAGGGTATATAGCTCAGCCTCACAGATCAGGGTATACAGCTCAGCATCACAGATCAGGGTATACAACTCAGCATCACAGATCAGGGTATACAACTCAGCATCACAGATCAGGGTATACCACTCAGGATATACAGCTTAGCATCACAGATCAGGGTATACAGTTCTGGGTATACAGCTCAGCATCACAGATCAGGGTATTCAGCTTAGGGTATACAGCTCAGCCTCACAGATCAAGGTATACAGCTCACGGTATACAGCTCAGGGTATACAGCTTAGCCTCACAGATCAGGGTATACGGATCAAGGTGTATCGCTCAGGGTATACAGCTCAGCACCACAGATCAGGGTATACAGATCAGAGTATACAGCTTAGGGTATACAGCTCAGCATCACAGATCAGGGTATACAACTCAGGGTATACAGCTCAGCATCACAGATCAGGGGATACAGATCAGGGTATACAGATCAGGGTATGTAAACTTAGCCTCACAGATCAGGGTATACAGCTTAGCACAGGACCCCTAGCTCAGAGCTCAGACAGCACCCCCAACCCCCCCCACTGGCGGAACTCACAGCTCTGACCGTGGAGAGCTTGTGGCTCTGACAATGGCACCCCCCAAGGATCTCGTGACTCTAGGCTCTGACAGCCCCCCCATGGAGCTTACGGCTCTAACAGCACTCCATCACGGGGCTCGCGGCTCTGACAGGACCACCAGCGGGTGGTCAGGCACTTACTGCCAGGCTGGTATTCTCTCCAAGTGCTCATGTGTCTCCACCAGAGCAGCAGCTGTGGTGGAGGTATCCTTCCTCCAGTCCAGCACGTGTCTCCTCTGCTCCTCTTCCTAAACAACAGGCATTCAAAAGGAATGCCTGGCGCTTTGGTCTGACGCCCTGCCTCCTGATTGGCGGGGAGGAACGTTAGTGTGAAATTAGCAAAAATGAATTCGCTATTGTCACACTTGGGTGGGATAGGGGGGCATTCTCTTCACCCTGAGCCCACCCTATTTTGAAGCCTATTAGAGCCTCTGGCTCTAATCAGGTGCTTCAAAAAACACACCCACGCCCATGCCCACCCCCACCATGGGATTCCATGCATCCGGCGTCCTGAAAGGGGCCGGGCACATGGATGTGGGGGTGGCGGCTGTGCACCCACAATGCATGGGCCGCCACTGGTCAAAGCCCTGTGTATAAAATAGGCCTAGAATTCAAATAGCTCCACAAGGACAGAGGACTAAATGTGAAGATTTTAGCAAGTACTTCCTAACACCAGAAGCTGTCTGAAATTCAGCAGTATTCTTAGGTGCTTTTCAGGCCAGGTCTGGTTCATTTTCATTTTTGGTTATTGAATGAACTCATCCTGCACTGTGATTCTCCAAATGAAGAGGCTGGCAGCTCTGTGTAATATGTTATAACATTTAATTCATTGTAAATCCGTCAGGAGTACAAAAATCCCAATACAGAGAGAGTTGACACATTTCAGCCTGGGTGGGCTTTAGTCATAATAAATTTACAACAGAAAACAGCGAAATAAATATGCATTACCTGGATCCAAAAGGAAGGAGCAGGGATGGAGTATTAACCTCCTAATGACAATTACATCCTTAAATGAAACCAGGAAAATAAATGTAACATCAAAACAGAATAAAGAAACAAATATTAAAATTTAAAAAGATGGACATAACAAAAAAAGAGAACCATACAAGTTACTCACAAAATATTACAGGGGACAGGGAATCGAGACAGCCAGACAGAGCAGGCTGGCACGGTAAGAAAGAGAGGGATATGGAGGATTAGCAGATATGTAAATCCAAGTCCCACCTGAGGTTTAAAGGCTTCACCTTTTTTTTTTTCTAAATTCCAGCTCCCCTTATGTACTATTATAGCATTAATGTACTTGTTTTGCAAAAATAAAACAGCTTTCCATTTATTCTGCCCACGGTTACTGTCACGGAACGTCCCACACTCCGCTTGAGTGCTTCCGTCATATACCACTTCCTCCCAGTCTGTATACAGATATCAGATATTCCAACCTCTCTGAGCACAAAACAAGGCGACACTTGCTTGTTGCTACCATGAACTCACTTTATTCAGAACCAGAATACAGTCTTATATACAGGAGAAAATATTACTCTAACAATACAAACGTAACCTAATTAACCTAATTAACATGAGCTAATTAACTAATCCTTTATACAGCCTAGGTGATTGAGACATGACCTTTTGCCCAGACTGAGTTAATTATCACAGGACACCTAATCACAATAGCAGCAGCTCCAATAGGAGTCGTCCCGTCTCCTACATTGTATAGAGGACAATGTGATCAGCTCATTCAATTAACATAAACACAGGTAGTTGGAATTGATGACACCAGCATCTCCTCACAGGATGTGTCCCAACAGTATAATTCAGTCTTATCATTCTAATATGGCATATAAAGGGTTCCCAGAGTCTGTGCGTTTTGGGGGGGACATGGAGCTGAATCCAAAGTAACACCAACCCCAGGGTCCCCAGGCATACAGCTCACAGAGAGCACCATTCCCCCAAATGCTAGGGCCCATAATCAAAAGGCAACAGGCTTGCATTCAGTCCTCTCCAACAGCCTCTGTCCCGGCTAGGTCTGTCACATTTCTCCCCTTTCGGCAGGAGACTAACACAGGAGGAGACCCCAGACGGGTCGACTCCGAAGTTAGTCAGTAGTTCCAGTCCTCTACTGCCTGTACCCACACAGTACCCCAAATAAATTATTCCAAACAGAGTATTACTCACCCAGCCAACCTCTGCCTCTCTCAGAGAACATATCTGCCGCTGGGGAGAGGCCTGGACTGGCCCTTCTCCCTGGAGTCCTTTCTGCCGCTGGAGAGAAGACAGGGGGACTGAGCTCACTCCATCCTGCTGTTGGGGATCTGGGCCGACTGCCCAGCATCCCCGGGGTATACAGGTGGGAACTGAAGCCCCCTCCACGGACACCAGATCAAGCTGCAGTTGTGAGGTGATGACTGCATTCTCTCCTTGGATCCTGATCTGCAGATCGCGATAGACTGCCACCTCCTCAACTTGGGCCTCCACAATTGCTGCAGGTGTGAGGCAGAGGTCTTGGACCCTCTGTCCGGTTGCCAGCACTTCTGCTGGGGATTTGCTAGGTGGTTCCTCCTCTACAGAAACGTCTATCTAATCCTCAGTCTCTGGAATTGCTAAAAGTGTGGGACAAAGGTCTTGGACCCTCTGTTCAGTTACCAGATCTTCAGCTGGAGAAGTTTTGTTGTAACTCCATAGATGCTGCTGGCAGAAAATCACATGTCCCTGTCAGTGTTGTGGGAGAAAGGCCAACTACCTCTCCTCTCAAGAAGGTCGAAGCCACTGTTGGTGCTGGGCAGAGCACAGTGAACTTTAGCCCTGATAGCAGCTCTTCTGCTGGAGGCTCATCAGGTTGTTCTTCCTCAGCAGAAAAGTCTATCAAATTCCATGTCTCTGCAACTGATGTCTGGGGATAGAGGTTCACCATCTCCTGTCCATGGAATTTAGAAGATGCCATCAGTGCTGAACAGAGTGCAATGAAGTTTGGCCCTAATCCCAACTCTTCTGCTGGGGGCTCACCCGATGGTTCTTCCTCAGCAGAAAAGTCTATCCAATCCCCTGTCTCTGCAACTGGTGTCTGGGGATGGAGGTTCACAATCTCCTGTCCATGGAATCCAGAAGATGCTATCAGTGCTGGGCAGAGGTTAGCAGAGCTCTGCCCTGTTGTCAGCACTTCAGGTTTGGGGATGGCAATCTCCAGATTTTCCACTGCAGATTCTCTGGCATGCTGTTGGACAGGCACATTCCTCCATCCAAGATCAAGGCAATGATAACTGTAAGCGCTTATACAGAAGATGCATACAATCCTGGGGGTATATAAAGTTAGCCAGGCATAAAGTCCATGGCCATAGTAATGGCAGTCCAGGGGTTAATATAGTCTCTGATCGTTCAAGATGTGAAGGGCTGGCTAGTGGGATGGTTGGTCCTAAAGGCGGCTGCTGTCCTCAGAGAGCTGGCTCTGTGGTATAGCAAGAGGGGGTGGAGAAAAGGAAGTGCCACCTGAGTGTAGTATTAATATAAGAATTTAATGACAAAAAAAAACCCAGCCTCCAGAACCCTCCCTTGATGTTAGCCCTCCCCCTAAAGTGTACCCAGAAGTCCTTGGATGACCTGTGACGTCACGCACCTTCTCTGTGCGTTCCACGCCGGTCTCAGCTTCTCCCTGACGGCCACAGGAAGATATAAACTACAAGCCTCCATCTGCAGCCCTACAACGCTGATACAACTTCCGGACTGATAATCGAGGAAGATTTACACTGCCTACTCACAGATGAGCCGTTTTAATTTGTCTTTCTTGTAAGTGTTCATTTTTTTATGTCATTAAATTCTTATATTAATACTACACTCAGGTGGCGCTTCCTTTTCTCCACCCCCTCCATCCAAGATCATCCCATGCAGAAACAGGATCATCAAGGTCAGTCAGCACTTGCTGCATCCGCCATAAGACCTCCGCCTCCATAGCTGCGGGGGCAGGTTGGCAAAGCACACTATTGCTCTGCCTCATTGCCGACTCTTCAGCCAGGATTTCAGGGTTGTCAGCTGGTATTTCCTGATAGTCCCAGGCAAAGGGAGCTCAGCCCTGGCACTGAGCAATGTCTAGCAGCCGTCTGTAGGCGATCTCTAGCTCCCATTCCTGAACGGCCAGAAACTCCAAATCTTTCTGTGCCCAGTGCACTTCCGAAATGTTCAGTAGCCCTTCTCTGAAATCCATGATTTCGTCCACTCGCCACTCCAAATCACTCCCAAAGTTAGAGTTCCCTGTCAGCTTCACATACAACAGTCCCAAGCCGCCATAGCTTAAGCCTTCCGTTGGGCTGTCATCCGCTATCCAGGGACATGCTTGGGATACATGCCACTGGAGGGCTCTGTAGCTCTCATCCAGCTTTATCTCTGCCCAGACCAGCCTGCTTAATTCAGCTGTCTGCTTCTTGTGTGGTTTTTCTCCCAAAAACCGCACCCGCAGTCCGTACTGCGACCAGTACCTTTCCTCGATGGAGGGGAGAACTTTTCCCTGGTGTCGCTGCTCACGGGCTAGCGCTTCCTTCCAGAGTTTGCAGTGAGAAGAATCACACCATCCCAGTAGGACCTGCTCTGATACTGGTCCTCTGTGCTGTATCTGCATCTCTCGCAACCTCCTTCTGAATTCCTCATCCATGGCGGCTGGTATCTGTACCTCTCCTCTCCTGCTATCTGGACCTTGGATCCAGATGGAAGTTTGGATGTCCCAGACTGCAGGAAGCTTTCCCGCTGCTTTCCACCAATGTCACGGAACGTCCCACACTCCACTTGAGTGCTTCCGTCATATACCACTTCCTACCAGTCTGTATACAGATATCAGATATTCCAACCTCTCTGAGCACAAAACAAGGCGACACTTGCATGTTGCTACCATGAACTCACTTTATTCAGAACCAGAATACAGTCTTATATACAGGAGAATATATTACTCTAACAATACAAACGTAACCTAATTAACCTAATTAACATGAGCTAATTAACTAATCCTTTATACAGCCTAGGTGATTGAGACATGACCTTTTGCCCAGACTGAGTTAATTATCACAGGACACCTTATCACAATAGCAGCAGCTCCAATAGGAGTAGTCCCGTCTCCTACATTGTATAGAGGACAATGTGATCAGCTCATTCAATTAACATAAACACAGGTAGTTGGAATTGATGACACCAGCATCTCCTCACAGGATGTGTCCCAACAGTATAATTCAGTCTTATCATTCTAATATGGCATATAAAGGGTTCCCAGAGTCTGTGTGTTTTGGGGGGACATGGAGCTGAATCCAAAGTAACACCAACCCCAGGGTCCCCAGGCATACAGCTCACAGAGAGCACCATTCCCCCAAATGCTAGGGCCCATAATCAAAAGGCAACAGGCTTGCATTCAGTCCTCTCCAGCAGCCTCTGTCCCGGCTAGGTCTGTCACACTTACCTCACTCTCTTCATGGATGTTTAACCGCTTGCTGACTAGCCACCGTCATTATACTGCGGCAGGTTGGCACGACTGCGCAAATCGTGGTAGGTATACGTCGTCCGCTTCAAGAGCGATAGGGGGCACCCGCTGCACAATGCTGGAGCCGATGCAAGAGCCCGGCGGCCGCAATGTCTGCCGGCCACCCACGATTGCTCCTCAGAACAGGGATCTGTCAATGTAAACAGACAGATTCCCATTCTGATAGGGGAGTAGAGAGATCTGCTGTTCCTAGTGATCAGAAACAGTGATCTCTCTCCTCCTCTAGTCAGTCCCATTCCCCCACAGTTAGAAACACCTCCCTAGGGAACACTTAACCCCTTGATCAACCCCTAGTGTTAACCCCCTTCCCTGCCAGTGACATTTATACAGTAATCAGTGGCTATTTTTAGCTGTGATCACTGTGTAAATGTCACTGGTCCCAAAAAAGTGTCCATTATCTCAGTCCCGCTAAAAAATCGCAGATTGTCGCCATTATTAGTAAAAATTAAATAAATAATAAAAATGCCATAAATCTATTCCCTATTTTGTAGACACGATAACTTTTGCGCAAACCAATCAATATACACTTATTGTGATTTTTTTTACCAAAAATATGTAGAAGAATACATATTGGCCTAAACTGATGACGAAATTTGTTTTTTTTTTATTTATTTATTTTTTATATTTATTTTAGCAAAAAGTAAAAAATATCGTTTTTTTTCAAAATTGTTGCTCTTTTTTTGTTTATAGAGCAAAAAATAAAATTCGCAGAGGTGATAAAATACCACCAAAAGAAAGCTCTATTTGTGGGAAAAAAATGACATGAGATATTGTTTGGGTACAACGTCGCACAACCGCGCAATTGTCAGTTAAAGCGACGCAGTGCCGTTTCACAAAAAATGACCTGGTCATTAAGGGGGCAAATCCTTCTGGTCCTTAAGTGGTTAACCACTTGCCTACTGGGCACTTTCACCCCCTTCCTGCCCAGGCCAATTTTCAGCTTTCAGTGCTCTCACACTTTGAATGACAGTTACTCAGTCATGCAACACTGTACCCATATGAAATTTGTGTCCTTTTTTCACACAAATAGAGCTTTCTTTTGGTGGTATTTAATCACTACTGGGTGTTTTATTTATTGTGCTATAAATAAAAAAAAGACTGAACATTTTGTGAAAAAAAGCCATTTTTCTTTGATTCTGTCGTAACATTTTGCAAATTAGTAATATTTCTTCATAAATTTTGGCCAAAATTTATACTGCTACATATCTTTGGTAAAAATAACCCAGATCAGTGTATATTATTTAGCCTTTGTGAAAGTTAGAGTCTACAAGCTATGGTGCCAATCACACCTGATGTACTGAAGGCCTGTCTCATTTCTTGAGACACTAACAAGCCAGGAAAGTACAAATACCCCCCAAATGACCCCTTTTTGGAAAGTAGACATTCAAAGTTAGTTAGTAAGTCACATGGTGAGTTTTTTGAAGTTGTAATTTTTTTCCTGCAATTCTTTGCAAAATGAAGAATATATTTTTTTTTTTTTTACAAAATTTTCATATTAACAGGTAACACACAGCATATGCATACTTGCAATTACACCCCAAAACACATTCTGCTACTCCTCCTTTGTATAGCGATACCACATGTGTGAGACTTTTTCACAGCCTAGTCACATACAGAGGCCCAACATGCAGGGAGGACCGTCAGGTGTTCCAGGGACATAAATTACACATCGAATGTCATGACAACCTATTTTTACAAAAAGTTGTCCATTTATACAATATTTCTAAGACACAGCATGTGCATAGCAAAAATTGCACCCCAAAATACATTCTGCTACTCCTCCTGAGTATGGCGATACCACATATGTGAGACTTTTACACAGCCTGGCTACATAGAGAGGCCCAACATCCAAGTAGCACCTCCAGGTGTTCTAGGAGTATAAATCACACATCTAATGTCATGATGACATATCACTAGGGATGAGCCAAACACCAGTTTGCAGCAGAACACGCAAAAAGGCAAAAAATTTGTGCGAACGCAGTTAAAGTCTATGGGACACAAACGTGAAAAATCAAGAGTGCTAGTTTCAAAGGCTTATATGCAAGTTATTGCCATAAAAAAGTGTTTTGGGGACCTGGGTCCTGCCCCAGGGGACATGTATCAATGCAAAAAAAAGTTTTAAAAACTGACGTTTTTCCGGGAGCAGTGATTTTAATAATGCCTAAAGTGAAACAATAAAAATGAAATATTCCTTTAAATATCATCCCTGGGGGCTCTCCCCAGTCTGCCTGTAAAGTAACGCATCTTTCCCATGTTTATAACAGTACCACAGCAAAATTACATTTCTAAAGGTAAAAATGCAATTTAAAACTGCTCACGGCTGTAATGTATTGTCGGAGCCCGGCAATATAGATACAAATCATTGAAAAAAAACAGGTCTGGTATGGATATTAGGGAAAACCCTGCACCAAAATAACAAAAATGATGTAGGAGGCCCCCAGGCACCATATATTCTGAACAGCAGTGTATATACTATACGGCCTGCCCTATATACTCTGCAGAAAAATTGAAAAAGGAAAGTCTGAGGGCTGCTCCCTGACATGAAACACCTCCATCCCTATATTGCAGGAAGAAACAAAAATGTGCCCATGGGACTTTAAATGAAGTGTCCATGATGATCACAGGAATGATGATCACAGGTAAATAAATATAATGGTGTGAACAAGTAACAAAGTTTTTTAGAATCAATATCATCCAGTGCAAGACATAAATATAAGTGACAATTTCACAACAACAGCAGCATAACATGATAGTCCTAAAAACATATATATATATATATATTCATACTCCTATATTTCATCATAGTGAGTACGCCCTGCAACAACTATTCATGGGTGACATTCGGGTTCATATCTCCCCCTTCTCTCCATCTGCTTGCCATGCCTGCCCTCGTCTGACCTCGGTCCTCTATGCTTTAGTCTTCGCCCCTTCAGCTCCCGGGGAAGATGTTTTCCGCGTACCCTTGCTTGGGGTCAGCCCCTGGAGCAAACTGCCTGACAAGTGAGTATGGGATCACAAGTTCTGGCTTCATGCTCTTGTCCAATTATAACCTATACTCCAATATACTCTTTACTTGTTGTTACAGACATCAGATATACACATCAGCCCCTGATGATGCGAGGAGAGCTTGTGAAACGCGTCGTGTTAGAGATGTATCATGTATATCTGTACTCTTAATACTTTGATGTTATGTCATTATGGCTATGTTTTTAGGACTATCATGTTATGCTGCTGTTGTTGTGAAATTATCACTTATGTTTATGACTTGCACTGGATGACATTGATTCTAATAAACTTTGTTACTTGATCACATCATTATATTTATTTACCTGTGATCATCATGGACACTTCATTTAAAGTCCCATGGGCAAATTTTTGTTTCTTCCTGCAGAAAAATTGGGCCTTTGGTTTTGGTGGCACCAGAACACTGTTTTTTTTTTTTGTTTTTTTTTGCCACTTCAGTTAACTTTGTCCAGGGACTATCGTCAGAATGTTATTCACGTGTGTCCCAAATCCAGTCACATCATTATGGCCTTTCAAAGCTTCCCCCTTTTTTTTTTTTTTTTTTTTAATAAATAAGCTGTGTAAGTATTATATTGCAATATAGATTCCAATGTGCGTAGTTACAATAATACCACCTTGCAAGGTGCATAGCATGCAAAGCCGATTAGCCGCCTTTCTCATATAACTATTGTGCGTATCTATATATTAATACTTTTCTATCTGGTGGACCCGCCCACCCACTCTCCTAAATCCCCCCCCCCCCTATTTACCCCCTATATATTCAAGGCATATCCGATGACCGACCTAGGTTCCATGCATTGTTCTTTTCTCGGCTCTGACCTCTGGGCTGCTCTTAGCTCAACCCACCCCATTGATAAAGAGCGGATAGTCCCGGCACTAGGATAATATGGGTGACGGGCACGGCATTGTTTGAATCCACAGGTTCCACATTCTTATAAATTTATTGTAGCTGCCTGACCTAGTGTAGAATGTTCTCTCACTCCAGACTGTGGAGTTGACAGTTCCCAGCCAATCTTCCGGGGTGGGAGGAGTTCTTGATTGCCAAGACTGTGCGATTAGTTTTCTAGCTTGGAACAGGCATCTTGCTACCGCTACCGCCGTGTTCCTATCTCTCGGTTCGTTGGTAACGTGCCCCAGCACACAAGTCCTAGGGTCTAACTCTAGGTTGGTTTTAAACGTAGTGTTTATTTTCTTTACGACCTCGGACCAGTACCTCACTAGTTTTGGGCATCTCCAGAACATATGAATCAGATCGCCTGCTCCCCTGCATCTGGGACAGTCGTCGTTGGTTCGACGACCAAACATAAAGAGCTTTTTAGGTGTGTAGTAGGACCTATGCAATAGCATCAGGTGGGAGGCCTTTTGTGAGGGAGAGACCGACACCTCCGGTCCTAGTTCCAGAATCCTTTTCCACTGTATGTCCGTTATCTCCCCCACATCGGCCGCCCATCTGTCCCTACCCCCGAAAGAACCTACATGCGTGTTTATTTTCTTTGTTAATTGAGTGTATATCTCTGTAATTAACCCCTTGGAGGTCTCTGATTTGATTATTGTTTGTAATAGTGGGATCTTGCACCATGTGGGGGGTTGGCTTCCAAACTGCTTGCTTAAAGCGTGTCTAATCTGTAAATAGCTGTAGAATACACGGCTTGGTAGCCCGTATTCATGCCTCAGTTCCTCAAAGGGTTTCAGGGTATTCCCCTCATATATCTGAGTCAGTCGACAAATCCCGTTCCTCTCCCACAGCTTGTTCCTGTCAACGGATAGTAGTTCCTGCAGGTTCTTGTTGTTCCAGATTGGTGAGTATTCTGAAATTCCCTTGTACCCCATTATTCGCTTAGCTGTCTGCCAGACCCTGATAATCATTTTAAGTGTCGAAGTTTCTCCCTGCAATGAGTCTGCCTCCAATGCCTCAACCAATGAACTATGTGGGCTTCCCTGCAGAGCAATCTGGGCGCTCTTACTTCCCCCCCATCATTGGCGCATCCCCAAAGTTGCTGTAGCTGGGCTGCCAGGAAGTAGGTAAACGGGTGGGGGACCCCCAGTCCCCCCTCCGTGGCGGGGCACTGCAATTTTTGTAGGCTTATCCTGGCCTGTCCTTTTTTCCAGATTAATTCCCTAAAAAGGGATTGGATTCTTTGAAACCACTTCTCCCCAATCCATACTGGGGAGTTGTGGAGCAGGTATAGTAACTGGGGCAGCCATACCATCTTGATTAAGTTAGCCCGGCCCGCCATAGATAGGGGGAGTCTACACCAGATGTCACATTTTTTTTTAAATTTTGATAGGAGAGGGACCAGGTTGTCTTCAATAAACGCACCAGGGTCCTTGGACAGCACAACACCAAGGTACTTCATTTTCCCGGTAACTCTCAGTTGGGGTAGACTCATTGAGATAGAATTAGCCAATGGATCGACCGGTAGGAGCGATGATTTCTCCCAGTTGATAGTCAGCCCTGAGAATTTTCCAAAGTCCTCCACTAGGTGCATTACTTTCTCCAGTGAGGAGGACGTATCCCCAAGGAAGAATAGGACATCGTCCGCAAAAAGCGTTATTCTCTCATCTCCGCCTTTTCTATGGAAACCCTGTAGTTCAGGTGATGATCTCACCGCTCCCGCCAATGGCTCCATGGCCAAGACAAACAACAGCGGGGATAGGGGACAGCCCTGTCTTGTCCTTCTTTCGAGGGGGAAGCTTTCCGAGTAGTCATTGTTTATCTTGAGTCTTGCCCTTGGATGGTTGTAAAGAATTTTTAACCAATTGATGAATACGGGGCCGAATCCAAACTTCTCCAACACCCACCAAAGATATTCCCACTCCAGGCTGTCGAAGGCCTTGGCGGTGTCTAAAGACAGTATGGCTCTAGGCCCCGCGTTCTCCGTTGGGACCTGGAGATTCAGGTATGCCCTTCTGATGTTGGTGCTGGTAGACCGACCGGGAATAAATCCCGATTGATCTGGGTGCACGAGTTTTGCGATACACTTGTTTAGTCTGGACGCTAGCGCCTTTGCTATGATCTTAGCGTCCGAGCACAGTAGTGATATCGGTCTATATGAGGTGACTTCCAATTGGTCTCTTCCCTCTTTTGGTATCACCACTATGTCAGCCTCCAACATTGATGAGGGTAGCCTCCCATCCTTAGTCGTCTGTTCCAATACTTTTAGAAGCTCTGGAAGTAGGACCTCCCCGTACTTTCTGTAAATCTCCAGTGGCAGACCATCCGGGCCAGGGGATTTCTGGCCTGACAGCTCTGCAGAAGCTTTTTGCAACTCCTCCAGGGTCAGGGGAGACTCCATCTCGCTCCTGTCCCCTTCCGAAAGCATGGGCAGATCCACCCCTTCCACAAACCCATCCATATCGCGCCGGTCCGACCCCCGGCGCGACCTGTACAGGTCCCTATAGAACGTGGTAAAGGTCTCTAGGACCTTGGCGGGGTCGGAAGTAATCTCTCCAGCCGGTGTCCTAATTGAGAGAATGGCCGATGGGGATAGGTTAGACTTAGTTATGAGTGCCAACATCCAACCTACTTTCTCCCCTTCGCCATAGTAATTTTGCTTCTGGAACAGTCTTTTATTTTCTGCTCTTCTGTTAATTAATTCCCTGTATTCTTGTTGTTTACTGAGCCAGGCCTCCTGTTTTGCAGGGGTTGGGTCCGCCACATATTGTGCTTCTGACTCCGTAGCCTCCCTACTGGCCCTCACCTCCCGTTCCCTTGATTTTTTCTTTACTATGACAACCTGTTGATGTAGTAGTCCCCTAAGGAACGCTTTTAGAGTGTCCCACACTACCCCCGCAGGGGCTGTGCCTACATTAAACGTTACAAACTCTTTTAGTTTGGAAGTAACTTCTACTGGGCTGCTTATTAAATCCAACCATAGTGGTTTTATTGTCCACCTTTTCCGGCTAGATCTAGTATTTAAATTCAGAGTCAGGATCAGGGGGGAGTGATCTGAAATACCCCTCGGCTTATACTCTATGTCCCCTATTATTTGCAGGGCTTCACTATTGCCTACTGCCATGTCTATACGTGAGAGAGTGGAATATGTTCCCTAATAACAAGAGTACTGTCAGATTTTTGGATTATGGGATCTCCACAGGTCGCACCACCCAACCTCTTCCAGAAGTTGGCCTAAGCGGCCCTCCGAAAAGCCTTTCCGCCCGATTTATAGGCGGGAAACGGTCCATTTTGTTATCCAAAACTGTATTGAAATCCCCCACCAATATTATCGGTACATCTAGCTTGCTCTCTACAAATTCCAGCAGCTCCAAAATAATCTCCGTTTTAAACGGTGGAGGGATATAAATGTTTGCTATTACCAGAGGCTTATTTTCCACAACGCAACCCAAAAAAAAACATAGCGACCCAGCGCGTCGATTCTGGCTTCCCTGCAGGAAAACAAGATACCTCTCCCCACCAATATGCTCACCCCTCTTGAGTATGAGGTGTAAACTGAATGATACTGTACTTGAAATTTATGGTTCTGAACATGTAGTTTGGTATCATTAGTGAGGTGGGTTTCCTGCAGGCAAGCCAGTCCAACGCCATGAGCTTCCATTGCTGCGAAAACTGCTGCCCTTTTAGCTGGGTCACCCATGCCCCTGATGTTCCAAGAGCCTATCTTTAGCATTTTAAAAGATATTTTGGTATAAAGGGCAAGAGAGCAGCAAAGAGAAAAAGAGAAGAAAAGAAGAGAAAGAAAAGAAAAAGCCGAAAAAAGAAAAGAAGAAAAATGTCCAAAAGGAGAGGGCATTTCATTTGTGTGCTAGTAGATACCAAATTATTCGTGGGCACTGTAGTTGTGTTAATCAAAAAAGACAAAGAATAAAAAATAAGTAAATTGGGGACGGGCAAAGGGCCCCAGCGTCCAGGGGCTCCCCCCCCCCCATATTTCCTGGCTGCAGGTGCAAACTCCACGTGCTAATATGCTTTACATTTATTTTTACAAGCCCACCCTTCGTGACTTTATGTACCTTGCATTTACCCCATTGCCTAACCCTATATCTCGCTATAGACCCCCCTCCCCCCCTACCCTCGGCTTTGTGCATCCCCCTTGTTACCACCCTTGTTTGTGACCCCCCCTCTGCCTAGTTAGGCTAGCCCTAGGGGCTGTGCTTGTGACCTTGTTCCCCCCTCCCAACTATACAAAAAATACCTCCCCATACTTATGCTGAAAAAATATATTGTGACTCACTACCACACTCTTACCCCCCTCCCCCCTCCCTCCACCCTCCTCCAGAACCCCGAAACAACATTTGCAACATACAGAACTAGTGAAATCACATCCTTCCTCCATGCTTTCATCTCACACCCCCCCCCTTCCCCCCTCCCGCGTCCCCCGTGTCCACTACTGGTTGCTATGAAAAAAGAGACCAAAAGAGATAAAAATAAGAAAAAAAAGGGAAAAAAAAAAGGAAAAACCACAGAGACAAAAAAAAAAAAAATTGTCACATTATCCTCTTTTCCTGTCCAGATTTAGCCTTGTTTGACCCCTAGGTCTGCAGGTCCGCTTTGTTATCATCTAGCCACTTTGTTGCCCCTGCTATTGTGTCAAAAAAATGGGTGGACCCCAAGGCAGTAATACGCAGTCGTGCAGGGTACAGCAGGGCGTATTCTAAATTATAGGACCGCAGGCTGCGCTTAACGTCCCTGAATTCAGCCCTCCACTTCTGTAGGTCTGGGGAATAGTCAGGAAAAAATAGGATCTTGACTCCATTATATAGAATATCCCCCAGCTCTCTGGCCCTACGCATCAATGCTACCTTGTCTCTGTAATTGAAAAGCTTCATTATTATTGGCCTGGGATGCCCTCCAGATGGTGGGGCCCTAGTTGGAACCCTGTGAGCTCTTTCAATAGCGAAGAGGTGGGAGAAGGTTTCCGTCCCAAATATTCCCTTAAGCCACTTCTCCAGGAACTCCTCAGGGTAGGGGCCCTCACACCGCTCCGGCAGGCCCACCATCCTCACGTTGTTCCTGCGAGACCTATTTTCCATTTCCTCTATTTTGATTTTGTGTAAGCCCATCTGCATTTTTAATGATTTGAGCTCTTGCTTCAATGGGATTAGTTCGTCCTCAGTCTGGCTAACTCTCTCCTCCAATGCAGTTGTTCTAACGATAGTCCTTTGCAGTTCTTGGCTTAGCATAGTTATCTCTTCTTTTAATCCCGTCAGCTGGTCGCACAGGTCGCTTAGGGAAGCCTTACAAGAATTAACAGCACATAAGACATCTTTTAATGTGGGTTCGGCTTCTGATGGGGCGTCGTGCGCCGCAATCTTGTTAGCTGCTAATCCCGCAGATTCGCCAGCAGATCTATTGCTGCTCACCGTTTTTGTTGTGTGCATTGCCGCTGGCCCTTTTCCTAGGCTCCTCCTGTCCCCTAGACCCCCTGCAAGCGGCCCGTCCTGCTGCTGCTGGGTGTTTTTAGATGGAGATGAGGTAGGGAGATGCGCAAATTTATCCAGTTTAGCCGCGGCGGCAGCTGCTGCCTGGCTCGCCTTTTCCTTTGATGTGCGGGTCGTTTGGGAGCTAGCGTTGTCCTGCTGTTGCAGTTCCTCTCCCTTTTTCCTGGTCATGGCTTATTGGGTAAGTCAGGGGAGTATATGAAAGGATTAAGCCGCTCGCGGGATTGTTAGTGATATGGCGGGGGGTTAACGTCTCTCTTTTTGACGCAACCCTCCGCTAGTCATCAGGGGGTGACCTCTCTTCAACCCGCACAGATCACTATGTGTCAGAGTATCAGGTAGCCCAAGCCTGCCTAAATGCCAAGGTTAATCGTTGGATGACAGTATATAAGCTGCCTGGGCCCACCTGAGCCTCCCCCTCCCCTTGTCCATGGTAGATAACTAAGCCTAAAAAAAAAAAGAAGATAAGGGAAGACAATCCACCCCTGGTGTGGCTGCAGAGATTAGTACCTTGATGCTGCCAAATGCCTGGGCAGCGCAGGGACGCTTCTGGGGCCTAATCCCCTCGCCGATGGTATACGCCGTCCACGCTGCTTCTCCCCGCCGACACCGAGGCCGTTACCCGGGCAACTGTCACAAGCAGACGGCCTGAGCTCCTCCACGCCGCTCCGTAAGCTCTGATCTGCGTTCCTTCCCGAGCGGCTATGTCAATGCACCGCCGGCACACTAGGGGGGCAGAGCTAGGGGGGCCAGGCGGCCAGGAAGACGCCAAGGTCTGCAGGGTGAGGGAGGCTCCGTCGGTCAGACCGGAACGCTGGCTGGATCCAGTGGTCACGGAGGCATCGGGCTGGGGGGAGGCTCGCTCGCTCTCACTCTGACATCCGGTCACGCCCCTCCAAACTTCCAGAACACTGTTACCCCTCACAGTTATTCTTGTTGGGCGCAGGAACAGGCCCTGCTTAACTATTATTTCAAAAATTGTAATTACATGACCCTGTTAAACAGGGGCAGAAAAATTGGACCTTTGGTTTTGGTGGTGCCAGAACACTGTAACCCTTCACAGTTACTCTTGTTGGGCGCAGGAATGGGCCCTGCTTAACTATTATTTAAAAAAATTGTAATTACATGCCCCTGTTAAACAGGGGCAGAAAAATTGGGCCTTGGGTGGTGGTGGTGCAACAACACCCTTCACAGATACTCTTGTTTGGATACACAGATGTACCCTTCACAGATACTCTTGTTTGGAGCAAGAACAGGCCCTGCTGTGAAAAATGATATCAAAAATTTTAATTACATGTCCCTGTTAAACAGGGGCAGAAAAATTGGGCCTTGGGTGGTGGTGCCACATCACTGTAACCCCTCACAGATACTCTTGTTGGGCGCAGGATTGGGCCCTGCTTAACTATTATTTCAAACATTTTTATTACATGCCCCTGTTAAACAGGGGCAGAAAAATAAGGCCTTTGGTTTTGGTGGTGCTACACTGTAACCCCTCACAGATACTCTTGTTGGGCGCAGGAACGGGCCCTTCTGTGAAATAATATATCAAAAAATTGTAATTACATGCCCCTGTTAAACAGGGGCAGAAAAATTGGGCCTTGGATGGTGGTGGTGCCCTAAACCAAAAATATTGTTTGGACGCTAGCATCATAAAGATTGAGGAGGAATAGGATAGTCAGCATAGGCAGTCGTCAAGGGATCCCAGATCCATAGCAAATTCAATCAGTTACATCAGCATCAGGTGCTTGATAGCTGCTGATCCAAGACTGATTCATTTTTATGAATGTGAGCCTAAGGCGCACCCTTTGATCCGTTACAAATCCTCCAGCAGCACTGAATGTGCATTCAGAAAGCACACTGGATGCAGGAAAGGCCAGTATCTCAATTGCATATTGAGCAAGTTCTGGCCAGTGGTCCATCCTCAAGACCAGTAACCCAGTGGATGCTCTATTGGAAAGGTCTCCAATTCTGCTCTTGCCCCTAGATATTCCTGCACCATATAATGCAGACGCTGGCGATGGTTGCTTGAACCGATCAGACCTTGGCGCTGAGAACTGAAAAATTGTTTAAAGGCATCGGTCAGCCGGCCACCTTCTCCACCACTCTTCCTCTGACTGAATGAAGCCTCAGCAACACGTTGTCCAGCACCAGTAAATGGTAACCTCCCAGGGTCTGGAAATGCATTACACAAACCTTTTTTCAAGGCCTCCTGAAGATGTTTCATCCTCTGCTCTCACTGCGAAGGCAGGATGAGTTCTGCAATTTTACCCTTGTAACATTGATCAAAAAGGGTTGCTAGCCAGTAATGATCCCTCTCCCTGAATCCTAGGGTCCTTCCGCAGGCTTTGCAGAATCAGGGAGGCCATGCAGCATAAGTTTGTGGAGGAATTCGATTCTGAGTCCTCTGAGTCACTAAGGATCACATTATCCGTAACTACCTCCTCCCAGCCTCATACAACTCCTTGGGTTTCTGGGGACTGAAAACCATCCCTTGAAGACTGCTGCTGAGTGTTATCCTTTACATCCATGCTGACACAATCCTCCTCCTCTGCTTCCTGTGTGTTTGGTGGGCCCACAGGAATGCTATCTGGATAAAGGGGGCCTTGAGAGGAAAGGAAGTGCTCCTCTTCCTCACACTGTTCTGCCTCAAGTGCCTTGTCCATTATTCCATGAAGCGTGTGCTCCAGCAGGAAGACTAGAGGGACAGTGTCACTGATGCATGCATTGTTGCTGCTCACCATCCTTGTGGCCTCCTCAAATAGTGACAGGACAGTGCATGCATCCTTGATCAGTAGCCACTGGCATGGCGAAAAGAAACCAAGCTCCCCTGACCCTGTCCTGGTGCCATACGCGCACAGGTACTCATTGATGGCCCTCTGCTGTGTGTGCAGCTGCTGCAGCATTTCCAACGTTGAGTTCCACCTGGTGGGCATGTCACAAAAGAGGCGGTTGGTGGGCAGGTTGCATTCCCTTTGAATGTCAGCCAGCCAAGCACTGGCATTGTATGACCGCTGAAAATGGCCACACAAAATTCAGGACATGTGCCAAGCATGGAACATTGGTCAAGTGTCCCTGTCAGAGGGCGGAGAAACTACCACAGAATTTTTTGGCCTGCCTCAGGAGATTTTGTAAGCCTGGGTACTTCTCTGAGCTGGACGCTCAGCTGTTGGCTAGTTGCCAGCTCCTATCTCTCCACAGTGACTCACTTGTGGATGATATCCTGCTTGTCAGTCCTGCTTAAGTCGTCCAGCCCAGATGATCTCTGACTTCGCCTTGGTCAACATCACCGAGACTTTCTCCTGCGCGCCTGTTAAAGACTTGCTCGGCTGACATTTCTTCTGGCTCCAGATTCTGCTTGCTGTTCCAATATGCTGATTCCTGGCTTCCTGACTTTCTGGCTTGTCTGACTATCCATTCTGGTTACCGAACTTTGGCTATGTTTGACTACGTTTGTCCTCGTTACTTTTATTATTAAACAAGTGTGATTTAAATGTACTTCTGTCTCGGTCTGATTCATGGTTTCTGACAGGTGCATGGTCAAGAACCGCTGCACCACCAAATTCAGGATGTCAGTCAAACATGGAGCATGGGTCAAATGTCCCTGTCGGAGGGCGGAGAGAAGGTTCGTGCCATTGTTGCATACAACCATACTTGGCTGAAGCTGGCATGGCGTCAAACACCTCTGAGCCTGCCCCTGCAGAGATGACAGAATCTCTGCCCCAGTGTGACTTCTGTCCCCTAGGCAGACCAACTCAAGCACCGCATGGCATCTTTTAGCCTAACTGCTTGAACGCTTACGGAGCACTGCTGGTTCAGAGAACAAATCTGCAGAAGAGGAATGAGAAGAGAAGGGGTTGGAGGAGAGAATTGTGGCAGAATCCCCACTAGCATTTTGGAGGCGTGGTGGTGGAACAAGCTCAAACAACTCTGAACCCTGTCCTGCATCCTTCCCAGCTGCCAGCAGTTACGCAGTGTACCGTGAAGGAAAGGTAACATCCCTGCCCATGCCTGTTGGACCATGAGTCAGCAGTAATATAAACCTTACTGCTGACCACCCTGTCCAACAAGGCCAAAACATTGCCTTCCACATGCCTGTAGAGAGCCAGAATGGCATTTTGGAACCTGCCACTGAGGTACAGCACATTCCACAACTTCACGAAAGGTGACAGAGTCTACCAGCTGAAAAGGCAGCAGTTGCAGTGCTAGAAATTTGGCCAAGCTAGCATTTAGACGTTGAGCATGGGGATGGCTGGGACCGAATTTCTTTTTAGGGTTTAGCAACTGGGGTAGGGAAATTTGCTTGCTAAAATCAATTCATAGTGTACTGCTAGAAGTTTAGCTGCAGGTACTTGGGACACCTATTGCTAAACCTTCATTCCTCTCAGTGCAGGTTTTTGAGATAACTGGAGGTATAGTAGGGTTGGAGATCCCAGATAAGGAGCAAGGAGAAGTCCGCCTTTTTCTATGATGTGGGTCTTTCAAGTTGTCAGGAAAGTACTTAGCAAGGCCGAAATGCCGAGAGCGGTTCACTCTTGCAACTAAGCGCAGTTCACCCCCTGGTGGTGGTACAGGGAGTGAATGGCACAAAGAGGCACAGGCTACCCAGTGGACCGTGGAAGACTTGAGTGGAGGTCCTTGAAGGGATGAGCCACTGTGCAGAGACTGGTAAACAGGAGTACTTGCTGGAAAAGAACAAACAGAAAGTCCAGAACCAGGCTGAGGGTCAAACACCAGGATCAGCAATCCAACTGCAGGCTGTGAGATGGTGATGCTCGCGGGTACACCATGAAGTCTAATAATTTCTTTGAAGAAAACGTTGAATGTAGCAGAAGCAGAGGGAGTACCCAACATGGGCAGGAAGTGTACCATCTTTGAAAGCCGATCAATGATAACAAGAATGGTGGTGAACCCCCCTGAGGGAGGTAGGTCCACGATAAAGTCCATGTAAATTTCTGCCCATGGCCATTCAGGGATGGACAAGGGTCTTTGTAGATCCCGAGATTTAGTATTTGGACCCTTACTGCGTTGGCATGGGATGCAGGAGGAAACGTAATTCTTACAGTCCTGTCTCCAACCTGGCCACCAAAAAGAACAGGAAATCAATTCAGTAGTCTTTTGTGTCCCGAAGTGGCCTGCCAGTTTGTGGTCATGGAAGGTCCTTAAAGTTAGAGGTCTTAACTTCAGCGGGACAAAAATTTTTCCGTGCGACCAGAGTAAATCATCGTGTTTCTCCAAAGAGGACATGTCAGGATCAGAACACTGACTTGATGCTGATTTAATGGCAGTCATTAGGTCAGCTTGGGTTACCAGAAACATTTTTTTGTGGAGACAAGATGATACTGGGTTCAGCTACCTGAGGGGTTTCATGGAACATCTTGGAAAGTGCGTCTGCTTTTCCATTTTTTGAACCGGGTCTGTAAGAAATATGAAAATTAAATCTGGAAAAGAAGAGGGCCCATCGGGCCTGTCTGGGTCTTAAACATTTTGCTGTCCTGAGATACTCCAGATTTTTATGATCGGTGAAGATCATGACAAGGTAAGATGCCCCTTCTAGTAGGTATCTCCACTCTTCCAGAGCAAACTTGATGGCCAACAACTCCCTATCGCCTACATCATAATTCTTCTCAGGTGAACTTAATTTCCAGGATGCGAAGGCTACGGGGTGCAGGAGGGCCTTGGGGCCCTGTCTTTGAGAGAGGATGGCCCCAGTAGCTGTTTCTGAAGCATCAACTTCCAGTACAAATGGCAGGGCTGGATCTGGATGTCGTAAGACTGGTGCAGATAAAAATAGGGCCTTTAATTTAATGAAAGCTCCCTGGGCTTCTGAGGACCACTGAAATTGATTATGTTGGCGTGTGAGTAGAGTGATGGGAGCTACAATAGCTGAGAAGCCAGCGATAAACCTCCGGTAGAAATTTGAGAATCCTATAAATCGTTGTACCCCTTCTTTATCCACAGGAGCCGGCCACTCCTGGATTGCCTTGACCTTCTGAGCTTCCATTGTCCATTGTGACCCCGTTGGTGGAGATGATGAATCCCAAGAACTACACAGTTGTTTTTTCAAATTCGCATTTTTCTGCTTTGAGATATAATTTGTGTCTCCTGAGGATTGCAAGGACCTGTTTGAAATGTGCCTGGTGTAGTTCAATGGTGGCAGAAAAAATGAGGATGTCGTCCAGGTAAACGACTAGGAAGTTATCAAGGTATTCACGGTAAATGTCGTTTACCAGGTATTGAAAGGTGGCCGGGGCGTTGCAGAGCCCAAACGGCATTACCAGGTAGTAGTAGTAGTAGTAGTAGTAGTGTCCAAACCTGGACCTGAAGGCGGTTTTCCATTCATCGCCAGCTCGAATTCGGATAAGGTTGTAGGCACCACACCACGAAACGTTGAAATAACTCCGGGATGAGAGGAAGCGGGTACCGGTTTTTAATGGTGATTTTGTTTAGCTCCCTATAATCAATGCAGGGTCGGAGAGAGCAGTCTTTCTTCTCTACGAAGAAGATACCAGCTCCAGCCGGTGATGAGGAGGGACAGATAAATGCCTTTTCAAGATTTTCATCAATGTAGGACGTCAGGGCTTTTAATTCCATCTCGGACAAGGGGAAGATGCGGCCAAAAAGGATTTCAAAGCCGGGCAAAAGGTCTATAGGGCAGTCATAAGACCGATGAGGTGGTAGGCGGTCGGCCTGTTGTTTGTCAAAAACATCCTTAAACTCCAGGTAGACTGGAGGTACATGTTGGAGATTGTCAGGTACTGGTACTATGGTTAAGCAAGAGGCTGGAGCTGGAAGGAGGCAGTGTTGAAAACAGCATTGGGGCGAGAAGGACACTTCTTTTTTATTCCAATTAATTTGAGGTTCATGAGCCTGTAGCCAGGGGAGCCCCAAGATGATGGGAAACATAGGGGAAGGGATAATGTCAAATCGTAGGAACTCCTGATGACCGGAGTCCGTGGTGGTAAGGATGGGTCTGGTTTCTTGAGTGATAAGTCCAGAGCGGGGAAGAGACCCATCGGCCAGGTGTACCTGGAGGCTTTGGATTTTAGTCAACAGAGGGATGTGTAGTCTTGCAGCTAGTGAAGCACCCAGGAAGCAACTGCATGCTCCAGAATCAACTATGGGTGGTTTCCGTTCCCGTTAACTGTAAGGAGACAAAGAGGGTAACATAAGTCTGTGAAATACCGGAGACTTGATAGTTTATGGCAGATTGAGGGTAGGACTTACTAGGTCTCACAGGGCAGGAACGAAGGAAATGTCCTGAACCCCCACAGTAAAGGCACAGGTTGGCCTGACGCCTACATAATCTTTCCTCCAGGGTAAAAGGAGCACGGACCCGTCCTAATTGCATAGGCTCAACCTCAGGAGTGGTGGAGACTGAAGGAGCCGAGTAGGATGGATGGATGGATGGGAGTTGGCTTGGGGAGCATCCAGCTGGGACGAAGAACCTGGAAGCGCTCTGAGCGTCGCTTACGCATACGCCCATCCAATTTGGTAGCTGCTTGGATCAAGTCCTCCAGAAGGGTCTCTATCCTGGCCAGCTCATCTTTCAGAGCTTCAGACAGCCCCTGACAGAACTGGTACTTGAGGGCAGGATCGTTCCAGCCGGTATCAGCCAAACATTTCCGGAACTCAACAGTATAGTCCTCTACCAGCCTTAGCCCTTGGGGTAAGTTGTGTAATGTTGCCTCAGCCGTGGCCATGCGTTGGGGGTCATTGTATAGTTGTGCCATACCTTTGAAAAAGGTATCCACTGAATTTAGCAGAGGGCTCCTCTGTTCCATTAGGCCAGGGATATGCAATTAGCAGACCTCTAGCTGTTGCAGAACTACAAGTTCCATGAGGCATAGCAAGACTCTGACAGCCACAAGCATGACACCCAGAGGCAGAGGCATGATGGGACTTGTAGTTTTGCAACAGCTGGAGGTCCGCTAATTGCATATCCCTGCATTAGGCTATGGGCCCAATCTTGGGGTTCATCGGCTAGGAGAGAGATGATAAAGCCGACCTTTACTACTTCAGAGGAAAAAGTCCTGGGTTGCAGAGCTAAGTACAAAGAACAGGCATTTTTAAAGGCTTTGAATTTTTTGCGGTCGCCAGAGAATCGCTCCGTTGGGGGAACCCTGGGTTCAGGTGAAGCCATAATCACTGTAGGGTTGGATGATATCTGAGAGGAGGAGGAGGCCCCACTGGGAGGTGCAGGGGCTGCGACTGCTGATGGGGGTGCCCCGGAGAGTTGCTGAAGGTGACTGTCAATTTGGGTGTAGCCCTCTTGCAACTTCTGAACTGCATCGGTGAGTGCCGAGACTTGCTGACACAGGATCTCAAGCAGGGAGCATGCTCTGTCGGCCTCTGACATAGCTGGTTCGTACTGTCAGGAATGTACTTACCGAGGCCGAGATGCCGAGAGCGGTTCACCCTTGCAACTAAGCGCAGTCCACCCCCTGGAGGTGGTACAGGGAGTGAAGGGCACAAAGAGGCACAGGCTATCCAGTGGACCGTGGAAGACTTGCGTGGAGGTCCTTGAAGGGATGAGCCTCTGTGCAGAGACTGGTAAACAGGAGTACTTGCTGGAAAAGAACAAACAGAAAGTCCAGAAACAGGCTGAGGGTCAAACACCAGGATCAGCAATCCAACTGCAGGCTGTGGGATGGTGTCTTGAAGACACAAAGCAAGTCCAGGTTACAAGCAGGAGGTCAAGGCAAGGAGACAGGAGACAAATCCGGGTCACGGGCAGAGGGTCAAACACAGGAGAAAGGCGGAGATCCGTTAAAACAAGCCAAGGTCAGGTCCAGGAGAAGAGCAGAGGAGTCAGTAGCAATCCGGGTCACAACAGGTAATCAGGCACAGGAGACAGGATCAAGTTTTAAACAGGAAGCTGAAGACGAACCAGCAATTAGTCTGAGCATAAGAGCAACTTTTATAGGCAGCCCAAAGGGTCACATTGGGCACGCTCCAGTGCGCATGTGCATGCGCCGTAGCGCCGGAGCGCTGTTCCACCGCGCATGCGTGCAGGGACACGGCTGGTGTGACTGGAAGGATTATTCCTCTGACACAAGTGCTGTTGCCAATGGACTGCATGGCAGGTCGTTATTTGTCTGGTCAAGCATGTGGTGCCCAATCGGCTGCTGTTCTGACCACGCCTGATCCGCTTCAGACATAGGTTGCAAACAGCAACACTGCGATCTGTTGCACACGTGTCAAAAAAGGCCCACACCAAGGAACTTTTAAAAGTCAGCGCGGAGTCAACAGTGCCCTGAACCTGTGGAGCTCTGTGGTGTGATGCAATAGGGTGGCTGCCCTTAAGCTTCCCCCTATAGGACATCCTGCCTCATTGGAGTTGTGCCTCCTCCTCCTCCTACTCATTTTCCTCCTCTCTTCTCTCAGGCACCCAAGTACAGTCAGTGACCTCATCATCCCCTCCCACCTCATCACTGGAGCAAACTTGGCAGTATGCTGCAGCTGGGGGAACATGACTTTCAGTTTCTTGTCCTTCTGTGGCACTCCCTCTTTCTAGGCTCACATTACTCCTTTCCTCAACCTGTGAACCAACACCACAGCCTTCAAATCGCTGCGCATCCTCCAGCAGCATATAACACTGTGGTCGAATAATTCTGGGGACTCCTCCGTGCATGATGGTGGGGCTACGAAAGGAATGACTGTGGCCAAGGTGCATGGAAAAGGGGCTGCTTTGCAGCTTCATTGGAAGGCAAACTACTCTGAGCCGGGGTGACAGAGGATGAGGACGCCCTCTTTCAGTGGCCTGTGAGCATCTGCCTCTCCTTGGTGTCCTTCCAGACATATTTTTTGTTTTGCAACACCACACTACACTGTAATATATATTGTGTATACCGCCTGAACTATACACCACCGAATGCACTATATATATAGGCTACACTGAATGCAGAGTATATATATATATATATATATATATATATATATATATATATACATTGCCTGCACTGACTGAATATAGAATATAGAGTAAACACTGAACATATAGTCTATGCTAAATGCAGAGTATATACCGTATTTATCGGCATATAACACGCACTTTTTTCCCCTGAAAATCAGGGGAAAATCGTGGGTGCGTGTTATAGGCCGATCCCCACCGATTTCTGTGTCATCGGAGCGATCGCGGCAATTGCCGCGGTCGCCGCCGACATACACAGCCGTGGGTAGATTCAAAAATGGCGCCGAGACTGCAGGGAGCCGAGATACACATACTCGAGTGTTCTCGGCTTTTTCCGGCGCCGCCGTCACGCCCAGTCCCGCCCCTGGACCTGTGTTATGTCCATCATAGGGCGGGACTGGGCGTGACTGTGAGCGGCGCCGAAAAAATCAGAGAACACTCGAGTATGTGTATCTCGGCTCCCTGCAGTCTCGGCGCCATTTTTTGAATCTACACCAAGTGCACAAAGCTGCACTGACATGGCTGGCCTCGGGCAGACCTGCACTAACGAAGCTACACTGGAGCAAGGCTGCACTGGGGCAAGGCTGCAATGAGGCAAGGCTGCACTGGGACAAGGCTGCACTGGGGCAAGGCTGCACTGGGGCAAAGCTGCACTGAGGCAAGGCTGCACTGGGGCAAAGCTGCACTGACAAGGCTGCACTGGGGCAAAGCTGCACTGACAAGGCTGCACTGGGGCAAAGCTGCACTGACAAGACTGCACTGGGGCAAGGCTGCACTGACACTGAAAAGGCTGCAGATGGACAGATAAGGCTGCATTGATGGGCATTTTAATGTAAGTTTTTTTTCCTAAAACTTCCCTCCTAAAAATTTTTTTTCCTTAAAATTCTCTCCTAAACTTGGGGCGCGTGTTATACGCCGATAAATACGGTATATATATATATATAACTGAATAACTGAATGACTTGCCTGCTTAACCTAACTCAAGCTATCTCTCTGTCCACGCCAACAACACTACACACGGTCGCTATGTAAGCAGCCTTATATAGTGTGGGACGTGGACTTAGTCCCCCTGAGCCATAATTAGCCAAAAACACCCTGCCTTTGGCCAATTATAGCTCTCTCAGCAGAGCGCGCTGTGATTGGCCAAAGCATGCAGGTCAGGTGCATGCTTTGGCCAATCATCATACAGCAATGCACTGCGATCTCTCAGTGCATTATGGGGCTTTCCACGGCACTCCAATTTCCCGCGAACGCCCCATAATGTTCGCTGTTTGGCGAACAGGCAAACATCCGATGTTCGAGCCGAACTTATGTCCGATCCGAACATCGAGCTCATCCCTACCTATCACATTTTTTAGGCCCTGGAGCACCAGGACAATGGGAATGCCCACAAAATAAAACACCCCAACATATAATCTATAACGCATAATGAGTCTTTTTAACATGTAATTTTTTAACATGTAAGTTTTTAAAAAATGTGGAAAGAAAATGACAACACTTTTTTTTACACAAAGTTGTCCATTTATTTTTATTTTTTTTAACAATAAAGGTTTTTATTGAGACAAAAAAGGAGATACATCCTTGTGTACAACCAGAAAAAAAAAGTATAAGACATCCATCAAGGGTATATAAGCCAAAATCATATACCAAATAGTCAGCAAATAATATATAACAGACATGTTAAAGGTCAGACATATTTTGTGATTTCCTGCTAAAGCCCAGTAATGTTTGTTGCATTTCAAGGAAGAATGCATGTATGAAGTAACACTATATCAAGATACAACAACTATAGAAAAGGATTTGAAGTATTTCTAGATAGAATATTGAATAAACAAAGAAAAATGGCTATATCATTTCTCGAGGTATAAACTATTAGTTTGGCAGATAAACAGATGGGGTATGAGCAGACAAAGAAAGAGTTATCACTGGGGATATGGGAAATTAACAACAGCAAGTATGCAGGTGTGTCAACCAATTTATTGTATAAATCGGTCTGAGTAATGGAACATGATCCAAGGGGTCCACAGTTTGTATAACTTTTCAGTGTATTCCTTAGCTATAGCTACCATTTCTTCCATGTCATAAATGTCCTCTATCACATGTAGCCATTCAGCAATTGTTAACAAATTAATTAGGAAGGTCTGTGCTTAGGACATGTGTGAAGGTTGTAGCCTCCCCAAAAACCCCCCCGTAAGAGGACTCTAGAATATAGAAAGAAAGAAGATGTGAAGGGGTGAGTGGTCCTACCTATATGTCAAATAGTGCTCTACCAAATCACTCTATAGTGGCTAAGTATTAAAAGACACAGTGTTATTGTGGAATAAATTATGACAAAACAGTTACCATAAAGGTGAAAAACCAAATCCAAATAAAAATGCAAAAAATCGCACCAAAAAACAAAAAAGTTATTAAAAAATCGTACCAAAGTCGCACCATATACAAAAACATATAAGTGTATACATATAGTGTCCCAATCATAAATTCAAAGTGTATAAAAACCCAAGATGCAAGAAAAAAGAAAAAAATGCAAAAAATCGGACCAAAAAACAGAAAAAAATGCAAACATCGCACCAAAATAAAAAATTACACCACGATGCAGTTTATCGCACCATGTACAAAGAACACATAGGTGCATTCATCCCAATGAAGGTGGCTGTTCGTGTTTAGAGGAATTGTAGCAGGTGACCAGGGCATGCGGCCTGGTACGGCTAGGGGGGGCACTCGCTCGTCCCTACCCCCTTTCCTGATCGAATATTGAATCTGGTATGGATGTTGGGGGGACCCCCACGCCATTTTTTCGGCATAGGGGTTCCCCTTAAAATCCATACCAGACCTAAGGGCCTGGTATGCCCCCAGAGGGGAATTCCCTCTTGCGCTCACCACAATAGGAAAATGTGTTTTTCCTGTTGCAGCCAGCGCGCGATGTACAGTACCCTGTCGCCGAGAACCAGCACGATGGGTTCACGCTGGAAACATTCTCGCGGCTGCATACTGTAGTTTGTACAAAAGTCCGATGGTTTTGTGTACACATGATCGGACTTTGCTCCATCAGACTTTTGTTGCCGGAAAGTTTGTGCATTCGCACAGCCAACAAAAGTCCGATGGAAACAGAAAAAGTTTGTCCGATGTAGCGTACACACGGTCGGATATTGCTCCAAAACAGCTAATTTGCATGTTTGTCGTCAAAAAGTCCAATCGTGTGTATGGGCCTTAAGATTTACTTTGAGTTTACCTTTTGTTTCATTAGGTCTTTAACGAATTACCAAATCACGTCGAATTCATTCGTATCCGCTATAATTTCTTTTGTATTCGTTGAAATTTGATATTTATGTATGTATTTTGATTTGTGATAACGATTTGTAGTTTGGAAAGTTGTTTGTTTGAATCTAACACACACAATGACAATATCTCTTCTCCTCTGCTCAAATACAATACAACACCCTTCTCACTCAGTTCTCAGGAATGCACTTTGCCAGTAATCCAACCTCCAGCACAAAATTAATCAGCTGATTGGACTGTAAGATTTACTTTCAGTTAACCTTTTGTTTCATTAGATCTTTAAAAAAATTACCGAATCATGTCAAATTCATTCGTTATATCTGCTATAATTTCTTTCGTATTAGTTGAAATTCGTTATTTTTTTTATTCGGACATTCAGACGCATGGTGCCTGGGTTATAATCAAGATTAGATTATATGTTTGTCGAACATGTGTGTTAAGGCCTGGACTTGAAGCTGGGACCTCCACTGTGTCTGGCAATGACTCTTCTCACTGAGCTACCCAAGATGCTGCACAGTGCCCTGTCTGGTCCATTGGACAACCCTACCTTGTGCCTTAACTTATTCTGAACCTTGAACTCTTAGGTCTTTCCATGAACTTCCTGATTTAAGCCATGTCTCTGAACTTCCCATTTGCCAGATTATTGTGCTCTCTTCAGCCAGTATTTTGTTTTCATCTTCTACCCAAAGTTGTTTATTAATTTCAATTGCTCCCATTTCACCTGCTACAACCATATTTCATGACATTACAGGCTCTTGTCCTGAGGTATATTTGACAAGCTAAGAGCCCCAGAGTACAATATTCTGTAATAAGTAGAGGTAAAGGGGAAGGGTAAGTGGGGAGTTCCAGACTTTAATGCCGCGTACACACGGTCGGACTTTTCATCTACAAAAGTCCGACAGCCTGTCCGACAGACTTTCGGCGGACTTTCGGCGGACTTGCGGCGGACTTGCGGCAGACTTTCTAACGAACAGACTTGCCTACACACGACCACACAAAAGTCCGACGGATTCGTACGTGATGACGTACACCGGACTAAAATAAGGAAGTTGATAGCCAGTAGCCAATAGCTGCCCTAGCGTGGGTTTTTGTCCGTAGGACTAGCATACAGACGAGCGGACTTCGGGGTCCGTCGTAGTTACGACGTAAAGATTTGAAGCATGTTTCAAATCTAAAGTACGTCGGATTTGAGTCTAAAAAAGTACGTTGAAAGTCCGGAGAAGCCCACACACGATCGGATTACCAGCCAGCTTTAGTCCGTCAGCGTCCGTTGGACTTTTGTAGATGAAAAGTCCGACCGTGTGTACGCGGCATAAGAGCTATTACCAAGCTATGACCCTGGCATGGTTTGTAGATTAGATATACTGTATAATCCACAGGGGAGAAGTTGAGTAAGCTTATAAGGAACACTGAGCAACACACCACTGGATTCCACAACAATATTGTTTGCGCTCTAAAAATGCAAGCCCATTAACAACCAATATTTTTAAGATATGGGATATAATTCATAGACAATTTAAAGGATAAGTTCACCTTTGCAATATTACATGTTCCACCCATTTTAGGGTGAAACATATAACATATTCCAGCATTTGCAGCCTCTCCCCATCCCCCCTTCCTGCAACAGCAGGTGGGAGATCCTCTCCCTGACCATCAGAAATTGAAAACAGCACAACAGTGCAGGGCTCCACTCACATGGCTGCATCATTCATTCATCGTTTCCTATGGATGAATGAAGTTCTCAATGAACTATGAGTGTGCTGGTGAACAATCTAGTCCATTGATCTTGCTGCACTCGGGTAACTGCCTGCCCATGCGGCGTACAAGCAGACAGCTATGCTAAAAGTCTGCAGGATCTTGAGATTGCACCCATGATCTGCTGGTCCCAGGTGCAATGCTCTGCAGGCTCCTTAGAGAAAAAATAATACGTGCACATTTTTTTACCTGCAAAAACTTGCCTTTGTTCCCCTTTACTGGCAGGAATTATTCTTTATCAGGAAATGAGGATTCTTTTGTAGCTGGGACAAAAAATAAAATGTAGCATTTAAAGAATATTATGAAAGCTAGGGGGATATGCACAATTCAGGAAGTAAGGCACAAAGGGGGAACTTTTCAGTTAGATGAATGAATGCATTTCCAGCGGAGGCATTTTGTAATATCATTAACACAACCGATACGTGCGGTAAAAAATGTACTACCCTTTGAGAAGTTGTTCGGTTTTGAAATGGCCCCAATGCATTCTCAGATTTATAAGATACTTACTACACTGGCTGGGCCAAAAAAAACACCATGTATACAGTAGAAAAATGGAAAAAAGACTGGGGTAGCTTTGAGTGAAAAACAGAAAGGAAAGGCGCTGAAACTCGCATATAGTTCCTCAATAGATATAAACACTAGAGATGAATTTTAAATGTTTGGCAAGATGGTATATTACACCCACTAGAGAACATAAATATCAACCGGAAAATTAACCTTGCTTTCAAATCTCTAAGTTGCCAGGGTGTAATGCAGCGGGAATGATGATTCACATATGGTGGGGATGTTCAAAAATACAAGAATTGCATAGGTAATACATTATATACGTGTTATTGACTTGCCTAAAGATCCATGAGCATATTTGTTTCATAATATGGGAAATTCATAAGAACATTACTGGAAATCGATTCCTAATTTAATAAAAGCAGCTAAAGGGGTGATTCCAAAATGTTGGCATTTGCAGGAGGCCCCTTTAATTAAGGATTTTCTCAGGAGAGTAGAATACATTTGCTCTATGGAAGAACTTAATCATTCTTTTTTATCATTAAAGTTTATTGAGGAAAAAAATAGCATACATACATGAAAGAAGAGAAAAATTAAAGTGAAAAGTACATTAACATACATTTGGAATGATACATGTAGCATATAGCAACTAACAAGTATAAAATTAGCATAAAAGTGTACCAAGTCATCCAAAGTTGTAATTGGTAGAGATTACAACAGATTCACCAGAGAAAATACAATGGGATAAATAGAGTACATAAGGTATAACAGTTCTCGTAACATGTTTTTTTTTATATGGAAGTATGGTCCACCACAATAACTAGAGCACTTTTCAGTGGTTGTAAATAAAGAAGCGAAGGATAGAAGTCAAGATTAGAAAGATAAAGATAAGAAAGAAGTTAAAGAACAAAGAAAAGTTAAGGGTAGGTGTTAATTGAAGTTGCATTATTAGGATAACTCTGAAGTTATTAGAATAATTCTGAAGTTCTGGACTTTAATTGAGGACTGAGCCTTTTGTAAACACTAAAGTGTTTTTATATATTAATAACCGGAAAATCCCAAAGTGGTAATTCATAATTAAAAATTTACTAACAACACATCAGGTTTTTGCAATCTGAAGCATCTCCATATGTTTCTAGGATCGTGTCTGAGACATTAACTGTTCATAAGCCTGGGAGTGTCTGAAGACAAACCAGGGAGACCATGTCTTGTGGTAGCGTTCAACGATCTCTGAGGACTGGGCTGCAGTGTCCTCCATCTCACAGATGTATGAGACCTTTTGTAACCATTCTTTTAGAGTTGATTTCCAATAGAGTGGGATGAGTGAGTTAGCAGCATTTATCAAATGTTTGGAGAGAGAGGTTTTGTATTTCTTAAAAGAGAAATTTGACACATGCAGCAGGCAGCAGGCAGCAGGCAGCATCAAGTTTTAGTTTGGTCTCCGTGATTTGTCGGATGATCTCCCTTATCTTGGTCCAGAATGGTAGTATCATATCACATTGCCACCAGATGTGCAACAAAGTGCCTTTGACCCTGTTGCATCTCCAGCACAAGTCTGATGTTTGAGGGTACCATTTGTGCAGTTTCTCTGGGGTAGCATACCATTGAGTCAGTACCTTATAAGCTGTTTCCTGAACTCGTGTGCTAATGGAGCCTTTATGAGACAATATACAAGCCCCTTCCCATTGGCTGTCAGTGAACTGCAATCCCAGTTCCCTTGACCATCTCTCTCTGAACCTGTCCACGGTCCCTATCTTCAGACTCTGGAGCCAAGCATAGGAAGTGAAAGTGGACTTCGTCACCAACTCCCCACTAAAGCAGATCTTTTCAAATTCTGTGAGGTCTCTCGTGAAGTGGGTCCTGCATGCTGCGTTATTAGTATAGCTGAGTACTTGGAATTACGACCACATGGGCAAGTGGGGCGTTTTATTCTCAGTTCTGAATTGAATAAAGTCTTTTACCGTCTTATTTGTAAAACAGTGCAATGCAAGGAGGTTTCTTTGTGTCAGTTGATGTCAAGAGGTGGTTGCCTAGGCCTGGTGGAAAATCTGGATTTTCTTGTAACCGTGTAAGAGGGCTTAGGGGTGTGGATAATTTAGAATGTTTTATGAGATTATGAAAAATGTCCAGAGAGGTACCTATGAGAGGATGCGTTTTTACAGAAAAGGGATATTTCGCTTTGGGAATCCAGGGGGAGAATTGGAGCGGGATTGCGCTCATATCATTTTCAATGGTGACCCAATCTTTAAGCTTTGAGTGGCAATGCCAATCAATGATACGAGCAATATGCGTGGTGTGATAATAATCTTTAAAATCAGGCATTCCCAAACCCCCAATCTTTTAGGTCTAGTGAGGAGAGAAGCTTTAATACGGGGTGGTTTATGAGCCCAGATGAATTTAATTTGCAGTGTATGTAATTTTTTGAAAAAGCTTTGGGGTATTTTAATGGGTAAAGTGCGAAGTAGATATAGAATCTTTGGCAGGATAGCCATCTTACAAATGGCCGCCCTGCCAAACCACGAAAAATACGACGTGCGCCAGTTTTGTAGGTTACTCTCTATAGTTTTAAGAAGGAGTGGGAAATTGCGATCAAAGATCGAGGCGATTCTAGGAGTTAACCAGATCCCTAGGTATTTAATGGCAGATTGAACCCATGAGATGGGGCTGTTGCTCTGCTCTGTAAGTAGCTTGTCATCGGGTAATGTGATGTTCATTGCTTCGGACTTTGAAAAATTTATTTTAAGGTTGGAAATGTAACCATAAAAAGAAAACTCTTTCATAAGTGAAGGTATGGTGATATGTGGGTCAGTCAAAAAAAATAAAAGGTCGCCCGTGAATGCCGCGATCTTGTATTCCTTCCCATTTGTCTGGAATCCCCTTATAGATTGGTTCATGAGGATGTGTCTGATAAATGGTTTGAGTGATAAAATGAAGACTAGGGGGGACAGTGGGCAACCTTGTCTTATCCCATTTTTTATGCTAACACTCTCTGACAACCTACCATTTATTTTGAGCTTGGCTGAAGGGTTGTGATATAGTGCTGAAATCCAGGTCCGCATTCGCTGGACCCAGGCCAACATGTTCACACGTCTTCAACATATAGTCCCAGGCTACTCAATCGAAGGCCTTCTCCACGTCAGTTGACATGAGAAAGCACTCGATCTTTCGCTGACGAGCCGCATAAATCAGGTTTAGAGATTTTGTGACATTATCTCTAGCCTCTCTATTTGATACAAATCTTGCTTGGTCTGAGCCAATCAGGTCATGTAATAATGGTCTTAGCCTGTTGGCGATAATCTTGGCCATGAGTTTTACATCTAGATTTAACAGAGAGATCGGCCTATAACTTGAACAGTGAGCTGGGTCCTTACCTGGCTTGGGGAGCATCGTAATGTGTGCTGACAAAAAAACGGGCGGTATAGTTCTCTGTTTAGACAGTGAGTTCAGTGCGTTTTTTAGAGGAGAGGTCAGTAAGTCAACAAATGTCTTATAGTAGATGGCGCTAAAGCCATCTGGGCCTGGACTCTTGTCTGTTTTCAAATCTTTAATGGCCATTTGAATTTCTGATGCTTCTATGGGATTTTCCAACTGGGAAACGTCTTCTGCTGTAAGGGATGGGAGTTTAGAGTCCGTCAAATAGTCTTCAATAACATGTGTCCTGCTTTTTAAAATATCAGCCGGTTTGTGTTGGGGTGGGAGATTATATAGAGCAGTGTAGTATTCATGAAAATGGTGAGCAATTTTGTCAATCGCTCTGTCAATTTTACCATTTTTATTTTGGATGCCTAGAATGTTATGTTGGTTTATTTGACTTCTCATTGCCCTTGCTAGAATCTTGCCAGTTTTGTCGCCGTGTTCATAATATATCTTCTTTTTAAAGAAGAGAAATCTCTTGGATTTGGTTTTTAGAATCTGTTTAAGGGTTTTCATAGAATCCAGTAGTAATGTTGCTGATTGGGTTGTGAGTGATTGTTTATGGAGGGTCTCTAGTTTACGGATTGTGTTGGTCAAATTGGCAATTTCTTTGTCGTTTTCTTTTTTTCTACGTGATCCCATTTGGATCAGTTCCCCTCTAATATAGCACTTGTGTTCTTCCCATAAAAGGGGCTGCCTCAGGGGTAACGTTATGTGTGAAATACTCTGTCAACGAGGATGTCAGACTGGGTAACAAGGTCGGATCTGTCAATAGGCAGGAATTTAATCTCCAGATGTTGGATTTAGCAGGGGGTTCTGAAAGGTTCAGAGCTATGGAAATTGGGGCGTGATCTGAAATAGTTTGCAACCCTATGTGTGCCCCAGACAGTGTGAGTAGGTCTCTCTGTAAAATAAATAGAAAGTCTATTCTCGCATGGCGGTCATGTGGGATAGAATAAAAGGTATAATCCTTGTCATCTGGGTGTAAGAAACGTCATGTATCTATCAGGGATAGTGAGTTTAGAAGATTTTTAATTTTCTTAAGGGTTCTATAAGTAAAATAGGTCTTTCCAGATGAGGTGTCCTCTAACGGGTTTAAACGGCCTGAGTGAAAACTCGTTAATTCTTTAATCATTTTTTGGCAAAACCAAAATTGTTCAGTATTGGGGAAATAAACATTGGCCAGAGTTAGGGTGATTCCATGACAAGTCCCCTTTAAAAAAAGGAATCTGCCCTCTGGGTCTACTAATTTATCGGTTAACTCAAACTTAGCTTCTTTACCAATCAGGATTGAAACCCCTTTAGATTTGGATGAGTCATTTGTAGCATGATGTGCCTCTATGAAATAGTGGTCAGTGAGTCTTGGTATGTGATTCATTTTAAAGTGTGTTTCCTGGAGGAAGACAAAGTAGGGCCTACCTTTTTTCAGTTCTCTAAGAAGAGTGGTTCGCTTTTCTGGGATATTCAAACCCCTGATGTTATGTGAGATGACCGTTGGATTGCGTCCTAGATCCGAATAGGCCATGGCTATGGCTCAGAGAGAGATGATGATATATGCCTGTAAACACAACTTTTGAAAAAAATCGAGTAAATGTATACTGATAGAGAAATCTATCGCTTTGTGCAATGAAATAGAGAAAGATGAGGTTTAGAACTTATAGGTAGGAGATAAGGAAAGGAAATAAAAATGAAGAGAGAAAAAGAGGCACTCCTTCCAGAAACGAGTAGCTCGTCCCGAAAGGTCAAATTTAGTGTGCACGGGTGGGGCCAAAAAAAAGAAAAAAAAAAATCCTTCTCTCTGTCCCACCTTAGACACTATGACGGGGTCGGGGGAGACGCCCAATGAGTGAAATCCAATAATAGTAGTCGCCTCACTAAGAGTACACGTGGATAACTGTGTACTTGTAAGGTTTAAATTTAAGTTCAAATTCACCAGAGGGTAACATGTGAAGGGCCAGACCACGGCCTAACTATTCTTATTTTATAAGCAAAATAATCTAATCTACACTAATGATACTGAATAAACAGTAATGAACAGCAATGAACAGATAACCACTACATATTGTTGATACTATAGCAATCATATAAAGAAACATCAATAGCAACAGCTGTGGCTGAGATTGTCCCTTAGCCAAGAGAGGGATAGCACAATACAACCCCCTCATCCCAAGCATCCTTAATCCTGTGCTGTCGATATAAAAGGAAAATGAAAGAAAAGAATATATAAATGTGAAAACAAAAAAATAAATACTGAAACCCGTATTATATCCCACATGGATTATGCGATGTTTCACCAGCTACATCAGATAGTGAGGCATAAAACCAAACACAACCTGAGAGGCTAATAAGATGATTCGTCTGGAGATCTCCTTTAGCCTGGATTCTAAATAGGGCCTCTAAACAGTCAAACTGATCAATTCAACCTGCTTGGGTTCCATGGAAGACTGATTACTACAAGAGAATACCAAGTCCGTTTTAAGCATGCGAAGTTAGAGATTGAAAAGGTCTCAGGTAAGATGCAGCTAAGCTGTTTTGGTAAGTTAGGGTTAGGCTGCAATATCGACAGGCAGGTCCGAGAAGGGTGGGATAAACATTTTCAGTCTTCCATCATACTCCTGGCAGAGTGTGAACAGCAGCGCGGTGTACCTGTGGGCAGTGCATCCTGTCGGGATTGTTTCTGCTTTTTGGAGTGATGCTTCTCCGGGGTCGCCAGAGGGGAGCGGGGTGGGCTCCGTTCTTGGGGCGGCAGTGTGAACTCCTGGTACCAATCCAGTAAATCGATCGGGTTAATTTGAAGGGCCGTGCAAAATTCCGAGAGGTCATCTGGTGTACGGAGCATGTGTTGTCTGCCTTCAAAAGTGACCAACAGGGCAAAAGGGAAGCGCCATGTATACCGTATATCTTTCTCCCGCAGTTTGTCTAATAAGGGTCGCAGAGCCCTGCGATTTTTCAGGGTGATCTGGGAGAGATCTTGAAATAACTTGATGCACTCTCCGTTGAAGACTATTTGGTCACTTCTGCGCGCTTTAAACATTATTTCCTCTTTGAGAGCAAAATTTTGCAAACAGCATATGATATCTTATGGGGGTAAAGTGTCTGGACCCCTTGCTCTCCGAGCTCTGTGTGCCCTGACAAAGTCAATGGCTGTGTCTTCCGGTTTTTCTAAGAGGCTATTGAATACTCTTTGCAGGACTGAGGGGATTTGGTCGGCCATGACTGATTCTGGAACACCACGTACTCTGATATTATTATGTCTTCCCCTGTTATCAAGATCCTCTAAATGTCTGTTCATTTCAATGAAATGGCGGGCATGAGAGGAAGCAACTTTATCTAGTCTGTTGATCTTGATGTCCCTTTGTTTCCCTGCTGTGTCTGCAGTGGCCATCTTCTCCTGCAACACCAGGAGGCTAGTTTTGAGATCCGTTATGGCTGCAGAAAACGAGGCTTTAATGTCAGCTGCAAAGCCTGACATGTCCTAATATGTGAGGGGATGGTCAGAGCGGGAGCTTCTCCTACCGTTCTCCTCTGCCCCTGACTGTGAATACTCACTGAAATCCTCGTCCGCATGGGCCGGCGCCATCCTGTTTTTCTTACTTTTGGCACTTTGCATGTAGAATGCCTGACGGTGCTACTTCAGTGTTGGGCCTCTGTATGTGGCCAGGCTGTGTAAAAGTCTCACACATTTGGTATCGCCATACTCAGGAGGAGTAGCAAAAACCAAAAACTTCGGGAAAAAAAATGAACCATTCAAAAGACTTATTATGCCTCCTAGATTATACGTTGGGGTGTTAGCTTTCCAAAAATGGGGTCATTTTGTGGGCGTTTCCATTGTCCTGGTGCTCCAGGGCCTTCAAAATTGTAATAGGTGGTTGAGAAATGAGATGTGTAATTTATGCATGTAGAACGCCTGACGGCGCTACTTCAATGTTGGGCCTCTGTATGTGGCCAGGCTATGTAAAAGTCTCACACATGTGGTATAGCTATACTCGGGAGGAGAAGCAGAATGTATTTTGGGGTGTCAGTTTTGCTATGTACATGCTATGTGTTGGAAATATCTTATAAATGGACAACTTTGTATTAAAAAAAATGCGTTTTCATTTTTTCCCACATATTCCAAAAACTACTGGAAAAAAATGAACCGTTCAAAAGACTCAGTATGCCTCATAGATTATACATTGGGGTGTTAGCTTTCCAAAATGGGGTCATTTTGTGGGCGTTTCCATTGACCCGGTGCTCCAGGGCCTTCAAAAGTGTGATAGGTTTTCATCAAATGAGATGTGCAATTTATGCTCGTAAAACGCCTGACGGTGCTAGTTGGATGTTAGACCTCTGTATGTGGCCAGGCTGTGTAAAAGTCTCACACATGTGCTATCACTATACTCAGGAGGATTAGCAGAATGTATTCTGGGGTGTCATTGCAAGTATGCATGTGCTGTGTGAGAGAAATAACTTGTTTTTATGACAATTTTGTGCAAAAAAAAAAACTTCCAAGAATTGTGGGAAAAAATTACAACTTCAAAAAACTCACCATGCCTCTTACTAAATACCTTGGAATGTCTTTCTAATTTGGGGGGTATTTGTACTTTCCTGGCTTGTTAGGGCCTCAAGAAATGAGATAGGCCTTCAGTACATCAGGTGTGATCAGATGTGATTATTTTTCAATGATTTGCACCATAGCTTGTAGACTCTATAACTTTCACAGAGACCAAATAATATACACTAATTTGGGTTATTTTTACTAAAGATATGTAGCAGTATACATTTTGGCCCAACTTTATGAAGAAAAATTACTTATTTGCAAAATTTTACAATAGAAACTAAAAAAAAGTGTTTTTTTTTTCAAAAATTTCTCTCTTTTTTCACTTATATTGCAAAAAATAAAAAGTGATTAAATACCACCAAAAGAAAGCTATGTTTGTGAGAAAAAAATTATAAAAATTTGGTTTGGGTACAGTGTAGCATGACTGAGTAATTGTCATTCAAAGTGTGAGAGCGCTGAAAGCTAAAAATTGGTCTGGGAAGAAAGGGTGTATAAAAGCCCTGTATTGAAGTGGTTAAGGACGTGGTGGCCGACTTCCCGGACCCGTTTCTTAACCACTTGCCAACCGCCGCATGCCGATATATTATCCTGCATTATCCTAAGAAAAATGGCCGCTGGCACACAAAAACATGGCCGCTGGAACTCAAGTACACATAACATGGCCGCTGGAACGTAAGCGCTTTACGGACCGCACAGTACATAAGGATAGGGGAGACGACGCAGGGACCACGCTCCCGTAGAAGTCCGTGTGACGAAACGTACATAGGGCGTGGCTTGGATTGAACACCTTGCAGACATCTCCCTGTAAGCTGACGCTTAGGAACATCTTATTGCTCATTGTACACCGCTCATTTTTTTCTACTACAATGTGAGTACCTTTTACATCTGACTAAATAAACAGTGTTTTAAATGGTTTTACATGGAACCCTTTCTTTTCTCCTTCATGTCCTTATGATATTACCTTGCTCCTGGTCCTGCCAAGTACTGCTGCACAGTGGCACATACTGTGACTACACGTTACCCCTGCAGGGGACAAACAGCTGGTGAGTCTCTGCACAATCACAACGTGAGACACCAGCACTGGAATAATACCTGCTTTTTGCTTTAAAGAATTTCAACAGCGAACGTTGTTTTTCACTCATAGTGCACTGGGCACATATCACAGTTATTCGTATGGACTGTTTATTAATATTAATACACTAAAGGCCACATTATATATGGCTTATTCTAATTATTTGCATGACACGTGTGAAAAACTATATTTCATCTAGTGATTATTTCAATAGGGCACATGTCACTTTGTTATTTATAATATTTGAAGAGTTGATCGATTTATTTAATATATTGTTTTATTTTAGCACAAGACACTTTCGGATAATTTTGCATGTCACGTGTGATGTATTTTATTGCATTTATTGTGTTTTTTAATGTTTAAGACACAAGTCACTTTAACATTTATAGTAGTGGAAAAGTTGATTTATCTCCGGAGAAGTTGATTTATATACCAACATATTTCTTCTGAGGGAATATAGCACAAGACACCTTGGATATAATTTTAAACACAATTTTCCACACTCACTGCCTTTACCAATAAGTTTTGGGACGGCGCCATACTCACACATTTTTCCTTTTCACTATTTTCCACCTATTCCATTTTTGTGGAGTCAGCGTATGTGAGGGCAGCAGTCTATCAATCAATTAATTAATATACTTCCCACTCAGTTTTTCAATCAATTCCATTGCGCGGATTCCCCATTTCTTTTGCCATATTCTATACTTGGTATTCTTATTCCAAGCGGTAGTCTGCTGCAATGGACATTTTTAAATATCTTAACAATAGAAATATAAATCTTACGGAAGTATTCAATCAGGAACAAGTCGTAAACAAAAAAGATATGGATAGCCTTTTCAAACAATTAAGACATACCATAGAGAAGCAAATTAGAGTTTGGTGGGACATAGCCACAATTGAAATGTACATCACAGAAAAAAATCACTCCCAGGAGGCTCAGATGGGATGTCTCACCAAACGATGCAATCAATGATAAAGGTCTAATGGAGGAATGGTATAGATTTTTCAATGGCAGCAAAAACGCATTATTACGCAAAATAGTCGTACAAAGACAACATAAGCTGAAAAACATTGAATCAGAAATTCTACAAATTAGAGATCAGCTGATACCAATCCTCGATTCAAGGGAATACAAAGACAAGGAAAATACCTTACAAGAAACAGTCAAAAAGTACGATAAAGAAATACAGCTAAAAAAACAGAAAAAGTTTAGAAGAGACATACTGGACTACAAGAACCAACATGTTTATAAGTGGCAAACAGATGAAACATACGTGGAAGAAGACCACAATATTTCAATGATTGATGAGGCTGATGACAGCTCAACGGAAGATGATGTACCAACATGGCAAGAGACAAATACCGCAACCAACAGGACACAAAGAGAATCACTAGGACAGGCGCCAATATTTGAAAATGGAAGGCGAGGGCATAGTCCCGAATATAGGAGAAATAGACAACAAGAAACGCATGACAATAGAAGACAACAACAAGAAAGTGCACCATTTACACCAAGAACACCTAGGTATAGAAACAGATACTCACCTTTAAGCTACGAACAAGAATATACCCCTTATGTTGAACCCCAACAGAGAAGGTTTTTTTTTCCCAGGGAATACCGCGGAAGACCACCGGCCTACAGACGAAGAATGTCACACAGGGGAGAAAGAGATCCCCAAGGATGGAGACCTTTCAGGATTCCAGACAGGAATTACAACAAGCATCCACGATCATGGTGGAACCCAAGGGTGACAAGAAATACAGACACAAGAATGAGAAACAGAACACAAGAAGGCACGCAACGGGAGGAGAGAATGAATCAGGGATACAGAATACAGAGAGGAGGAAGAGAAAACGGGCAAGAGGAAAGAGAGGAGGGGCAAAGAAAAAGAAGAAGAGAGTACTAGGCGGAGGCATTTTTAACCTCAGTAAAGCCACTTTCAACGAAAATGAAATGAGAGTACTCGACCTGGGATTAAAATATGCACCAGAAAAAAGTCTGGATCCCTTCGAAGTATTCATAGATTTACAAAAATTTGTTAGGAAGCTGAATATTAGAACATTTTTTGCAATTAAAGGGGAACAAGAACCACAAAAAGAAAAGGAAGACTCAATATATAAGCACTCGAAACTGAAAAATAATTCCACATTTAATCCCAATACTCAGCAAAATGAGAGCCTTATAACCTTCAAAAAAATGGTGGAACAAGATATTAGGAAGATGAACCCAAGAAAAACTAAATCGAGAGTCTGGAAAACCATCAAAGAAATAGAAAAGAAAAACAATATTGTCATACGGCCAGCAGATAAAGGAGGAGGCCTAGTTATATTAAATAAACAAGATTATGAACTAGAGATGGGAAAACTACTTAACATCCCAAACACATATAGAAAATTGAAGGGTAACCCAAAGGTGGAATATAATAAGAAACTAAAAGCCTATATACACAAAGGGGAGAAAAAAGGAATTTTAAATAAAAAAGAAGCAAGATATTTGATCCCAGAGGCAGCAAAAACTCCCGTGATCTACTATGTTCCAAAAATCCACAAGAGCCAACCCAACTGTCACGTACCTGGTAGGAGTCTGAAATGACGAGGTCAGCCTCTCTTGTATCTCCAATCCAAGCCCCACTGGAGATGGAACAGATGGTGGCAAGGATCAGGAGGAACACGAGTGCCTGTGAATGCTGCGTGCAGAACTTGCCGGAAGTGTTGCAGATTGGGAAGTGCAGGCAGGGTTTCTGGTGAAGAGCTGGAACCAGCACGGCTGAGAGGATGGACGGCCAGCACAGGTACTCGGAAACAGCGTGGAGCCAAACAGGAGACAGGAGCAAGGTCATCAGGTAAGCTGGGTTCAGTAACGGGCGGGCAGCAAGGTACCAAGGTATAAACAGGAGCAAGGTCAAACAGGAAGCCAGGATCATGAACCAGTAATCAGAGTAATCAGAGTCCAGAAACAGGGTCAGGAAGGCCAGGGTTTCAGCAACAGGAAGTCAAGTCAAACAAACAGGGTTTCTGTCAGGAAAAGCCCTCTTGCAGTTTTAAACGAATGCCTGTGCATAGAAGCGCCATCCGGCGCTCGCGGGCGCGCAATAGCGCCAACGGCGCTAATAGTGCTAACAAACGTACGCACATGCGCAATAGTGCCAATACCTCTACTAGTACTAACATACGTACGCGCATGCGCAATAGCGCCACTAGCGCTAACGTGCGCATGCGCAATAGCGCCACTTGGCGCCAAAGATAGGCTATTTAAAGAAGACTGTTTCAATGCTGCCTTGCTGTCCGGTCTACAGCGTTTCCTGAGACCCCTGCTACCTTGTTACCAGTTTTCCTGTATCCAGTATTTACTTGGCTTGTTCCTGACTTACCTGCTTGCTGCCCGCCCCGATCTTGACTTGGACTCTGACTATTCTCTTGGTTTGCCCTTCTGTACCTGATCTGCCCGCCAGTACCTTGACCCGGCTTGTCTGCACCTCCCTGCTGTCTGCAACCTGCTACGGGACTACAGTGCACCTCCCTGCTGTCTGCAACCTGCTACGGGACTACAGTGCACCTCCCTGCTGTCTGCAACCTGCTACGGGACTACAGTGCACCTCCCTGCTGTCTGCAACCTGCTACGGGACTACAGTGCACCTCCCTGCTGTCTGCAACCTGCTACGGGACTACAGTGCACCTCCCTGCTGACTACAGGATCCTGCCTTCTGCTTCAGCGTTCCAGTCAGGCACTTGTGCCCCTCTGTACTTTCGAGTCCCTGTCCACACCTTCAGGGGTTCTTAAGTCAGAGGTATACGAGAGGCCGTTCTCTGCATTCCGGGCTCCACCTACCAGGTACGTGACAGTTTCAGAATCTCAGGACACAGCTGAAGATCAAGCAGCACCTGTCAGAAATCAGAGCAACCCTTAAATAGGCTGTCAAGTGCCAATTGTGGTCAAATGTGTGTTCCTGCGCAAGGAAATCTGCCGATGCCCGTGAATGCGCGCATGCGTGCTGGGCGCATCCTGACAGTTCTCTTACACCAACCCGCCAGGAAGACCCATAATAAGTGGCATTGATGGCCTATTTTCAAGGCTGGGGGCCTATTTAGACGGATATCTACAGCCATTGGTGATTAGGGGTAAATCATATCTAAAAGATAGTAAACGGTTGATCACCGAGCTTAAAAGTTTTAATGTCAAAGAAGAAGACATACTCGTAACAATCAATATCAACTCATTATACACCAATATTGAACAAGCAGATGGCATCAGTGGAGCAGAATGGGCTTTATACCAACAGACAGACCTCAAAGAATAACAAATTAAATATTTATTAGAAGGACTAAAGTTAGCGATGAGTCACAACTACTTTTGGCATAAGGGAGACTATTACACTCAAGTGAAAGGGGTAGCCATGGGGGCCAAATACGCCCCGAGTGTAGCTAATTTACTTCTTAATAAATGGGAAGAAGAACAAATCTACAGTACCAGCAGACGTCATCTGAAATTTTACCGACGATATATAGATGACATTGTAATTATCTGGGGAGGTACTGAGGAAGAGCTACAAATATTTTTTGATGAATTAAACCACAACATCTACGGTTTATCTTTTTCCGGGAATTGGAGTAGACATAATATTAATTACCTCGACCTCCAGATATTTAAGGAAGATGGACATCTTAGCACAAAAACGCACTTTAAAGACACAGACAGAAATGGCTACATCCCCACCAGTAGTTGCCATCATCCAAAGTGGATTGGGAACATCCCTAAGGGACAGTTCATGCGGATACGTAGAAATTGCAGCAATATAACCGACTTTGATGAGCAAACAGATAATCTGATCAAACGGTTTGTGGATAAGGGATACAAAAAGAAGGATCTATTATCACTAAAAGAACAAATAAAAAATATGGATAGAAATAAACTAAAGGAAGGCACACAGAATACTCATAAACGGGAAAAAAACAAACTTTTGGGCCTTGCCTTCCTGACTGGATATAATAGACAATATAGATCAATAGAATCGATTGTTAAAAAACATTGGCCTATATTACAGTCAGACCAAGTTCTAAAAACGGTGTTACCAAAGAAAACTATTTTTATTTATAGGAAGGCCGCAACCCTTAGAAATAAACTAGTGCATAATGCACTTGACCCCCCGAAACAAATTAAAATAGGCAACAACCTAAAGGGCTTTTATAAATGAGGAAAGTGTTTACCCTGCAGAGAAACCAAAAAAACACATAAAAAGATCATAAAGTTTAAGTCCACAACAAATGGTAAGGAATACACAATCAGGGACCTAATAACGTGCAACAATACACACTTCACTTACGTGTTAGAATGCCCGTGCCGTAAACAGTACGTGGGACGCACTACTAGGTAACTGCACATAAGAATTAGAGAACACGTCACAAACATAAAGAATGGTTTTAAAAAAACACAGTGTATCCAGACATTTTAGAGATCATCACAACAGGGACCCTAGTGGTATGCTTTTTTATGGCATTGACAAAATTAAGGGACACTGGAGGGGTGACAACAAAAAACAAAAGTGTCACAAAACAAAACCAGATGGATCTTCCAGCTGGATACACTCCAACCATCGGGAATGAATATAGACGTGGACCTCAACTGTTTTCTCACTAACTATTGAGTGCCCATTAGTAAAAATCCCCTCTGGCGAATATGTTCCCCTCCCCTTATTAACAAGTTTTTTAATAAAATTAAAAAAAAAAAAAATTTAATAAATATTTTCTAAGCATTTTAACAAGTATTTTGAACACCAATATTTACACTTATCTGTTTTATATAAAATTGGGATATGCCCTCCCCTTGCCCCACCTCTTACATATACCCTTATAATAGGAGCCATTAATAATAAAACCCTTTTTTATATATTTTTTATTTTTTTGTATTTAAATATTTTTATCTCTATTTTTTTCATTTCATCTTGTTTTTATACCTTCTGTTTCTATACCGTATCGTTAGAATATATATCATTTTATAAATAAAATTTAGAATAATAATATTTTAAATAATTAATTTAGATATTAATTTGTTTACATAATATATTACTGTCTATGTATTTTAAGTAAGGTCAGATTACTAACTGTATACCATGTATATTGTGCGGTAGAAATGTGCATAAATATAATATCATATTTGACCCATGCAACCGTGACACATATACAAAGGGCCCATATACCAGTAAGGTGTCACCAGGAAGTCTCTGGTGTAATATCTGGTAATTTCACGGTGACATAACCACTGGATTAGGGCCGCGGTTTCCGGTCTGCATTATCCTAAGAAAAATGGCCGCCGGCACACAAAAACATGGCCGCTGGAACTCAAGTACACATAACATGGCCGCTGGAATGCAAGCGCATTACGGACCGCACAGTACATAAGGATAGGGGAGACGACGCAGGGACCACGCTCCCGTAGAAGTCCGTGTGACGAAACGTATGTAGGGCGTGGCTTGGTTTGAACGCCTTGCAGACATCTCCCTGTAAGCTTAGGAACGCTTAGGAACATCTTATTGCTCATTGTACACCGCTCATTTTTTTCTACTACAATGTGAGTACCTTTTACATCTGACCAAATAAACAGTGTTTTAAACGGTTTTACACTATGGAACCCTTTCTTTTCTCCTTCATGTCCTTATGATATTACCTTGCTCCTGGTCCTGCCAAGTACTGCTGCACAGTGGCACATACTGTGACTACACGTTACCCCTGCAGGGGACAAACAGCTGGTGAGTCTCTGCACAATCACAACGCGAGACACCAGCACTGGAATAATACCTGCTGTTTGCTTTAAAGAATTTCAACAGCGAACGTCGTTTTTCACTCATAGTGCACTGGGCACATATCACAGTTATTCATATGGACTGTTTATTAATATTAATACTCTAAAGACCACATTATATATGGCTTATTCTAATTATTTGCATGACACGTGTGAAAAACTATATTTCATCTAGTGATTATTTCAATAGGGCACATGTCACTTTGTTATTTATAATATTTGAAGAGTTGATTGATTTATTTAATATATTGTTTTATTTTAGCACAAGACACTTTCAGATAATTTTGCATGTCACGTGTGATGTATTTTATTGCATTTATTGTGTTTTTTAATGTTTAAGACATAAGTCACTTTAACATTTATAGTAGTGGAAAAGTTGATTTATCTCCGGAGAAGTTGATTTATATACCAACATATTTCTTCTGAGGAAATATAGCACAAGACACCTTGGATATAATTTTAAACACAATTTTCCACATTCACTGCCTTTACCAATAAGTTTTGGGATGGCGCCACACTCACACATTTTTCCTTTTCACTATTTTCCGCTTATTCCATTTTTGTGGAGTCAGCGTATGTGAGGGCAGCAGTCTATCAATCAATTAATTAATATACTTCCCACTCAGTTTTTCAATCAATTCCATTGTGCGGATTCCCCATTTCTTTCGCCGCATGCAGATATATGTCGGCAAAATGGCACAAGTGGGCAAATGGGCATACATGTACAGTGGGGATGGAAAGTATTCAGACCCAATTAAATTTGTCACTCTTTGTTATATTGCTAAAATCATTTAAGTTCATTTTTTTTCCTCATTAATGTACACACAGCACCTCATATTGACAGAAAAACACAGAATTGTTGACATTTTTGCAGATTTATTAAAAAAGAGAAACTGAAATATGAAATATGGTCCTAAGTATTCAGACCCTTTGCCGTGACACTCATATATTTAACTTAGGTGCTGTCCATTTCTTCTGATCATCCTTGAGATGGTTCTACACCTTCATTTGAGTCCAGCTGTGTTTGATTATACTGATTGGACTTGATTAGGAAAGCCACACACCTGTCTATATAAGACCTTACAGCTCACAGTGCATGTCAGAGCAAATGAGAATCATGAGGTCAAAGGAACTGCCTGAAGAGCTCAGAGACAGAATTGTGGCAAGGCACAGATCTGGACAAGGTTACAAAAAAACTTCTGCTGCACTTGAGGTTCCTAAGAGAACAGTGGCCTCCATAATCCTTAAATGGACGACGTTTGGGATGACCAGAAACCTTCCTAGAGCTGGCTATCCGGCCAAACTGAGCTATCGGGGGAGAAGAGCCTTGGTGAGAGAGGTAAAGAAGAACCCAAAGATCACTGTAGCTGAGCTCCAGAGATGCAGTCGGGAGATGGGAGAAAGTTGTAGAAAGTCAACCATTACTGCAGCCCTCCACCAGTCGGGGCTTTATGGCAGAGTGGCCCGACAGAAGCCTCTCCTCAGTGCAAGACACATGAAAGCCCACATGGAGTTTGCTAAAAAAACACCCGAAGGACTCCAAGATGGTGAGAAATAAGATTCTCTGGTCTGATGAGACCAAGGTAGAACTTTTCGGCTTCAGTTCTATGTGTGGAGATAACCAGACACTGCTCATCACCTGCCCAATACAGTCCTAACAGTGAAGCATGGTGGTGACAGCATCATGCTGTGGGGGTGTTTTTCAGCTGTAGGGAGAGGACGACTGGTTGCAATCGAGGGAAAGGTGAATGCGGCCAAGTACAGGGATATCCTGGACGAAAACCTTCTCCAGAGTGCTCAGGTGCTCAGACTGGGCCAAAGGTTTACCTTCCAACAAGACAATGACCCTAAGCACACAGCTAAAATAATGAAGGAATGGCTTCACAACAACTCCAGGACTGTTTTTGAATGGCCCAGCCAGAGCCCTGACTTAAACCCAATTGAGCATCTCTGGAGAGACCTAAAAATGGCTGTCCACCAACGTTTACCATCCAACCTGACAGAACTGGAGAGGATCTGCAAGGAGGAATGGCAGAGGATCCCCAAATCCAGGGGTGAAAAACTTGTTGCATCTTTCCCAAAAAGACTCATGGCTGTATTAGATCAAAAGGGTGCTTCTACAAAACACTGAGCAAAGGGTCTGAATACTTAGGACCATGTGATATTTCAGTTTTTCTTTTTTAATAAATCTGCAAAAATGTCAACAATTCTGTGTTTTTCTGTCAATATGGGGTGCTGTGTGTACATTAATGAGGAAAAAAATGAACTTAAATGATTTTAGGAAATGGCTGCAATATAACAAAGAGTGAAAAATTTAAGGGGGTCTGAATATTTTTCGTGACGCAATCGCGCCCCCCCCCCCCCCGTGCCTGCGGCAGTCGGATTCCTTAGAGAACTGATTAATCCTCAGGTCCCGGCCAATGATTTATGGCCTGGACCTGCTGATCGGTCCTAATGAATGAAATCATTCCCCTGCCAGTGTAAGTGTAAACACAGACAGGGGAAGTGATGTAATCTCTCCTCCTAGAGTCTTTTCCATTCCAGTGTGAGGAGAGAGAACATCAGTGAGTTGCACAACACTACACTAACACCAGGTACACCATAGGTACACTTGTCACCCTCTGATCACCCTCCGATCGCCCCCTCCCCCAGTTAAAATCTTCACTCCCTGTCACTGTGTCACTTGTAGTTTTCAGATTTTTCACTGATCACTGCATTGGTGTCATTTGTGACTGTAATAAGTATTAGGGCAGTTAGTAGTAGGCCTAGGTAGGTCTAGGGTACCCCCCTAAACCACCCTAATAAAGGTTTAACCCCTTGATTGCCTTCCAGTTAACCCTTTCACCCCCTGTTGCCAGTGTCACTAATAGATCTTTTTTCTGATTGCCGTATTTGTGTCACGGGTAACGCTATTTAGCCAGTTAGTTGATTAGTTTCACCGTCAGGTTTTTATAGCGTCAGGTACCCCCATATATTACCTAATAAAGGTTTTAACCCCCTGATTGACCACTAGTTAACCCTTTCATCCCCCTGTCACCAGTGATCACTGTATTAGTGTTACGGGTGACGCTCGTTAGTTAGTTTGTTTTTTATAGCGTCAGGGCACCCACCGTATATTACCGAATAAAGGTTTAACCCCCTGATCGCCCAGTGGGTGATATCAGTTAGGTTTTAGTGTCAGTCAGGGTCTGCGTCGCCCCAGGCAGCGTCAGATTAGTATCAGTAGTGCTAACACCCATGCACGCACCATACACCTCCCATAGTAGTATAGTGTCTGAACAGATCGATATCTTTGATCTGATAAGAACTATATTAGCATTAGGGATGAGCTTCGAGTTCGAGTCAAACTCATGTTCGACTCGTACATCGGCCGTTTGCCAGTTCGCCAAACAGAGAACGATTTGGGGTGTTCGCGGCAAATTCGAAAGCCGCGGAACACCCTTTAAAAGTCTGTGGGAGAAATCAAAAGTGCTAATTTTAAAGGCTTATATGCATGGTATTGTCATAAAAAGTGTTTGGGGACCTGGGTCCTGCCCCAGGGGACATGTATCAATGCAAAAAGAAGTTTTAAAAAGTTTTTTCGGGAGCAGTGGTTTTAATCATGCTTAAAGTGAAACAATAAGAGTGTAATATTCCTTTAAATTTCGTACCTGGGGGGTGTCTATAGTATGCCTGTAAAGGGGCGCATGTTTCCCGTGTTTAGAACAGTCTGACAGCAAAATGACATTTCAAAGGAAAAAAAGTCATTTAAAACTACTCGCGGCTATTAATGAATTGTCGGTCCGACAATACACATAAAAGTTCATTGATAAAAACGGTATGGGATTTCCCCACAGGGGAACCCCGAACCAAATTTTTTTTTAAAAATGGCGTGTGGGGTCCTCCTAAATTCCATACCAGGCCCTTCAGGTCTGGTATGGATATTGAGGGGAACTCCGCGCCAAAATTTTTTAAAAAAATGGCATGGGGGTCCCCCTCACTTGACGGGGGACTTCTCTATGGCTTTCCCCATGACGTCAGAGGGGGCGGGGTCACCCGGTTACTTTTTTTTTCATTGATACATGTCCCCTGGGGCAGGACCCACGTCCCCAAAAACTTTTTATGACAATAACTTGCATATAAGCCTTTAAAATTAGAACTTTTGATTATTCATATTCGAGTCTCATAGACTTTAACGGTGTTTGCGTGTTCGAACAAATATTTTGCCTGTTCGCATGTTCTGGTGCGACCCGAACAGGGGGGTGTTCAGCTCATCCCTAATTAGCATCCCCAATAGTTTAGGGTTCCCAAAAATGCAGCGTTAATGGAATCAGGCCAGATACCTGCTAGCACCTGCGTTTAGCCCCTCCGCCCAGCCCAGCCCACCCAAGTGCAGTATCAATCGATCACTGTCACTTACAAAAACACAACACACTGCAGCGCTCGCAGAGTCAGGTCTGATCCCTGTGAACGCTAATGCCCCGTACACACGGTCGGACTTTGTTCGGACATTCCGACAACAAAATCCTAGGTTTTTGTCCGACGGATGTTGGCTCAAACTTGTTTTGTGTACACACGGTCGCACAAAGTTGTCGGAATTTCCGATCGCCAAGAACACGGTGACGTCAAGCACGTACGACGAGACTAGAAAAGGCCAGTTCAGAACCAAGCGCGGCACCCTTTGGGCTCCTTTTGCTAATCTCGTGTTAGTAAAAGTTTGGTGAGAGACGATTCGCGCTTTTTCAGACTCGTAGTTTTCAGATCGTTTTCTGCCATTCAGTTTGTGCTTGTGGGTTTGTATCTGCTCTTCAGTGCATGCAAGCAAGTTCCGCGTGACTTAGTTATTGTATTCTTGTTCGTTCGTTACTGTTTTTCAGGTCGCTCTTCACAGGCCTTGCTGTTCTTCAGTGCGTTCTGTTACTTCATTCTGAGCAGCCGACCGTTTTCTAGCCATGTTGCGTATGCGTACTCCTCGTAGAGTTCGTGCTGTGCGGGAGCTTGGTGTTGGGGTCCTGACCTTGACACAAGTCCAGTCCATGAACAGGGTGGGGAGGAGTTCATGGACCAAGAATTGGTTGCTTCAGCGTGACCAGTTCTCTCATATGCCTTTGCTCCGTGAGATCAGTGAGAATAATCCTGATGATTTCAGGAACTTTCTCAGGATGACGGACCCCGTGTTTCACCGTCTGTTGGCTTCGCTGACCCCTTATATTAGCAGGCAGGTTACCTGCATGAGGCAAGCCATCACTCCGGAGCAGAGGTTGGTCGCTACCCTGCGGTATTTGGCGACAGGGAGAAGTCTGCAGGACTTGAAGTTCTCGACAGGCATCTCCCCCCAGGCTCTGGGTATCATCATCCCAGAGACCTGTTCTGCCATCATACAGGTCCTGCAGAAAGAGTATATGAATGTAAGATTTTTATCCTTTAATATCACATTTTATTGTATTTAATGTTTGCTAACATATTGTATTTCTTTCCTCGTTCCCTAATTACCATGATTGGAATATGCTGTGAATGTCCCCTTTGTCCTCATGCATGCTGGATTTTTATGTAATTAATTTTTTAGGTCCTTCATACAGATTGTCCTTCACTAACCTCCCCAGCATGCTCTACGGGCCCTATATTCACCGCATGTAGTCACTTAACAATGTATTTTATCAGCTCCATAGTAGTGCTTTACCCTAAACACCCCCTAAAATGTTTAGAAATGTTATTTTAGCTTTAAATTCTGGCAGAGTGGCAGAGGCTTATTTTTTGTGGTGTCCCCAAATCATTTTTAGTAACCCTCCCTCCCCCAACTGCTAAGTCAGCTGATCCCAATTCTCTATCTATCCTCAATCATCTATCTGCTGACTTTGCCAAACCCATACACACTATACCCATCTCTTTTGTGCTCTGATTTATGGATGAATTCCCCAAAGCATGTAGTACAAGGGCCTGCCTGTATACTTTCAAATGGTACTGTTTGAATTTTTAAGATACTATTATTATCTTGAGTCAGGTAATAGCAGAATGTTCAAATGTCCTCAAATGTGTACAATGTGTATTTATATCTTTGTATTCGGACACTTCTTACCTGTCCAGTGGGCTGCCAATAGTGTAACTGAGGGGCTGTTCCAAGTAATACCCTGTATTTAGGCATTCATCTCTCAATGAAGTGAAGAGGGTTACCTGTCCAATATCTCCACACCCCCCATAATGTTCGAAATGGCCCATGAGATGGGGGGGAATATGATAGGTGTACCTTATACTTTGGTGTTGTTAAATTCCCCTTAATAAATGCTATCTGGAGGTTGCCCCAGAATGTTTGTGCCTAATCTGCTTGCCATGTTTCTGTGCAAAAATATTAATTTATTTTTGTTTTCCTCAACAGTTTCCTTCCACGCCACAGGAATGGCAGACTGTGGCCTCCCACTTTGCCCAGCGGTGGGACTTTCCTAACTGCGGAGGGGCAATTGATGGGAAACATGTCCACATCATCCCACCACCCAACTCGGGGTCATACTATTTCAACTATAAGGGGTTCAATAGTATTGTGATGTTGGCGATGGTGTCGGCTAATTACGACTTCTTGTATGTGGACGTGGGGAAGAATGGCCGGATGTCCGATGGTGGAGTCATCGCCCAGACGGAGTTCTGCAGGCGTCTCCAGAGTGGCAGCTTGGACTTGCCAGCTCCAGAGGACAATGTGGAAGGACTCCCATTCGTGTTCGTTGCTGATGAAGCGTTTGCGCTGGGGGACCACCTGATGCCGCCATTCCCGATGAGGACCCTCACCCCGGAACAAAGGGTTTTTAATTACCGGCTGGCCAGATCCCGAAGAGTGGTGGAGAACACATTTGGAATCCTGGCCAGCCGGTTCCGCCTATTTCTGACACCTATCCATATGGCGGAGTATAAACTGAACCATATTACACTGGCGTGCTGTATTCTCCATAACTTTTTAAGGAAACATTCGGCCAACTATGCTGGCTCAGTTGGACCTGAGGCCGGAGTGATACCTGAAACACTAACGGCGCTTGAAAGCGGCCGTCCTGGCTTGCCCTCCCTGGGTGCCCGTGATGTCCGGTTACGATACCTGGAGTTCTTTGCGGGTAGGGGGGCCATCAATAAGCCTTCAAATTTGTGAAGCCTTTTCCAATACAAAAAAAAAATTCTTTGTGGACATTTACTGCTTGTGTTTGTTTTAGCTGACCCTGACAGCAATGTGTGGAGTCGTGAAAATGGCATGATTGTGTAACCTTATACAAAGCACTTTTGGTTGTTATTTACTAAAGGCGTATACACTTTTTATACTACAAGTGCTCTTGAAACTGCAATGAAAATGCTCTTGTAGTGCAAAGAGGATTTGCCCTTAGGAAATAACCCACATTTTCTCTGAAAACAGCAATGACATCACCCCAAAAGTGTTGTAGCGTTGAGACAATAATCCACACATTCTTGATTAACAAACTTTTTTATACCTGCACAATCACATGTGCATTTACCAAAGGTTTTTCAAACAAACCAACATGTTTGTTGTCTACCCATTTTTGGGGCGGCATTATCAAAAATAGAAATGTCCATTTACGATAAAACAGGCCTGTGTAAAACCAACAAGAAAGAGAAAAAATTTGAACTTACAAAGTTCACATATGGTAAAACTTGAAGGCAATATCAGACATGAGTATTTAGGAACTGTGTTTGATATTGCGTTCAGATGGGGTCAAATCACCCCTTGAAAAGCCAAATTTGGAAGATGCACACCAATTTACGAATGTCAACATGTGCTAGCTGCCATCATGGGGGATCAAGGGATGTGTTTTGTGGGAGCAACCCCTTCCTCAATGCTACTTTATTATTGAGGAAGGTGTGGCACCTCCAAAACGCGTCCATTGATCTCCTGTGATGGCAGATAGCACATGTTGGCACACTGTGTGCATCCTCCAAATTAGGCTTTTCAAAACATTGCTAAAAGATTATAAACATTGTACCACACAAAAAAAAAGTGATTTTGTGGGGTTTTAAATTCGCCTCAAAACATCAATGATATTATTATTTTTTTTATCACATCATTTATTTTTTTCTGGATGTTTTCCAATTCTAAATTACACCCCATGATCTCCCCGATCAGGATCTGGGCACTTTCAGATGTGAAAGGATCTCGTTCCCTAACATCACGATCACCTAAAAAGAGAGAAACCAAACAAAAACAGGTATCAAAAATCTGCGGACATCCATCTCTTACCTGAGCCTGTGGTCGCAGACACTCACCTGTTGTGGTGCCAATTTCCACCACGTCTTCCACCTCCTCCTGCTCCGCTTGTGTTTGGGGTATTTCACCTTCTTCCATAGGGGGGGGGTCTCTGGTCTCCTCGGATGAGGGGTGTCCTCCGAGTCTTTTCTCCCCTATGTAAAACAAAAATGGTAGAATTAGCACACAGATATTTTATGGCAGAACTATAAATAGGAAACATTGCTTGGAAGTGGGGTACAATTGTCAATTTTAGCAGAGTTCCAAGATGTAGTTTTTTATTGGCCTTTGTCAAGCTGCAATACTTTACCTGTTTAGTACAAGCTTCACAGATGTAGCCCCCCCCTCTAGTATACACTGGAGCACCTGTGTGGCCCCCCTAATAAAAATGGTGTTCTTGTGTTCCCCACTAGTGCTACAGTGTCCAGATGTGAAAACAGCTGCTCAGTGTCCTCTCCTTACACAGAATCTAGTTTGCATTTCATTCTAGTAACAAACCCATCTACACAACCAAATATTTTGCATCCAAGTAGGCCTTAAAAAATGTAGGAAAATGCATATGGCCTAAACAATGGTGTTTTAGAGGGGAAAAAAAAAAGTTGGATACGAACGAATAATGGGCCCATGAACATTAAAACTGACATTTGAAACTGTACAATTAAGAAAAGCATATGGAGCAGCACGAACGTAAGGAAGACAAAAAGAATAGGAACACACCACAACTACTTACTTTTTTGCAGTACTCTCCAGATCTTTCTGTACTGCTCTGCCTCTCGTAATTTGAGGTCCGACCACCGTTTCCTGAGCTGATCTTTCGATCGTCGTACCCCGAAATTCCTGTGCAGACTTTTGACCACTTTCGCCATGATCTTGGCCTTTCTGATATTGGAGTTGGGGTAAGGTCCATACTTTCCATCATAGTCGGCCCTCTTCAGGATGTCCACCATCTCCAACATCTCCCCAAAGGACATATTTGTGGCCTTAAATCTTCTCCTTCTGGATCGGGACGTTTCTGTCTCCGGGCTTTCCTCCGCCTCCTCCTCGTTGCTATAATTAGCACGCACCTGCTGTGACTCCGCCATGTGCTCTTCACCCACTGCGCCGAACGAAAAGGGGTGGGGAATAGACTAGAAAGAACGTCAGGGGCAGGCGGAGTTACACGCATGTGCAGTGTATATAAAGCGTAACACACGTGCGTATTACGTACGATCTGTGAGCGGAGGAAGGAGCATTGGACACGCCGATAGTAAGAACGAAGCTAAGAGACAAACTTGTGCCTATACTGCTTCTAGATTGAGGCCTATATTGTAACAAGATTAGGAGAGTTTTGTCTGACATTAGGCTTTGTCTTGTGTTGTGTCTTGCAGTGAACATGGATATCTTAGTTAAAGATAATGACTTCATGTCATTGATATGTTAAGGGAGCTGCCATGTCTGTGGGAGATTAACCACCCACATTACAAGAACCAAACAAAGAGGAAGGCAGCACTGGAGCAATTGTGTGAAATTGTGAAGCAGGTGATCCCCACGGCAGACATCACCTATTTGAAGATCTTAATTGGTGGCCTGAGGAGTACATATGTAAGGGAGAGCCAGAAAGTCCTGGATTCACAGAGATCCGGAGCAGCAGATGACATCTATGTCACCCAGGATGTGGTACTATGACAGGCTGCATTTTCTGGCAGGCCAGACTGAACCCAGGCCAGCACTCTCCAGTCTTCCTTCCACGCTTCCTTCCCCCCCGGCTGAGGCTTCTGACGCCCAACCTGGGCCTTCCAGGCAACATGTGGAGGAGCCCAGATTGAGCCAGGTATAGCATTCCTCTAAATATTTCTGCTTGTCCAATCAATGATGTTAACTAGATGTTAGTTGGGAGTACTAATTTAGGATTGTGATTGATGAAGCAAAAACTAAAACCATGTCCCTTTTTCATACACAGGGAAGTCGCAGCCAGGAGGTGGCCGGGCCGAGCCGGCTGCCTGATCTGCAGGTCCTTCCACTCCCCCTGGAAAGAGAAAGTGGCAGGAGGAGGAGTGCCCTAGAGGAGGCTGCCAGAGGACTCTTTTGGAGGGCTACAGAGGTCCTGGGAGCACCACACACCATGGAGGAGGACATTGCTGCCACCATTGCCTATAAAATGCAGAGGATGGAGGAGGGACAACAACTCATGTGTGAGTCGCTCATATTGGAGGCTCTTAACAAAGGTATGAGGGGCCAAATTACAGCTCAGACACACCTTTGCGAACTCACAGATGGTCCTCCTCCTCCTCCTGCAGGTCCTCCTCCTTCTCCTCCAGGTCCTCCCAGTCCTCTTCCTCCTCCAGGTCCTACTCCTCCTCCTGCCACATCTCCAACAGCACAGCCACAGCCGGGAAGGAAGCGTGGAAGGAAGACCAGAAAGTGAGGACCCTGGATCCAGTCTGGTCGGCCAAAAGATGCAGCCTCTTGTGGTACCACAGCCTGGGGACACACATGTCATCTGCTGTTTTTCGAATCTCTGCAAATTCTGGACCCGACTGCCCTCCCTTACATATGGACTCCTCAGGCCACCAATTTTGATGTTCAAGAATTGATGTCTGCCGTGGGGGTCCCAGGCTTCGCTAATTTCTCCTGTTGATCCAGTGTTGCCTCCCTCTTTGTTTGGTTCTGAGCCCTTAATAAAGGATTTTTTGTTTGAATTATACTTGCCTATGTGTGTTTAACTTCAAAAAGGACAGTTGGTTTGTGAGGATTCAGGTACATTTCAAAAATACAATGTGAAATTAACAAGGGACACCAACAACAAACAATCTCCTTGAGATTAAATAATAAAAGATATCAATGGTGTTGGGGTAACTTGACACACAAAACACACACAAAAATATTCTGGAGTCAAACTAAAAACAACATTAAACAAAGATCAGCCTTGGAAAAAATACAAACATAAAATCAAAACCAAAAATGGCTTAAAAACCAAAAAAAAAAAAAAAAACATTCTGTCAGATGTGACAAATAACAATATATTCAGGGAATCCCAATAAAAAAACAAAAAAAAAAGTTTGTGAGAAGTGTGTGTGAATATGAGCAGCAAAACTACTTAATTCTTGTCACATTATAAAGAAGAAGAGAGTGCGCTGTATCAAACCATTTTTTACATTGCAGCGTGACGAAAGTGCTGTATCCATTGCGAACGCTGAGTTTACCAGAACGAGCTGTTCCGTGTCAGAATTTCTTCTGAGCATGCGTGGCACTTTGTGCGTCGGAACAGGCCACACACGGTCGGAATTGACGCGATCGGATTTTGTTGTCGGAAAATTTTATCTCCTGCTCTCCAACTTTGTGTGTCGGAAAATCCGATGGAAAATGTCCGATGGAGCCCACACACAGTCGGAATTTCAGACAATCAATAAACAAAATAAGTGCAGCACAAAAACAACAATCATAAATGAAAAAGATGATGAATAGTCCAATCATAAATTGGTAATAAAAAAGTTCATTATTACTAATAGGAAATAACCCTCTTCTGGGGACACCCGCATAAGGCACTTATCCAGGCGATGTAGTAATATGAAATAAGATTGTGCTTACCAGATCCAGTTGACCCCTTAGTTATAGGGGGTCTTAAACAGCATGAATGGACCCGTGGCAAACTGCTGGGCTAGCTGTCATCTGCGGTCAAATAAATTCTTCGAATGACGGAGATCCCATCAGGTGTATGGTGTACTACTGGTATACTGCAGATATGGCTGTCATGTGCTGAATGCTCTCTCTCAATGCCCAGCGATATCCGTGGGAAAGGGGGATTTTAATAAAAACATCAGCCAGCATATACAAACTCTCACATCAGACACTCTAGCGGGCATGATGGCGTCACCGCTGTAACTCTGCTGTACGCGTTTCATCCGAAGGGACGTCGTCAATATGATTGGTTTAAAAGGTTTTCAATAGTTCTGGTACGAGTCAGTACCATGCATTAGATGTGGTGGCTGCATCCGTTTTCTTTTCTTTTGCTTTTTCCTTCTGTTTTCATCTGGTTATTTGGCCAGTAACACACACGCCATTTTTCTCACGGTGGCAATTTTTGCTAAGGGCAGATGAATAAATCTCTCTTTGCTTCCTGGAACTCCACCCAGAACTCTGGGTCTGCCTCTGTCTGCCTTCCAAACCACATGACAACACGCTCCGATCGGACATTTTCCATTGGAAAATCCGACCGTGTGTACGGGGCATAACAGTTTTTTTGGTAGCGCTCGAATCGAATCAGTCGCTGACATTTAGAAGCTCTTTTTCCTGTGAGTCTCACTAGTTGTACCAGTAAATTTAGAGACCAAAATGTTAAATCGAAGGTACACTAGTGAAGAGCCCTTGTAGCCCTCCAAAGCTGCGATAGCCAGCTATAAATGAAGGTGGTGGCAAGTTTTTTTAGATCACCTTGGTGTGTTTATTGGTCCAGAAACGCACCAGCACCTTAGCAGCCATAGTGTTATTTGCTGGGTGTTTGGTGTGCTTCTGTACCTTTAAGAAGGGATGGGCTGCCCTTCAGTCCACCTGCGAGCATTTATCCATTAGAATGCATGTGCCTCCACTGTGGGGACACTCATATTTTAGTGTTAGGACCACAGATATCAGGGTGCCGTGACGAGGCTCTGTGGCTTACGCATGCATTTGCAAATGCGTACGGACTAAACCCCTGTTTTTAACGCATACTATTAGACAGGTCAATTTGGTTGTCTGCGAGCTGGTGGTAAGTAGGCTTTGGTTTTTTCCTGGGCATTCCCCAGGCTTTGTTTGCATTTGTTTACACTAGTGAAGAGGCCTACATGTTTCTGAGCATGACAGATAGTGAAGAGGTAGTCACCCATCTGTCAGATTCAGGCTCAGAATACGATTCTGTAGACAGCAGCGGCACCCTGACAGATAGCTCTGACGATGGAGTTGTGGTCCCTGCCAAGGTCAGGCGTACCCGACCCTGTTCTTCTGCTGTTGTTGAGGTGCAAGGACCGCAGGGCTCTTGTATGGAGCAGAGAGCCAGTACTGGTGCCACACATTCTTCTGGTGAACCGCAAGCAGGCAAGCACCATCGGCATAGTACACCCTGGTCGTAGTCCTCCTCACAGTGTTCAGCTAAAGCTACAAGTTAGTGTAGTGCATCCTCCTCACAGTGTTCAGCTAAAACTACAAGTTAGTGTAGTGCACAGTGTTCAGCTAAAGCTACAAGTTAGGGTAGGGCGTCCTCCTCACAGTGATCAGCTAAAACTACAAGTTAGTGTAGTGCGACCTCTGCACAGTGTTCAGCTAAAGCTACAATTTAGTGAAGTGCGTCCTCTGAACAGGGTTCAGCTAAAACTACAAGTTAGTGTAGTACGATCTCTGCACAGTGTTCAGCTAAAGCTACAAGTTAGTGTAGTGCGTCCTCCTCACAGTGTTCAGCTAAAACTACAAGTTAGTGTAGTGCGACCTCTGCACAGTGTTCAGCTAAAGCTACCTGTAGAAGGTTGGTGGTGCTTTCCTGATCCTATCACTACCGCAGGCAGCTAAATAAGCTACAAGTTAGTTTTTTGTGAGCTCTGCACAGTGTTCAGCTAAAGCTACCTGTAGAAGGTTGGTGGTGTTTTCCTGATCCTATCACTACCGCAGGCAGCTAAATAAGCTACAAGCTATTTTTTTGCGAGCTCTGCACAGTGTTCACCTAAAGCTACCTGTAGAAGGTTGGTGGTGTTTTCCTGATCCTATCACTACCGCAGGCAGCTAAATAAGCTACAAGTTAGTTTTTTGTGAGCTCTGCACAGTGCACTACAGGCAGGCAGTTGATTTTGCTAGCTGCAGTATCAGTATATATATATATATATATATATATATATATATATATATATATCCCAGCTTAGTGCAGCTACAGGCCATTAGTATGTCTGGAAGGCCAACAAGGAGAGGCAGACAGTCACAAGCCAATAAAAGAGGGCAAGCAGGCTCTGTGTCTAGAGGCAACAGTGCTGGTCGTGGAGATGGTGCATCCTCATCAGCACGTGGCCGTGGCACACGCTTGGCCTTTTTTTCGGCAGCTGGCCGTATTGAGCCGCAACATGCGGAAGACTTGGTCGAGTGGATGACCAAGCTGTCCTCATCCTCCTCATCCTCTCTCACCCATGCTCAGGGTACTTTGTCAGGCAAAGCAGCTGCCAACGCGGCCTCTTCCCTCGGCTCAATGGCATCAGTGACTCCTTCCCTAGCCCCACCATGTCCTCCTGAGGAGTCCCTCGAACTATTTGACCACAGTGTTGGGTACATGCTTCAGGAGGATGCCCAGAGTTTAGAAGGCTCTGATGATGATACTGAGCTAGATGAATCTGTGACATGCCCACCAGGTGGAACTCAATGTTGGCCATGCTACAGTGGCTGCACACGCAGCAGAGGGCCATCAATGAGTACCTGTGCGACTATGGCACCAGGACAGGGTCAGGGGAGCTTGTTTTTTTTCCCCACACCAGTGGGCCATGATCAGCGATGCATGCACTGTCCTGTCACCATTTGAGAAGGCCACGAGGATGGTGAGCAGTGACAGTGCATGCATCAGTGACACTGTCCCCCTTGTCCTTGTCTGTTGGAGCACACGCTGCGTGGAATAATGGACAGGGCACTTGAGGCAGAACAGAGGCAGGAAGAGGAGGACTTCCTTAGCTCTCAAGGCCCCCTTTATCCAGACAGTGTTCCTGCGTGCCCGCCGATTACACAGGAAGAGGAGGAGGAGGAGAAGGAGGATTGTGTCAGTATGGAGGTGGAGCCTGGCACTCAGCATCAGCAGCAGTCTTTAAGGGATCAGTCCCAAGAAACACATGGACTTGTACGTGGCTGGGAGGAGGTGGCTGCGGACCATGTCGTCCTTAGTGACCCAGAGGACTCCGGACCGAATGACTCAGCAAACCTACGCTGCATGGCCTCCCTGATCCTGCAAAGCCTGTGTAAGGTTCCTCGTATTTGTGGTATCAAGGAGAAAGACCAATACTGGTTGGCAACCCTCCTTGATCCACGTTACAAGGGTAAGGTTGCGGACCTTATCTTGCCGTCACAGAGGGAGCAGAGGATGAAACATCTTCGGGAGGCCTTGCAGAAAGGTCTGTGCAACGCGTTCCCAGAGACTGGGAGGTTACAAACACCTGTTTCTGGACAACGTGTTGCTGAGGCTTCGGTCAGTCAAAGAAGGAGCGGTGGAGAAGGTGGCTGTCTGACCGATGCGTTCAGACAATTTTTTAGTCCGCAGCCCCAAAGTATGATCGGTTCCAGCAACCATCGCCAGCGTCTGTTTTACATGGTGCAGGAATACCTAGGGGCAAGATCTGACTTGGACACCTTTCCCACCGAAAATCCTCTGGGTTACTGGGTCTTGAGGATGGATCACTGGCCAGAGCTTGCACAGTATGCAATTGAGCTACTGGCCTGTCCTGCATCCAGCATTCTTTCGGAACACACATTCAGTGCTGCTGGAGGCTTTGTATCACAGGGTGCGTCTGTCCACTGACTCGGTCGATCGACTGACCTTCATAAAAATGAATCAGTCTTGGATCACCACCAGCTACCAAGCATCTGATGCTGATGTAACCGAATAATTTTTTTTGAAATCTCAGATCCCTTCAAAGACTGCCTATGCTGATGCTGAGTGACTATCCTGAGTAATTATCCTCTTCCTCAATGATCACGCTGATAGCTTGTAAGAACATTTTTGGTTCTGGGCGCCGCCACCAGTGCCTAAGGCCCAATTTTTCAGCCCCTGTTTAACAGGGGCGTGTCATTTTTTTGATGCAATACTTTGCAGCAGGGGTCGTTCCTGCGTTCCAACTAGAGTATCTGTGAGGGGTTGCAGTATTGTGGCACCAGCACCAGTGCCTAAGGCCTAATTTTTCAGCCCCTGTTTAACAGGGGCATGTAATTACAATTTTTGATGCAATATTTTGCAGCAGGGCTCGTTTCTGCGTTCCAACTAGAGTATCTGTGAGGGGTTGCAGTGTTGTGGCACCAGCACCAGTGCCTAAGGCCCAATTTTTCAGCCCCTGTTTAACAGGGGCGTGTAATTACAATTTTTGATGCAATACTTTGGAGCAGGGCTCGTTCCTGCGTTCCAACTAGAGTATCTGTGAGGGGTTGCAGTGTTGTGGCACCAGTGCCTAAGGCCCAATTTTTCAGCACCCTGTTCAACAGGGGCATGTAAATACAATTCTTGATCTAATATTTCACAGCAGGGCCATGAGAGGGCTTACAGTGTTGTGGCCAAAACAACACCTAAGGTCCAAATTTCTGCTGAGTATATAGGGCAGGCCCCTACTTTCAAACATCCAACTTACAAACTACTACTACTTGCAAACGTAAGGAGACAACAGGAAGTGGGATAAAATCTACCCCTAGGAAGGGAAATTCTCTCCTGTAAGAGTTAATATGGTAAAAACATTTCTCCTTTCCATTGATGCTTTATCACCAATCCTTGTTTCACAAAAAAACCCAAATTTAAAAAAAAAAAACATTTGTCATTGGGACAAAAAGTGAGGGGAAATCTTCTGAAGAGGAGCACAGACAGCAAAACAAATGTCACAGGGGTGATAACCCTTCCCTATGTTTTCCAAAAAGCTTAAAATAGATTTTTTGGCTGGAGTTAAACACGTTAAAAATGTACCAGTTCAAAATTACAAACAGATTCTACTTAACAACAAACCTACAGTCCCTCTCTTGTTTGCACCGCCTGTATACTGCTGTTCAGAGTACAGAGCCTATATACTGCTGTTTCCTTTTTTAATTTGGGTGCGGGGTTCCCCTTAATATCCATACAAGACCCAAAGGGCCTGGTAATGGACTGGGGGGTACCCATGCCGTTTGTCTCACTGATTTTCATCCATATTGCCAGGACCCGACATTACATTAAAGCCGCAAGCAGTTTTAAATGCCTTTTTTCCTTTAAAAATGACATTTTGTGCAGGGACTGTTCTAAGCATGGGAAACACGCGCCACTTTACAGGCATACTATAGACACCCCCCAAGTACAAGATTTAAAGGAATATTTCCCTTTTTTTTTTTTACTTTAAGCATCATTAAAATCACTGCTCCCGAAAAAACGGCCATTCTTAAAAGTTTTTTTTGCATTGATACATGTCCCCTGGGGCAGGACCCGGGTCCCCAATCCCTTTTTAGGACAATACCATGCAAATTATCCTTTAAAATGAGCACTTTTGATTTTGAACGTTCGAGTCACATAGACGTCAATGGGGTTCTAACGTTCGTGCAAATTTTCGGTCCGTTCGCAGGTTCTGGTGTGAACCGAACTGGGGGGTGTTCGGCTCATCCTTAGTGGTATACAAAGCTTCAGAATGAACTTCCTTAAATTCCAGGAAGAGATCATCGCAGCCCTTCTGTTTCAAGAAGGTGCTGTGGCCCAACTTCCCAATCCAAATGCAGTAAGCTGGCTGCATGAGAGGCATTTTCCGTATATTCTCCCTGGTACCCTTACCCAATGAGCCCCCCAAAGAAAATGTTGTGTCTGTAGAAAGCGTGGATATAGGCTTGACACCAGCTATTATTGTCCCTCCTGTCCTGACCATCCTGGTCTTTGCATTGGTGAATGTTTTGAACGCTACCACATACTAGTGGAGTATTAGCGTAGGGTAAAGCACTGCACAGACTAGGACACACTTTCACAGGGTCTCCAAAGATGCCATCGCATTTTGAGAGACCTGAACCTTTACAACCACTATAATTGTTACAGTTACAAATAAAAGGGTAAATATATATATATATATATATATATATATATATATATATATATATATATAATATAAACAAAAATAGTTGTCGTTTTATTGTTCTCTCTCTCTATTCTCTCTCTATTGTTCTGCTCTTTTTTACTGTATTCTACAATGCAATGTTTTATTGTTACTATGTTTTATCATGTTTGCTTTTCAGTTATGTAATTCTTTTATACTTTACTGTTTACTGTGTTTTATTGTTAACCATTTTTCTGTTTTCAGGTACTCCATTCAGCTGTAGCACTGATTTATTTATCTCGACAGCAACGGCGTTTGCTCCCTCAACATGCAATTCAGCGACTCCAGCGCTGTAGAAGGTGATTTCACCATTACAGTTTAAAAAAAAAAGAGCATATATGCCGAAGCATGAGGGCAGGGGTGGAGGGGCTCCCCTAATGCCCCTAACATTAGGGGAGGATTGCCCCCATGTGGGTATTGCCCACGTGTGAACAATATATAATTTAATGACAACTTTGTGTATTTTTTTTTTTTTTGTCATTTTTCAATCACTTGTGACAAAAAAAAAAAATATTCAATGGGCTCAACATGCCTCTCAGCAATTTCCTTGGGGTGTCTTTCCAAAATGGGGTCATTGGGGGGGGGGGGGGTTGTACTGCCCTGCCATTTTAGCACCTCAAGAAATGAGATAGACAGTCATAAACTAAAAGCTACGTAAATTCCAGAAAATGTACCCTAGTTTGTAGACGCTATAACTTTTGTGCAAACCAATAACTATACGCTTATTGACATTTTTTTTTTTTTTACCAAAGACATGTGGCTAAATACATTTTGGCTTAAATGTATTACTAAAATTGAGTTTATTGAATTTTTTTTATAACAGATTTTCAGTCTTTTTCCGTTTATATCGCAAAAAATAAAAATCGCAGAGGCAATAAAATATCATCAAAAGAAAGCTCTATTTGTGGAAAAAAAAGGATGCAAATTTTGTTTGGGTACAGCATTGCATGACCACACAATTACCAGTTAAAGCAGCGCAGTGCCAAATTGTAAAAAGTGCTCTGGTCATTGAACAGCCAAATACTCCAGGGCTGAAGTGGGGCTTACACTGCCCCCTAAACAAAGTTTTGCCCAATCAGGGCACAGAATGCGTGGTGCTCAGTGTATTGCAGGGTGTTTGTCGGGGCAAACACCCTGCAAATTCGAGTGTTTGGCAAACGGGCGAACAGGCAAATGTTCGGCCCGAACTCAGGCTCGGGCCAAACCATTCACCCATCCCTAGTCATAACATTGTACAATAAGTATGGGAATTTTTTGTTTTGTTTTGGAGAGGAGGGATGGGGATTGGTGTTTTAAGCTTATGGTATTGTTATGGAATTTGTTGATTTGATTTAATAAAGGTAGAACAAGTAAGAAAAAAAAATTAAATTGAAAAAATAACCATTGACATATGTAATTTATCTACATGATAATAATCAGTGGCCACACATTTAGGGATTGCAGCTCCCATACATCATACAAATACAGTCTCATATCTTGCAGGCAAAGTGACATCTGCACAGAGCCCTTAATTTACCCCCACCCCTTCTCCATCTCCTAAATCCAGTTTCCAATCTAAAAGCAAAAATTACTTCATCTACTAGTGAGACAATTGCCCACAATGGTAATCCTCTTTTGAACAATATGCTTCCATAATTTGTTGTAATGACTGTAGAAAGAGAAAAGGGAGGTAAGAAAATAATTTTGTACACAGCAGCTCATCCATTTCACGTCCACTTTGTAGTGACATCTGTCTTCCTTTTCTCAATTGCCAGTCACTTATACTGGCTATTATACTGTATATTTTGATTCTTGCAGAGTTATGGGTCAAAGGGTTGAAGAATAGACAAGTGATTTTTTTGGGCAGACAACATGAGTGTTGTCCATATAATTAAATGTCACTCACCAGGATCTTTTTGTGATTTAATGTTTAAACTCTGCCGTTGCTTGATTGCCTCTACAAGTAATACAAATTGGTCTAAAATTCATTATGCACCAGGAGGTGTTTACTGATTAGGTACACCAACTGAGGCCTATTGAAGAGGCATCCAGATTCAGCAGAAAGATGTCACCCCATTAAACAGAACATCTGCACCAAACAGAAAGAAAGGGTATAATTTGCTACTGTGGTACAATTGGTGATTGATATTAAGGAGCATGGAGGGGACATGCGGGAGAAAGTCTATAAGGCAAGGTTTACATATATATGAATTGGATGCATATTTCCGCGCATCCAATTCGCATGACAGACGTATATGACCGGTTCTCAATGGAGCCAGTTCACACAGGTCCGGGACAGCTGCTGTCCGATTGCAGAAGGGTTCTGTGCGACTTTAGGTCCTGTTCAGGTGCGAAGTCAGACCTGAATCACACCTGAACTGGTGAATAGGGACGCATCGGACCCCGTGCTGGGAACTGGAGATATGTGAACCCGGCCTTAAGGAAACATCTTGCAAGATGCAGGATGTTGAGAAGGAAGAGGTGGTGTGACCAATGCTTAGAAATAATGGTGATGGCAACAAAATATTCTAGTGAGAGGCAATTTCACCTCTGCACCTCAATTTCACCTCTGCATGACTCAGATAAGTTGAAACGTTGAAACGTGGCAGCATGGCATGGCGTCAAATATGTTTTTATTGCATTTAACAAGATGAAACAACATAACATGGGTAATGAGCAGATGTTCAGTACAGAAGGCAATACAGTGCAGATCTTGTATCTAATACATGTCAAAATGTAATCCAGTGGGGTATACGGGCATAACCGTTTTCCAAGATGTAGCGGTTTAAACCATAGTGTATTGCAAGACAAATTACAAGGGTTGGGGAGGAAAACATCTGGGTAGTGACCAAGGAGACACAGGAATGGACTAGAGGGGGGAGAAAGAAAAAAAGAGGGGGAGGGAGAAGGGCAAGGGAATAAGTATAGCAAGGGGGGAGGAAGGTTAGGAGGGGTTGAGCAGACCCCCGCCAACAGACCGGGAAAATAGGGTTCGAAGGTGGGTCCGGATTAACTATGAGGTGTCAACATCGCCTTCAGGGAGTCAGAGATGGAATAGTCGATCCAAATGAAACAGAGGGTTTTAAATTTGTCAAAGTTGTCATTGTCTAGAGCTATAATCTCTTCCAAATGCATAATGTTGTTGAATACCGAGACCCAGGAGGATAAGGGGGGGGTGGTAGTGGTCTTTCAGAATAGGGGGATAAGTTCTCTGGTGGCTGATAGGAAAAAGTGTAACAAGGTACGTTTCTGGGAGGCTATGGAGCCAGGGGGCATAGACAATAGAGCTATCTCTGGTGTGGGTGTCATTGGCCGATCATATAGACTACTGTATATGGAGAAAGCTTGAAACCAGAGGGACAGTATGGCGGCACAATTCCACCAAATGTGGAGATAATTTCCCTGCATTGAGCAGCATTTCCAACATGAGGGAGGTACAGATGGGAAGATTTTATGAAGAGATTGAGGGTCCCTGTACCATCTAGATAAGAGTTTAAAGTTATTTTCCTGGGAATATCAAGATATAGAGGATTTGTGGGTGAAGTGGAATGACTTTTGCCAGTCAATTATTGAGAGATCCCTACCCAGGTCCGTGGCCCACCTCCTGGTGTAAGAGGGGGGTTGATCGTATGTCAGTGAGTGTTGTGGTTTGTAAATGGTGGAGAGCATGTGTCTGGGTGTTTCTGAAAGAGAGCACAGCTGTTCGTAACCCGTTAGGGATCTGTGGATTTGGGAGGAGGAGAATAAGTCTGAGCAAAAGGAGGATATACGCAGGGCCATGAGCCAATTGCTCTGGTCTCCCGGCACAACAGGTGTACCTGAGGTTGGGTTCACAAATGAGCTTGTCAATGGCCATGCCGATCGGAGATATGGGCCTACTTTGCTGGCTCCCATACCCTGAGGAAGAGCTGGGTGGTCAATGAAGGAGTTTCTTCACAACAACTCCGTGACTGTTCTTGAATGGCCCAGCCAGAGCCCCGACTTAAACCCAATTGAGCATCCCTGGAGAGACCTAAAAATGGCTGTCCACCAACGTTTACCATCCAACCTGACAGAACTAGAGAGGATCTGCAAGGAGGAGTGGCAGAGGATCCCCAAATCCAGAGGTGAAAAACTTGTTGCATCTTTCCCAAAAAGACTCATGGCTGTATTAGATCAAAAGGGTGCTTCTACTAAATACTGAGCAAAGTGTCTGAATACTTAGGACCATGTTATATTTCAGTTTTTCTTTTTTAATAAATCTGCAAAAATGTCAACAATTCTGTGTTTTTCTGTCAATATGGGGTGCTGTGTGTACATTAATGAGGAAAAAAATGAACTTAAATTATTTTAGCAAATGGCTGCAATATAACATAGAGTGAAAAATTTAAGGGGGTCTGAATACTTTCTGTCCCCACTGTATATGTAAAGCGCTGCATAAATTGACAGTGCTATATAAGTACTTGAAAAAAGTAAGTTAATGTATGTGTTCCTAACTCAAACTGGAGAAATTGAGTTGGCTTTACTTAAACCTTTGGTCTATAAACTGGAAAAATTCAGTTGGCTTTACTTAAACTTATGGTCTATAAACTGGAAAAATTCAGTTGGCTTTACTTAAAACTATAGTTCCAGACAAGTTAAGGTATGTATTCCTAACTTAAAGTGGAGTTCCACACACTTTTACAACTCTTCAGCATCCCTCACTAAACTGTGCACTGTAAACAAATTGGATATTTTTAAATTTTTTTCTCAGCACCTACTGTATATCTGCTGTATTCATTTTTCACTTCCTCCTCCCTGGCCGCGGCCCATCGCATCATTTCCTATTTGCAATGCCTTCTGGGAAGGGGCGGCAACTTCCTCTGAAACTGTCGTTGCTATGGAAACCTGACCTGAAACCTATTACACTACTTGTGCTGCACTGAGCATGTCCGAGATCTGCAAGGATGAGATCCAGGAAGAAATACAGTCTGGCTTCAGATGCCCACACTTAAGATGGCCACGGCCTGCTGTAAGTTTATAAAATAACAAACTACTGCTATAAACTAACAAAACAGACCTTAGTTTACAGACTAACTTTACTAGAATACATTAAGCTTGTGTATCAAAGGGGTATTTTTATTTAAAAAGTATCATTTCGGCCGGAACACCACTTTAAAAAACTATGGTCTATAAACTGAAAAAAATTGCGTTGGCTTTACTTAAAACAGCAAAGTTGAAAACATGAACAGTATGAGTCAGACAAAAAAAAGTTTAGTTGACATTCCTTAAAAGCTGATGCAAATAGTTGCCTCAATTTTTTTGAGTAGACCCAGCACAATATTTTTTACAGTGTAAGATCCATCATCCAAACCTGGAAAAGGTAATAGTCACTCAGCCTGGATGTGTGCTTAAGAATCAGCACAGCAGATTCGCCAGATGCTCATACCTTCCTGGCCATGCATATCCATGAGAGAGTGTGGGGTATACATGGGTGTGTAATGAAAATACGTTTGTTGCAAGGGGCTGACTACCTGCAAAGTGGCAGAGCTTTTCATCCTGCTGTCTCGTCATAGAGAGCATAGCAATCTGCCAGTTACATGTTCCTTAGAATATAGGATAGCATCATACAGGAAACTCCTGAGTGCTGCACAGTGTGCTGGAAAGTACTTCTGAAAACTGAAGCAGATGTATAGCTGATAACAGTTAGTCAAATTAAGCTAGATTATACTGTAATTTTGAAAGCATTTCATCACTCATCCAAGTGAATTTCAGTTCTGGAGCAGGTAGACTGTATGGGCCCAATGGTGGCCATGGCTCCTGTAGCTTTAGGCAAGCGGGCAAGTTAAATATCTGCAGAAGCCTCTGCAAACCTGTGGTTATGGCTAAATAGCTTCCTCCTGCCCCCACACATGCCTATTGACCAATCACTATAAGGCATAAACAACAAAGAAATTAGGTGCAGCAGATTTTTTTATACCTACAAATTCTGAGGTCATCAGAATGGAACAATGGAGAATGCTATGCCTGAAAAAAAATCAAACTACAGTACCAATTCATAATATGCACTTTTGGTTCAATATTCCACTTGAGAAATGGACCATTGTGGATTTATAAGTAAAGTGTTGTGCTTAGGAACAGCCATTCATAAAACTTAGCTTGTGTTTCTATAAATAAAGCATTATCGTCCACTGCCATGTTAACCTACACCAGTGCTTATCCTATGTTGAATAACAGCTCTTTACAGTATATGTTTAGTGACCCTAGTACTACAGATGAAAAAAAGAAATTGTAAAACTAATTTTGTAATTTTCCCCTACACGTTTTTTGGGAAAACGTAAGATTACAGTAAAATTTCAAGTGGATGTCATTCTAGATGTGTGTTGGAATCACATGGTTAGGAAAATTATGTTAGATTTTTTTTTTTTTTACTGTGGCACAGATCAACCGGGCATATTGGGCACATTGTTGCAGAGCTGGTTGTAAGCTGTTTGCTTATCTTAACAGTGGTTTAAAATATAATACAATGTTCTCTTGACGGAATCATTTAGAATTTGCTATTTTAGCGTATTTAAAAACGTAAAATATAAACTATCTGACTCACACATTTTGATCATGCACCATTAGAAAATAAAACTAAAACATTACATCTCTTTTAAATTCAGACATAACTTCTACAACATTAAAGCCATGTTAAACCCAAAAGCAATCACTTATAATATTGCAACTTACCGATTGTCAAATGTGATGGTTGCACTACTTTTCTTTTTAGGCTCTCTTTCTGTTATTTTCATCTGGGGATCCTGCCAGTAAGTCCATTGTTTTTCAACAGAACAATCTGTCCTTCAGATATAACAGTTAGAAGGTTGAGACAAACCATTTAACACTGACAAAGGTGCTTACAGTTATTAATTTATGTAAAACCTTTATTCCAACAGAAAAAAAAATGTTGCTGTAACTGCTTAAGACCCCTTTCACACAGAGGATGTTTGCAGGCATTTTAGCGATAGAAATAGCATCTGTAAAGCACCTGAAAACTGCCTCACATGCTGCCCGAGTGTGAAAGCCTGAGTGCTTTCACACTGGGACGGTGCACTTGCACTGCTCCTACAAGCAGCATCTTTGGGGGCGGTTTGGGAGCGCTGTATACAGAGCTCCCAAAATGCCCTACCCATTGAAATGAATGTGTTTGACTTAAATTTGTTAGTCTAAATCTGCTAGTGCATCCAACACTATACCCCCCCCTTCCAGAATAACAATGCTGCTGTCCAGAGGTGTCTCTGTTGTTCCTTCATCCAGAGAGCAATCACTCTAATACAGGGAGTGTTATACTGGCCAGATCTCTGGGTGAAAACACAAAGCCTATAAAATAAAATGAATGCAGCCACTATGTCTACACCTAAAAATTTCCTTCACCCCACCACCCCGCCACAGTAGTACAGTGTCACTATTGTGACAACCCGCTGCTCTTGTGACAATACGTACGTAAAAAAAGCCTAAATATTGCAAGAAACTTTTTAAAAATTAAAAAAATATATTATAAAAAAATTGTTACTATGGTGACATTTTACTGCTGTGGATGTGATCATGTACAGTAGCTAGATGCTCGGATATCACTGGTATGTTAGTGCCACCAGCCATTATCTCTGCCACACCAACACAGCAGTACAATGTCACCAGACCAGTGCTGCCAGTCAGTATCCCTTATCACCGCCACACCAGTCAATGTCCCTAATCACCACAATCCACTCACAGGGGGGATTTACTAAAACTGGTGCACACAGAATCTGGTGCAACTATGCAGAGTAACCAATCAGGTTCTAACTGCAGCATGTTCAATTAAGCTTTAATAATAAAACCTAGAAGCTGATTGGGTACTATGCACAGCTAAATCAGATTCTGTGTGCACCAGTTTTAGTAAATCTCCACAACAGTGTCCCTTATCACTGCTGCACCAGTCAGTGTCCCCAATCACCACTGCCCTCTCACAGTGTCCCTAATCACTGCCACCCACTCACAGTGTCCCTGATCACCACCACACCATTTATATTGTCCCTGACATTGTGACACAAGTTAGTGTCCTTGATCACCACTACAATAGTCATATTGTCCCAGATCACCACCACACCAGTAATATTGTTCCTGATCACCGCCATACCAGTCACATTGTCTCTATTCACCGCCACACCAGTCATATTGCTCATGATCACCACCACACCAATTACAGTGTCCCTGATTACCGCCACACCAATTACAGTGTTCCTGACCACCACCACACTGGTTATAGTGTCCCTGATCACCTCTGAGCAGGCTCTGCCTACTGCCTATACTAACTCTGGCCTGTTCATTGACCACATTTCTGTCTGCTGCCTGGACCAATCCATTGGCCTGTTTGCAGACTACATCTCTGCTTGACACCTAAACTGACCCATCTGCACATCCCTCTGACTACGTTCCTGCAAGACACCAGGCCAGTGAACATGGCATTCCTGGGGGTAGTCATGTACCAGTAGACTAGGCTTGCTTGGCTTTTAGGAACTGGGACTGCTGAAGGTGCCGCTACACTACATTATATTTCTTTTCCACTTGTGGCAACCATTAACCACTTCAATACCGGGCACTTAGACACCTTCTTGCCCAGACCAATTTTCAGCTTTCAGCGCTGTCTCAGGTTGAATGATAATTGCGCGGTCATGCTAAACTGTACTCAAACTAAATTTTTATCATTTTGTTCCCACAAATAGAGCTTTCTTTTGGTGGTATTTGATCACCTTTGCGGTTTTTATTTTTTGCTAAACAAATAAAAAAAGACTGAAAATTTTGAAAAAAATAAAAGTTTTGCTTTTGTTTCTGTTAAAAAAATTGTAAATAAGTAAGTTTTCTCTTTCACTGATGGGCACTGATAAGGCGGCACTGACAGGCACTGATATGATGGCACCAAAGAGGTGACACCAATGAGAGGGCACTGACGGGCACTGACGATGGGCACTGATATTCGGCACTGATGGGTACTGGTAGGCAGCACTGATGGGTGGCACTGATGGGCATTGATAGGCGGCACTGATGGGCACTGATGGGTGGCACTGGGTGGCACTGGTTGGCACTGATGGGCACTGATGGGCGACACTGATAGGCAATGAAAGGCGGCACTGCTGGGCACTGATCGGGTGGCGCTGATAGGCTGCACTGATAGGCGGCACTGCTGGGCACTGATGGGCACTGATAGGCGCCACTGCTGGGCACTGATACGTGGCACTGATGGGCACTGATACGCGGCACTGATATGAGGCACTGATGGGCATCCCCCTTGGCACTGGCAGTGGTAGGCATTGAAGTGGGCACTGACTGGCAGCTGCCTGGGCACAGATTGGCAGCTGCCTGGGCACACAGTGGCATTTCCCTGGTGGTCTAGGGGCATACCTGGTGGTCCAGTGTGGATCGCTTCCCTGGTGGTCCTGGGCGGCTTCCCTGGTGGTCCTGGGTAGGATCCAAGGGGGGGCTGTGCTGATAAGCAATCAGCACAGACCCCCCCTGTCAGGAGAGCAGCCGATCGGCTCTCCTCTACTCGCGTCTGTCAGACGCGAGTGAGGAAAAGCTGATCACCGGCTTTTCCTATTTACATCGTGATCAGCCGTGATTGGACACGGCTGATCACGTGGTAAAGAGTCTCCGTCGGAGACTCTTTACCTAGATCGGTATTGCAGGGTGTCAGACTGACACCCCGCAACAACGATCGCCGCGATGCGCGCCCCCGGGTGCGTGCAGCGGCTCGATATTCCTGATCACGTCATATGACGTCCGATCAGGAATATCAAACCACTTTGCCGCCATCATTCTGTAATAGGGCGGGCGGCAAGTGGTTAAAGTACATTTTTTTGACACAATTGGTTGATTTGTGAGATACACGAGATACAATATCCGGTAAATAAACAGGCCAGACAGTAAAAAAGTCTCACACATGTGGTATCGCCATACTCAGGAGGAGCATCAGAATATGTTTTGGATTGTAATTCTAACTATGTCTATGCTGTATGTGGGAAATATCTTATTAAAATGCCAACTGTGTATAAAACAAATGTAATTTTCTTTCTGCATATTCCAAAAAGCACCATGCCTCTTAAAAAAATACCTTGGGGTGTTTTCAAAATGTAGTCATTTTGTGGGTTTTTTATTGACCTTGTGCCTCAGGACCCCAAAAGTGTGATAGGTAGTCAGAAAATTAGATGCATAATTCATGTCCCTAGAATACCTGAAGGTGCTTCCTTGGTTAAAGAGCACCTCTATATGGCTAGGCTGTGAAAAAGTCTCACACATGTGATATCACTATACTCAGGAGGAGTATATATAAATATGTATGTGATATGTTTTAGAAATATCTTCTCTCTTTCAAAAAGAAATATCTTATTAATTGACAACTTTGTTTAAAAAAAAATACATTAAGGGGGGAGATGGGCGGAGTCTAGAGGAGCAGACATGCATTGTTAGAGCTCCGCACCGCTGAGGAGAGAAGAGAAGGACAAAGCGGAGCCTGCAGGCTCAAAAGGTATCCATTTGAACCTTTTTGCCCCAGGGAACAAACTGTGAAAGTTTGGGCAGGAAATATGGTACTGGGAGGAAGCCGTGGCAGAAATAAAAATCACCTCACAAAGAGCTCACAGGCACTCACTGCAACTAAAGCAGCTCCAGTCACCTAACAATATACAGCATCAGGGAGCTCTCACAGACAGAAAATGTCACAGCAAGACTCTCCATTTGAGTCAGATACAGAACAAATCCTCTCACAAACTTCTCCACAAGCCTCCTCAGCATCCCCAGTAATATTATTACAATTTGAAAAGATGCTTCATAAGGCTTTAAAACAAACCTCAGACCAAATAACAAAAAGCCTAACCAAAGAAATAAGAGAGCTGGGAAACCGCACCGCAGCCTTAGAAATAAAAATGGATGAAATTGAAATTAAAACCCAAGAAAATATAACAGAATTGGAACAATTAAAAGAAGAGAATTTAATACTTCAAACTAAGCTCGAAGATTACGAAAATAAAGCCAGACCTTCAAACTTGCGCATAAGGGGAATACCTGAAACTGTGACAGACCTGCAATCTACTATTACTGCTCTTTTACAAGAACTAAAGCCAGATATTCCTATTGAACGTTTAGAACTGGACAGAGTACACAGAGCCCTCACATTTAAAAAGAAAGATGGACCCCCACGTGATATAATCACAAAATTTCATTATTACAGAACGAAAGAACAAATACTAATTGCTGCAAGAGAAAAAAAGTAACTTAATTTTCAAGGACACAATTATCAAATTTTTGCTGACCTATCCCAACTTACTATTACTAAAAGACGATCCATGAAACCCCAACTAATGGAACTGCAACGCCACAACATTATGTATCAATGGGGCTTCCCCTTTTCAGTCAGATTTAACTACCAAGGTACAATTTACAGAAGCAGATCAGCAGATGAACTACAACAAACCCTTTTAAAATTAAATCTGACAGAACCCACAAGCAGCAACTCTCCCACACGCAGAAGAATCATCTTCACCTTCAGGCAGCACCCAGAAAATTTCAGAACAAAATGGGAATCATCATTCTCACAAAAGAGGCCGTTATGCCACATCATCCATGGACCAAGAAGATTCAATGGACTGACATCCTAATTCCTGATATCTCTTCATTTATTATACTAAGAGATGGTTCTCTATAAAAAAACCTGTATTTATAACTGAATGTAACTGCATTCTGATAGTCACACAGTGTGTGGGATCATGTTACATTCCAGGTATATTTCTTATTACTTCTGATTCATATAGCCTTAGAATATATAAGTGAAATAAGGAAATTCTTGTTCAGTTATATATTTTCAGGTCATAACAATAGATTTATTACTTTTTAGGACAAATATGTTTAATAATCCAGAAGTAATGGAAGCTTTTTCTTTCTTTTCTTAAAACAAATATATTATTACCTAACTAGTTCCTAGAACTATGTTTTTGTTTATTCTAATCTGAAGCAATACAACCTCAATTTTATGAGTTAACATATCTAAACAGTTACATATGAATAAAATATGTAATTGTTTACTCTAAAAGGGTTAAAATCCCAAAATAATTCAAACTATCTTCATCAATACCAAAGTTATTAACAGTACCTTTCTAACTGAATTATTTAGCCTAGGGCAAAACTAACCATATACAACCACCCTGGAAAAAATAATTTCAACAAAAACTATATTCTGCACTCCAATTAATGAATCATCATTTTGATGTCTTTTGACATAGCACTTCACTCCTGTAAACGGAAGATCTGTGTACCCCCATTAGCCCTCCTCATTCTGCCAACCATATTATGTGGGAGTGTGACGAAGGCACTTATTCCCCTGAGAGAGATATTTATTCTCTTTCACGGGTAAATTGTGATTACTTGCAAAAAATAATTTATACAATGTATCATCTAATCTCATATGTTTTTTGTTTACTCTTTACTCCAGAATTCACTGGTTTCTTTTATTATCTTTTCATCTCTTCAGTCCTCACAGGTTGATCTGCGCAGTCAGCTCTGCATAACAAAAAGTAAGTCAAAACTATTTGATCTGTTGCCATGGCACCACTGAATATACTTTCCCTGAATGTTCAGGGAATAAATGTCCCTCAAAAAAGGACCAAAGCCTTCCGTACTTTCCATAACAAGAAGGCTCACATAGTATGCCTCCAAGAAACACACTTCACCAAAGATTCTACTCCAAAATATATTTCTCCTTTTTATCAACAAATTTACACGGCTTCTGCCTGTACCAAACAAAGGGGAACTCTAATTGCATTTCACCGATCCACACCATTCACCTTATCATCAGAAATTAAAGACCCAGAAGGTAGATACCTGATACTCATGGGTTATATCATGGATACAGCAATCACGGTGATTTCCTACTACGCTCCTAACAAACAGCCTACACCATTCCTCTCACATATATTACAAGTGATTAATACACACAAAATAGGAACAGTGATAATGTGCGGGGATTCGAACCAGGTCCTCCTCCCATTTCTAGATAAATCACCTTTTACACCATCCAAAATAACCTCTAGATTACCTTTTTCTCAACTTCTTTCCAAATACAATCTGGTAGATTCGTGGAGAGAAAGTAACCCAATGAAAAAGAAATTCACTTATTTCTCGCACCCTCATAAAACCTTCACCAGAATAGATCATATTTTTCTAACAATAGGAATGATACCAGAAATTATTGCATCAGATATAATTCCGATTCCGTGGTCTGACCATAATGCAGTATACACTACTATAGCCTCAGCCATACCAAAAGCGCATGACCCAACGTGGTACTTAACGGACATAATGCTCAAACACCCACTACATCAGATGGCCATTGAACAAGCTTTAAAGGAATACATATCAATTAATAATACAACAGACATTTCCCCAATAACACTGTGGGAAGCTCATAAGCCTGTCTTGCGTGGTACAATACAAAGACAAATGGCACTATTTAAACGGGAACGCAAAAATCTAGCAAAAAAACTAGAACTCAATTTTAATGCAGCCTACATATCATTCCAAGATAATCCATCTCAGAGTACAAAATCTCATCTGGAAAAATCTAGATTGGAATACGATCTATTTCTCACTGAGTCAGTTGATAAATCCCTCAAACGCTCCAAACACAATTTCTACATGAATACAAACAAACCAGGTACATATTTGGCTCGGGCATTAAATTCAACTAACAAATCTTTCAAACCAATACGTTTGAAATTATCAAAAAATGTTTATACTTGTAATCCAGTTAAAATAGTCCATAAATTTCACTCACATCTCGCAACTTTATACAAGACAAACAATGAATTTAATCCTACAGAGGCTGAATCCTTCTTCTCAAAAATAACCTTACCTGCGTTGTCTCAGAATCAAAAAAGCAGTTTGGATGAGCCTATAACTATAGATGAAGTTGCTAACGCCATAAAAGACCTAAAACTTAACAAAAGACCAGGCCCAGACGGCTACTCGGCTTTATACTATAAAACATTCTCAGAAATACTCTCTCCCATTCTCACTGAAACTTTTAACAAACTTCTAGAAGGACATTCTTTTTGGCAAGAAACACTAATGGCAATTGTTTGTATGATCCCAAAACCCCTTTCTGATGATACTTCCTGTGTGAATTATCGGCCTATCTCTCTGTTAAACCTTGATATTAAATTATTAGCAAAAATAATAGCAAAACGCCTCAATAGCATTATAGGAAAATTAATACATAGAGATCAAGTAGGCTTCATGCCAAATAGACAGGCAGGCGATAATATACGCAGGGCAGTGTTATTGCCACATATTGCTAAAAAACGGAAAATCCCTTTATGTTTTCTATCTCTCGATATTAAGAGGGCATTTGACACAGTATCCTGGCAATATATGCAATATTCATTACAAAAATGGGGTTTTGGACCCCACTTTTTAACATGGATCAAAGCATTATATAATAAACCCAAAGCCTATATAAAATATCCTGGATACAAATCTGATGCCTTTAATATCGAAAGAGGTACCCGACAGGGTTGCCCATTATCTCCCTTATTATTTACCCTTATACTCAAACCCATGGCCCAATACATCAGAACAAACCAAACTATAACTGGCATTGAAGTAGGAGGTATTACACACAAATTATGTATATTTGCAGACGATATATTACTTTTTCTATCATCACCACAGGTCTCTGGTCCTAACTTAATACCAGCTCTTGATGGATTTGCAGCCCTATCCGGCCTTATGATTAATCCTAAGAAATGCCTAGTGCTTAATATTTCGCTCACAAACATGGAATCGATCCCGGCTAGGGCTGCACTCCCATTCACATGGGCAGAAAAATCAATCCCATATCTTGGAATTCATTTAACAGCATCTCATTCTGACTTATTCTCAACCAATTATCCTCCTGTATTAAGACAGATCACAAATCTAATAAAACAATGGTCGCAACTTCCTTTATCCTGGATAGGGAAGATTAATGCAATCAAAATGACTATTCTACCCAAATTGCTTTATCTATTCAGAGTCCTCCCTATTCCAATTCCTTCCTATTTTTTGAGAATAGTACAAAAAAGAGCAACTTCGTTTATATGGGGCTCTTCTAAACCACGTATACCTATACACACACTACATCTTCCCAAAAATAAAGGAGGCCTGGGATACCCTAATTTTACTAACTACTACAGAGCAGCACATTTGGCCAGTCTGTCCAAATACCATGCAAAACAGGAAATCCCATTATGGGTATTTATAGAGGCTTCAGAAAATGACCCTCTATTAATATCAAACTTGTTATGGCTTGATCCTAAAGACCGCTTTAAAATTCATAATCCCATAACTAAACACTTCTTATCTCTCTGGGATAAACTAAAAACCAAATATCAGTTACAATCTCCACACAATCCTCTCCTTTCTTTTATCAGAAATCCGGCCTTTTATCCGGCATGGATCTACCCAAATTCTTTTAAAGCTTGGACAACATCAGGCATTCAGACACTAAATGACTTCATAGCATCTAAATCATTCCTTTCATTCCCATCGCTTAGAGAAAAATATGATCTACCAAACTCTGAGATATTTAGATATCTCCAAATCAAAAATTTCTATACACCATTCCTAAAGGGGGATACACCATTATCCCAATTATCCATTTTTGAATCAATCTGTACAAAAGATCCATTTGCTAAAGGTACAATTTCATCACTTTATAATCAATTATATGGAGTAGTAAATCTTAATAGACCCTCTTACGTTCAGAGGTGGGAGGAGGACCTGGGACGAACTTTAGAAGACACGGACTGGTCTAACATATGGCTCACATCTAAGTCATCTTCACCCAACATCTTAGCACTGGAGACAAATTATAAAGTCCTAACTCGCTGGTACCTTGTACCCGCTAGAGTGGCAAAATATTCACCTAATACCTCAGCTCTTTGTTTTCGAGGATGCCCAGAAATAGGCACACATTTACACATATGGTGGACGTGCCCAGTAATCCAAACCTTCTGGAAGGAAGTCTTCGTGATTGCATCTAAAATATTTAAAAAAATAATACAACCAGATCCATATATAACTTTACTTAATCTAAAACCGGAATGGTTAACACTCTCTCAATTCAAACTTATGATCCAACTAATAACGGCTGCAAAACAAACAGTGGCCAAGGCATGGAAATCTCCTACATTGGTACTAGCAGAAACAATTCACAGAATGAATTATACAATGTCCCATGCTAAGATGGTAGCCATCGATCAAAATCAAATTCCAAAATTTGAAAAACTTTGGTATCCTTGGATAAAACAACAGTTCCAGTCAAATTTCAATGACTCTGTCCTGTTGCCATGCTAACAGATTAAATGACTTACAGAGACACCCATTCTAAGGCTTCAAAGAGAACTAAAAAGAATAATAAACTGACGAGCGGGACAACCTTGTGGACCATACCTCTGCCTTTCTACCCTTTTTCTCCTTTCTCTTACCTTTTCTCCACCTTACGATTAAAGCTCATTATCAGAATTTATTTGACCTATATACACTCTACCTGTAAACAATATGTATAGTATGTATAAATCATTTAAATACCTACAAAAGTAACTAAGGAAATGATATATATCTTTAATTTAGGTTTACGTGAACCCAATGTTTAATATTTGTAATTTCATGATATTTACCTATATAAACCCTACTGTAAAACAATGAGCTTACTTTATAGATCCTTGTAATCTTACTTTATGTATCTTTATAATATTGTATACTCAATAAACTTCTTTTGACAAGGAAAAAAAATACATTAAAATTAAATTTTTTCTTGACATTTTCAAGACTCACTATGCCTTTCTGCAAAAAACTTGCAGTGCTCGCTTTCCAAAATTGGGTCATTTTCTGGGTGTTTCCACTGTCCTGGTGCTCCAGAGCCTCCAAGAATGTGATGGGTAGCCAAGAAATTAGACGTGTAATTTATGCTCCTTGAAAGTCCAAAGGTGCTTCCTGGATTTTGGGCCCCTCTATGCATCTAGGCTGTGAAAAAAAAACTCATCATGCCTCTTACTAAATACATTGGGCTGTCTACTTTCCAAAAATTGGGTCATTTGGGAGGTATTTTTACTGTCCTACCATTTTAGGGCCTAAAGAAATGAGGCAATCAGTACATCAAGATTGATCAATTTTAAAATATACAGTATATACACCATAGTTTGTAGACTTTATGACTTTCACAGAGACTAAATAATATACACTGATTTTGTTTATTTTTTCCAAGGAAATATAGCAGAATACATTTTTACCTAAATTCATGAAGAAAGATTATTTATTTACAAAATTTTATAATTTATTTTTGTTTTTTTCTGTATTTTTTTTCATTTATATAGCAAAAAGTAGAAAACACAGTGGTGATTAAATACCACAATACTGGGTACAGTGTTACATAGTTACATAGGTGAGGTAAAAAAAAGACACAAATCCATCAAGTCCAACCTATGTGTGTGATTATATGTCAGTATTACCTTGTATATCCCTGTATGTTGTGGTCGTTCAGGTGCTTATCTAATAGTTTCTTTTAACTATTGATGCCCCCCGCTGAGACCACCGCCTGTGGAAGGGAATTCCACATCCTTGCCGCTCTTACAGTAAAGAACCCTCTACTTAGTTTAAGGTTAAACCTCTTTTCTTCTAATTTTAATGAGTGGCCACGAGTCTTGTGAAACTCCCTTCCGCGAAAAAGTTTTATCCCTATTGTGGTGTTACCAGTACGGTATTTGTAAATTAAAATCATATCCCCTCTCAAGCGTCTCTTCTCCAGAGAGAATAAGTTCAGTGCTCGCAACCTTTCCTCATAACTAATATCCTCCAGACCCTTTATTAGCTTTGTTGCCCTTATTTGTACTCAATCCATTTCCAGTACATCCTTCCTGAGGACTGGTGCCCAGAACTGGACAGCATACTCTAAGGGGGGGGCGGACCAGAGTCTTGTAGAGCTGGACAATTATCATTTTATCTCTGGAATTAATCCCCTTTTTGCATGTTGTTGCATGAATAATTGTCATTCAGAGTGTGACAGCACTGAAATCTGAAATTTGCCTGGGCAGGAAGGGGATGGTAATATCAGGTATTGAGGTTGTTAATCTTACTGGGACTAATTAGGCATTCACTCCTTTAGCAGATACCACATAATAAATGACTATGAATATTTGGTCATATGACTGCCACTAGAGGGAGGAATTAATTTCAGAAGAAAGGTGCACATTTTTTGCTTGTCTGTGGCTTTTTTATTTATTCCATTCTCAGAGGATTTGTTTTCTTAAGGGAAATTTTATTTAAGGCTAAGGGTCTACTTTCAATAATTTTCTAAACTCTAAGCATGGTTCTAAGGTATCTGAAACATCTTCAAGATGCACTGATAAAGATTTCACAATTTTATTAATATAACTGATGGTCTGATGGTGCTTTACAATACTGTCTCCCTTGTTGGCAGGGCTGGCCCAAGACATTGTGCTGCCTGGGTCCAAGAATTAAATGCTGCCTCCCCCCTCCAAAAAAAATTCATGCCCACCAAAAGCCCCCCCGCCTATTATTTTATATTGTGATAATTAAAATTAAATTTATCAGGAAGTCAGATTTACATGTAACAGGACCATGTCTATATGATGGGGCACTGTGATTGTACTGATGGGGCACTGATGGCACACAGTTGGCTCACGCTGCTGCAGTGTTTCTCTCTCCTCTCCTCACACCAGAGCAGCGTGAGCTGAACCGACAATGATGCTGGTTTGATGACAAGTGATCACTCCATCATTGGACGGAGTGATTAAGTTGTAACGTGATGCGTTGGGTCCTGCAAACCCAGCCATCATGGACACTTCCGAGAAGTGTGAGACTGGGAGGCCTCCCAGAACTAGCCGGCTGTGGTGTAGCCGTCAATTGGCTATAGTGTGGTTGGAAAATGGGAGGGACTTGCCCTGAGCTGAATAAACATACATAGAGCAACCAATTAAGCCAGCCTGCCACTCACATTACACATCATACTAGATTTACTATGAACACAGAACTCATCAGCTGGCAAATTGGTACCTGAGTCTCTTATTCCGTCTTGCAGCACTGGTTGTGTCGGTGATGAGCGGGTATCTGTGCTGTGCTATGCTGTCATGTAATGTGCTCTGGGCCTTCCAGCCGGGAAACCTATTCCGCTCCCTAACCCATGTGCTGCTCTGGCTCCGCCGCACAAGCCATGCCCACCCCATGCTGCTCCAAACCAATGCCACTCTTCCTGCTCCCCAGCAGCAATGTACACAGGAGCAGGAGGTGAAGAGGTGATACAGAAACTGTATGCTGGTCTGGAGGCTGGAGGCAGAGACCGTACCATGCCAGCGGTGTATTTTAATGCTGGCTGCCTGTTGTACCCGCCCGGCTGGCAGCCGCAACACTGAGGCTGAGAGTATAGACCCCCCCTCCATCAGTACAGACCCCTCTTAGGACAAACCACCCCCTCCTCCATCAGTACAGACCTCTCCTGAGGACAAACCACCCACTCCATCAGTACAGACCCCCCCAGGATAAATCTCCCCCCTCCATCAGTACAGACCCCCCTCAGGATAACCCCCCCATTCATTACAGACCCCCCTCAGGATAAATCCCCCCCCTCCATCAGTACAGACCCCCCTCAGGATAACCCCCCCAATCAGTACAGACTCGCCTCAGGATAAATCCCCCCTCCATCAGTACAAACACCCCCTCCTCTCATGCACCTTGGCGATGGGCTGAGAGAGGATCCAGTGTGCAGCCGCCCGGAGAGTTGCTTGCTCAGACTGTCACTCTTGGGTTGGCACGTTTGTGACAGGTCATAAGGCAGCTGCAGCAGCAGTGAAAATGAGGGAGTCTCACGCAGGGCTAGCGTGGTGCCGGCATGTTCTGGCTTTGGAGCCCTGCGTCCAGGACCCTCTGCCGCGCTCGGGATGGTGTCCAGTGACGCCACTACACACACATACGTGGGCATCCACTGAACTTTTTTCAGGGGCGGTATCATTTTTAGGACACCCATGCTCCACCCCTTTTCGACAATGTCATTATCACATTATCATGCTCAAAGACTGCGGACATAGTACAGGACTAGTGGCGACAGATCTGTTTATCCTCTCCTGCAGCCAGCACATGAATGCCCCATCCCATAACCATTTGGCATGCATTTCTCTTTCTGCTTGCTGAATGTTTATACATGGATCTTTGGATTCTCCTCTGTTTGGATAACTACGCTTATCAATGGTGATTAGTGAACATGCACCAGATTTTCAAAGCCTTTGAAAAGCTTGAATAATGTAAAGCAAATGCCTGTTTTTTTTGCTCGTGAAATGAGGCCTTTTTTTCTCTTCACAGACTCTGTTGTAGATCAAGTTCATTTCAACTCCGTTTGATTACCAGTTGCTACTGAGTGACAGCCTGGAAAACATATTTCAGTGATCAACAAGGAAAAGATAAGTGAAAGCAAAATATCTGTGGGAGATCCAGTACAAGTGCTGCCACCCTCCATTATGTGGAAGACAGCCGTGGTTAACATATCAAAAGCTTGATGTGTTCATCTTTCTGGTGAGTGTGAACCCCTAAGGGGAGTGTGACACACGGCTTGCAGAGTCTGGTGTAAGGTGCACATCTTTAAACTACATTAGGACCACCATCTGTGTCTTCCTCGACTTTTATCACCATCTATAACTCTTCAATTTTTTTCATGTGTCATGACCATATGAAAGCTGGTCATAATATGTATTGATAGTAGCGCCGCTTCAGTATTCAGAGGTACCTTTAGAGTATCTATGGAATTTACTATACTGTATGAAATAGTAAAGGAGACGGTCAGAGACTGCGGACATGGTATAGGAGATGGTCAGACTGCGGACATGATACAGGAGATAGTCAGAGACTGCAGACATAGTACAGGAGATGGTCAGAGACTACGGACATAGTACAGGAGATGGTCAGAGAATGTGGACATGATACAGGTGACGGTCAGAGACTGCGGGCATAGTACAGGACATTTAAAAATACAGGACAATCAGCGCAAACTAAATCAAATAAAAATATGCAAGCTGGACACTAAAGGATACACCAATCTCATTAAGAATCAATTAAACAATTAAGTGCAGCGCAAAAAAAAGAAAACATTAAATATATAACTAATGGAATCTGTATCAATTAAACTGATAAAGTCCATACAGTCAGAAGCAGAAAATTCTTCTGATTACACCCCGATCAGTGGCTTGTCAGCAGATAAAAGATGAAATCATGAGGATGCCCTTACCAGATCAGGTGGACCCCTTGTTATAAGGGGTCTAAGAGGCATAAGAGGATCGATCACACTCTGCTCTGCTGGATGTCATCTGCAGGAAAGGCAGCTCCGATTTCCCAGGGTCCAGAACCGGCTGTGAGATCCGTGTTTAATTCCCAGGATAAGCGGCAATAATTCCCAATGAAAGGAATAGAAAAAAGATCTAAGGGCAGTCCGTTTGCAATATGTTTCCAAAGGTTTATTTAGGCACAAGAATAAAAGCGCTCAGCGGCGCTGTGTTACATGAGAAGATAAAACTTTCAAATGGATACAATCTGTCCGTGACAGGACAGCTGTTAGCTTGAGATGGCTGCGGGTGATGACAGCGGTAATGCTCTACCCCGTACGCGGCGTTACGTCACTGGGGACTTCGTCAGCGACGCTGAGATGGTCAGAGACTATAGAAATGATACAAGAGATGGTCAGAGACTACAGGCATGATACAGGAGATGGTCAGAGACTGTAGACATGATACAAGGGATAGTCAGAGACTGAGTCCCCCAGCCCTACTTCACTTGTCAGCTTCAATTATTCCTTCTATTCCAGTTATGCATCTTATTCCATTTTCTCACCTGAGTGGTGGTGGTCCAGGGTCCCTCAACAACAGTCTGTACTGCCACTGCTGGAACTGGCAGCCGTGGAATCTGATTGATCTCTGAGTTAGGCAGTGTGTTTCTCTCTATCTGGTGGGGCTGGGCAGTGTGGCTCTCTCTCGGGTTGGGCATAAAAAGCGTGGCTCTCTCTCAGGTGGCGCTGGGCAGCTTGGCTCTCTCTCGGGTGTCTATGGGCAGTGTGGCTCTCTCTCTGGTGGCGCTGGGCAGCGTGGCTCTCTCTTGGGTGGTGCTGGGCAGCGTGGATCTCTCTCGGGTGGCGCTGGGCAGCGTGGCTCTCTCTCGGGTGGCGCTGGGCAGCGTGGCTCTCTCTCTCTGGCTTCTGCCCAGCACAATCTTCTTTTATTTTCCTGTAGCACTCACTCCTTCAGCTTTTTTCGAGGCTGCAGTCTCTCAGTCTCTTTTGATCGAGCTGTAGCCTCCTTCCTGTGGAAAATGGGGCCGCCAATCTTTGGGAGTCAGGACTACATGTCCCATGATGCACTCCTCTCCTAGTCACCTTTGATTGACCTTCCGTTGTAGCCAATCGGGAAGGAACAGAGCGGGCAAGACGCTGATCGGGGAACATGGTGAGAGCCGCCGTCTCTTCTCCCTGACAGGGGAAAAGGGAGGGGGCGAACTAGGGAAACTTCTGACAGCCCACAGCTCGCCTTTCCCCTGTCACAGTGCCACCAAGTTCTCTGCTGGACTGAGCGGGGAAAAGAGCCTGCAGTCACAGTACACTGATGGGGGCTTGACAGCACCTTGATGGTGTCACTCCACCCGCGTGTGGCACCAGGGTGTGGGCCGCCCGCACCCCCATAGCAACGCCACTGTTGAATGAAACAGTGCCGATCTAATCCCTAAGTCCAGGGGGGGGCACTTGACCCCCCTTGCGGACGCCCATGCACACACGGTGCATTTTCGCTGGCTGGCAGTGGTGGGGGTCGGGACATATAGAGGTGGCGGCGGGGCCATGGCAGCCCCTGCTCAAGCTGCCGCTTCACCCACCGGGACCCATGGTAGGGCCGGTCCTGCTTGTTGGTAATTGTTGAAAGATTATTCTTAAATCTTTGTTTTCCCCGTGAAATCATGAAACAGACCTAGTAAATTATGGATATAGTGAGTGCTAGGTAAACCCCTTGGTAGGTACACTTCTGCTGGCCAGCCTCCCTTCAACCTGTAAAGAATGTACGAGCACTCCGAAATAAGACATCACGACCTCACTCTTCCTGTTACACAGAGAGGTCCATCTTGTGTCAGGCCCAGGAGGAAGAGCTCCTTTTATGGTCACTCCCAGCAACCTTCATGCCACTGCGAATATCCCTGGGATGTGAAGTCTTAGCGTACATGGTTGCATAGTAACAGTCTGGTATTGGAGCTGATTCTGACATTTTACCAAGATACGCAACAATTTTCTTTCTCTAAGAGGCTAGCAGGCTTAGGCGGGTCTGGGAGTTTCCCCTTACCTAGGGCATTTCCCATCCTTTGGATGCAAAAGAGCAGTTATGCAAGCGGCTCCTAGTATTGTGATAATTACACACTACTCTCTGTGTTGGAATCGCTGTACAACACTCACATAGAGCCTCTGACAATGCCTTTTAACAACACAGGTGCTTTATAGCTTAAAGAGAGCAAAAATTTGAATACCCCTAACATTCCGTCTCTCTGCCACTTGCATTCATCTTTCTCTGGGTCATCGGTGTGAGCCTAGCCAGAGGGGTGGGGCATCTTGCAAAGATCAAGAGCACAAGAATTCTAACATTTCATTCTAACAACAGCACATTAAGCAATCTAACAAAAGCACAATAAGCAAAACATGCATATCAATCTTAATAGGTTGGAGGGAGTATTCCTACCACTATTTAAATTTGCCTAGGCTAATAATCTGTCTGTGAGCCACCTCAGCTCAAACTGACCTATCTCCTGTGCTCCCATGGCACTAGGGTACTTTGAAATGTGCCCGTAATCAGGGTGTCATAAGACAGGATGTCTCAATTACCTCTGATGGCAAAGTCATATTCCACTTCTGATCACCAGTTCTAATAGGTAATACCCTTTGGTAGGTACACTTCTGCTGGCCAGCCTCCCTTCAACCTGTAAAGAATTTATAGTATATAATAAGACATCAAGACTTGTGTGTTCTTTCAGTCTGTATTCAACTGGATTCAAGTCAGGACAGCTTATATACAGTTCAAAAAGGGGATGTGACATAAGTCCCCCAGACCAACTAAATATACATATAATATTTAAGAGCAATGATCAATACATATATAGGTTATAGGAAATAGTAGTGCACAAATAATGACAATCTAAAATGATAAACAAGGCATATATATGTAAAAGGAAACAGATGTATATATGACAGGAAAACTAACTCAGAAAAGAAAGATCCCAGAACATAACAATGGGAGGAAGCTTACGTCCTCGAAAACAGAAATGTCTAAAGCCGCGTACACACGGTAGGATTTTCCGTCAGGAAATGTTCGATGTGAGCTTGTTGTCGGAAAGTCCGACAGTGTGTATGCTCCATCGAACATTTGCTGTCAGAATTTCTGCACACAAATGTTTGAGAGCAGGTTCTCAAATTTTCCGACAACAAAACTTGTTGTTGGAAAGTCCGATCGTGTGTACACAAGTCCATCACACAAAAGTTCACGCATGCTCTGAATAAAGCAGGAGGCGCACTGGCTATTGAACTTCCTTTTTCTCAGCTCGTAGTATGTATTGTACGTCACCGCGTTCTCACGTTTGGAATTTTTGGCCAACATTTGTGTGACCGTGTGTATGCAAGACAAGTTTGAGCCAACATCCTTCGGAAAAAAATCCATGGTTTTGTTGTCGGAAAATCCGATCGTGTGTACGGGGCATAAGTTGCAAAGAGAGAGAATTTCAGTGGAATTAGAAGTTAAAGTATAACTCCAATAATCAATTAAGCATGACTATATAACATTTAAATATAAAGCATAATTCTATCAGTGAGTGCTAAAAAGTCTCTGTGAAATTGCCTCTCAAATGTGATGGATATTATTGAGACCATGTAATGCATAAGATGAATAAGTCTATACCTAAGAAAAGTTAATCATAGGTATTTGAATACCGTTAGGGCTGGTGCACATGGGAAATTATTATTGAAATCTTATAGGAGTAAACATGACTCCTACTGTATGTGAAAGCAGGTTTGTCACTGTAGCTGATAACTGCTGTGGAACTTCTTCCTTTGTTGCTGCTGCATTATCCTTCTGCAGAGTGGATAGGGTTAAAGTGGTATTATGATGGGACAGTACATTTGGAATATGACCATTTAAATAGGTGTGTAGAGATCTCTCCTGGTGGTTGCATCTCCTCCTCTCGCTTGACTCAGCTGAGTAAGGTGGGTATTGGGTCCAGCTTTTGCAATGGGTTTTGCTTTATTGTGTAACAGCAGGTTTGCTTGACTGCTGAGGTGCAATAAGCCCAGGTCCCAACCATCACTTGTCATACCTTACCCCTTCTTCTCATCCAATAAAAACCACACATACAACCATTAACGTTGGAAAGGGCAAGGCCACAGCTTTATTTAAATCAACATTAACATTAACCTTTAGGACCGTGCCAGTCACAGTTGTACTGTGAGTACTCAACTACCAATGTAAAAGGGAGATGAAGGAGGGGCCTGTCCTTACCATCAGTGCCGGACCGGCCGTCAATCTCCCAATTACCATCCAGGGGTTCCATATTTGCTGGCAAGGTTACCAAAACCGCAACACGCTGTGACATACCATCAAAATTAGGGCGGGAGGGTGGGCAGCTCTTCCATGCTTCCGTCCGAAAAGGACCATAATCCCCTGGGGTGCCAAACTCCTGAGCTCAGGCCCAACCCTTTTTCCCCCTTTGTACCAATCCTGAGTTATAACAATTTACTACAACTCCTCCCTGGCCATGCCCCCATCAGTCAGGGCTCTCTCTCCCGATGGGCTCAAGAGGCTCTCATTTTTTTTGCCCCCTTGTGATATACATTTTTTTATTCTCTTTTATCTTTGTAGACTTATGCTGTTCTTACCTTTATATTATTGTTTATTCCATATTGTCTTCTGATCCCAGGGGTATCCTCTGTGGCTGTGCAGGGCCATTTATAGCGATTTGCTCTTTGATGTGGCTCTGTGTGAGAAGGTAAGTTTGTATATAATCTGTATGCTTAGGTCTTGTTACCTAGGCCCCAGTTCTTTTTTTCTGTCCCTCGATGAGATATCCCCCCCCCAGGTTTCCTCTTTTCTATCCCCAGCTTCTTTTTTTTTTGTTTTGTTTAGCCCTTTCCTCCCCCCCCCCCATTCTCTTTCTTAAACCCCCAGGTCTTGTGTGCTTTGTATTTTGCTTTTTGTTTCATCTATGTGATTTATATTCATTGTGGTTTGTTCTTGCTCAATGTATTTTATCTGTTACAGCTTGTCATCTCTAAGCGTGAATCCTGAAAAAGCAAACATTGCAAAATGAGTCGATTGTATACACTTGTTGCATGCTGTTGTAATTGTTTGATACAATCGGAAATTTTTACAATATGTTTTTATCGAGAAGGCACTTCTTTTTAATGGGATGAAATAAACATATATTTTTATATTAAGATTTTCTTAATTATTTCCCATTGTTAGGCACATTTAAAGTCCCTTTTCTCATTTAGAGTTGTATTTTTGCTTCCACTTCTGTTAGGCGCAGTCTTCCCCTCTATTTCTTCCTTTTTGCATATATTAAATTGGTATTAAAGCTTAAGCGTTTAAAAAAAAACAAACAAACATGTCATACTTATCTGCTCTGTGATGTGGTTTTGCACAGAGCAGCCCCAATCCTCTTCTTCTCAGGTCCCCCACTGACATTCCTGGCTTCTCCCCCTTGACCAGTGCCCCAATAGCAAGCCTTTTGCTACAGGGACACTGTCAGAGAACTCACAGTGCTAATGCCCGTCTCCATGCAGCAGTGGCTAATCCCCATTCCGCTAATGCCAATGGACATTGTCAGAGAACTCACAGTGCTAATGCCCGTCTCCGTGCAGCAATGGATAATTCCCATTCCGCTAATGCCAATGGCTATGCGCAGTGTCCCCGACAGAGGCGAACGAGTTCCGGAACGAATGTGTGCACTCGCGCACCCATACGAACGTGTGCACGCACTTGCACACCCATGCTAACCTGTGTGCGCACTCGTTCACGCACATTCACGTCCACCAATCCTGGCGCATGGCACCCTATATAAACAGAGTCTCTGCCTAATACCAGTACTGGATCATCTTCAGCTTGTTCCTGAGTTCCTGATTGCTGTCTGACCTGTTACCTTACTCCTGACAAACCCGACTTCCTTGACCATTCTCCTGGACTACCCCTGCCTGTTATCTACCTTTACTGAATATACAGACCTTGGCTTGGATTCTCTACTACAGCTCTGCTTCCTGTTTCTGTACCTCGCTGCCAGCCCGTTGCCAACCTCTGCCTGTCCTTGACTACGAACTTGCCTTCTGTTTATGTACCTTGTTGCCAGCCAGTTGCCAACCTTTGCCTGTTTCTGAAGTTGCAGTTGTTCCTGAATCCATACTTATGTGCCTAGCTTCTGCTGAACAGTTCTGGTGATCAGTCTTCACGCCTTCCTCCGAGAGGACCCTGTATCTCCAAACTCCAGCCTTCAGCCTGCAGGCACCTGCACCCTTTCATTGCCCCAGCACTCCCTGTCCTCACTACCAGGGGTGTTGGGACCGGAACCGTGCAAGAGGCCACCCTCAGCATTTCGGACTCCGTTGTAAGGTACGTGACAGAAACTGGTGCATGCTCCCTCCTGAGCCTCTATATGTCCATAAGACACAGAGCAGGGGCTCGGCCCCTTCCCCCACTCTCTCTTCATTGGCTCACTGGCTGTGATTGACAGCAGTGGTAGCCAATGTCTCAGCCAATGAGGAGAGGGAGCCCTGGGACAGCCAAAGCTCTCATGCACATCGCTGGATAGAGAGGGAGCTCAGGTGGGTATTGGGGGGCCGTGGGGGGGAGAAGCACACAGAAGTTTTTTTTACCTTCATGCATACAATGCACGAAGGTAAAAAAACTTCAGCCTTTACAACCACTTTAAGTTAAATATTCATTAATACAGAAGTGCAGGAGCCATCTTTATGGAGACCACATTGCAATGCTCGTCCATAGAGTGTATCCAGGAGAGGGGAAGCCGCCTTGGCTGGGTATAGCTTGATCCTGGACAATGGTTATTGGCTGATACAACAAAGCAAAGAGAGGGAGTCTGCAGGCTTCTGAGAGGAAAAGAAAGGAGAGTCTTAAAGGTAGCAGGATATTAGAAAAGACTAGGCTGCTTCTGCTAGCTGCACGGAATCCTGCAATAGTTGACCACAATCGGGAAAGATGGCTCATCGCACAGGACCTTGCTTCAGAGATGTGAACTTTTTCCCTAGAAAGGTGTAAGGTGTATGTCACGAAGGACAAGTCGCCTCCGTTCGCCGGGCTGCGGGGCGCATGCGCAGGGGGTTGGTATTGAGACGTGCACCCGTTCGCGGCCTGATGGTGCGGCGCGTGCGGGTGCACGGTGGCCCACGTGTGCGCGCCGTCGCCCATGCGGGTGCCCGGTAGCGCGTCACGCTGACGCGCTCACCGGGAGGCTACTTTAGACGACACCAGCACCCAGTCGGGTTGCTGCTTTGTCGTCAACTGTACCCTGCCTTGTGTTGAACTCCTGCTTCCTGTCTCTCAGTTAAACCAACCCCTGCTTGTTAAAACGACCACTCTCTGCCTGCTGGATACCCTGACCTTCTGCCTGTTAAACGACCACTCTCTGTCTGCCGGATACCCTGATCTTCTGCTTGTTTAAACGACCACCCTTTGTCTGCTGGATACCCTGACCTTCTGCCTGCTTAACGACCACTTTCTTGCTTGCTGGATACCCTGACCCTCTGCCTGTTTAAAGGATCACTCCTGACCTGCTGGATACCCTGACCTCTGCCTGTGTTTACAATCATACTCTCCACGGAGCTGACACCCACTTATCTCCTCAGTAATAAGGACTTCCTAACTGTCAGTTTAATACCTCTTTACCTTTGCTCCTTGCACTATTAGGCACTCCGGTTCTGCACAGCTCCGCCAGAAAGGTTTTCCACCATCCAAGCAATCCTGAGCCTTCCCACAGCTCTTACCGAAGACCCGTGCCTCCGCGTGCTTCCGATCCCCTGTCTCACTCTCGGGGGTTCGGGTGCGCTTTGTCGTAAGGGCAAGCCGCTCTCGGCATCTCGGCCTCGGTGAGTATTGACATGACAGTACAAACCAGCCAGATGTCCGAGGCCGACAGAGCGCGCTCTCCCTTGGAGATCCTATGCCAACAGGTCTCCGCCTTGGCAGATTCAGTGCAGAGGCTACAGGAGGGATACACGCAAGTCGATAGCGTCTCCAACAACTGACGGGGGCACTCCCTTCTGCCGCCGCAGCTCCCGCACCTAGCAATGAAGGCCCGCTCCCTCAGGCCGCTGCCAGTCCTACAGTCATAATGGCACTTCCGGAACCTAGGGTCCCCACGCCGGAACGGTTCTCAGGGGACCGTAAAAAGTTCAGGGCATTTAAAAATGCATGCACCCTCTACTTCGCGCTGCAACCCCGAACCTTCGCATCAGAAGTGGTTAAGGTGGGATTTGCGATTTCTTTGCTGTCAGAGGAACCTCAGGCTTGGGCACACGGTCTGATGGAATCAGGGAGTCCGGTGCTTAATACTATCGATACGTTCTTCGAAAGTATGTCCCAGCTGTATGATGACCCACAGCGTATGGCTACCGCCGAAGCTATCCTGCACCACCTAGTTCAGGGAAGGAGACCAATTGAGGATTACACGGTGGAATTCCGTAAATGGGTGGCCGACACTAACTGGAATGAGCAGGTATCTTCTTTGTCGGGAAGAAGGACGGTTCCCTTAGGCCCTGTGTGGATTACCGGCAGGTAAATAACATTACTATCAAGAATCGGTATCCTTTACCGCTCATTCCAGAGTTGTTCCAACGTTTTCGATCAGCTAGAATCTTTTCCAAATTAGATCTCCGGGGGGCATACAACCTTATCAGAATCAGAGCTGGAGATGAATGGAAGACGGCCTTCAGATCCAGGTTCGGGCACTTCGAATACTTGGTGATGCCCTTTGGGCTCTGTAACGCTCCGGCTACTTTTCAACACCTGGTGAATGACATTTTCCGCAAATACCTAGATGACTTTCTTGTAGTCTACCTGGATGATATTTTAATTTTCTCTTCTACACTTGAACTTCACAGAGATCATGTCAGAACAGTTCTGACCATTCTGAGACAGCACAAGCTCTACCTAAAAATGGAGAAGTGTGAGTTTGAAAAATCAGTCGTGCAATTCTTGGGGTTCATCATTTCGGCAAATGGAGTAGAGATGGATCCTCAAAAGATACAGGCTATTCAGGAGTGGCCAGCTCCTTCTGACAAAAAGGGGGTCCAACGCTTTATAGGATTCGCTAACTTCTACCGGAAGTTCATCGTTGGATTTTCTACCATAGTGGCACCCATCACTCAATTAACCCGCCGGCATGGTTCATTCCAGTGGTCTCAAGCAGCACAAGGAGCTTTCGTGAAACTAAAGGATCTGTTCAGTTCCGCTCCCATTCTCTGGCATCCTGATCCTTCTCAACCGTTCGTACTGGAAGTGGATGCATCAGAAATAGCCACAGGAGCAATCCTTTCTCAAAGACAAGGACCTAAGGGCATCTTACATCCAGTTGCATTTGCTTCCCAGAAACTTAGTGCGGCAGAATTAAATTACGACGTAGGTGACAGGGAGCTGCTGGCCATAAAATTTGCCCTGGAGGAATGGAGGTACTTATTTGAGGGGGCACTTCATCCAGTGATGATCTTCACAGATCACAAAAATCTTGAGTACCTCTGAACAGCAAAACGCCTCAAACCCAGACAAGCTCGTTGGGCCTTGTTCTTCTCGCGCTTCAACTTCCACATCTCCTACAGACCTGGCATAAAGAATGGGAAAGCAGACGCCCTTTCCCGGATGTTCTCAGCAGACCTCCAGACTTCAGAACCAAGCACAATTCTTGCACCTCAAAATTTTCTTGGATTGACACAGACAGATTTAATGTCTTCTATCAAGAAGTCGTCCAATACATGTACGGATCCGGAGGTACAATCCCTGAGGAAAGACGAAGGTCTCTTTTGGGTCCGGGGCAAAATTTTTGTACCTCAACAGACTCGGTTAACAGCCCTCAAGATGTGCCATGACCATAAATTGGCTGGCCACTTCGGAGTTAGGAAGACAGCTGACCTGATCTCTCGCTCCTTCTGGTGGCTGGGTTGGAGACGGGATTGCAGGGAATATGTGGCCTCTTGTCTCCTGTGTCAACGCAACAAGGGCCAAAACACCAGATCCTGGGGTTTACTTAAACCACTACCTATTCCAGAGCGACCATGGTCCGACGTATCTGTGGATTTCATTGTGGATCTACCGGCCTCAGAAGGCTACACTACCATTTTTGTTGTGGTCGACCGTCTGTCCAAGATGGCCCACTTTCTGCCTATGATAGGTACTCCTTCCGCAGTAGAAACAGCCAAAGTTTTCCTGAAAGAGGTCATAAGACTTCACGGGGAACCAAGGAGTGTAGTGTCTGACAGAGGCGTGCAATTCACGTCCAAATTTTGGAAAGAACTCTGTAAAGCCCTGGATATTAAAGTGTGCCTCTCGTCAGCCTACCACCCTCAGAGCAATGGCCAAACGGAGAGAACAAATCAAACCTTAGAGCAGTATCTCCGTTGCTTTTGTTCAGGATCTCAGGATGATTGGGCAAAACTTCTTCCATACGCAGAGTTTGCGTATAACAACTCAGTTCACACGGCTACCAACCAAACGCCCTTTTGGGCCAACTGCGGGTTCCATCCCACGTTCCTGACTAAGGACACTCCTGAGATAACAGTCCCTGCAGTACAGGACAGAATAACATCCTTGCAAACTAACTTCCAAGAAATCCAAAGCATGCTACAGAGAGCTCAAAGGGCCTACAAGGAGCAGTATGACCGAGGTAGGAAGGAAAACCCAACATTTAACATAGGGGAAGAAGTTTGGTTGTCCACCTCTAACCTCAAGCTACAGTTGCCATCCCGAAAACTAGGACCTAAATTTATTGGCCCTTTTCCTATCAAAAGGATCATCAATCCTGTGGCCATGGAGCTAGTTCTGCCTAAAACGTACAAGATCCATCCTGTCTTCCACGTATCTCTATTGAAGCCTGTTGTATCCAGTCCGTTTCCAGAAAGAGAAGAGGTTCCTCCCCCACCAATTAGGGTGGACGGGGAGAATGAGTTTGAGGTGGAGGCTATCCTGGGTTGTAGAAAGAAGGGCAGACAGCTACAGTACCTGATCCAATGGAAAGGATACCCACCTGAAGACAATTCATGGGAGCCTGCGAAGAATCTACATGCTCCTCGATTGATTCAAACCTTTCATCGAAACCATCCGGAGTTGATGTCTAGCGTGGGCATCCAGTGTCCGCCCTTAGGAGGGGGGCACTGTCACGAAGGACAAGTCGCTTCCATTCGCCGGGCTGCGGGGCGCATGCACAGGGGGTTGGTATTGAGACGTGCACCCGTTCGCGGCCTGATGGTGCGGCGCGCGCGGGGTGCACGGCGGCCCACGTGTGCGCGCCGTCGCCCGTGCGGGTGCCCGGTAGCGTGTCACACTGACGCACTCACCGGGAGGCTACTTTAGACGACACCAGCACCCAGTCGGGTTGCTGGTTTGTCGTCAGCTGTACCCTGCCTTGTGTTGAACTCCTGCTTCCTGTCTCTCAGTTAAACCGACCCCTGCTTGTTAAAACGACCACTCTCTGCCTGCTGGATACCCTGACCTTCTGCCTGTTAAACGACCACTCTCTGTCTGCCGGATACCCTGATCTTCTGCTTGTTTAAACGACCACCCTTTGTCTGCTGGATACCCTGACCTTCTGCCTGCTTAACGACCCCTCTCTTGCTTGCTGGATACCCTGACCCTCTGCCTGTTTAAAGGATCACTCCTGACCTGCTGGATACCCTGACCTCTGCCTGTGTTTACAATCATACTCTCCACGGAGCTGACACCCCCTGATCTCCTCAGTCATAAGGACTTCCTAACTGTCAGTTTAATACCTCTTTACCTTTGCTCCTTGCACTATTAGGCACTCCGGTCCTGCACAGCTCCGCCAGGAGGCTTCCCACCATCCAAGCAATCCTGAGCCTTCCCACAGCTCTTACCGAAGACCCGTGCCTCCGCATGCTTCCGATCCCCTGTCTCACTCTCGGGGGTTCGGGTGCGCGTGGTCGTAAGGGCAAGCCGCTCTCGGCATCTCGGCCTCGGTGAGTATTGACGTGACAGTGTAATTTGGATGCCTGGGGTGATCAGACTGTAGTAGAGAACACCCCCCACCGCTTGTAAATAAAGAAAAGAGGGGCTGTCTCAGCAAGATTGAAAGAGATACATCACAGCAACTCTTATCCCTGTCTGAGGACTTGAACTGAACCAGACCAGAAAAGAATGCCCTGGGCCTGGTAAGAGACTAACATTGAATAAGTTCATCTATTTGTACTTGGAGGGCTTAAACTTTGTAAACCAATTCTTATTTTCATCATTCACTGGCCACTGTGATAAAACAGGTACTTTTATGGCAAGTTATGACTGTCTTTATATATTGTTGCTAGGTACATACAGTTCAGTTATGTTAATTACTGTCAGTTAGAAAACTGCAGGTCGTTTAACCATATCTCTCACAATTGCATTGTTGTCTCATTGATTGTATAAGAACACCTGCTAATCCTCTCTTCTTTTAGGCTATGTTTGGCCAAATGATTTCTTTAAAATACCTCAAGTGTGTTGGTAAGTGCTGTGTCATCTTCATGTATGCTGAGAAATCACAAAACAATTCAGAGGCTCCTCTATGGGTAGCACTGGACTATGAATAAGCAGCACACAGCCATGAATGTAGTGTATGGACATGTATCCAAACATCTCTATGTTATGTCCATTTAACTTAGGCACCAACTGTTACCTTTGTAATAAATAGATTATTGGCTACTGTTCCAATGCTGTGAAACCTGATGACTATCTTCCTAGCTGCGGATCTTTTACTGTTCTTTTGTGAGGTTCTAACTTTTGATGACTTGCTGACTACCTCTGTGGCTGATGATCCAATATTGTGCATGTCTGACTCCTTCTGCAAGCCATAAGTGACATACTGACTACTTCCCTGGCTGTTAATCAAGTATTTTGTTTGTGTGGTTCCTTCTGTTAGCCCTGAATGACTATATTAATTACTGATTTTCCAGTACTGTGCTTGCATGACACATGTTAGTGGTTGCTTATACAGAACTGTGCTTGTGTGGTTCCTGCTACCAGTCCTGAATTACTGATCCAGTATTTTTTATTGAATTCCTCTTGCTACTGGCCCTTGATGGCCTTCAAACTAGGGATGAGCTCAGGTGTGTTTGAATACTAGACATAACCCATGTTTGTGAGCTCAACCAGAATGTACCTGTTCAGTAGGAGCCACATATCATGTATACTAATGGTGTTGCTACTGGTATTATACATGACAGCTTCCAGTTCTCACTGGTTGTTATGGAAGCAGGCAGGTACAGTCACCACTGAGTCCTTAACAACTAGTGATATCAATGGCCCTATTCACTTTTATGGCCTGGCAATCTCCATCCATGTAAGAAAGGTGGGGATAGTTAAGGGCTTTTGGCTCAAGAACAAAGGTAGTTATATTGAAGGTTCTAAGGCCTTCAGTTTGAGTAATAAAAAAATATAAAGAAGGCCTAAAAAAATAGTGTTTTGTTTGGAAAAAAAAAAGTAAATTAACAGGTGTTCCAATAAATATGTAAATATGTCCAAGGTCAATATAAATTTTTGACAGATCAACTTTTTATCCCAAGAACTGTGCAAGGAAATATTCATTTTGTATCCAGGAACAAAGATATACCAATCGGAATAGGAAGGGGCTCTACAATAGACTGCCTAAAGTATATGTACAATATGTTTTTTTTTTTAGTTTTTTTTGTTCTGGATAGAGTAGGGGAAGAAAATGTTTGCCAGGTTATTTTTTTACAACAGGAAGTTATAAGAAATTTCCCAAAGTGATGTAAATATCCCTCCTAGACAGTTGTCCACAGAACAGGTGTTCCTGTTGGAATACTTCCCCTTGCTTTTCGTTCTGGGAACAACTTTAAAATGTTGGATTTCCTCTCATTTTCTTATTGATAATTGCACAAGTTAAAATCGAGGGGTTCCAAATGGGAGCAGCACAAAAGGTCTTACCCCTACACACTGTAATCAAAAATAAACAAAAAAGTTATGCCCAGATGTTCACTTTAAGCTACAGCATGCCCTTACAGAGGAGGTAAAAGAGCAAGATCAATATCGTCATTTGAGAAAAGCTTGGTTCACTTTATTATAACAGTAACTTATAATAATACCATGATGTTGCTCATCTTTATTAGACCCAGTGCAGTAGTTTAAAAGCTGGAAGACAGTGATTGATCATCATTAGCATTGTCAGTAAATTTCCTGAGAACACAAACTTAGTTTCTAGTTGGCCTCCAAAGTAACTAAACCTTATAGGGTCAATTTCATATGACCTTTAAATAGAACACCTTTATCAAATGACAATTTGGGGAGCTTAGCTATTCGGAGACCAAAAGATCACGGTCTCTAGAATACCAACAGAATAATAAAGACTAGCTTTAATTATTAAACCTGCAGAATTACCCTCTTTTCTGCAGAAAATTTAGAAATAAAAAATACATTACAGCAATAAAAAACAATTTCACTCAAATGGATCATTTCAGTTTTACTATTTTACTCCCTGGACTATAGGCAGCTGGAAAACTTCTTGGTGTGTGTCATAAATTGTTCCCTAAGTTTATTACAGACTTCTAATGCACGTTTTATGTTTCTTTAGGCATTCTCTGATTTTGCTATGACTCTTATCACCTTTCCTTGGCAAGTTCAATACTTGGTTGGCAGTTCTTGTGTCATGTGGGAGTCTCTCTCATATCTCTGGGCAACACTGGTACAGAACTGTTATCAGGTACAAGTCTCTCAGCGGGGCTTTCAGAAGTTCTATATAGCAGAATATATATTTTAGAATTCCGGAAAAGCAAAAGCAAAGCTGCATTAGGGGATTCTGCTTCTAAAGAATTCCTTAGCTCTGGATTCCTAAAATAGTCACCTGATAATGCTGATTCAGGTTGTTTTATCAGTAAAACCTTGTGCGCCATTCTGCAAGACCATGCACTTTTATGTTAACTGTGTATTGACCAACTGCTGCATTAAGTTATGTTTATTAATTTCATAGTCCCAATAAAAACATAACTGTACTACAGATGAGTTTTGTTTTTTTTGTCTGGATAAAACCATGAAGTCTTGGGTAGACAAAGACTAGTAAATCCCAGAACAAACAGTTTGTTGACTTTGATTGTCCTATTTGCTATATGTAAGTACTTTTTTATCCATGCAACCTAATTTAGTACCCCTGTCATTTCCAAAAACATGCAAAACTGACTAGAATAAAGTAGTCAAAATCTTGATCAACCTTCTCCTGTATTTCCATCAACCTGCACACCATGGCATCCATATAGAAATGTGTAAGTCTCAGGAAATTGATTTTAAGTGCAGGGCACATGAGCAAACAATGCACACCCTGATGTTGACTATTATTTAATACAGGTAATTCATTTGCATTGCAGTACATTTGGAGCTATTATTTTGGCACACAAAATGTTAGAGGTACTATTGTCAGCATAGTATAATTCTTTCATTGTTTGGCTAAAAGGAATCAGGGTTACATTAACTTAACTTAAGGAGTACTTCTACATGGAGTTCTTTGGGGTTAGGTTTAAAGGTTTGAGTAAGGTTGCGGGTTAGTTGTGAGACTTAGTTTAAGTGAACCCATGGGCATAAAATAAAATAAGCCAACATTTACAAAGAATTGTGGCCACCTCCAGGTGCCTGCACATCAGATAGGGTACCCCATATGCCTGCAAATCCTTGAGTGCACTGATATAAAAATATCAATTAGGTTTACTGTCACAACACTGGTCACCTCCTTTTGTGACTCACTATTTGTTATCATAGCCATGAACCAAGAATGAAGCAAAGGACATATGAGGGGCAAGACTAGATCTGGGATGCTCTATAGCAGCTTTCATCAAAAGTGTAAAACTGGATGTAGTCACTATTAGAGTTTGGCTGAACAACCCATGGTTTGTTTTGCTCCAGAACTCTCGAACATCGCAAAGGTTTCGGACCTGAACTTTGAACCCTATTGAAGTCTATGGGACCCGAACTTGAAAAAACAAAAGCGCCCATTTTGAAGGCTTATATGCAAGTTATTGGCCATAAAAAGGGTATGGGGTCCCGGGTACTGACCTGGTGGACATGTATCAATGCAAAAAAATGTTTTTTTAAAAGATCTTTTTAAAGGAGCAGTGAATTTAATGATGCTTAAAGTGAGACAAAAAAATCAAAAATTCCTTAAAATATAGTGCCTGGGGCATCCCCTTAGTCAGCCTGTAAAGTGATCTGTACCATGTATAGAGCCTGCTGCAGCAAAACTTACATATATAAAGAAAAAAAAAATACATTTAAATTGATTCTCCCTGCAAGCTTTCTTTATTTTGTAAACAACATATTGGGGAGCCAGTCTGTATGGTGAGGCCTCAATTTAGTGCACTCGGAGCAAGATTAGAGATTTTTTTGGATAAATTCTGGTGTCTCTACCACAGACTTTGGATAGAAATAACACATTTTTGCACCACAGTGAGCAATCCTTATGTGAAGAATAGGGATGAGCTTCGAGTTCCAGTTGAACCCCTGTTCGACCGCTCCGACCGCCAAATTCAAGTGGCGTGTCACGGCCCATAATTCACTGCGGCATCGCAGTGCATTGCTGTCTGATGATTGGCCAAGCATGCACTATGACCCGCATGCTTGGCCAATCACAGCGCCGTCTGTACAGAGAGCTGTAATTGGCCAAAGCCAGGGTGGACACTGGTGTGTGTTCCGGTGTTGAGAGAGAGATAGAGAGAGAGAGACAGTGTCATTTGATTTACGTTAGATAGAGTAGGCAGGCGAGTCAGTTAGCTGCACTTACAGTGTATTGTGTGTATATATATGCATCCTAGGTGTTGTGTGTTTATATATATATATATATATATATATATATATATATATATATATATATTGTATTCAGTTTAGCTAGATCCATTCCTGTTATTCTCTTCCTACAGACAGACAGGCAGGTGTTTTTACAGTATTTACAGCTACCTGAAGAAAATTGGTGGTGTTCTTCTGATCCTATTAGTCCTATTAGCTACAGTATTTACAGTTAGTGTAGTGTGTCCTCTGCACAGTGTGCACCTAAAGCTACCTGAAGAAAATTGGTGGTGTTCTTCTGACCCTTTTAGTACCGCAGGCAGCTGCAGTATTTACAAGTTAGTGTAGTGTGTCCTCTGCACAGTGTGCACCTAAAGCTGGCCGTATGACCGATGCGTTCAGACACTTTTTCAGTCTGCAGCCCCAAGGTCTGATCGGTTCCAGCAACCATCGCCAGCGTCTGATTCACATGGTGCAGGATTAAATAGGGGCAAGATCAGACTTGGACACCTTTCCTAACGAAAATCCTCTGGGTTACTTCGTCTTGAGGATGGACTACTGGCCAGAGCTTGCACAATATGCAACTGAGCTACTGTCCTGTCCTGCATCCAGCGTTCTTTATGGGGGTGCCAGTCCCTGCCCCCCCTGCGCACAGTCCGTCCAATACCATAATGACAGTGGTTCCATACCATACATTGTAGCGGCTACACAAAAGCCACCGGCCGCCGCAGCAGACTATTTTGCAGCGGGAGGCGGATGGAGAGGGGGAGCTTTTTATCATGTAGGTGGGCGGCTTTTTTGCCGCCTCCCCGCAAAGTGCCACCTTAGTCATGGGCCTTGTCGGCCTAGGCTAATACACAGCACTGACTCAGGCCAAGATTAACCTTTTTTTTTTAGATAAAGTCAGCGACCTCATCAATATCATCAGAATAAGCTGCACTGAACTGCTCACTAGTCTCAGCTTGGGTCATAGAGGATGAGGAAGATGAGGATGGTTTAGTAAGCCAGTCCACTACCTCCTCTGCATGCTGTGGCTGGATAGCATGGGTAACATCACTAAACAGAGACAAATGTGCGCTGCCTGAGGACGGACCATGTCCACCTTTGCCTGTGGACACATACTCCGTTGGCCCCCTCATAGTGGCATGGGAACGTCTGCCTCTCCTTGTTAGCCTCCCAGACATAATGGGAGGCCAACATTTTATATAAACTGGGAAATATGTGATTGGATGCACGTTATTGAATTTAATTAAAAGTGGTGTTTGGTGCACTTTAGATTGAGGACTGAGGCTGACAATAATGTAAAATCTATAAAAGAAAAGCACATAAGGGGAACACGGGAGTTGCAGTCAGAAAAATTGCGGCTGAAAATATAAAAAAAGGGGGCAGACAGGGGACAAAAAACAAAACAAAACATGCAGCAACCACAAAAACTGGTATACAGCACTGTATATAGCACTAAATATTATGTAATACTGTGGTAAACACTGCACTACACTAACACACTAGAATGACACTACACTATACTGACACACTATACTCACACTACACCAGAGCTTGAAAAATTTGCTTTGAATCTAGGAGCCAGTTTTTTTTAACTAACAAATCTTATTGGTGTAACATGTAACATGTTCCTGAAAGTGAAATTATTCTTTAACCTTTCACTACCTGAGACGTTTTTACATTTTTTTAAACATGTTTAAATAAATACATTTAAATCATTTTAAGCCTGAAGATTATATAACATTTTATATTTTCTGAAAGCAGACACCCTAAAGAATAAAATAGTGGTAGTTCCAATTTTTTTCGCACGATAATACCGCAAAGGTCTAGGTAGCAAAAAAAGTAAAAAAAAACACATTAAAAGTTAATTTTCTGGGGCATGAAAACGCAATAAATTACACAATTGTTTGGTAAAATATAAAAGCCGAGGTTGCACCAAGTAAATAGACACCCAACATGTCAAACCTTAAACATGTCAGTACCCTATATTTTACATAGTCAATGCTTTAAAAGCCCCCTATAAGTCATCAGTTTAGCATTACGAAGGCGGTCTGGTGCTAGAATTATTGCTCTCATTCTGGCGTGTGCAGCAATATGTGACATGTGTATATCATAATCAACGTTTTCAGGCGTAGGCGCCCCACCGCGGGCGTTTATATTTGTAGATCCATATATGTCCCCTATGTGACGATTATTAAAAATGCATATAAAAGTCCCCTATGTGTTGATTATTTTTGGTGGCAGGTTCTCTTTAACGAGACATAAAGGGTCTAAAAGACCCTGCATGTCTTCCATGTGCTCCACTGAATGTAGCGCAATGCACATCACACTGCATTACATTCTTTCCCAACCTTGATGGCCGGGAAAACGGTCAATGGGGACATGGAAATTACATCACACGCAACTTCCGGGTCAACCAAAAGGGGAGGAGAGCGGACGTGTGTCCGCTCTCTCCTCCCTCCACCTCTACCAAGCGGCACACGCTCTGCCAGTCCGGGGCCCGCAGATGGGCAAGTGAAGCCCGGGATACATAGGGGGGGTGCACGCAGGGTGTGGGGAGAATTCAGCAGCAGCCCAGGTGCCAGGTCCAAACTTCTGGTCGCAATGACGACCTGGCGCCTGGGGTTTGTCAAGCCCTGCACTACACTATACTGGCACACTATACTGGCACACTATACTAACACTCTATAATCAGAGTCACAATAAGTGAACACATTAACTCTCTAGTAGCAAACTGAGCCCTGCTTTATCTATCTCTACTCCGACAACACTGCAAAAGGTTCCTATGGGAAGGAACCTTTTATAGTGTGGGGTGGGACTATGATCACTGAGCCGTGATTGGACGAAGTCATCATCACTTTGTCCAATCAGCATTGGACCAGCTCCCAGGACCGATGGCGGAGACAGGACTGTGTATGTGACTGCCAACTGAGAGCCAAATAAACAGGAGATGGCGGCTTGGTGATTTCCTGCACTGCATAGATGAGAGATGATATGTACCTATTTGGGAGTACCTTCCACGCCATAAATTCTCACCCCTTTAGAGACGCATATACATCATCCTAAACCACTGACCATGATATAAGGCTGTTTATATGGGCCCCATGTTACGCCATTGATAGGAACCTGGCAGAGGGATCCACTGAGAGATCTGCATTTGCTCTATATACACGTTGTTACCTTACAGGGGTAAGGTAAGGGACCATCTTTTATTGAGGTGTTATTACACTGAAGAAAAGTCACCGTTTAGATTGCTATATTTACACTGAAGATTATCCACCGTTTAGTTTGTTACACTTGCACGGAAAAGTCACCGTTTATATTGCTATATTTGCACTGAAGATTATTTACTGTTCAGTTTGCTATATTTGCATGGAAGAAAAGTCACCGTTTACATTGTTATTTGCACAGAATATCAGAGGAATTTCAACACTTGTGTATTCACTGTTTTTTATTACTAAATAAGGATATTTATCCTCTGGGACTATTATTCATTATATTTTTAACACTGTTCTTTTGTTCTTTTGGTATTTCCTTTTACTTATATCTTTTGGATTTTGTCATGTTTATATGAATTAGCCATTGAAGTTTCCACTGTCTACAAGCAAGTGGCACGTTACATATTTATTGTTTGCAACTGCAGCACCCATCACATTTTAATTTTGCACATTGTTTGTGTTATCACTTAGAGCGTAGCACTATCCATTTGCTAGTTATTGTGGTTTATGGATTGACCATTTCTGTGCTTGCAGCAACTAGTGTCTCGTCCTACTTTCTTTTCTTTTTTCTCTTTTCTTTGGTAGCGTGGGAATATCTCTTCATTTATTGTCATCTGCATACAACTACTGTACATATCTCCCAACTTTGTGAGATGGGAATGAGGGACACCTATTAGCAAAAGTATGTGAGCATAGGACACACCTCCTGCCACGCCCCCTTAAAGGAGAATTGTGCAAAAAATGATTGGTTAAACCCACAAGTGCTTTTTTTACCAATACCATTCCTTTATACTGGCTTTTGGAATTTACAAATGCAGCAATTTAGAAATTGGATGAAAGGTTTAGCACTGTGAAACACTTTTTGATAGATAAGTAGTGCATTTTATATACAACTATAAAGATCAGACCAAAATGAGGGACAAATGAGGTGGAAAGAGGGACAGAGGGGCTTTGTTCGAAATCAGTGACAGTCCCTCGAAATCAGGGACAGTCCCTCGAAATCAGGGACAGTTGGGAGCTATGCAATTATATGATCCTTACCTGTCTTCTGTTTACTGGGATTATGAGTCATGTTCACGTAAGCAGTCTGATGTAACCATCTAGCTCGATGTGTTCTTGCAATACCCATATACATTTTCAGGTACTGTACATTTGCAGTAACAGTGGGATGACCATTTCAAATGCTTACTTGTTTCTTTCCCTTTATAAGGGTTCTCTGACAATTCTGTCCTTGTCTATGGTAATATTAATTTGCTCTTCTTTTTTTGGAGATCTTAAAGTAGTTGTTAAGACACTCTAACATTTATGCACCATCCACACTGCCTCCTATTGCAGTGTCCTCCTTGTGTGGGATTTATAAAAATAAATGCTGCAAATACCATATTTCAGAGCGGAGATCGTAATCACATGACCAGCCGGGTCTCTCCTTTCCTCTGCTGACAGATGCAGTGGGCGAGGCCGAGATTCCCCCGCTGACGTCAGTCGGGAGGGGAGGAGGAAGGGAGGAGGAGAGATCCAGCACGGTCATGTGATCACGATCTCGGCTCTGAAATACAAAATTTGCAGCATTTATTTTTAGAAATCACACACAGAGGAGGACACTGCAATAGAAGGCAGTCCGGATGGTGCATAAATGTTAGTTATCCCAGCAGCAGGAGCAGGGGGGGCGGCACTGTCATGCGCTGACAGGCAAGGAGGGGAGGGGAGAGGAGGACAGAGGAGCAGAGAGGAGACAGAGAGCAGAGGTGCAGATGACGGAGGCACGTAAAATGACCACGGTGTCACAGGCTCAGCAGCGATGATTATCGTGGTCAGTTTACAGAGGGGTGGAGAGAAACCGGCAGGATCAGCCAGGTTTTTTAGGTGTTACAGGGGGTTAAATGACACAGGACAAGCACTGTGTCATATAACATGCTTTAAAGGTGCAGGATCAATTTTTTTGTTGTTTTTTGGGTTAACAAACACTTTAATTGTTCTTGACCTGTGACTTATATCGTCCTTACCCCAGCTGTACTGACCTTGCTCTGGATTCCTGTTTTGGCTTTGATGCATTGGTTTCTGTTAACCTTGTTTTTCAACTCTGGCATTTACCCCAAATTCATCTGTGAATTTCTAATCTTCTGTGTTGTTTTGGAATCTGCTGTTCAGGTGTAATAGTCTTATGTGTAAACTGTAAGTCCAGCTACATTTTTGTTTTTGTTTTGGATAAAGCCCCTGCCTGGTTTTTACTCTTACCCTCAATTTCTGTTTCAATGACAACAGTTTTACCAGACAGAAAATAAGGAAAAAGCTGTAACAGACACAAGCAGAAGCAATTCTCTTCTAATTCTCATTTACTCCACTAAACAAATAAGTGTTTATGTCTGTGTTGTTGTTAGAGAGTTCTGCTCACTTCCTGTTTGATAAAGTGTTGCCAGCAAGACAAAAAGTGAAAGGAAATCTGGATAGCAGTAAAAAACTAAGAGGGATTCAATTCTTTCCCCACTCTATGCAAAACTAAGAAAACCAATTTTGTTGAACATACATTAAACAGCCAACTAAAAGTGAAGTGTATCAAGCCTTTTAAAATAGGTGCTGCTAAAGGTGACAGGGTGATCATAGTGCACATTACAGTTGACACTGAAGCAGTATTTTTAAAACTGTAAACACTGCTGTCATTTCAGCTCATGGAGTAAATATGTTAAAGTATGTTATCAATAAATACAAATATTTAATGTGTCACTTTTTAAGTAGTAAATAAAAGTCCTTCAGAGTCCAAGCAATTGAAATCAGGAGCAAGGAAGGCACCTGAGATGTGTGTACAATATCGCAAAAGAGTTATGAGAAAATCCTGCACCACAGCACACAGAGCCTCTTACCCTCAACTGTGGACCACCTAATTACAAGTTGTCAAATAGCACTCAATTAGACACCAACCACAGTCAAATTCTCAAACAGCTTCATGGAAGTTATGGATCTTCAGAAATTATTACCCTCATGCTCAGGAGTGTGTAATGCAGAGAATGAAGGGGTCAGCAGTGCCTAACGTATAGAGTGTGAGGGTTAGGAATGTGTAATGCAGAGAGTGTAGGACTCGGAAATGTGTATCACAGAATGTGCAGGGCTCAGACATGTGTATAGCAGAGAGTGCAGGGCTCAGGATTGTGTAATGCACAGAATGCAGGGCCCAGAAGTGCATATTGCACAGACTGCAGGGCTCAGGAGTGCATAATACACAGAATGCAGGGGCATGAAGTGTGTAATGCAGAGAGTGCAGGGCAGAGGAGTGCATACCGCAGAGAGTACAGGGCTTAGGAGTGCAAAATGCAGAGAGCGCAGGGCTCAGGAATACAAAACACAGAAAGTTCAAAGCTTAGGAGTGTGTATCACACAGAATGCAGAGGCCAGGAGTCCATAAAGCATAAGCTATTGTACTCTACCAATAGCCCCAATCCCCCCAGTACAGCTCTCCCCCCACTGGCCTAAATCTTCCCTCTCAGCCCACCCCCCAGTTCAAGCCCCCCTCTACCAGCACAGACGTTTCCTCTGTTACAGATCTTCCCCCCTCCTATTCACCAGATGAAGAATCAGTTCACAGATCTTAAGCTGGCCATACATGGATCGAAATTCAGCCAGTTCAGCAGGGACTGACTGCATTTTGATCCATGTATGGGCAGGCTGGTTTTACACAAGTCGATCAATCAATCAACTCATGTACATCCAGTCTGTTGGGATCAGCTCTGCCAGCTGTAGCCAGCAGTGCTGATCAATGTATTCTGATGGCGTCTAAATCTCTCTGCTATCAGAACACAATAGCACAGTGGGAGGGATTCTCCCATCCACCACTAATGGGATGGGGGAATTGAATAATTTTCTTTTGCTCAACCCATTGGTTAAATGAAAAAAAATGACTAGTGTATGGCCAGCCTCAAAAACAGTGACCATTCAGAGTGAGGTCACTCCCCTCAGCTGTGTCCTGAGATCAGAGCAGTGAAGGAGCCTCCCTTTTTGCTTTGAACTGCTGCTACCAGGCAAGCAGAAGTGGTGCAGAGCCATGCAACACAACAAAAATATTGTTAGGTGGCTGCCAATACACCACAGCCTCTTAAGCTGATAATTCCTGAATGTAATGATACTAGTGTAGCACTACCCCTGTCACATAGCGTTTCCTTCATTCGCTACAACTCAGAAACCAGTCCTTGGCTTGTTTTTGATGTTTTTATTAGGGGATGATAACTTGGAAAGGGTAGGGAAATTATCCTTTAAAGACTCATGTGACCAGGTGAGTAATTGCCATCATCCCTTTAATTGTAAAAAAGTAATAAACCTCAAGGTTGGGATTTTTAAGGCAATTTTCAAAGAATGTGGAGTTTTATGTTGGTTTTCCATAAAAATACTTTATTTAAACAAACACCAATAATTTTTGCATTTGTAGAAAAAACTGTTCAAACATATATACACGGTGCTACAATAGTAAAAACATTGCATGATACATGTAACAAGCCCCTTGCTCGCTGGGTTCCACTCTCCTGACACTCCTCTGCTGCTATAGAATCAGATTGCAGATCACATGTCTGATGGTCCAGTCATCCGATGCTCCGGGATTAGAATTACAGCTATGTGCCGTTCTAATCCAGTTGTGTAGCTCAGAACAAACACCAGGCAGGCTGTATGTAAGTTCAACCAGGAATCTCTCTTTACTGACAGGAATACAGTCTCTTTTATACAGTAAAAGAGGAGGTGCAGACCTCCTGCTCATATTACTCTAACAATACACCTGTAACCTAATTAACCTAATTAACATGGGCTAATTAACTAATCCCTTTAGACAGCCTAGATGACTCAGACATGACCTTTAGGCCAGACTGACCGTCTTGTAGCTCAGAAAACCCAATCAACATTATCACAATAGCAGAGTTAATTAACACAAACAACAATGGGGATCTAATGACTCTTAGATCCCATACTAGAGACTTATTTACAATACACATTCTAGCAGGCAACAGACAGACAGGTGGCTGGAATTTACATTAGCATCTCCTAACAGTATCTGTCCCAGCATTATGAACCAGCCACTATTTCTAATATGGCAAATCCAGGGTCCCCAGAGTCTGTGTGTCCTGGGGGATCAGGACCCAAATCCACAGTAATACCACCTCAAGGGTCCCCAGGCATACAGCTCACAAAGAGCACCGTTCCCCCAAATGCCAGGGCCCACGATCGATCGGCAAGAGGCTAGCATTCAGTCCCCTCCAAAAGTCTCTTTTCCGGCTAGGTCTGTCACAATACATTAATATCTTGAAGTGGTATTCCCAACTACTTGCTGTTCCACCATCAGTATATTGTGGATGGTAACCAGTAGGTGGGATATCCAATGCGTTTTGAAATAAGCAAATGCCAAAAATCAGGGATTTATGCCACTTCTGAAATATAGAGCACTTTCATTATAGAATCCATATATGTATACATGAATTTCATATGTAACACATATATCCAGTATCTTGAAGCTACATTGCAAATACACTTACATTCTTTATATATGTATATCATTAATAGATGCATTCCTTTAAGCCAGGAGGAAAGCATAGATTATCCGTCTATATTGCCCTTCATATTGTACAAGCCCGCTGGTTATTATCCAAAAGGTATGACACCAAAGAGAGGAAAATGGAGATATTCAGACTGCAAAAATGAAAGAAATAAAGAATGGCTTAACTGGGTGATATATATATATATATATATATATATATACATATATATATATATATATATCTCTATCAACCCTGATGGGTGCTTAATCCATCTATCACCATTATCCAGATATGTATAATATATAATATTAATAATATTATATATTATATTAATAGAATTAAAAATAGGAAAGACTTATTAAAAAGAATTCCTCCAAACTGGTTATCCAAATGTGAGGCAGTCCTCATGAGAATCTACCCTCCTGCCACTCACAGAGGGAGTGGCTTCATTTTTTAAAGAACCGCCAATGCTGTGTGAAGGAGAGGAATGGCGTCAGCTGAGGTCCCCGACTTCTCCCTATAATGCGCATGCGTGCAGTACCGGCGTCACGCTTGACGCGCCGTAATGACGTCATGCGTAGCCGCATCATATCTGGTTTACTGGATGTTGACATCCGGAGACCAGATTTGGTGGCCATATTGGAAACAAAAGCCGCTGACAGTGTTCTCTAGTGGTTGAGAAAAATTTCCAATACCACTTTAGAGTAAAAAAAAACGTCCCCTAATACGAATACAGGGGCCTTGGTGTGCCGGGTACAATGAGAGCATACAGAAAAAGAGTCCCTCCAGGACCAGAAATGCCTGTATCATTACACATACCAATTTTGAACAGACATTGGACAACATATGTCCACAATACAATATAGAAAATGCAAAAATTATACAAAAAATTATGCAAGAAATACATACAAAAATGGAACCCAGAGTTGTGTCATCTATATTTATATCTAAGAAAACCAAAATGCAATGCATCCATCATGAGAATACGATCAGGAGAAGCGCTGTCCAGCACTTTAAAAACATCCATATACAGAGGGCACTGAATATCCCTAACAAGCAACACTTATTCAAGAAAAATGTTTTAGAGAAAGGGGAAGTGGAATTCACAGAGTCCATTGTAAATTTTAAATTAATCTGTTTTGCCCAAACTAAAACCTTCTAGAAAGGGTCTGAAGCTGTCATCCTCATTGAGAACTGGGGGTGTCGTAGCATTAAGATACCTAAACCAGCGCATTTCGCGCTGGAGCAGGGTCTTGTTCCAGTCACTCCCCCTCAATGGTCTATGGACACGATCTAGAACAGTGAAGTTGACATTGGGCATTCTGTATTTATGTCTCTTGCCGACGTGTCTGCCAAGAGGTAAATACAGGTTGTCAATTCTCCTACTATGCATGTGCTTACTTATCCGCTGACCTAGGGTAGGGGAATTATGGGATGCCCAACTTGAAAAATGTCCAAAACACTGAACCAGGGACAACCTCCTCCCTATTTACAAAAGTCCTCTTTTTCCTTCCATAAACTTGGTTTCCTATCAGGAGCGGCAGGTCCATAAGGAGTGCAGAGGCGCCGCCCCCTAGTTAGCTGGGTTGCATGCGGGGAACTGGACTCATAGATTATTATGAGGTTTATTTTTTTAGAGCTTGAGGCTCTAATTGGCTTGAAAAATCTTGGGCTTGGAATCAATATTCACTATTGGTTTCTGGCTTCTCCTCTCAGCCAATCAGGACAGCAGGTGGATCTAAAGCAGACCGGGTTGGCCAGGAGGAGAAGCCAGGGAAATCATGGCGCCGTGACCCTGGAGGGGTGACTGCGAAACTGGTGGAGGGGGGTTTGTTTTCCCACCAAAAAGTTTAGCACCTGTTGCTCACTCCTGAGGGAACAACTAACAGTTTTAGCTAGTTCAGAAAAGGCCCATTGCAGGCAGGGGGACTTGCAGCCCCTTTTGACACAGTACAAAGTTGAAGTGAACAGCAAACACACTTCATTCTACCTTCCTGTGGCCACTGATCCCAGTTCCACTTGCTTGCAAAAATGCTAGCCCACCTGACTGCCACCAGCCACGCCTGGCTGATCTTCCTCCCAGTCCCCCCGACTGGCACACACACATGGAGACCTCCCAGGGCAAGATTAGATGAAGACTTGGTACAATGCAATCTTCAAGAAAGCACTGTTACGGCTCACAGTCTTTTCCCTTGCCTTGTCCCTGCTGATCTACACACTGTCTCTGCTTGCTCCTTCCCACTGCCTCTCCAGCATGAATACCTCCAACTGCCTCCTGTGGTGGGATCCCTCCAGGCCAGCTATCCCAATCCCCAACCCAAGGCAACCCCCCCAGGTAAGGGGCTCCTCAAGAGCCACCATCAGCCTCCATCAGCACTGCTTCTCCATATTCCACCCAACTTCCTTGCTGGCATAGCCCATGTCTGTTTTAAGGTTATCCCAGTTCCCTGCCAGCCCACTTCTGGGGATTGGCTAAGAACCCATAAATATTCATGGCAGCTCCTCCTCACCTCCACTAGTTCTAGAACATTTTTCAATATACCAGATACCAGGGGGGAGACACCATAGAGATGCAGGATGAGTCATCTGGCCCCAGCCTCTAGTAACCCTTACCCAGATTCAGTGACTTAGGTTTATCCCTGGCCAGAAAATAATTTTACCTACTCTCACTTCTAATAGCACACACTAGAGCAGGGGTAGGCAACCTCTGCCCTCCAGCTGTTTTAAAACTCTCATGAGACATTGCAAGACCCTGGCAATCACAGGCATGACTCCTAGAGGCAGAGGTATGATGGGATTTGTAGTTTCACCACAGCTGGAGTGCTGAGGTTGCCTACCCCTGCATTAGAGGGTGATACACTAGAGATGAGTCAATAATTGTAATGGAAGTTCAGTTTATATCTCAGTCTTAATTTGCAATCACGCAGTATGGCAAAGGATGAAAAGCCTGTCGCAGTGCCATCTATTGTCCTGTATGTTCATAGTATCCAGTTGCTGACCCAGTTGAGAGGATCCTTATGCCTAAAAATACCACATTAGGTGGCACTGTGCAAGAGACTTAAATGTATTAATTTTATTTTTGGTAAAAAAAAAAATTAAAATTACTTTTGAACTAGTTCAGCTTCTGTTTCCTTGGCAATTGCTGTAACACCGTAGCTTGATAGCATCAAGGAAAAGGAAAAGGAAAATACTTTTAGACTTTAATGTTTTACTGCAGCCCCTTCTTCTCTCAACTGTGATTGTGTTAAGTCAGCCATACATGGATCCAAATTTGGCCAGTTAAGCAGGGACTGGACAAATTTTGATCCATAAATGGGCAGGCTGGTTATACACAAGTCAATATATCAATCAACTTGTGTACAACCAGCCTGCTGGAAATTTTTCTCTCGATCAGCGCTGCCAGCTATAGCCCACAGTGCTGATGAGTGTATACTGGCAGTGGGGAAATCACTCCCCTGTTAGAATACAAAGGATCAGTGGGAGGGATTCCCATATCCATTTTGAATGTGTGGATGGGGGGATCAATTCATTTTCTTTCATTCATCCTGCTGGTTGAATGAAAAAAAAATGACTGGTACATGTCAAGCTTTCAATATTTTATTGCCTTGGATAAGAACACAAAGATTCAGCAGTGTCTAATAGATGTTGAGAGTTGTCGAAACACCTTAAAAACCAGCACTAGATTCCAGTCCACAAATGCAGTAATTAAGACAATCGTCATTCTTGGTTGTTTCACAGATCTGAGAAAAATATTTCCTTGAATACCCCCTGTCAATAGAATGAGTGTTCTGCTCTTTAGAACTCTGTGTAAAGAAAAGATTTTATCTGAAACATTTCGTACAGTTCATAACATTGTTTTACTGCAATAGAGAAAACACTGTACCAATATATACTTTTAAATGGATAGGTAATAAAAGGTCACTCAGATGTTAGTCAGCTTTAGAAATGGGAGGTTAAGAAACATTTTCAGAGTTCTTGTCCTATGATCCATGTCAGAAAAAAAGCAGTAAATCACCAAGAAGCAGATATTATGAGTTACTAGAAGGTGACACTTTTTCTCTGATATCTTATTATATTGTAGTTCTTGACTTTCTGAAGAAGAAAGTCTAATATTTGTTACTATACAGTGGAGTTTATTTACTAAAGCTAGAGAGGGCAAAAGTAGTCAAAATTCTACAGAGAAACCAATCAGCTTCTAACTTCAGCTTGTTTAATTAAGCTTTAGCAATAAAACCTGGAAGCTGATTGGTTTCTCTGCAGAAGTGAGACTAATTTGCCCTCTCTAGCTTTAGTAAATAAACCCCATTGCACTATTTATATAAGTTAGAAGAAGATAAAAACATATGTTGATAAACTACTTCAAGATTCCAAAATATAGACCAACAAGCAATACAACATTCCCTTTGTAAGTTTCCCTAGGATTGTCCTTTAGATTGTCCTTTGGGACAGGCAAAAGAGTCCAACTGTTCTAGGACACAATTGAAGCAGTCCTGGACCAACGACCTGCTGAAGATGCTGCAGATTAACTGTTTTGAACATTCTACCACCCAAAATATTTATTTTCTGTACAGCCTAAGCCTCTCTTTTCATTGCTGCAAGCCCAAAAAAATCCAACCCCCTGCTACCATTGACATCATGAGCACACGCCATTAACACCATTAACACCTCCTTCTACTACTGCTGGCCTGATACTGTTAACATTTACTGTCACCGCTGTAGGTCTGCTACTATTACCATCTCATACTGGGCTTATTGCTGTTGTTCATTGCAATGCCACTTTTAATTTGCCACACTCAGTTTTTTTTTTTTTGCAGCTATTTAACAGTTACAAAGAATTTAAATTATTTGGTCAGGTATCATTCTATGAGCTGCATGAATAATTTCTGTGTTATAGTGTTTTAGCAAAACATCCTGTGTTCTGCATGAATATTTATGGAGGGTTATGGTGTTTTAGCATCACAAAAAAATCCCAAACCCAATATTCCCATATCACAGTTGCAACAAATATTTTTTTTTTTTATTTTGACCAGGTAACATCCTGTGTCCTGCACAAATGTCTGTGGAGTTAAAGTGTTTGTAACCCTAAAAAAAAAAAAAAAAAATGTATCCTGTTCCCTTAAATCATGTTATACAGCAGTGGTTCTCAACCCTGTCCTCAAGTACCCCCAACAGGCTATGTTTTGGGAATTTCTCTTAGATAAAATAGCTGTCCAAAATACCAAGCCATTGACTCTGATTTAAAGCACCTGTGCAAAATAAGGGAAAACCTGCAAACATGGCCTGTTGGGGGCACTTGAGGACAGGGTTGAGAACCACTGTCATACAATCCTCTCTATTAGATAACATTATGTGTTCCAGTGTCTGTGCTTTATAAAAAATATGCTGACTTCTACCTAATTTTAGAAGGCTGCCCAGCGCTCACATGACCGCCCACCACTCTCCTCCTCTTCTCCCCTCCTCCCGGCTGATGTCAGCGGGAGTTCCTGGCCCCACTGCGCTGTAGTTGTAGGTAGGCGAGCAGTCCCGTGGGCATCAGGAGGTGCTCTGAAATAAGGTATAAATCTGCATATTTTTTTATAAAGCACAGACACTGGGACACATAATGTTATCTAACAGAGGGGATATGGTGGTGTTTTAGCACAACTAACACCCTAAATCCCATTTTTTCACAGTTTCAAAAAACGTACATTTTTTGGCCAGGTAACATCTTTTGCCCTGCACAAATATGTCTTTTGGTTTAAGGTGTCTTAGCACAACTAACACCTTAAATCCTATTTTTCCTCAACTTCTTCACATTTGCAAAAAAATTATTTTTTTTTGGCCTGGAAATATCTTTTGCTCTACGTCAATATTTATGTAGGGTTATTATGTTTTTGCATGACTAGCACCCCAAAGCCAATATTATCATAGCTACTTCATCATTTTATTTTTGACCAGGTAACATCCTAAGCTCTGCAAGAAAATTTGTTGCTTTACAGTGTACTGGTACCAAAAAAGCTCAAAACCTAAATTTTTGTTAGCTGTTTCCTAAACATAACATTTTTTACATTTTTTGGCTGGGTAATTACTGCAATGAACATCAATGTTTTCATTTCATTATGCTGGATCATCATAAAAGTGGACAACACATTCCCTAGAATTCATGAAGACTGGTGCAGACAGATTTAGCAAAAGTGTCTTGAGTGTGCTCTAAAAGTGGCACAGCATGCAGAAAATTTCCTGTCTAGAACTTATACTTAAATTTAGCAAATGCTGCACCACATTTAGAAAGCACACAAGACACAAAAATCTGTCTGCTCCAGGGTCTCTCTCTGTGTGCCAAGTCATGTGTGCGTAAGATATGAACTTTCTGTATTGTATTTTGAATTTGGCACAGGCATTGTGCCACAATGTAAAATTAGTGCATATTAGAACTGCCTGAATTTGGCACACAAGTTGCTGTCAGAACCAACAGTATGTCAGATGCTTCGCGAATTTGGAGCAACGCATTGACAAGAGGGATTAACGCTAGAATAGTGGCACAGCAGCTTTATTGAATTCCCCCTGTTATGTTTCTGCATCATTTTCTTTCATTTGGAATTTTTTGGGGCTTTCATGTAGGCTTTATCATGCTATTTGTTTCAATCATTTGGCTCAACTTCAGAATATTTTTTATACATGCTTTCTCATTCCCTAACTCAGGATTTTGTGGTTAAAAAATATGTGACATTGTGTGAGCAGTTGCAGTGTGAGATGGAATTTGGCTTCGTCCTGGTCTGCTAGGATTAGAAGATAGGAGAAGTAGAGAGAAGTAATAGGCCAGCCCAAAATATGTAAAGCCGTATTAATCACAAAATCAAAAATGTAATATATTTCTGCTTATTCCCCAAATACAAGAAGGCTTCTTCATGATAAAAGCTATGAAAATGTGGAATAGACGCCCTCAAAAGTTGGTTCTGGTCAGCTCAGTAGACTCTTTTAAGAAAGGTCTGGATTCTGTCCTAAATGCACTTAAAATATCTGGATACCAATATTTATAGGTAAACTTGATACAGGGAATATCTGATTGCCTCTTGGGGGATCAGGAAGGAATCCCCCCCCCCCCCGCTGTCGCAAATTGGATCATGCTTTATTGGGGTTTTTTGCCTTCCTCTGGATCAACTGTGGGTATTGGATAGTGTATATGGAGGTTTTCTATTTGTGTGTGTTGGTTTTATTTTTTTCCTCTGTTGGTTGGTCCTCTGTATGTAATGTTGCGACAAGCAGTACTTTTGCAATGTTGTATAACTTTTCATTGTCTGGAGTATTTATAAAACCTTTTTCAGATACCAAAAGTTTACAAATTTTTTCTTGGCTATATTTTTAACAGAAAAAAGGTTTTTTATTTTTTCGGAAATCATAAGAATACAAAACAGCAGTAGCATGAAGAGTACAGTGTTTGCAATCAGATTACAGCATTTTATAAAGTATTCATTTTCAGGCAGCATTGAGGTCAGGATACCCAAGGGTGGAAGACAGCCTGTGGTGTGAACTACGTCTATAGCTAGTTACAGGTAAGCAATAAAACGGTACAAAATAAAAAGAGGGGTGTGTATATGCCATGGAGCGGACAGTAGTCCCGGATGGATCCAAGATCGGTCCCACCATTCCGCCTCCAGAAGTATGGAGAGTGGAAGGTATTTTCAGTCTGGGGGAAAGGAAGAGGGGGGGCGAGGGGGGGGGAGGAGGGGGCAAAAACCCCCCGGCTCCCCCACAGCCGCCCCCAGCTCCCCATCAACCAATGTACACGATACAATCATATTTACATAAACCAGGAGTTCAACAGACATCCGACCACTGTGACCATATTTTCTCAAATTTTGCAGGGCAGTTCCTGCTCTCATATGTGATCTTATATAAAGGAAGGACTTTATTAATTACACTTTTCCATGAGGCTACTGTAGGAAGATCAGTACCCTTCCATCTCAGGAGGATTTCTCTCCTAGCATAATAGAGGGCAAAAGTCAAGCCTAGTTTAGTATAACGGTCTCCCTCCACATCCCCCAGGTAGCTAAGCAGAAAGACAAGAGGGTCCAGTGTCAACGGGGCACCGCAAAAGTCTGTCAATACGTCCGCCACCCCCCTCCAATAGGGCCGGATCTTGTTGCAAGTCCAGACCATATGGAAGAAGGAGCCCCTCTCAATGGAGCATCTCGTGCAGAGTGGGCTGAGAGAGGGGTAAATGGAAGCCAACTTCTGTGGGGTATAGTATGCCCTGTGCAAAAATTTCAATTGGACAAAACGGTCCCTAGAGGCTATCATAGAGGAAATAAATGTAGAGACACATTCCTCCCATATGTCTTCGTCCAGGTCAGGGATATCCAACTTCCACTTTCCCATCAGGTGTGAGGTGTCCGTATCATAAGCTACTGTGAGATACATGTATAGGGTGGAGAGAGGTTTGTGCAGGAGCTCTGAAGTGAGAAGTCGCTCTATAGAGTCTGAGTTTAGAGTAATTGGGGAAGGAAACTGGGCGGCGAGAGCATGCCGGAGCTGCCAGTACCTAAATTGGAAGGAGCGGGGGAGTTTAAATGTTTGTCTTAGTTCTAGGAATGTTAGAATCTTCCCCCCTGGCATTACGTGCCTAAGGGCCACAACACCCCTCGTCGCCCACGCCGCCGGATCAGGCACTGTATTTAGGTGGGGAAGAAGGGGATTGCCCCACAGGGGAGTGTGAGGGGAGACCACCAAGGGATCCCGGAGAGCCACCCGTGAACATTGCCAAACCCGAATCGTGGTTTTCATAGGAGTCGTGACGCCCGGATGTGCCTTACACCCCCTAAAGGCTAGGTTAGAAAGGGCTGCATATGAACCAATTATTGCTGCCTCTAGGGTGACTGCTGGATTCTGTCTGGGCTGGGAGAACCACCAGCGGACGGTAACCAAGACCGCAGCCCAATAGTAAATAAGGAAGTTCGGAAGGGCCAGACCTCCACCAGAGAGGGGAAGATAAAGGGTCCGTCTGGCCACTCTCGGAGGCCTCCCAGCCCAGACAAACTCGCTCACAATACTGTCGAGTCTCCGGAACACCGACCGGGGAATATGGACAGGGGTGTGACGAAAGAAGTATAACAGTTTGGGTAAGTACACCATTTTGATTAAATTCCCCCTACCTACTGGCGTAAGCGGAAGTCTACGCCAGGTTGTGCACTGCTTGGTAAGTTTGTCCAACACTGGAATTAGATTACGGTCGAGGTATTTGTCCAGGGTCAAGGCTACCCTTACGCCCAAGTATGTGAACTCTTCGACCCATTGAAGGGGTGTTCGTGTGTCGATACGGGGCATGGAAGGGTGAAGTGGAAAGAGGACCGACTTGTCCCAGTTGACACGAACTCCTGAAAAACGGCTGAAGGTATCAAACTGAGACAAGGCAGCCCTCAGGGAATCAGATGCATCCGCCAAATAAAGGAGGGAGTCATCGGCATAGAGGGACAATTTCTCCTCTAACGGACCTACTTTGATGCCTCTAATAGACCTGTCCCTCCTAATGTGGGCGGCCAAGGGCTCCAAGGCCAAGGCAAACAATGCCGGGGATAGGGGACATCCCTGCCGGGTTCCCCTCTCCAAAAGAAAGGGCTCCAACAGGGTACTGCCCGTGCGTATACGAGCTCTAGGCTGCGCGTACAACATTTGAATCCATGTGAGGAAGACCGGGCCAAAGCCAAATCTGGAAAGGACCCTCCACAGGTAGCCCCACTCGACCGAGTCGAAGGCCTTCTCCGCGTCGAGTGAGGCCACCACGCCAGGGTTCCCCGGATCAGCCACTGCGATGTGAGTGTGTAGTCTACGTATATTTATATCTGTGCCTCTTCCGGGCATGAACCCCGTTTGATCTGGGTGTACTAGGGCAGTGATAACTTTGTTTAAACGGATGGCTAAAATCTTGGCCAGGGCTTTTGCGTCAACATTTAGGAGAGAAATGGGGCGGTAGGATGCGCAGAGGGTAGGATCTTTCCACGGCTTAGGGATGAGTACTATGACCGCCTCGCTCATCGAGGCCGGGAGGGTCCCAATTTTTAAGGCTGAGGCAAAAACCGACTGCAATCTAGGGGTTATCTCTTCCATATAAGTCTTATAGAATTCCACCGGGAATCCGTCTGGACCCGGGGTCTTTCCTGCCTGCATCATTTTGAGAGCTTTTTGTATCTCCTCTAATTGAATAGGGGCGTCTAGTGTGTTAGCTGCGGATTGTGTGAGAACTGGAATGTCAATTTCGTCCAAGTAGTCAGTAAGGTCTTGTTGGTCATATATTACTCGTGAGCTATATAAGTGCTGGTAGAAGTTAGTAAAACATCTGTTAATTTCCGCTGGGGAAGAATGAAGTGACCCATCTATGTCACGAATCTGCGCTATTGCCGTTACCCCTGATTGTTCCCTGGATAGCCAGGCCAAAAGACGACCTGTCTTCTCCCCCTGCTCGAATATTCGCTGAGATTGGTATAACAGCTTCTTTTGTGTCAGGGAGGTCTGTAGCAGAAGGGATTGTTGGGTAAGAGATTGGAGTGCTATGTAGTCTCGCGGGTCACGGGAGCGGACATATAGGGCTTCCTGTCTGATCGCTTCAGTCTCTAGTCTAGTAAGCTCTGCTCTACGTAGTCTCCTCACCTTAGCAATGATAGATTGGTAATGCCCCCTTGATGAGGCCTTAAAGGCCTCCCAAACCACATTATCAGAGGCGGACCCCGGATTGACCTCCCAAAATTGCTGTACCGTGTTCCGGAACTGAGAGTCAACATCTGCGTCGGATATCCAGAACCTGGACAACCGCCAGAGTCTATCTGCTGGGTCTAACGTCAGTTCCAGGGATAACAGCAACGGGGCGTGGTCCGAGATCCCCCGTGGAAGTATGCCTATGTCCCGAACTCTGGGGAGGACAGGCGCCGCGACGTAGGCCAGGTCTATGCGAGAGAGGGACCTATGAGAGGCAGAATGACAAGTAAAGGCCTTGGCCTGAGGGTTCCTCCACCGCCACACATCCACCAGGCCGTACGTGTCAGCCCAGTCCGCCAAGTCACGGCGTGTGGTGTCTCCCCCTGAGCTCCTGTCCAACCCAGAGTCCGGGACAAGGTTAAAGTCACCCATCAATACAACATTATCTGGGGGGAAGCGGGCCAGCGCCCCCGAGATCAGATTGAGGAGTCTGAATGAGGCCGGGGGGGGCAGATATACTCCCACCAACAACCAGGGCGTGTCATATATCAAGGCATGTATTAGTACATATCTCCCATCAGGATCCAGGACTAAATCAAGGAGCTTAAAAGGGAGAGTTTTCAGGACCAGTATACTAACCCCCCTTGCAAAATTGGAGTAGGTAGAGTGGTAGTGATGACCCACCCACGGTTTTTTCAGACTGAGGGTCTTGCTACCAATCAAATGTGTCTCCTGTAACACACAGACATGGGGACTATGCCTCTTTATAAATTGAAACACCAAAGAGCGTTTTAGTGGAGAGTTTAAGCCACGTGTGTTCCAGGAGAGAATATCTAGATTAGGCATGTATACATCTTATTTATAAGAAAAGCAGGATACAACTTATATACTCTTCCTAATTCGGCACAGGTCCTCTCAGGGGATGCCCGGGACAAATCAGAGTCTGACATTACTGTAAGTACAGAGGGCAAACACAGCACTGCCAAAAAATATAAAACAAAAACAAAATCAAAGACAAAAAACTGGGAGCCAGGAACACGGCTCAACATCCCCAAACCCCCCCCCACCCCACCCGACCCCCAGAACAGGAGGCAGGTTTGTATCCCCAAACTTGCTTCAGCCGGACGGCTGCTCATGGAGGCAGTGAACTAGAGGCAACCGACCTCTGTGAGTCAAAGAAAAGTAGGTGTGCTTTAAGTTCCGGTAAGGATAAAAATGGTGTGAATCACCCGGAGCCCCGGGGGTACAAAACTTGTAGTGGTCCGAATAAACCCCCCGACCCCAGCCGGGGTCGAGGTAATGCTGGAGAAGATGACAGGGAAAGTGCACGAGAGGGGGAGATGCAACAACAGGGGTGTCTGTATGTAGCGGGACCGGTCTCATCAAGGATAAAGTAACATGACCGAAGTGGCCTCGCAGGAAAGAAAGTGGGGCTTGGCCCTTCCTCCCTACAGGACCGCAGCAATGAGGGAAGTCCGTTCGGAGGTGATGCTCAGAGTTCAGCTCCGGTGTCCTGCTTGCTTCCGAGCTGGGAGTTGAATGGGTATGCTCATAAGGAAGGGGAAGCATGGCTCAGTCCCAAATGCATGGAACCCAAGAAGTGATGAACATCTAGTCCACGCCAGCCGACCATGATATGAGAGGGGTCCGCAGAAATATACAAAGGGTCAGGCTCTCCCCCCCAAAAACAAAAACGCCAGGAACCTCTCCAGCAGTGTACTCACAGTTTCCCCAGTAGAATCATCTTTGGATGGTGTCAGCCCACGCGGCAGCTTCTCTGGGGGAGGTGAAGAAGTGCATTTTTTCGCCGTCCTGTACTCTGAGTTTGGCGGGGAAGAGCATGTTGTATTTGATCCCTTTTTGTCGGAGCATGGCGCGGACATGATCGAAAGATTTTCGTTGTCTCTGTGTCTCCACAGAGTAATCCGGGAAGATGAGAAGTTTCGTGTTCTCATAATGTAGTTCTCCTTGCATACGAGCAGAGCGGAGCACAGTGTCCCTGTCTCTGTAGTGGAGAAGTTTGAAAATGAAAGTGCGCGGCGGCGCTCCCTGTGGGCCCCGGCTGGCAGGCATTCGATGGGCGCGTTCGATGGAGAAGTGTGAGGAAAATTGTGCCTTCGGTAGTAGGGTTGGGAGTAGCTTCTCCATGAAGGCAACCGGATCCGTTCCTTCTGCGCCTTCCGGGAGGCCGAGAACTCGGAGATTATTCCTCCGGTTCCGGTTCTCGGCGTCCTCGGCCCTGAATTCAAGTGCTTTAACCTTCGATTTTAGGATCTGAATGTCCTCATGATGTGCTCTTTGTACATCTTCCGTGGTGGAGATCCGCCGCTCCGCCTCCCCCACACGCTCTCTAAATCGATCCATGTCGCGTCGGATGAGGGCCGTCTCCTCCTGGACATGGTCTATCTTGATGGTGAGGGTGGACTGGCAGGTGGAGATGGCGTGCATCAGAGCCTCAAACGCCTGGGATCCAGCCTGGATCGCGCCATCCGGCGGGGCAGAGGTCTGCGTCTCCATGTTGCAGGCCTTTGGAGGAGAAGGCCCAAATTTCGGCGGCGTTCTTGTATGCTCCGGAACTCGCGTTTTCTGGGTTCCTTTTTTGTTTCTGCGCATTCCCTGAGCCACCGGGCGTTTCTAGTGATAAATGGCAGGGAATTAAGTGCAGTATCCACACCAGGATGTAAGAAGGAAAAAGTCCGGAGTGGGAGCTCTGGTACTAAACGTCCGCTCCCAGCGCCATCTTGGACACGCCCCCCTTTCTTGGCTATATTTACTTATGCTCCTAACATTGCACTCAGTTAGGTTCTTTTGCCTATATGCTCCATTATTTCCCTAGATTATCCTCTTACTTTTTCCTTCCTCTCACTCCCCTCTCACTAACTTGCTTGTTTATCTTTTATTTCTTCCTTCTTATGTTTCTCATCTATCTCTCCTTTTCCCACACTGCTTAAATGAATCTACAACACTTGGGTGAAATTTATCACAACTGAAGAAGCCAGTATCTGAAACAATTGTGCATGGCAACCAATCAGCTTCTATCTTTAGCTTTTTCAGTTAAAATGATTGCAAACGATCACCTTGTAAAACAACTCATTCAGTTTAAAATAGAAATGAAAGGCAAAACATTTTTGCATAGATATAAAAATACATTATAAATATAAATGTTCCCTTTTTTATAAGTGATCACATTCCTTCTGTTCTCAGCTGCATAAGAGCAGGGGAGGGGGGAGAGAAGTTCCCAGTGAATGGCTGTGCAGCGGAGGCATGTCAGGACAAGTCTGATCATCGGAGGAGAGCAGGCTGAGTTCCCAACATAGCTAGAGAATTGACCACGATGTGCTTTCCTGTTTATTGTGGTCAGTTTTTAATAGGAAAGCAGAGGAACTGGCAGGAACATCAGCGATATTACACAAAGGAAGCAATTCAAAGAAAACAGGATACTTTTTCATACAAGTGCATGGTACAACAAGCACATTTCAGGAATATGAAATGTTGTGGTAGCATATTTTTTTAGTCATAGTTGGAATCACAGCCACCAACAGATCCCTGTTGTTCAGCACCTGAATCCCAACAGCCAGGCTGTTAAAGGCAGTGACTGTAAAGCACAGTGGTAGATGGGTCCATGAGACAGAAGATCTAGATGAAAATGCAAAAACCATGGGGCATCACGTCTATGCGCCAGGGACTGCAAGTTCATTCTAGAGCCAGCAGAATGACTGAAATCCCTTCTTCCTCAGTCTTCCAAAGTAGAGAAGACAATAACTTTGGCAACAGAAATTCATAAATCCTGTGGCACTACCACTAACATCCATCACACTCGCTTCTGAATCCCTCATCCTAGCCACAAAACAATTCACTTTTCAATTGATCCAAGATGCCAGGAGATGCACATCTGGTGGTGCCCAATTACTTCCCTAAAGGCAAGATGAGGGGTCCACTCTCCCTGATTCAATGACTGATGGCTTAAGTAGTCCACCTGCTAATTTTGCACCTCAAGAATGAAGACTGAGGAGAGAACATGCTTTTTTGGTCATTGAAAAATGTAGGATACCACCAATGTGCAGTCGTGATTGTTATACCTCCCTGATAATTAACATATGCCATAGCTGTGACATTGTCTGACCGAATCCTGATCAGATTACCCTTTAAATAATTGGTCTAATGCAGAAGAGTCAGATGGATTGCTTAAAGTTCCAACCTATTGATGGGTAGCCAAGATTCCTCTGGCGCCTAGAGACTAGGGATGCCCACCAGATGGAACTCAACTTTGGCAATGCTGCAGCGGGTGCACATGCAGCAGAGGGCCATCAATGAGTACCTGTGTGAGTATGGCACCAGGACAGGGTCAGGGGAGCTTGGCTTTTTTTCGCCACGCATGCACTGTCCTGTCACCATTTGAGGAGGCCATTTGAGGATGATGAGCAGTGACAGTGCATGCATCAGTGATACTGTCCCTCTTGTCTTCCTGTTGGAGCACACGCTTCGTGAAATAATGGACAGGGCACTTGAGGCAGAACAGAGGCCCCCTTTATCCAGACAGTATTCCTGTGGGCCCGCCGATCACACAGGAAGAGGAGGAGGATTGTGTCAGCATGGAGGTGGAGCCTGGCACTCAGCATCAGCAGCAGTCTTCAAGGGATCGTTTTCAGTCCCCAGAAACCCATGTACTTGTACGTGGCTGGGAGGAGGTGGCTTTGGATCATGTCATCCTTAGTGACCCAGAGGACTCCGGATCAAATGCCTCAGCAAACCTTCACTGCATGGCCTCCCTGATCCTGCAAAGCCTGCGAAAGGACCCTCGGATTTGTGGTATCAAGGAGAGGGATCATAACTGTGAGGGCTTACAGTGTTGTGGCACCACCACCAAAGGCCCAATTATTTCTGCCCCTGTTTAACAGTGGCAAGTAATTACAATTCTTGATATAATATTTCACAGCAGTGCCCGTTCCTGTGCCCACCAAGAGTAACTGTGAGGGCTTACAGTGTTGTGGCACCACCACCACCACCAAAGGCCCAATTTTTTCTGCCCCTGTTTAACAGTGGCATGTTATTACAATTCTTGATATAATATTTCACAGCAGGGCCCGTTCCAGTGCCCACCAAGAGTAACTGTGAGGGCATACAGTGTTCTGGTACCACTAACATCTAAGGCCCAATTTTCTGCAAAGTATGTAGGGCAGGCCGTATAGTATATACAGGCGGGTCAATGGGCGGACTCTGTATTGACAGGACGTGTTAACTGATAGCTCTGCAGAGACTATTGCAATCCACCGCCATCCTGCGAATTCTAACATTTGGTGAGTCTCCAAAACTCACCCAACAGTTGCTGAGCACCTGCTACTCCGATCCCTGGGGAAATTTCAGAGGTTACCTGGCCGATCGAGTGTATCTTAGGCTGCTGCCGGCTCCTCATCTCCAAAGACTCGCCGCCATCTTGCGGCCTACGGACCCTCATCATCCCCAGGCTTAAACACTGCAATTGGCCGAACACAGAACAGCTGAATTGCCCCCATCTGCTGTGGCTGTTACAGGGGAAGGTCAGATGGTGAGCGGTCACTGTGGATGCTAGCAAACACGGAAGGATTAGCTCGGAGCGCTCGCGGCCCGCTGCCATCTTGAGGCCTGTGAAGCCTCCAGCATCCCCGGGCTCGAGTACCGCAATCGGCGGTACGAGCGATAACCAACCCGGCCCAATCCAACACCATCCTACGATTCCCATACCTGGGTGAGCCTCCTAACTTCCCACATAAGTCACTGGACACCTGATACATCTGCCCCTGGAGAAATTACTGAGTCTCGCTGGCCGATTGAGTTGCTATTAGGACGCGGCCGGCTCCTCACAACAGAGACTCGCCGCCATCTTGCGGCCCACAGGCCTTCACCGTCCCCAGGCTCGAGTGCCGTGATCGGCCGAATTTGGAGACAACGAATCGCCAAAAGCTACTAATATTCTCCCGGGGGAGGATCGGTAGGGGTACAGACACAGTACAAGCCGGCAAATATAGTGAAAAATACCTCAGACCACTCGCGGCCCGCCGCCATCTTGAGGCCTGTGAAGCCTCCAGCGTCCCCGGGCTTGAGTTCCGCAATCGGCGGTACGAGCGATAACCAACCCGGCCCTTCTTATTTCAGACACATCCGGATGATAGATGCATGCTGTAGAGACCCTGAAGGCCGGAAAAGATTAGGAAAAGCTGATCTTGGACACCCACAGCCTGCCACCTTTTCTTCAGACCACCACCTAGGAAAGGCTGAGGCTCTGGCCTACCTATAGCAGACGGTGGCCATCTTCCTAACTCAGGGACACCTTAATTGCTTTTTCTTCCACCCTTCCTAATACCAAGTGGACCTTTCTTCCACTAAACTTGGTGAGCCACTTTCATTAACCTTCATCTTTCGGTGTGGCCTGACCCTATATGAAGATGGCAGCTTAACTCCTCAGCCCCCGCCATCACACGACCTACGACCAGTATAACGGAGGTTAAACTGAGCTACAACCTTCTTAAAACATGGGAACCGCATCCAGGAACACATCCGCATCCCGTTCCAGATCGCCGAGGGAACAGCCTGACAACCCCGGGCACAATATCCCTGACATGTTCCGATCGAACAGAGGAAACATGGCGTCTTCTCGCCACAGAAGCGCCCAGGCCGCATCTTCCTCACAGGGCACTCCACCAGTAGCTCTACCTAACAGCCAAATAGGGGAGAACGCCACAGAAGAGCTCCCCCAGCATCATTTAAACATAAGCGACTTACGGATGATCGCCACGGACATAAAAGACGCCCTCGCAGCAGCCGTATCTGAACTCCGTTTAGACATCCGTGCCTTGACGGACAGGATAGCGCTGACAGAACGAACGGCAGAGCAGCAAGACCTTAAAATCCGCAAAACCACCAGACAAGTAGACACACATACCCTCCAAATGAGGGATATGCAGAGGCATCTCGAAGACCTCGATAACCGGGGCAGAAGACGGAACCTAAGGATACGGGGGCTCCCTGAGACGATTGAGGGGGATCAACTCTTGCCCTCAGTAACTAGCCTCTTCAATGGCATAATGCATAGGCCGCAGCAGACACCGGTTGAATTTGAACGGATCCACCGTGCACTGAGACCCAAAGGAAAAGCCACTGAACCCCCCAGGGACGTGATTTGCTGTCTGGTGAACTACAAGGTTAAGGAAGACATCTTACGCCAGGCCAGGAGCATCCCGCAAATCGTCCATGAAGGAAAGACGGTACAAATCTTTCAGGATCTTTCTGGCATAACCCTACAGCACCGCAGAGACCTGAAGCCGCTTCTAGACACTTTACGTACCAGAGGCATACCGTACAAGTAGAAATTCCCCTTCTGCCTCGCGGCATCCTCGCAAGGGCGCTCGGCGTTCCTCAGAGTACCTGAGGATCTTCCCCAGTTCTGTGAAACCTTGAACATCCCCGTTGTGGAGGTACCGGAGTGGTATGCGGATTTTCGCCGCTCGGCTGTCCGTAGAGAACGCCAGCCTGAAGAACCTATGGAGACCCTGAATGCAGGACACAGGAGGAGACGGTCGCCTTCTGCCCCGACGTACCATGGCACCTCCCGCTATCATCGTCGGGAATTCAGTGCAGCAACCTCGCCCACCTCGAGAAGGGCCAGACGGGACCGTTAACAGGTCAGAGAAGCGCCTAATGTCACAGATGCCCAGCCACGTAGTTATGCCATGTTAGGCGAACAGTTATCTTTATCTTTATTAAAACGGAATAGTGAGTGCTTGTGCTCAACTGCTGACAACTTTCCTAAAACGGTCATCACAGGGCGAGATTTATTGCGTAAGCGCAGACCGTTAGGCCTTGTATGAAATCCGCCAATGGGACTGTATGCTCCCCCTTAGCGGCCTACCCCATGCCTAGAAGGATTGAGGTATGAGCAGCTGCCTACAACCCCCATAATGCCTTTAGCGCTGATTCCGGAAATGACCACCTGCCTTCCTGTTGGCAGCGGAAAGAACAAGTGCTCCCTGGTCAGCGCACCTCACAGTCCCTGTCTCAACAAAGGTAACAGATCTTCAAGTTCCGGATTCCCACTATGCACTGAAGTCATGTTTCCCCCTGTGAGCCACCACCTTCTAAGAAGTTCGGGATGAGTTCATCCGATATACGGCTCAAATGCAGCATACACCGCAGTACACGTTTGTACCGGACCTGAAAAACTAACGGCTAAGAAAAAAATGACCACCATGTCCTACAGCCTTGCTTGCTTAATCTCCTGGGAACCCTGATACCTCCAGACCGACCGGCCGATGGACTGCAGATCCCTAATACTGAAGGACATCCCACTTCACACTTTGATCCCAGAATAACAGCGGATACTCGAGCTATTGTGATCTTCTGGGAAATAAGGACACACAATGTAGCCGAAGATGCCTACTATCAAAGCCGCTGACTACTGATGATTCCACTAACCCCTTTTTCTTTACAGGTATGCCTCATAGAGTACTTCACCTGAGGCATCCACTACTGGCATGGACTGCATTTTGTCTAAATTCTAAAGTTCAACTAAGGTTTTTTAAAGGTATGTTCAGCCTTATACTGTAACGGTTAGTAGACTTAAGCATAGAATAGGTCTTAAGCTCATTTACTATACTATATAGATTATATCTTATGCTCAATCTCACACCCTGGAATCTTTGTTGCATATCCCCACAGACAATGCTGCGATTCCAGAGGTCTGAGTGATTCTTAACGAAACAAGAAAACATGACACCCTACCTTGAGCAAAGCACATACTGGTTGTTCTTCAGGGTCACTGAGGTGATTCAACCATCACCTCTTTTGCCCATCCCGTTGAACCCCAACGTCAATAGCTAGTGAACTATTAGTGTACCCCTCCTTCATTTAACTTTCATGGTCACGTGATGGCGGGGCCTACACCCCTCTCACTCACACACCACCTCATTCGTGTAAGGTCTACACCGACCCCCGCACAGCAACGGTGCAGTATAATAACCCGTTTCCCACGGGATAGGCGCTGCACCCACGCTGTACTTTTCCGATCCCTTTTCTAGACTCGAGAAGGCGGGATAATCAAGGTATTGATTATCTCCGTAATCTCTTCGGACAATCAAAAAACCCCCCCTTTTTTTTTTTTTTTGTGATTGATGGCTATGGATCTTAATCACGCACCAGATAATAAGGAGCTATCTCCCGCTCTTCTAAATCTTCGATCCATCAACATGCGCGGTCTGAACACACCAGAAAAACGTTCCCTCTTACTTTCCTCTCTACACAAGTCCAGGACCCATATTGCTCTGATCCAAGAAACACATTTCAGAACAGACACAATTCCCAAATTACAGGACCGGCATTTCCCGACAATTTATCACGCATCTAATGATGAGGCCAAATCGAAAGGGGTGTGCATCCTCATATCTAAAAATTGCCCACTTATTGTTTCAGATACCCATAGAGACCCGCTTGGGAGACACATTTTCTTAAAAGGCACCCTACATGAGCAACCAATAACTATAGCAAACCTGTATTCTCCAAATTCGCGACAAGTCTCCTTTTTCCGCGACACTCTTCAGACACTCACGTCCTTTCGATCAGGTTTGTTAATACTTGGAGGTGACTTTAACGTCCCGTTAAACCCTAACCTTGATACATCCAATGGTCACTCTTCCCTCACATACAGAGCCCTTCGGGCCATAAAACAGCAACTGAGGGGCTTACTATTGCACGATACCTGGCGTACTCTGTACCCTAATGAAAAAGATTTTACCTTTTACTCCCCACCACACTCTAAGTACTCACAGTTAGACTATTTTTTCATTTCCCAAGACGAACTACCAATGGTCAAAAAATCCACCATTGAACCCTCGGTCCTATCAGATCACAGTCCCATATCATTGACTTTACAACTGCCTGCTAAAAGAATGCACTCCCCGATATGGCGTTTAGACAATTCCCTCCTATCCGACATTGCTGTTACAAACTCGATTTCCCATCAACTCACCAAGTACTTCATGGAAAATGGCGAGGGAGAGTCCACACCTGAAGTGGTATGGGCAGCCCACAAATGTGTGGTACGAGGCATACTCATCTCTGCAGCTGCACAACGCACCAAACTTCGAAAAGCAAAAATAGAGGAACTGACTAAACTTATCGCGCATTTAGAACAAAAACACAAGCAATCCTTAGCTTCTGAGGCACTTACTGGCCTAACGCAAGCCAGAAATGATTTATTAGCAGAACTACACAAACGATTAAAGCCCAAATACAGTTTACAGCGGAAATGTTTTTATGAATTTGGTGATAAGTCAGGAAAGCTCCTCGCAAGAGCACTGCAGGCCAAGAAAGCAGCACATACCATACACACAATCAAAGACCCTTCTGGTATACGTCATGTTACCTCTGAAGCCATAGCACATCAATTTGTCCAATACTTCACAAAATTATATAACTTACGACCCCCCCATATGCCAAATTCCCTAGAGGACAGACAGGAAGCTATCAACCAATTCCTAGCCCAGTACGCCCCGACCCCACTCACGGCAGAAGATGCAGAGGCACTAGACTCTCCTCTAACGACAAAGGAGCTTACACTAGCTTTACAACAGATGAAACCAGGCAAAAGTCCGGGTCCAGACGGACTTACGGTAGGATACTACAAAGCCTTTACTGACATTTTAATCCCACCTCTAGCTAAAGCATATAACAACTTCCCACCTTCCAGTATTGCTACCAGAGACACATTAGAAGCACACATCTCCCTTATCCCGAAACCAGGTAAAGATGAAACCATGGTCACCAACTATCGCCCTATCTCACTATTAAACGTAGATATTAAAATGTTTGCCAAAGCCATCGCCAATCGTCTATTACCTCTACTTCCCAAACTAATATCCACAGAACAGGTAGGTTTCGTCCCCGGTCGCGAGGCCCGAGACAACACCACTAAAGCGCTAAATGTACACCATTGGATCACTGCCTCTAACTCCAAAGGCTTCCTCTTATCCCTCGACGCGGAGAAGGCGTTCGACAGGGTGGCATGGGACTTCATGGAAGCTACCCTGCACTCCATAGGACTACCTCCACATTTACTCCAAATGATCATGACACTGTACTCCTCCCCCACAGCAAAAGTGAGGGTGAATGGTCGCCTGTCGAGCGCCTTCTCCGTGTCCAATGGTACTAGACAGGGATGCCCCTTATCCCCACTAATTTTCATTATCACTCTAGAACCATTCCTCCGCAAACTTAGGGACAACCCGAACATCAAAGGGTTGGAAATTGACAATAAACACTTTAAAATAGCCGCTTATGCGGACGATATCCTGCTGTTCCTCACTGACCCGCTCACTACCATCCCTAACCTACTTAAAGAATTTACTCACTTCAAATTTCTCTCTAACCTACAAATAAATTTTTCTAAGTCCAAAGCCCTAAACATATCTCTACCTGATGACATAGTCACACAATGTAAACTTAACTTCCCGATTGAATGGGAACCTCATGCGCTTACGTATCTTGGCATCAAAATACCCTCTAAATTGACAGACCTATATAAACTAAACTTTTTACTCATCTTACAAACCGTCCAAGCAGATCTACAAAAATGGAGCTCGGGACCGTTTTCCTGGTTCGGAAAGACGGCGATTCTAAAAATGAACATACTTCCAAGATTGCTCTACTTATTCCAAACCATCCCTATACAACTCCCTCCTTCCTTCTTTGGCATACTTAAGAGAACATGTAGGAATTTCGTATGGTCTTCCAAACAACCCAGACTGAACTGGAACAGATTGACGTCTCCTAAACTCCAAGGAGGCTTACACATACCAGATATACAAAAATATTATTGGGTCTGTCACCTCGCTAGGATAGTTGACTGGCACAATAACAGGCCTAACAAAGACTGGATACATGTAGAAAATGCTTTTACCGCAATACCTCTAAATCTTTTACCTTGGATTAAGCAAAATAAAATACCTGACGGGGCTACACATAACCAATTCATCAATGCATCTCTAAACACTTTTAAAGCAGCCTGCAAACTACTCCAATTGACACCCACACCGGGTCCCTTGACACCTCTGGAAAACAACCCTGACTTCGTACCAGGAATACATACCAAGATCCCAACAACGGATATGAATCGCCCCAACCTTAAACTACACCAACTGTTCCAACAGGGTACTTTCATGTCTTTCCAGACCATGACTCGGACATTTCCAGACTACCAAATTCCCTTTTTATAAATACCTGCAGATACGCCACTTCGCTAATAGCATCCAACCTATTGCAGACTTACACAGAGATCTTACACCCTTTGAAAGCTTTTGCAATAACCCAGAGCCCCAAAGACACCTTATCTCGTCTATATATAAACTCTTATTCATATCACAAGAAATCAAATCTGATAGCCTGATTTTACAATGGGAAAGGGACTTACATCTAGACCTTACTGCAGAAGACGGGCAACACATCCTTACTCACATACACAAGGGTTCTCTCAATATCTCCACACAGGAAAACAGATATAAAATCTTTACAAAATGGTACAGAACTCCAGATAGGATACACAAATTCCACCCAAACCTTCCCCCCCTCTGCTGGCGTTGTCACGCATCCAGGGGCACTCTTCTACACATATGGTGGGACTGTCCCCTCATTCAAAACTACTGGATAGACATACATCGACTAATTTCACAGATTACGACTTACTCGCCTGATTTCACCCCGGCCCAATACCTACTTCATCACACCTCACTTCCACAACACACCTACAAGAAATCTCTGGTTCTCCACCTCATCAACGCAGCTACCTTATGCATCCCTGTCCACTGGAGAGATACCTCCCCCCCTACTATTCAGGAATGGATCCAGAGAGTAGACAGAATAGCTGAAATGGAACACCTTATCCATCAATCCAATGACACACCATCCAAGTTTGAACATATATGGGCCTGCTGGACCCATTTCAAATCGACCCACATCCCGCACACTTCCACTGACCCCACCCCTCAAAGGACTGGGGAGATAGTGCAAACACAATCGGCTGCTTAACCCATGGAATTCTCTTTGGGCTTACATTGTTCTTCCATCATTCTTTCCCCCTTCCCCCTCCCTCATAGGACCCTCTCTACCACCCAAGGGATCACTAATGATCTGAAGGATCCCTCACTGCTGTTCTGAGACCTGATAGGTTTCACAGTGACACCTTTTTTCAAGCTAAATAGGCAGACCCGACATGCTTTTGTCTCATATGTCCGCATATGTCCCACAATGGGCACAGATTGCTCCCAATAGGGGTGCCCAGAGGTGGAACTGAGCAAACAAGGTCGGTTAAGGATAAGGAAAGATTTTAGGAAAGAATGCAGGGGAATAGAGAAGGGTGCAAACGGGATGATAAGGAGAAGAGAAAGGAGAAATTGAAGATATGAATTAATTGAAAACAAAACAATATGCCTTAACAACGATTTTCATTAAAATTGATACTTTAAATTCCAATTATAACGACCTAAGTCACACCCTGATTTGGATATAAATATAATTGCATTGTACTGACATAATTCACACCTTGCCTTAATTGTAGATGTAAATGCATTACTATCTATAGCGTCTGGGACGATAGCGTACTATGGTTTATTTTTTTTATTTTTTTTTTTCTCCATACCAAACTGGCAATGTATTTTAACGACAAGGGAATCTCACACAGATATAGTTTACCATAACTTAAGGCTTATTCCCCCGCTACGTAGGAAACCACCTACAAAATCTCTGAATGTAGCTCCCTTGTTCTTTTGTTCATACTATGTTATTGTACTTATAATGTCGTACAACATTCTGTACTGTTTTAATTGGCTATGGGTCAATATGTGACATTTACTTACATGCTTTCATTTCTGTAACCTATGTGTAAACCCAATAAAATTATACTTTAAAAAAATAGTATATACAGGCGGTCCCCTACTTTCAAACATCCGACTTATAAACGACTCCTACTTACAAACAGAGGGAGACAACTGGAAGTGAGAGGAAATCTACCCCTAGGAAGTAAATTCTCTCCTGTAAGAATTAATATGGAAAAAGGTGTCTCCACTGATGCTTTATCACCAATCCTTGTTTCTACAACAACCAAACATTTTCAAAATCCAATTCTCATTGGTACAGAAAGTAAGGTGAAATCTTCTGAACAGGAGCACAGACAGCAAAACAAATGTTACAGGGGTGATTATAACCATGGAAATCCGCAGAACTTTTTTCGGGGGGGGCATCATTTTAAGGTCACCCATGCTCCGCCCCTTTTCGACTGTCATTATCACAGGCAGAGACTGCAGAGATAGTACAGATACACCAAGATACATTACACCTCCCATACACACAGATTACACCCAGATACATTACACCCCGATACGCCCAGATACATTACACCCCTATACACCCAGATACATTACACCTCGATACACACAGATACATTAAATCCCCATACACACATATACATTACACCCCCATACACACAGATACATTAAACCCCCATACATTACACACATAATCATTAGTATGGAGCACTCCCCTCCAATCAATTTCTATATTGCAAGCTTCAAATGACAGAGAGAATTAAATGGATTACTAACCCCAGAAAAGGCAGATGGAAGGCTCCAACAACAGCTGCACATGCCAAGCAGCTCAGATGAGGCTGGGGACCCATGCGGTGGGTGCTCTTGGGGCTCCTCACACATGTCCAGGCAGAGCACACACAGCCAGCAGTCTGAGTGATCTGGTTGGGCTGAGCATTAGCAGACGCTGTCCAGGCAGCAGGTGAAAAGTAACAGGCAAGCTGTGGGAGAGATTTGTATTCCCTGTCCCTGGCCGCGCTGCCTCCCCTTAGCTCATTGGCTGCAAACACCATCACTTACTGACACTCCATGTTGTGTATGTGACTCCCGGCCTTGGGACAAGCAGCGTGTCGCCCCCGACTGATTGTGCGCAGTTGCCTATAGGTAGCACCAGCCCTGCCGGGGGGGCACTTGACCCCCCTTGCCCCTACCTGCAGATGCCCATGATTATAACCCTTCCCTGTGTTATCCAAAAAGCTTTTAAATAGATTTTTTGGCTGGAGCTACACTTAGAAAATGTACCTGTTCCAAATTACAAACAGATTCAACTTACGAACAAACCTACAGTCCCTATCTTGTAACCTGGGGACCGCCTGTATACTGCTGCTGTTCAGAGTATATAGGGCCTGGGGGCCCCACGGCTTTTTCTTTAATTTGGGTGTGGGATCACCTTAATACCTATACCAGACCCAAAGGGCCCATTAATGGGATGGGGGGGCAACATTACATTACAGACGCAAGCAGTTTTAAATGACTTTTTTTCCTTTAGAAATGTCATTTTGTGCAGTGACTGTTCTAAACACGGGAAACACGCGCCACTTTACAGGCATACTATAGACACCCCCAGGTACGATATTTAAAGGAATATTTCACTTTTATTTCACTTTAAGCATTATTAAAATCACTGCTCCTGGAAAAACTGCCATTTTTAAAACTTTTTTCTGCATTGATACATGCCTCCTGGGGCAGGACCCGGGTCCCCAAACACTAGAACAATAACTTGCATATTAAGCTTTAAAATTCGCACTTTTGACTTTTCACATTCCAGTCCCGTAGACTTTAACGGGTTCGCACAAATTTTTGGTCTGTTCGCATGTTCTGCCACGAACCGAACTGGGGGGTGTTCGGCTCATCCCTAGTTACTATTAGGGACAGGGAGTGAGACAAAGAAATACAAAGCACATAAAACATAATTGTTGCACTATAAATACAAGAATCAAGTATTAGGTGAAAGACTTGAATATAAATGGAAAATATTACACCAAAAAAAAAGATGTGTATAAAAAGATATACACAATGCAAACGATAAAATCATTAATATTACTAGAAATTATATTCATATATAATGAAAAATTGAAATGTATTAAGAATAATGATGTAGTTAATTTGAAACACTAATTGAATATGGTTTTGAGGTCTGACCATTTTGCAGAGGAAATTAACAGGAGTTAAAAGGACTGCGTCCACAAATGGACAGTCTCTTTAGGATTCAAACATTTATTAGTCACAACATCTTGAGGAAGATTTTGCAAAATAATGCAGCACAGACAATTAAATCAAAGTGAAACTAACAACCTACAAACAACACAGATTGACAGCATCAAAAATATTTCAGTGAAAGATACCCCCCCCAAAAACGTAAATAAAAAAAAGTAAAAAATACTTGCTCTAAAACACATCTGTTTTGCAAAGACATAACAAACAAAATACAAAGAGAAAATACATGTGTTACAAACTCTATAAGGACACCCATTATGTACTCTCTTGACACACACACACACACACACACTACAAGTTCACCCAATGTAGAGACAGAACTTCAAAGTAGGTACACCTGTTAAGGATGTCCTTAAATTACTAACTCAAAAAAACACTCTCTGAGCATGACCAGAAAAATATAAGTGCCGTTCACACACAAAAAGCACAAAAAACCCAGAAGTCCCTGAGCATGCCCAGAACAACCCAAATGCAGCTAGCACAAAATAAGCCATCCCCCTGTTCAAAATTAAGCACATCATCCAGCATGCTACAAAATTACAGCTGGTTACAAACACCCTCCAGTCCGGGGGGGGCAAACAGAGAGCCTAACATGGGCAAAAGTTATACAACCATTGCAGTCTATGGGAACTGACTTGTAAATTTTGCTAGTCCCCACTTGGCTGGCTTATATTCTAGTTATTGGCCTTAAAATGGGTATGGGGGCCCAGGTCCCACCCTGAGGGACATATATAAATGTCACCAATTTGGACAACCCCAAAAACGAAACAAGGAGAAGTGCCTTTAAAAGTGCAAAATTGCTTAAATGCTAGTAACTTGGGGGGGGGGGGGGTACTCTGCCTGTAAAGTGGTGCATCTGTAGCATGTATCCAAAATTCTGCTTCCAAGATGTACGGCTTTAGAGAAGACTTACAAATCTGCAAGATTTTAACCCAAAACAAAAAATAGCCTGCCCTCCCATACATGCAAGGCCATTTGGGTCTTTTAAGGCTTAAAATGAGAACCCCCACGTGACAAATACCAGCCCAAATTAAAAAAAAATATTGTGCCCCTCCCACACACTAACAAACCCCTAACCAAACACACAGCAAGCCAGTCCACGAAAAGAGGTGGGTGCTTGGGGGCAGGAGGGGCTTGGGCACCCCAAAAGTCAACCACCTTGTTACCATATTCTGGGGGACAAGGGCCTCTTCCACACAACCCTAGGCTGGGTTTGTTGGGGGCTGCAAACAGGGGGCTTTATGGAATGTGGAAAGCCCCTTTAAACTAGTGGGTACAAGGTGCTTTGTGGTTGGTATTGAGCTGAGCTCAACATGCCCCAAAGGAAGCCAGCTATGTTGAGTGCATATGGCCTTGTAAGGTTCAGGAGGGGGTAGGGCGATCGCTCTTCTCGCCCCTTTCCTAGCTGGCCCTGTTGCATACTCTGAAAAAGGATGTGGTTTAGATGGTGAAGGTGAAGGCAGCTCACAGCCTTTTGAGAAAGGAGTGGAGTGTGGAGTTCCCCTTTATAAGCAAAAGTTAGCCCCTGGAAATCCAAGAAATTAGAGGGGGGGAGACAAGAGCATTGGAGAATGGAGTATGGAGTTCTCCTTTAAAAGCAAAAGCTAGCCCAAGGAAATCAAATGCATTAGAGGGGGAAGGTTAAATGCCCTTCTAGGAGGAGCTATAGTAGCGAGAGTCTTTTTACATAATTTTAACAAGGTTCATGTTCAAAATTATCAAGGTTAGAGGTGCGTCCGTTCAACCCGTTCAATTGCATGTACATTGCCTAACATTTACTAAGATTTTGGCCACGCAGTGAACAAACGTATGTGAACGAGCGCAAGAGCAGCTTGCGCATGCGCACTACTTACATAGATCTCACGCAGTTCTAAACGTACTTGCAGGCACAGCAGGCTTTCTCAGAAAAAGTTACTTTCTTATTCTATTTTGGGCATATTTGTTACTTGGGCAGTTATTACTAAACTTCCTCACATCACCCCATAATATTGGCACCTTCATCTCCTGTCAATATTGATTTGGAGATGCCGTGCTCTATTGTCCATAGTGGCGCACAGATTGCATTCTCCTGTGCGCCGAGATCGCTATAGTAAATGGGGGATTTGCGATCTGTTACCAGCGCACCATTTCGTAAATGTGGAAATGTGTTTTATGCCTCGCCGTGCCCCTCTACTGATGGCGCACGGCTTTCGTAAATTACCCCCAACGTTTCTTGTACATCATTAGCACTGCGAGATTGTTGATATTTGATTAAGTTTGATAAGGATAATATTGAGCACACGTCACACGTATAATATTTTTTTTTATATTGTTTGATTATTTTGCACACACCTGTATACAGCGCTGTCTTTTTTACATTTTTACTTTGGTTGAGGTTCCTTAAATAGATAGCAGCAGGACAGGTTAAGTATATTGGTATCATCTTGGCACAGTCATCATCATTCTAACTGTTTAAAAAGTACATGATAACAGAAGCTGGGATTATTTACCAAAACTGAAAGATGTATAAGAACAGGGAAGGCGTATATATATATATATATATATATATATATATATATATATATATATATACCAGACCCCCATAACTGACCCCCCACCAGTCTTTTGTTGCTGGTGGGGGATCTATTGTTGCTGGTTGGGCTTATGTTGCTGGGGGGTCAATTGTTGCTGGAAGGGATCTACTATTGAGGGAGAGGTTTATTGTTGCTGTCTGCTGGAGAGTCTATTGATGCTGTTCTGGCTGCTGGGAAATCTGTTGTTGCTGTCAGGTTCTATTGTTGCTGGGGTCCATTGTTGCTGGGGGAGGGTCTATTGCTGCTGGCTGCAGGGGATCTATTTATTGCTTTTTTATTGGTATTATCAAATTCCATATGAATTACTTATGACCACAAAATGATACTTGGTTCTGTATTCTCTAAAAGGGGCGGTACTGGGAGATGGGTAAAGGGTGGAACCAATGGATGGTGCTTGGAGGTGGGTAGGGGCCGGAGACAAGAAGTGACTTAAGGGGGGGGGGATTCCTGCACCTTTTCTTTGAGAAAAAAAGCCCTGCTCACTGCAAAATAGTATGTGCCTCAAGTTCCTCATTAAGACCTCCTGGTGACAGAGTATTAGGATGATAAATCCAAAAAGTGTTTCTGCTGCATTTTAGTTTCTTACATTGGAACACCCCTACTATGTTGAAGAAGGTAGCCAAAAGATGAGAGGAGGGCTTATTTTTGGATGGTAATTTGCTATCTTGTTTTTGACATTGGGAGCCCTTTTGTCTATAAATTTAGGACTGTTTGGGAGAACCGGCCCCAACTTGGGGTCCTTCAAAAGGATTCCCAATGTTGTGCAATGACCTTCTCTATCTGTTTGAAATGGGAGTGAAACAGAGTTATAAGTTTGTAAGATGTTGAATGCGGGACTTGCGATCGACTCGAACATCGGGCTCATCCCTAGTATGAAGGAAAAGATTGCACTATGGGATGTAGGAAGGAAGCAATCAATGTATTGAGAGAGCCCACTGGTGACACTGTCCATACAAGCTACAATCGGCCTGCCAGGTGGATTAGTGGAACTTTTGTGCACCTTTGGTAAATGGTAAAAATAGGGATGCCTGAAAAATTCCCTATACATAAACATGTATTCTCCTTTATTAATGACTTTATCTAGCAGGGCAGAATCTAGTAAGGATTTAAGATCTGCCTGAAAGCCAGGTAGTGGATCACATAGAAGCTTAAAATTAAATTAAAGTCTTGTTTCTTTTAAAAAAAAAATAGCAAACATGTCATACTTACCTTCTCTGTGCAGTGGTTTTGTACAGAGCAGCCCAGATCCTCCTCTTCTCAGGTCCCCCGCTGGCCCTCCTGGCCACTCCCTCCTGCCAAGTGCCCTCACAGCAAGCAGCTTGCTATGGGGGCACCCGAGCCGAGCCGCTGAAATGCTGAAATGCGTGTCCATTCAGACACGATACCACGGCTTGGCCCTGCCCCCTCTCTCTCCTCATTGGCTCATTGACTTTGATTGACAGCGTCCTGGACAGCCATGGCTCTCATGCAACATAGTTGGATCGAGATGGAGCTCAGGTAAGTATTAGGGGGGCTGAGGGGGGCTTCTGTACACAGAAGGGTTTTTTTTTCTTAATGCAAATGCATTAAGATATAAAAACCTTCTGCCTTTAGAACCCCTTTATGATAAGTGGAATCATCAGAGAGTAACCAAAAGGCTTCTGCAACATAGGCTGGTTTATCCTGAAGGACAATACCGCCACCTTTCTTGGCCTGTCTGATGATGAGTTCATTATTCTCAGCAAGAGTACTAAGAACTTTTTTCTGAGGACCAGTGAGACTTTGGGTATTAGAGCTGGAGGAATGTGCATAATCAGCAGATTAGGGATATAACATAGGCTGCTCACATGTCAGAGTATATGGACACCTTGGGTCCATCCAACACAGCTTGTTCTCAGACCTCCTGCAGTCTGTCATACCATAGGGAGAAGTGATGCCTGATCTGTCTCATACCATTCTTTGGGGCATGATGGACATAGTTATTTTAGGTGGTCCCAGTGTATGCCTACCTGCCCCCCTCGGCTGTTTTTGGGCCCCTCTTTCCACCTTCCCGCCAACATCGAGTGGGATTAGGAAATTCACCTGATGAGATGGCACTGCAAGTTTTTTATTTGTTTTCATTGATGCGATCCTTTTGAACCACAGTTTTGAGGACACTTTACTACATTTACTGCAGAACTATCCCTGAAGGAAATGTCTATGCATTCGTTATATGTAGATACCAATCATTCTCTGTGTAAAATGACAATGTGGTAATGTGTACCCCCTACTTTTTCTGTGCACCAGACTTTTTGATACAATTTATTACTGTGTTTTATGCAAACTTTATTGGAAAATAAAATTATTGTTTTTAATATATATGTCTGCTCTTTGAGCTTTAAAGTTCCATCACACAGGGGGGGGACCCCTTTTTATAAACCCGGAAGTAGGCAGCGATGTACAGGTATGTCACTTAGCATACAGCGGCTGCCCGTCCATTGCAGGCAGGCGGTCGGCAAGTGGTTAACATGAGCAGAATAAACTGTAGACGGTGGGCGGAAATTAGTGTGTACTATGGGGGTCTGCAAAAAATCTAAGGAATTATGATAATTGGTCGAGCTTGAAAGAGAAAAATCAGAACATAAGTCCTCTAACATGTGTAGTGCAGATTTATCATCCTCATTAAACAGATCAGGAGAAGGTTCAGGGCCAGAACTGGAAGCACCAACTAGCGGAGCAGATTGTCCTTCAATGTAATTAATTGACCTTTAAAGAGGAAGTGAACCCTGATGGGTTTTACTTTTTCTTTTTTCCCCTGCAAAGTAAAAGCGTAATGGGCTAGTATGCATCGCATGTAGATGGATATATTTTAGCTAATTTGTAAGGAGTTAGGTACCATCTATTCAATATTTTCTGGGAGTTGTCCCAATGCTCTAAGCAGGATGTTGTAGTTTGATTTATTCTCATAGAATTGTACCAAAATTTGTCTGAAAAGGATTGCCCTAAATATTTTTTCCATTTATACATATTAAGATTTTTCTCATATTTAGGATATTGAGAAAAAACTTTATAGAAGAAAGCTATACTTTTATGTTTTACAGGTTTGTTAATTGTGAGGTGTGTCCAAATTAAAGATGGAACTTCAAAATCTTGATTTGGATTAAAACTTTTCAGACTGTTGCGCTTATTTAATTTATCATCATTCTAGGCTTTGTATCCTGAGGGAAGGTGTACGTAGAAGTTAAAGCCCTTAGCAATCCATTTGTTCATCGAGAGTTGGCCTCTACAGTAATCAAGAGCTCTGAGTGGTATAGGTATCTTTTGTAAGTGCCCTAGAACATGGAAGTTTGAGACAAGAAACTTCCATGCGAACAGTAGGGATGAGCCGAACACCCCTCGGTTCGGTTTGCACCAGAACCTGCGAACGGACCGAAAGTTTGCACGAACGTTAGAACCCCATTGACGTCTATGGGACTCGAACGTTCAAAATCAAAAGTGCTAATTTTAAAGGCTAATTTGCATGGTATTGTCCTAAAAAGGGTTTGCGGATTCGGGTCCTACCCCAAGGGACATGTATCAATGCAAAAAAAAACTTTTAAAAAGGGCCGTTTTTTCGTGAGCAGTGATTTTAATGATGCTTAAAGTAAAAAAAAAAAAAAGTGAAATATTCCTTTAAATATCGTACCTGGGGGGTGTCTATAGTATTCCTGTAAAGTGGCGCATGTTTCCCGTGTTTAGAACAGTTCCTGCACCAAATGTAATTTTTAAAGGAAAAAATCTCATTTAAAACTGCTTGCGGGTTTAATGTAATGTCCGGTCCTGGCAATATGGATGAAAATCAGTGAGACAAACGGCATGGGTACCCCCCAGTCCATTACCAGGCCCTTTGGGTCTTGTATGGATATTAAGGGGAACCGCGCACCCAAATTAAAATAAGGAAAGGTGTGGGGCCACCAGGCCCTAAATACTCTGAACAGCAGTATACAGGCGATGCAAACAAGACAGGGACTGTAGGTTTGTTGTTAAGTAGAATCTGTTTGTCATTTTGAACGGGTACATTTTTAACGTGTTTAGCTCCAGCCAAAAAATCTTTTTTAAGCTTTTTGGAAAACATAGGGAAGGGTTATCACCCCTGTGACATTTGTTTTGCTGTCTTTCCTCCTCTTTAGAAGATTTCACCTCACTTTTTGTCCCAATGACAAATGCTTTTTAAGAATTTGGGTTTTTTTGTGGAACAAGGATTGGAAAGCATCAGTGGAAAGGAGAAATGTTTTTTCCATATTAACTCTTACAGGAGAGAATTTCCCTTCCTAGGGGTAGATTTCATCTCACTTCCTGTTGTCTCCTTCTGTTTGCAAGTAGGAGTCGTTTGTAAGTTAGATGTTTGAAAGTAGGGTCCTGCCCTATATACTCAGCAGAAATTTGGGCCTTAGGTGTTGGTGTGGGAACAACACTGTAAGCCCTCACAGGGCCCTGCTGTGAAATATTAGATCAAGAATTGTAATTACATGCCCCTGTTGAACAGGGGAAGAAAAACTGGACCTTTGGTGGTGGTGGTGGGGGTGCTGGTGCCACAACACTGTAAGTCCTCACTCGCTCTTGGTGGGTGCAGAAATGGGCCCTGCTGTGAACTATTAGATCAAGAATTGTAATTACATGCCCCTGTTGAACAGGGGCAGAAAAATTGGGCCTTTGGTGGTGGTGGTTGTGATGCTGGTGCCACAACACTGCAACCCCTCACATACACTCTAGTTGGAACGCAGGAACGAGCCCTGCTGCAAAGTATTGCATCAAAAATTGTAATTATACGCCCCTGTTAAACAGGGGCAGAAAAATTGGGCCTTAGGCACTGGTGCTGGTGCCACAACACTGCAACCCCTCACAGACACTCTAGTTGGAACGCAGGAACGAGCCCTGCTGCAAAGTATTGCATCAAAAATTGTAATTACACGCCCCTGTTAAACAGGGGCAGAAAAATTGGGCCTTAGGCACTGGTGGTGGCGCCCAGAACCAAAAATGTTCTTACAAGCTATCAGCGTGATGATTGAGGAGGAAGAGGATAATTACTCAGGGATAGTCACTCAGCATCAGCATAGGCAGTCTTTGAAGGGATCTGAGATTTCAAAAAAAATTATTCGGTTACATCAGCATCAGGTGCTTGGTAGCTGGTGGTGATCCAAGACTGATTCATTTTTATGAAGGTCAGTCGATCGACCGAGTCGGTGGACAGATGCACCCTGTGATCGGTTACCACGCCTCCAGCAGCACTGAATGTGCGTTCCGAAAGAACGCTGGATGCAGGACAGGCCAGTAGCTCAATTGCATACTGTGCAAGCTCTGGCCAGTGATCCATCCTCAAGACGCAGTAACCCAGAGGATTTTCAGTGGGAAAGGTGTCCAAGTCTGATCTTGCCCCTAGGTATTCCTGCACCATGTAAAACAGACGCTGGCGATGGTTGCTGGAACCGATCATACCTTAGGGCTGCGGACCAAAAAATTGTCTGAACGCATCGGTCAGACGGCCACCTTCTCCACCGCTCCTTCTTTGACTGACCGAAGCCTCAGCAACACGTTGTCCAGAAACAGGAGTTTGTAACCTCCCAGTCTCTGGGAACGCGTTGCACAGACCTTTCTGCAAGGCCTCCCGAAGATGTTTCATCCTCTGCTCCCTCTGCGATGGCAAGATAAGGTCTGTAACCTTACCCTTGTAATGTGGATCAAGGAGGGTTGCCAGCCAGTATTGGTCCTTCTCCTTGATACCACGAATACGAGGATCCTTACGCAGGCTTTGCAGGATCAGGGATGCCATGCAGCGTAGGTTTGCTGAGGCATTCGGTCCGGAGTCCTCTGGGTCACTAAGGATGACATGGTCCGCAGCCACCTCCTCCCAGCCACGTACAAGTCCATGTGTTTCTTGGGACTGATCCCTTAAAGACTGCTGCTGATGCTGAGTGCCAGGCTCCACCTCCATACTGACACAATTCTCCTTCTCCTCCTCCTCCTCTTCCTGTGTAATCGGCGGGCACGCAGGAACACTGTCTGGATAAAGGTGGCCTTGAGAGCTAAGGAAGTCCTCCTCTTCCTGCCTCTGTTCTGCCTCAAGTGCCCTGTCCATTATTCCACGCAGCGTGTGCTCCAACAGGTGGACAAGGGGGACAGTGTCACTGATGCATGCACTGTCACTGCTCACCATCCTCGTGGCCTCCTCAAATGGTGACAGGACAGTGCATGCATCCCTGATCATGGCCCACTCGTGTGGGGAAAAAAAAACAAGCTCCCCTGACCCTGTCCTGGTGCCATAGTCGCACAGGTACTCATTGATGTCCCTCTGATGCATGTGCAGCCGCTGCAGCATGGCCAACGTTGAGTTCCACCTGGTGGGCATGTCACAGATTACGCGGTTCTTGGGCAGGTTAAACTCCTTTTGGAGGTCCGTCAGCCGAGCACTGGCATTATATGACTGGCGGAAATGCACACAGACTTTCTTGGCCTGCCTCAGGACATCCTGTAAGCCCGGGTACCTGCCCAAGAACCGCTGCACCACCAAGTTAAGGACGTGAGCCAAACAGGGCACATGGTTCATTTGTCCCTGTCGGAGGGCAGAGAGGAGGTTGGTGCCATTGTCGCAAACCACCATTCCTGCCTTAAGTTGGCGTGGTGTCAACCACCTCTGAACCTGCCCCTGCAGAGCTGACAGAACCTCTGCCCCAGTATGACTCCTGTGCCCCAAGCACACCAGCTCAAGCACCGCATGGCATCTTTTGGCCTGCGTACTTGCGTAGCCCCTTGAACGGCTACGGAGCACCGCTGGTTCCGAGGACAAAGCACAGGAAGAGGCCATGGAGGAAGAAGAAGAGGAGGGGGAGGAGGAGAGAGGTGTGTCACGATCATTAGCATTTTGGAGGCGTGGTGGCGGAACAACCTCCAACACTACTGCACCTTGTCCTGCATCCTTCCCAGCTGCCAGCAGAGTCACCCAATGCGCCGTGAAACTTAGGTAACGTCCCTGTCCATGCCTGCTGGATCATGAGTCAGCGGTAATATGCACCTTACTGCTGACCGCCCTGTCCAGCGAGGCATGGACATTGCCTTCCACATGCCGGTAGAGAGCCGGAATCGCCTTCCGTGAGAAAAAGTGGCGTTTGGGTACCTGCCACTGAGGAACCGCACATTCCACAAACTCACGGAAGGGGGCAGAGTCTACCAACTGAAAAGGCAGCAGTTGAAGTGCTAGCAATTTTGCCAAGCTAGCATTCAAGCGCTGCGCATGTGGATGGCTGGGAGCAAACTTCTTTCGGCGGTGCAGCAGCTGGGGCAGGGAAATTTGCCTGGTACAATCTGACGTCGGTGTACCAAAAGCAGATTGCCCACAAGTACTTGGCTGTGACACACCTAATTCTACACCTTCATTCCTCTCAGTGCAGGTCTCAGAGAGGACTGAAGGTATAGTGGGGTTGGAGATCTCAGCTGATGAGGAGCAAGGAGAGGTCCTCTTTGTTCTTTGGTGTGGGTCTTTTAGATACGCTTGCCAACGAACTGCATGGCAGGTCAACATATGTCTGGTCAAGCATGTGGTACCTAAGCGGGAGATGTTTTGGCCACGCGAGATACGCTTGAGACATATGTTGCAAATAGCAGCGGTGCGATCTGATGCACTCGTCTCAAAAAAGGCCCACACCAAAGAACTTTTTGAATAACGCGCAGAGACTGCAGCGCCCTGCACATTTGGAGCTTTGTGGTGTGATGCAGCCAATGTGCTGCCCTTAGGCTGGCCCCTGGCCATCCTGCCTCGTTGGTGATGTGCCGCCTCCTCCTCCTCCTCCTCCTCTTCCTCTCTCCTATCAGGCACCCACGTTGAGTCAGTGACCTCATCATCCCCTCCCTCCTCATCACTGGAGCAAACCTGGGAGTATGCTGCAGCAGGGGGAGCATGACTGCCAGATTGCTGTCCTTCTTGGGCACCCCCTCTGTCCGTGCTCATGTTACTGCCTTCATCGAGCTCAGTATCATCATCAGAGCCTTCCAAACGCTGGGCATCCTCCTGGAGCATGTACCCAACACTGTGGTCAAACAGTTCGAGGGACTCGAAAAATGGAAAAAATCTTGCGAGCCACAATAATCCAATGCCTCAGTAAAGAACCCACCGAATAAATACCCGGCTGCAGACGCAGATCACGTATTCATGACCGTGCGATATACTATAAATGGAGAATGCGTTGCGCCTGGGGATATATCTGAGTAACTAAACCCTAGGTGTGAATCAAAATTAATAAAAATGTAAAGTGCAAATCACAAAGAGTATAAAACTAAAATCACTTGCTGTATGAATCTAATAACCATGTACACCAAAGTGCCGTGTACTTTAAATCACAAAGTGCAATGTGCATATAGAGCGTACCTAAATCTTGCGATATAACCATGACAATATAGATCTAAAACCATCTGTGATTAAATGTATAAAATACCAAAAAAATCATTAAATAGGTGCGCATACTGATAAAGTGCTATACATATAACACATAAAAAGTCCACTGTGATATAAAAGTGAGGGTGAGAAAAATTATTAAAATTGAAATAATAAAAAAAAAAATTATAAAAATGAAATAATAGAAAAACACATATAAAATAAATAAATCACACGTGTAGAAAAATAGAACTATAATGGTCCTTATTGTGGTGTTGAAATCACAGTCGTGAAAAAATCTTCCAATCCAAAAACGTGAAGTGACAAAGTTCCAGCAAAAATCAATACTAGTGATGTTTTAAAGGAAAAGTTCCAGTACTGAATCAGACGTGCCCAAAAAACATGCCGTGAAGTGCCCTGGTGACCCCCAATGTGATTGCGCTCACCTTGGAGCATGTGACACAGTGTTTAATTGTGTCAATACACGCTTTTGGAGCCACCCCTGGGCTCAGTGATTGGTACAGCTGATTCCCCAGACAGATTCGTTAAGGCTCCACTCACTATCCGGCTTTTAGTGGTCTGCGTTCCAGATGGTTTCAATCAAGGCGTGATTCTTTCTGGAGACTGTGTCCACCTCTGGCTTCTGACTCAATAAAACTGTTCTGGATATTTCTGGTTGATACACATAGAAAACATCTGATAGTTGCGTTGGTCTTGGCAGGCACTCCACATACCATCTGCGGTGGTCTCTTCCTCTTTAGCTCTCTGACCAGGTCTCCTGTGTGTGTATCGTTGGGTTCTCAGTCCGGCAATCTCAAAATGTTGTTGTCACCCCTTTCCCTTCTCTCTCTTCATTCCACACGGTAAAAAGAGGAACATATGTTGGTACCATGTATGGTGGACACTGTCACGTCTGGATATCTCCCTGTGACCTCATTATGCCCCAACTGCAGCCTGGACGGCACTCACTGCGTCTTAAGAAGGTGATGAAAGCATGGCAAACTCCGCAAGTAAAAAGGGGAAGTAAACTCAAGGTGGCTGAGATGTTAGGGAGGGACACACAATACCACAACACTGAAAACACATACAAATCTCCCAGTACTCAACAATCAGATGATCAAGAGAGAGAAGGGAAAGGGGTGACAACAACATTGTGAGATTGCCGGACTGAGAACCCAACGATACACACACAGGAGACCCGGCCAGAGAGCTAAAGAGGAAGAGACCACCGCAGATGGTATGTGGAGTGCCTGCAAAGACCAACGCGACTATCAGATGTTTTCTATGTGTATCAACCAGAAATATCCAGAACAGTTTTATTGAGTCAGAAGCCAGAGGTGGACACAGTCTCCAGAAAGAATCACGCCTTGATTGAGACCATCTGGAACGCAGACCACTAAAAGCCGGATAGTGAGTGGAGCCTTAACGAATCTGTCTGGGGAATCAGCTGTACCAATCACTGAGCCCAGGGGTGGCTCCAAAAGCGTGTATTGACACAATTAAACACTGTGTCACACGCTCCAAGGTGAGCGCAATCACATTGGGGGTCACCAGGGCACTTCACGGCATGTTTTTTGGGCACGTCTGATTCAGTACTGGAACTTTTCCTTTAAAACATCACTAGTATTGATTTTTGCTGGAACTTTGTCACTTCACATTGTTGGATTGGAAGATTTTTTCACGAAAAAATGGTGTGGGAGTTCCCCCCAAAATCCATACCAGACCCTTATCCGAGTACGCAGCCCGGCCAGTCAGGAAAGGGGGTGGGGATGAGCGAGCGCCCCCCCTCCTGAACCGTACCAGGCCGCATGCCCTCAACATGGGGGGTGGGTGCTTTGGGGAAGGGGGTGCTCTGCGGCCCCCCCACCCCAAAGCACTTTGTCCCCATGTTGATGAGGACAAGGGCCTCTTCCTGACAACCCTGGCCGTTGGTTGTCGGGGTCTGCGGGTATGGGGCTTATTGGAATCCGGAAGCCCCCTTTAATAAGGGGGCCCCCAGATCCCGGCCCCCCACCCTATGTGAATGAGTATGGGGTACATCGTACCCCTACCCATTCACCTGGGGGGAAAAAGTGTCAATAAAAAAACACACTACACAGGTTATACACGACTTATATAGGCATGGGGCATGGTCACCTGGTGATGTCACCTGGTGACCCCACCCCTTATGATGTCACAGTCCTATCCTGCAGGTTATACATGACTTATATAGGCATGGGGCATGGTCACCTGGTGATGTCACCTGGTGACCCCACCCCTTATGATGTCACAGTCCTATCCTGCCCCGGGACTGTGACGTCATAAGGGGCATGATGGGACTGTGATGGCCTGGTATGCTCTTGGAGGGGAACCCATGCCATTTTTTTATTTAAATTTGGCATGGAGTTCCCCCTCATGATCTTTTCTTTCTCTATGGTAACAGGTCGCCTAGAAGTTGTCTTGAAGTAGTACAGGAACCTTTTCTGAAGTCGGAGCAACTTCAGTAGTGAACATTAAGATGGCTCTCATTGACTATAATGTAATTCATTCAATGTCAAATGACTTTGGGCAACTTGAGGGCTGACAAGTCAGATCCCAAGTCGCGGCAGTGTGAACCGACACTAAAGGTATCATTAGATATATTCATAGGTAGGGCAAAGCTTTTCCTATTGTTAATTTTGTAATAAGATACTCTACTAAAGGAGCTAAGTACTGATTGTAGCATGTGCAGGAATTTGTTGGGATTAGTTAAAGATAGAATTATGTCATTGGCAAATAGACCAATTTTATGTATTCTATTGCCTATCTTTAGTCCTGAAATATTTTCATTGGACCTAATGGTTTCTGCTAAGGGTTCAATTATTAAGAAAATATAATGGGTGAGAGTTGGCCACCCTGTCTGGTGCAGTTCGTGAGGTTAAAAGTCTTAGATAACATTACCCAATGTCACTCTGAAGTTTGATATCATCAGTCCAGAGAGCCTTTCTTTTATGAGGACTGTTAAGCCTGTTGGTGTTTGTAAGGATGTTAGAGTACTGCTTTAAGTCATTATAATATGTTATACAAGAAGAAATGTATTTTGCTTTGATATATAGAACATTAGAAATGTAGGCTGCAGGTTTTTCACGTACTCTTCCTGTAAAGAATATAGATTAGGTTCCTCCCCTATTTCTCCTTTGAACCCAGGTTGGACCTATGGGTGTATGGATAGAACTCTCTGATCGATCGGGTAATCAAGACACACACATGGGATGGTGAATCAAAATTACAATGGTTTACTGGGTTTGCATATATCTTACACACTTACAGAAAGAGAAAAACCTCCCTCTTATTATCAGCCAATGAGATTGAGGCATAGACTTTATGAGAAAATAAGCATAAAACGTCATAAACTGCATATTCTGCTTGGAGACATCTCTCAGGCTATGTTTAAATATAAATATATATGAAGCTACGTATATTAGGCAATTTGCCAATGTTCCAGACACCCAACTTCTAACTTGTTATAACTTTGTTATTCATTGTCTATATTAAGTGTCAGACTGACCACATGTACATCCTGTATCAGCACATAGCATCCTTGCATCTAACTTTTGCAGCCTACATTTCTAACATTCTATATATCAAAGCAAAATACATTTCTTCTTGTATAACATATTATAATGACTTAAAGCAGTACTCTAACATCCTTACAGTGTTCAGAGAAAAATGTTTAAGTTGCAACATTTTTTAAATGTGTTGATAAGTAGTAGCGATGGATAAGCCAATATATATAATTATCATGTTTCTGAGTGGAGAGACCAACCTTGGAGGAAAAAAGAGAGATTCTCATAGAATGTATGGGTAATTTTGAAATCCTGTTAGAAAAAAATATAATGAGACAAAAATAGAACCAATCATAAAAATTCAGAATGTTGAACAAAAACTTTGAGTTGCCATACAACTGTAGGGTGCACCAATGTGTACTTATAGATGGGGGAAATTTACCATTTCCTTCCGGGGTAAAAGTTTCCCTGAGAACAGATAGGTTTGAGGGTTTAGCAATATAAGTCTTAACATGGAAAAAAAAGGGGGTAGTTAACTATAGCAATCCAGTGAGTTTAGGCATGACCAAGTTGCTCTTCTTGTGTGATTTATACTGCAAATTATTTCCTCTGTGAGTTATCTTCATCCATAGGGAGTAACCCCCATTTCCCCAGCAACTTCAGTCCATCATCCAGTGTATGAATGTTGAAGGAAACATCATTACGATCAATGATCAGTTTGGTGGGAAACCCCATTTATACTTGAGGTTATGATTATGGAGAATCTTAGTAATGAAATTTAGGTTTTTCAATGCCAGTAAAGTTGTTTGTGAAAGGTCTGAGTAGAAAAAAATACCTGCATATGGATCAGGTAGTGGGAGATGTTGTTGCGTGCTTTGCATCAGGAGGTCTTTGATATTGTCCTTCTAATAACTCTCTCTGGAGTTTTTCTAGTATATGCGAAGGTTTTGGCAATCGATGAGCCCTGTCTATTGTCAACTCCTGATGCGGGATCTTGGGGAGGAGGTCAGACATAATTTTTTTCAAAAATCCTTGTAATTCAGTATTTTTGACAGTTTCAGGGATCCCTCTGAATTTTATATTATTGCATCTGGACCTATCATCGATGTCTGACACTTTCAACTTAAGTTGCCTCAATTCTTCTATTAGCTCAAAATGGGAGTCCACCAGTTTATTATGCGGGCCAGCAACATCCTCCATTTTGTTTTCCATATCATCAATTCTTACTCCTAGACCTTCTATTGCCACATTAGTTTTGTGCATATATGACTGCACATCTTGTTAAATCACTCCTCTCAGGGACAAAAGCATTTCTTTGATATCTGTATCAAGTATAGGCTGTCCAGATGTGGGGAAGGCAAGCCGTTTCTCAGCACAGGGGTTATTAATAGGTGACTGGTCATATTCAAGCAGTGAACCACTGTCATGTTCACCTGAGGGGGAAATCCTTCTTCTTTGTCTCTGAGGGCCAATAATCTCCTCCACCATGTCAGGGTCAGTCACATATCTGCTGTTTTTAGTGTTTCCAAGCTCACTGTCTTTGTCACTGAGGCGCGCTGGCTGCTGTCCAGCGCCAGAGTGCTGAGGTGAAGCTGTGCCATTTTTCCTCACAGGATCACTATAGTGATACTTAAATTACCCCATTTTTCGGGGTCCTCCACAGTCCTTTATTTTCCCCATTGTGACCCGCTATTACTCCAGGTACTCCGGTATCTTTTTGTGCAATCAATACCTCTTTAAGTTGCCGTGTCAGACTTTCATGTACCTGGCTGATGAGCCCAATGAAGCAGGGGAAGGTCTCCCTTACGTATCTGACTCGCGGCCCCTGGTAGAGTAAGCAGGAGGCACGGGAGTACAGAGTGGTATGAGAGCCTGGCGGGTCAGTAGTAGGAAGGGCAGCTCTGGATTCCGGATACAGAGGAGATGATGAACAGCAACAAGTAGGCAGGTGCACAGACAGATGATGAGCAGGAGCAGGGCAAACAGGTTGGGTCACAGGCAGAGTCGGCAGCAGGCCGGCAATGAGGTACTAGAGGAGCAGACAGGTTCAGAGTCAAAGACAGGCCGAGGTCAGGTGCAGGCAGAAGACGAGGAGAATCTAATGGGTCATCAGGAGATCAAACGTACACGACAGGTAAGCAGACGCAAGGGTCACAGGGAGCTGCACTTCCAGTTTAAATGGGCTGATTGGCGCCAAGCGCCGCACGCGCACCAGCATGCACCCGTGCACCACTGCGTCTTCCACGGGGACTTTCCTGACATGCCATGTGCCGTTTCAGGGAAAGTTAGTGCTGCGGAGCTCAGCTAGATAGCGGCCATCTTCCTCTGCTTCCGGCCACGGCAACCCCATGCCTGTACATTTTCAAGTACAGTAGATTGAGCTATAGTAATCAAGTAGGTAGTAAGTTGTATAGGGTAATATAATAATATGTTACGCTATTCTTTGGGGCCTGATTAATCAAACCATGGGTGGGATGTTCAGGCACTTTGATGAGTCAGGTTTTGAAAATAACTCTGCTTTATGAATTATTATTTTCCCATGTGGGGAAAATATCAGTGGCTGACAAATACAACCCATCTATACTCTTCTTCCATGCTGATTCTGCTTTTGGAAATCTCAAATTGCTTGAACACACTCGATGACATTAATTAATATGAACATTCCTGCCAGCGATTTTTTTTTTAGATGTGGAACTGAGATTTTTTGCTTATAAAATCAGCATATTCTTTAGACCTGCTTTCACCCTGTTTGACTCTGCTTTTAGCAGTTTCTTTCCTCCCTTTTTTAAATTACTTTGACATACTGTGACATCAGCTACTCAAAATATCCTCCAAGTCAGTGATTGTCTCTATTTAGACACATAACTCATGTCTGGCAAACAGAAATAACTTTGCATAATTCAATGCAGCCACTGTGCAGTCAGTCATCTTAAACAGTGTCCAAAGTGTTGTTTATCTGTTGTGATTAAAAATGAATGGCCTTCACACTAAAAAAAAAATAGATGCATGAAAGAAAGTGTTTCTTCTTTATTTGAAAAATAACAGTAGCATTTTAAAGGCAACAATGCAAATATCCAGTCATTGTTTTGCTGGAATGTGCAAAAGCTCCATGGTGCAGGATGATCAGAGCAAGCAGAAAACAAGTTAAGTGATGATTGGTGTTTGGCCTGGAGATTTTGTGTACTAGGCCGGGGTCACATATGTGCGGTGGCGATTCCCAGAATGGGGTCCTTGTTCACTGGTTCAGGTGCAATTCAGGTCAGAATTTTTGTCTGAATTCGCACCTGAACCGGACCCAACGACAAACAGGACCTTTCTGCAATCCAAACTGCGGCCGCCCTGGACCTGTGTGAACCAGTTTCATTGAGAGCCAGTCACACTTGCATGTCATGTGAATTGGATGCGAGGAATCCCAGATCCAATGTGTATACAGTATATGTGAACCTAGCCTTAGGGTTCAATATCCGAGAAAAGTGAACATGTGGTCAAGCAATGGACATTTCAATATTTGCTTATCTTTAATTAGCTGTATATGAGCTTTAAAAAAAAATTATTACAGACTTCTGTAGCTGCATGTACCATGGAGCAATTCATTCTCAATGTCACAATAAAATGAATATACAGTATCTCACAAAAGTGAGTAAACCCCTCACATTTTTGTAAATATTTTATTATATCTTTTCATGTGACAACACGGAAGAAATGACTTTTTGCTACAATGTAAATTAGTGAGTGTGCAGCCAATAATGTCTGAACTGCTGGTAGTGAGTATACACCTAAGAGAAAGTGTCCAAATTGGGCCCAAAGTGTCAATATTTTGTGTGGCCACTTCTATTTTCCAGCGCTGCCTTAACCCTCTTGGGCATGGAGTTCACCAGAGCTTCACAGGTTGCCACTGGAGTCCTCTTCCACTCCTCTTTGACGACATCACAGAGCTGATGGCTGTTAGAGACCTTGCACTCCTCCACCTTCCGTTTGAGGATGCTCCACAGGGGCTCAATAGGGTTTAGGTCTGGAGACATGCTTGGCCAGTCCATCATCTTTACCTTTAGCTACTTTAGCAAAGCAGTGGTCATCTTGGAGGTGTGTTTGGGGTAGTTATCATGTTGGAATACTGCCCTGCGGCCCAGTCTTCTAAGGAACGGGATCATGCTCTGCTTCAGTATGTCACAGTACATGTTGGCATTCATGGTGCCCTCAATGAACTGTAGCTCCCCAGTGCCGGCAGCACTCATGCAGCCCCAGACCATGACACTCCCACTACCATGCTTGACTGTAGGCAAGACACACTTGTCTTTGTACTCCTCATCTGGTTTCCACCACACACGCTGGACACCATCTGAACTAAATAGGTTTATCTTGGTCTCATCAGACCACAGGACATGGTTCCAGTAATCAATGTCCTTAGTCTGCTTGTCTTCAGCAAACTGTTTGCAGGCTTTCTTGTGCATCGACTTTAGAAGAGGCTTTCTTCTGGGACAGCAGCCATGCAGACCAATTTGATGCAGTGTGCAGCGTATGGTCTGAGCAGTGACAGGCTGACTTCCCACTCCTTCAACCTTTGCTGCAATGCTGGCAGCACTCATACATCTATTTCCCAAAGAAAACCTCTGGATATGACGCTGAGCATGTGCACTCAACTTCTTTGGTCAACCATGCAGAGGCCTGTTCTGAGTGAAACCTGTCCTGTTAAATCGCTGTATGGTCTTGACCACTGTGCTGCAGCTCAGTTTCAGGATCTTGGCAATCTTCTTATAGCCTAGGTCATCTTTATGTAGAGCAACAATTCTTTTTTTAAGATCCTCAGAGAGTTATTTGCCATGAAGTGCCATGTTTAACTTCCAGTGACCAGTATGAGAGAGTGAGAGCGATAACACCAAATTTAACAGACTTGCTCCCCAATCACACCAGAGACCTTGTAACACTAACAAGTCACATGACACCGGGGAGGGAAAATGGCTAATTGGGCCCAATTTGGACATTTTCATTTAGAGGTGTACTCACTTTTGTTGCCAGTGGTTTAGACATTAATGGCTGTGTGTTGAGTTATTTTGAGGGGACAGCAAATTTACAAGCTGTACACTCACTACTTTACATTGTAGCAGTGTCATTTCTTCAGTGTTGTCACATGAAAAGATATAATAAAATATTTACAAAAATGTGAGGGGTGTAATCACTTTTGTGATTTACTGTGTATATATATACAGTGCTGTGAAAAAGTATTTGCCCCTTCCCGATTTTTTTTTTTGCATATTTCCCACACTTAAATGATTCAAATCATCAAAAAAAATGTAATATTACACAAAAATAACCTGAGTAAATCCAAGATGCAGTTTTTAAATTATGAATCTTTTTATTAAGGGAAAAACGCTGCTCAAACCTGCCTGGCCCTATGTGAAAAAGTAATTGCCACCTCCCATGCTGAATCATGAATGAACTGTGATTACCACAATGTTTTGGAACGCTGAGTTAAATTTCACTTGCCACACCCAGGCCTGATTACTGCCAGACCTGTTGAATCAAGAAATCACATAAATAGAAGCTGTCTGACAAAATAAAGCACACTAACAGATCACAAAAAGCCACACATCACGCCACAATCTAAAAAAAATCAAGAACAGATTAGTATCAGAAACCATGAAATCAGGCTGAGACAGAAGTATAGTTAAACCACACTTTTTAAATATTAAAAGTAAAAAGAACAAATGTAGTCAAAACATAGCCAAATTTCAGTAACCAGTATGGATAGTCAGCCAAGCCAGAAGTCAGGGATCAATGTAGTGGAACAGCAAGCAGGATCTGGAGCCAGAAGGGATGTCAGCAAGGCAAGTCTTGAACAGGATCGCAGGTGATTATTTCTGTGATGTTGACCAAGGAGAAGGCAGAGCATCTCTGGACTGGACTGACAAGCAGGATATCATCAACAGCTGAGTAACTGTGGAGGGAGAGATGGGAGCTTGCAATTAGCCGCCAGCTCAGAGAAGGAAGGGCTGAGCCCAGCCCTGACAGTACCCCCTCCTCAACAACCCCTCCCCCTCGGAGGACCACCAGGCTTGAGGGGAAAATGTCTGTCTATGGAAATCACAGAAGAGGACAGGGGCATGTACATCCGTGGATGAGACCCAAGAGCGTTCCTACGAACTGTACCCTCACCAATGCACCAAGTACTTTATGCACCCACGGAACCTACGGGAGTCAACAATGGACTGTACTTCATACTCCTCATGGTTCTCTACCTGTACAGGGTGAGGACGTGGCACCGAGATGGTAAAGCGATTTCAGACCAAAGGTTTTAATATGGAGACATGAAATACATAAAAAATATGCATATTAGAAGGAAGGTCTAATGCGTAAGCTACTGGGTTAATCTTGCGAAGAATGCGGAAAGGCCCAATAAACTGAGGTACGAATTTCAGTGAGGGAACATTGAGTCGGAGGTTGCGAGATGACAGCCAGACCCTGTCCCCAACCTGGTAGGAAGGCGCAGGCAGGTGTCTGCGGTCAGCATGGAGTCTGTACCTATCATTAGTATGACGCAAAGCCTCCTGGACTTGTGCCCAAGTAGAACGAAGACCACGGAGATGCTCCTCTAACGCAGGAATACTCTGCAAAACAAACAAGTCAGGCAACATGGAAGGTTGGAAACCATAATTCGCCATAAACGGGGACAATCGGGAAGCAGAATTCAAGGCACTGTTGTGAGCAAACTCTTCCCATGGTTATAGGTCTGACCAGTTGTTATGATGGTCAGAAATATAGCAACGTAGGAATTGCTCCAAGGACTGATTGGCTCGTTCTGCGGCCCCATTAGACTGTGGGTGATACGCAGAGGAAAAAGCAAGTTGAATTCCAAACTGTGCACAAAAGGCTCGCCAGAACCGGGACACAAACTGACTACCCCTGTCCAAGATAATCATCTCGGGTAGCCCATGTAAGCGAAAGATCTCCCGAGCTAAAATGGAAGCCAGTTCCTTAGAAGTGGGCAACTTCTTAAGTGGAATACAATGACACATATTTGAGAACCGGTCAACCACCATAAGGATAACTGTGTTGCCCTGGGAGTTGGGTAACTCCACAATGAAATCCATAGATAAGTGGGTCCAGGGTCTCTCTCCATTGGTTATGGGTGTAGGAGGCCTCCTGGAAGGTGTCCTGGAGTCCTACTCTGAGCACACAGGGAACAGGCAGCTACGAAGGCAGTTACATCAGCAAGTAGACTAGGCCAACAGAATTGTTGGGAAATGGCCCAAACAAGTTGATTCTTCCCAGGGTGGCCAGCTGCCTTGGGAGAATGGTAAGTCTGGAGCACGGCAGTACAGAGACTCTCTGGGACAAAGCAGGGTTTCACAAGGTTTCTCAGGAGGAGCATGGACCTGAGCAGCAAGAATTTTGTCACCTAAAGGAGAAGTGAGACTGGTGCGAACTGTAGCCAGAATACTATCAGGAGGAATCACAGGAACCAACTCCAACTTGGAAGTGGAGGAAAATTGTCGCGACAAGGCGTCAACCATTACATTCATGGTATCGGGTAAGAATGAAATAATGTAATTGAAACTTGTTAAGAAAAGAGCCCTTCACGCCCTTCTGGGGGAGAGGCATTTAGCCTCAGACAAGAATGTGAGATTCTTATGGTCAGTAAGAATGAGAACCGGCACAGTGGTACCTTTGAGGAGATGTCTCCATTCTTTCAGGGCTAAAATGATCACCAACAGCTCTCTGTCACCAATCTTGTAATTGCACTCGCAGGTGACAATTTCTTGGAAAAGTAGCCACAAGGATGCATAGCGCTCTCAGAGGTAGAATGTTGAGACAGAAGGGCGCCAACACCAGTCTCAGAAGCATCAAGCTCTGTGGGTTACCATCTTTCTGGTCATATCAGTCAGGGGCTTGACCAGAGACGAGAAGTTATGAATAAACTCCAGATAATATTTGGCAAAGCCCAGGAAACGCTGCAGAGGATGTAAACCCACGGGTTGGGGCCACTGTAGGACTGCCGAAAGTTTCTCTGGGTCCATCGAAAAACCAGCAGCAACATAGCCCAGGAATTTAACCTGTTCACGATGGAACTCGCACTTCTCCAATTTACAATAGAGATTGTCCTCTCTTAGTTTCTGAAGCACATGACAGACATCTGTGTGGTGGCTCTCCAGGGACTTGGAAAATATGAGGATATCATCGAGAAAAAACCACCACACATAACTGCAACAAATCTCGGAGGACATCCTTAATAAATTCCTGGAAAACTGCCGGGGCGTTACAAAAGCCAAAAGGCATTACAAGGTACTCATAATGGCCTGTTCTGGTATTAAATGCAGTTTTCCACTCATCGCCCTCCTTAATCCCCATGAGGTTGTATGCCACTCTCAAGTCAAGCAGAAAACTGTTGCTCCCTTGAGGCGGTCAGATAACTCCGTAATCAACGGAATCGGATAGGCATTCTTAATCATGAAACAATTGAGATGCCTATAATCAATACAAGGTCTCAGTTCACCACTCTTCTTCTTCATACAAAAGAAACCAGCACCAGCATGAGACCAAGATTTGCAGATGAAACCTCGAGAAAGTGCATCTGCAACATACTCCTCCATGGCCATATCCTCCAAGACCGACAAAGGGTAAACCCAGCAACGAGGGGGTATGGCACCGGGTTGAAGGTCAATTGTGCAATCATACAACCGGTGTGGAGGCAAACTACCAGCTTGACCTTTGTCGAAGACATTACTAAAATTGCTGTACTCCTCTGGAAGGGAGAAAAGTGAAGAGGTGCACAGGACCTTGGCTACCTTCTGGAAGCATTTCTCACTGCATTGTGGTGACCAGAAGAGAACCTCAGCACGGAACCAATCAAAAGAGGGGTTGTGCCTCTGTAACCAAGGATAACCAATAACCAGCGGAAACTTAGGCGAGGAAATAACTTGGAATTGGATTATGTCATGGTGAAGAGCCCCTACAACCATGGACAACAGAACTGTCTCATGAGTCACATGAGCAGGCTGTAGAGGTCTCCCGTCCAGAGCCTCAATGGCAAGTGGAGTGTCATGCAGCTTCAGCGGAATCGAGTGATTCAATACAAAGGCAGTATCAATAAACAGGCCTGCAGCCCCAGAGTTGATTAGAGCCTGTATCTCGATGGACGACTCAGTCCAAGAAAGGATGACCGAAACCAGGGGCTTATCCTTCTGGATAACGGGATGAAACAATGCCACCTAAGGTCTGTCCATGACAGGACCTCAAGGTTCGGGCGTTCCCTGGACGGGTAGGACAAGACTTCAAAAAGTGACCTGCCTGGCCACAATAAAGGCACAATCTCTCCCTCCTCCTAAAGGTTCTCTCATCCGCAGGGAGACGCGTAAAACCCAAGTGCATTGGTTCACCTTCACTGCCTGACTTGGGAGGGAGGCACAGGTGGGACTGCAAAGCTTGGAGACAAACATACAGGAGGCTTCCACAAGCGCTCCTTAAAAGAGAGTCTTTCTCTTAGTCTGGAGTCAATGAGGATGGCAAACGTGATCAACTTCTCCAGCTCAGTGGGTATATCTCAGGCTGCTATCTCATCCTTTATGCTATCTGAGAGCCACGAGGGCCTCATTGTTCCAAGAAACCTCTGCTGCCGGAGTACGGAACTCAATGGCGTAGTCGGCAACAGTTCTCGTGTCGATGGACATGAGGCACTTTGGCAGCAGAAGCAGAGCGTGCGGGAACATCAAATACCCTTTTAAACAAAGCCACAAACTCAGGGTAACTCAAGACAACAGGTTTTTGCGTCTCCCATGGAGGGTTTGCCCAGGCCGAGGCTCTCTCAGAAAGCAAAGATATCACAAAACCTACTTTGCTTCTGTCTGTGGGAAACACATGGGGCAGCATCTCAAAGCAAATCTCAACATGGTTGAGAAATCCTCTGCATTGGACTGGATCGCCCCCAAATCGCTAGGGAAACGGAGTGGAACCAGACATACCTCTTATAGAGGTAATACTCGAGGCGGGTACCTGCACAGAGAATGGAGCAGCAGCAGGGTCGGCCTACAACATAGGTTGTATTGGGGCGGCCACAGTGGGAGATTCCAGGTGGAATATATCCAGGTATTTTGTGCTAGCTGCATTTGGTTTGGTCTGGGCATGCTCAAGGACTTTGTTTTTTTTGTGCTTTTTGTGTGTGAACAGAATTTGGATTTTTTGGGCATGCTCAGAGAGTGTGTTTTTTGGGTTAGTAATTTAAGGACATCCTTAACAGGTGTACCCATTTTGAAGTTATGTCTATACACTGGGTGAACTTGCATTTTGTGTGTTTAATGGACTGTGCATGTGTTTTCAATTGCCTCATTAACACACAAACCTATGTTATATAAAGCTTACAGATAGCATTCTTTACAGATTTCCCAGCTGCAGCTTAACTAGGCTGATTGGCATGGCAAAACAAAAAAAGGTGTAATTTGTCAAAAAGCTACTTTATAAACTATTATACTACTATATAAAGCTTACAGATAGCATTCTTTACCTTGCCCTGAAAAGAGGCCATATTGCTTGATGGTGTATGTGTGGCAAGAGAGTACATTTGGGTGTCATTATAGAGTTTGTAACACATGTATTTCCTCTTTGTATTTTGTTTGTTATGTCTTTGCAAAACAGATGTGTTTTAGAGCAAGTATTTTTTACTCTTGTTTATTTTTTTTGGGGGGGGGGGATATTTTTCCCTGAAATATTTTTTTTTTTTTTCAAATAACATTTTATTGATCCAAAAGTCAGGTAAGTTACAAAGACAATGATATCTTGTTGTATAAGATTTGCCACGCCGGAGGCAAAACCGGCAAGTAGTCGGTATCAAGAGAAAAACATTCAGTTGTATAAAGCTTAGATTAGTTACCATATACTGTGCAATAATCAACATATGCATATTGACATGTAACCTGACATCATCTAGTAAACATAAGGAATAAAAGAAAGAGTAGAGAAGAAAAAGAAGGAGAGGGGAGGGGAGGGAGGGAGAGGATGGGGGAGGCTCCACCAGTGGCTCAAGGAGGATCTTCTCGTCTATGCCAGTCTTCCCAGACCTTATCATGTGTTTTCAATCTGTCTTGCAATCTAGCAGTCATTTTTTCCATTAGCTCTATATCCTTGATTCTGGCATATAGATCTGTTGAGGTAGGCGGGTCCCTTCTTTTCCAGTAGAGGGCTATGAGACACCTCGCGGCTGTCAGGATGTGCCGAAGCAGTTTCTTGGAGTGCTTAGGTATCTGTAAACCAGATACTCCCAAGAGGAATAATTTAGGGGTTCTGGGAACCTGTACTCCCAGCAAGCGGGTTAGCAAGGATTGCGCCTCCCTCCAGAAGGGCTCTATCTTGGGGCAGGACAAGTAAATGTGGTATAGTGTTCCCCTTTCTCTCTGACATCTCCAACATCTATCTGAGCTAGAGGGGTAGATGGCTCGGAGGACATCAGGGGTCATATACCAAAAGAAAATGATTTTATAGGCGTTTTCCTTATAGAGTGTGCAGAGAGAGCTTTTAGCTGCTTGAGACCAAATTGTTTGCCAGGTTGCTTCTGGTATTTCTTCTCCCAGTGCTCTTTCCCATCTCAACATGTATGCATGTTTACCCTGGGTGGCAATACAATATGAATTTAGCACCTTGTATATATCTGAGATTAGTCCTCGACGTGCGGAGCCCTCTAACATCAGGTTCTCAAATACGGTTGGAGTTGAGAATTGTAAATTCGGGGCTATTGACTGAGCATAGTGCCTGATCTGTAGGTACCCATAAAACACCTGACGGGGAAGGTTAAATTTCCGTTGGAGATCGATGAATGAGAGCAATTTGCGCGTGCAGGGGTGCACTAGATGACCAAAATGGAACAAATTTCTGATTGCCCATGGTGAGGACATTTGATGTGTAAGGCCTGCAGGCAGTCTGGGGTTATAAAGAAAGGATGTGAGGAGAGATCTCTCTGAGCCCAGTTTATGAGTTCTGGAAAGTTTACGCCAGAGAGAGCGAAGAAGAGACATAGGACCCAGGAGCCGGGCCGATTCCACCTCCACATTTGCATTCCAGAGTAAGCTATTTGGGTGTATGGGTGCCAGCCAGATTTTTTCAATTTCAGTCCATCTATTGTAAGACCGTTGGGGAAACCAGGACGCCAGGGCCCGCAGTTGGGCTGCTTGGTAATACTTGTTCAAGTCGGGAAACGCCAGTCCACCCTCTGAGCGCGCCGCCACTAATACTGATTGAGGTATTCTGTGCCTCCTGTAGTTCCAGACAAACCTCACCAGATCCGCCTGAAGTTTCCTCAGATCTGACCGAGGGACCGGAATGGGAAGCGTCTGGAAAAGGTACAGAAGTTTGGGAAGGATGGTCATCTTTACAGAGGCCACCCTCCCCAGGAGGGATATATGGTGGACCTTCCATTTTTGTAGCAACTCCCTTATAGATCTATAGAGGGGAAGGAAGTTGGCTCTATAGAGGGTGGTGTACGACGGGGTGATCTGCACTCCTAAGTATTTAAGGGCTGTAGTTTTCCAGTGGTAGGGGAAGCATTGTTGTAGATGTTGAACCTCTACTGGAGGGATATTTACGGGAAGGGCCTCTGACTTAGACGCATTTATTTTGTAACCGGATAGAGAACGATATAAATCTAGCTCAGCATGTAAATTAGGGAGTGATATCCTAGGCTGAGTCAGGGTAAGTATAATGTCGTCCGCGAATAGTGCTAGTTTAAAATCCCTGCCCCGTACCGGAACCCCGTGTATATTTGGATTTTTACGCACCGCCGCTGCCAGAGGCTCCACACATAGTGCAAATAACAACGGCGAGAGAGGGCATCCCTGGCGCGTTCCGTTAGCTATCGAAAAAGCTGATGATAGGGCAAAGGGTGTTTTAACCTGAGAGGAGGGGTTTGTATATAAGTGTTGTATGGCCCGCAAAAAGGGGCCCTGGAACCCCATGTGTTTCAGTGTGGCAAACAGGAACGGCCATCCAAGGCGATCAAAGGCCTTTTCAGCGTCCAGCCCTAGGACCAATGTTTCTAGGCCGTCCCTGTTTGCCACCTCTATGAGATCAATAATCCGTCTCGTATTGTCCCCTGCCTGACGGAGGGGGACAAAGCCCACTTGATCCTTATGTATTAAGGAGGGAAGTATTAGGTTCAGTCGCATCGAGAGGAGCTTGGTAAAAATTTTTAAATCAGAGTTTAGTAGTGCGATTGGCCTATAACTTGCACATAATGAAGGATCTTTTTCAGGCTTGGGGATCAGCGTGAGGAATGATCTCTGCATGTCTGAAGGAATAGGGGTTTGCTGGAGGAAGGCATTGTACAATCTGCACATATGGGGCAGGAGGACCGGGAGAAATGTCTTATAATATTCATAAGGAAGGCCATCGGGGCCGGGGGACTTTCGTGACGGTAAGCTTTTAATGGTGGCTGTCAGTTCTTCTACCGATATCGGGGCGTTAAGGGAAAGTAAATCAGATGCCTGAAGTTTAGGAATATTACTGTCTACTAAATATTGTTGCATACGCTCAGCTAAGTCAGGGGAAAGTGGGTCGTGTGGAATTTCAGGGTCATTATATAGGGCTGTGTAGAATTCTCCGAAAGCCTGAGCTATATCCTGGGGGTGTGAGAGAAGTGTATCTCTTCTATTTTTTATTTGATGAGGGGTGGTCATATGTGATCTTTCTGACAATTTACGTGCTAGTAATGAGTGGGCTTTATTGCCTTTGTCGTAGTACGTTTGTTTTAGTCTAAGGAGAGCTTTCTCTACCTGGCCTAACGCTAGATCCCGAAGTGTAGTACGCAAGCAAACAATTTTTTTAAGAAGGGTTAGGGATGGCGAAGTCTGTAGTTGGAGTTCTAAGGTTTTAAGATCCTTCTCCGCCTGAAGTTTGGATGCCTTTGCATCTTTCTTCATGGCTGAGGATAGTGCTATACACCGCCCCCTGAGGACCGCCTTGTGGGCCTCCCAGAGAGTGGCAAGAGTAACATCTGGTGTGTCATTTTCAAGAAAATAGTTTTGTAAGGTTGACTCGAGTTCTAGTTTAGATGGGGTGTGTTGTAGAAGAAAGTTGTTTAGTTGCCAGTGACATGGTTTACGTGTATAGGTACCCATCTTCAAGGACATAGTCACAGGGGCGTGGTCAGACCAGGAGATGGGTAGAATCTGAGCGTCCACAGTGGCGCGAAGAGTGGCATTGTTAACAAATAGGTAGTCTATACGAGAGTGCATGCGGTGAGGAGAGGAGTAAAATGTATATTGTCTGTCACCTGGGTGTAGTGCCCGCCATATATCAAAAAGAGCATAGCGCCTAGTGAGTTGGCGAAATAATTGTGCTTCCCGAGCCACTCGGGCTTGGGGTTCTGTGGGGTTCATTACATGGCGATCTAGACCAACCGACTGACATAAATTAAAGTCTCCTCCAATGATCAAGTAGTCGTTGGGGGATTTAAATATGCGCGCTAGTACTCTAGTTAAAAAGTGTATTTGGTGGGTATTAGGGGCATATAGTGCACAGATAGTGACCCCTTGATCTTGCCATTGGCCCCGTAAAATAATGTAGTGTCCATGTGGATCTATAAGAGATTCAGTGCATTTGAAGGGGGAGCCCTTTTTGAACAAGATCGCCACTCCGGCTTTTTTGCGGGGACTAAACGCCTGGTAAACCTGAGGATAGTATCTGGATGCAAATGTGAAGGCGCCTCCCTTGTTAAAATGTGTTTCTTGCAGCAGGGCAACATCCGCCCCAGACTGCCTGAGTTCCCTCGTAACTAGATGCCTTTTTTTATTTGAATTTAGGCCGTGAACGTTAAGTGATATTATTTTAACCATAATTGAGGGTATGTGTGAGCTCAGCGTTACTTAGCTTATCCAGCCGCGAGGGTGTCTCAGTATCCAAGGAGGCGAGGGATCCATACGTAGGACATGTCCGGTCAGCCCTCCCGAGCCGATGATGTGCCAGGGGAAGGGAAAGAAAGGGGGAGAGAAAAAAGAAAAGGAGAGTGGAAAAAAGAAAAGAGATATTAGTTATCAACACAATCAAAAGAAGCAAACATTGCAAAAAGACCCCAAGCAATCCAGATCGCCCGGGATCAAGTAAGTTCCAATAAGTCTCCCCGGGCGGGCTCCCCATAAAGAGTCCAGTCCGGGGGGACATAGAGAACCCAACAGTCAAATACAGCAGTATTCAGAGAACCTCCTATAACAATAGGAAATAAAAAGGGGAACTTTGGTTAGGTAAACCTAAAGGGGGACTAGTGACCAGAGAAACTACTACTGTCAAGTCTCCAACTGAAAGTGCCTGATGTGAAGCAGGAATTAACAGGCTTTGGACCTAAGAAGGGGGGGAGTGCAAATATAGCTGATGGGTGGGCCAGGGGGGGGCCCAATATGGCAGTCATCCATTCCTATGCTTAGTGGACCCTCTAGGAGAGTCTCTGTCCCTGGGACGTTTTGTTGGGGGTATCTTCTGCCAGATCACCGGCGGGGGCGTTGGTGTTTCTACCAAGTCCCATTCTTGAAGACGGGGGACAGGAATTTCTAGGGTGTTGCAAAAGTTATCCAAGTCCTCCGGGAAGCGCAAGATGGCGGATTTTCCTTGATGGCGGGCTGTTAAACTGAAAGGAAAGCCCCATCGATAAGTTATGCGGTTCTCCTGTAGTGAGGCTAGTAGAGGCTGGAGAATTCTACGCTTTTGTAGGGTGATCCAGGAAAGATCAGGGTATAGCTGTATAGGCGCATTTCCATGAACAACCTTCCTGGCGTCTCGGGCCTTTCGCATGATGTCTTCCTTTAAGGGGAAGGAGTGGACTCTGCATATGACGTCGCGTGGTCTGGAGGCAGGTCCCTTGGGTCGTAGGGCACGGTGGGCTCTGTCCATCTCTATGGGTTTATTCAGGGGGTCCCCCAATAAGTTGTTGAATAAAGATTGCAGGGTTTCGTGGAGATCCTCCGGGCCCTCCGATTCTGGTAGTCCTCTAATCCGGATGTTGTTCCTACGACCCCTATTATCTAAATCTTCAATATGGCGTTGCATATTTCTGAGCATTAGGTGGTGATCAGCTCCTTGCATTTGAGTGCGATGTATGGCAAGTTTGGTCTCCTGAATCTCCTCTTCAGCCATCTCCACTCTCTCAGATAAGTGTTTGAGGTTGGCATGGATTGTTTGGATTTCCGCCCTGCATGCAGTTTAAAGTCCTCTTTAGTGGGTATGGCTTGGAGACATGCTTGCCATGTAGTGTTTTGTTGGATTTGTGGGTCATCATCCATGTGTTGTTGGGGACAATGCAAGAAAGGGGGCTCCCCTCGTGGAGCAAGGGGGGGCTCAGTTCCTGGTGCTCCACTAGGCTGAATGTGGGTGCCCTGCATGTTACCCCCTCTTAAGAAAGGGGGATGAGAAGCAGTTATTACGCCATCTCTGTGGGTCAGATTTGGAGAGTTAGTCACTTGTGCATAGGACAATGCCTGATCCATGCCTCTTTCTGTCGTGGTGGAGGTATTATGCCGCGCTTGTCTTTGTGGCTGAGGTAGGCCCATGACATAGTGGCGTTCCTGCAGGGGGTTGCTTTCCCCTGTTTGTTTTGTGAGCGGGGGTCCCAAGGCGTACTCCGGCTCCGGTAGTGGGGGAAAGTCTCCCGAAGTCAGTGAGGGTGAGGGGGACACCGTCCCTCCTGCTGAAAGAGCCGGGTCTGAGGCCGTTCGTAGCAGCCGCGGGTAGGCCTCAGAGCACTGGGTATAGCTGGCTGCTGTGAGGCCTTGTGTAATGTCTCGGGGGTCATGCTGTATCCCGTTATGGGGCATATAAGGTTGTGATGGACTCACCCCTCCTGGGTCTCGAGTGCCCGAACCGCTCCTCTCCTGATCCAGCACCAGCGTGTTCTGTGGCTACAGCAGCGGAGGAGAGTTCGGCGGCTGCTGCGGCATCGTGGAGAGAGAGCATGGCGGCGGCGCCATCTTGTCCATCCCGCCGTCGGAGCCGGAGGGAGGTTTAAAGTACTCCCGGAGAGTCGCTGAGGATCCGGAGGGTGGCGCGGATGGTCCCCTGGGATTAGAGGAGCGGGTTCTCCGATTTCCACCCATATACAGGTGCTTAAAATCCCCTTAATAGGCCGTTAGGCTGCAGGTCGGTGGAGAGCTACAGGATCAAGCGTCCATACAGGGCAGCTTCCGGTCACGCCCCCCTCCCTGAAATATTTTTGATGTTGTCAATGTGTGTTGTTTTGTAGGTTGTTAGTTTCACTTAATTGTCTGTGCTGCATTATTTTGCAAAATCCTCCTCAAGATGTTGTGACTAATAAATGTTTAAATCCTTAAGAGACTTTCCGTTTGTGGGTGCAGTCGTTTTAACTCCTGTTAATTTCCTCTGCAAAATGGTCAGACCTCAAAACCATATGCTGTTTGTTAGTGTCTCAAATTAACATACATGTGTTTTTTTTCTTTCCTTGATCCTTTTACAAGTTCTGTTTTGTTGATCAATAACATTTGTAGCAAATTTTTATGTTTTATGTGTTTGTTAATAATTTGTTTTGCAAATGCATGCTCAATCCAAGTAATGCATTTTACACCCTCCCCCCAACAATTTCCATGCAACAGATTTCCCAGCTGCAGCTTAACTAGGCTGATTGGCATGGCAAAACAAAAAAAGTTGTAATTTGTCTAAAAGCTACTTTCCTGGTGCATTCTTAGTAGCATATGCATGGATTGTGCGTATGCTGCCATAGATAGGCACCAGGAAAGGAAAAGACAGAGAGGTAAGTATTCAATTTTGGATTTCGCGTATGCTGCCATGGATAGGCACCAGGAAAGGAAAATTACAGAGAGGTATGTATTCAATTTTCCATTTTAGCGCAGTGGTTCTCAACCTAATTCCACAAGTATCCCCGAAGGGACATGTTTTGAGACTTTATCTTAGCTAAAATAGCTATCCATAGTACCAAGCCATTGACTCTGATTTAAAGTACCTGTGCAAGATGAAGGAAAACCTGCAAACAAGGCCTGTTGGGGGTACTTGAGGGTTGAAAACCACTGGTTTAGAGCACTGAGCTAAAATCTAGCTCAAGGCAATCCTATTCTAATTGTGGGCATTTGAGGAAAACCAAGTGAGTGTTAGAACCCCTGCTTGTCTTTTTTAGGTTGGGTTTTGTGTCCCTTTTCTGTAAATTGGCTTCACTTCCTGTCTAATAGCCAAACAGGAAGTGAGGGTAAAATCCTACCAATATCTTTCCTTGGGGACACACAACTAGTGTCCCCATTAAGCAAATTGCACTCTAGCACTTTGTTGTGTACACCTCAAATTATTAGGTATTTTTGGTTTATTAAAGGCAAATCCACTCTGCAATACAAGTGTACTTCCTGTAAATCTGAGGGGAAGCATTGGTGATTTTATCATCCAATGTAAAAGCAAAGATGCTGTTTTTTTATTTTCCTTGCATGCCCCCCTCAGATCTCCAACAACTTACTTAATGGGGAAACTATTTAGATTGACCTGTGTGCTTCAAAGGAAAGACATTGGTAGGCCTTTATCCTCACTTACTGTTTGGCTATGTGACAGGAAGTGAATAAATTTGAAGGAGAAATTGGCAATATTTGGGCGGTGTCTTCACCCTATCGGGGTGCAGATATCCTCCAAAACTGACAGGACTTCTAATCCCTCTGCACTCTATCCCCAAGCAAAAATAAGAAAGGATTTAATTTAGTTTAACTTTGCAAAGACACATTCCCAACTGTGATGCATGTCAATGGCCCATTTAGACCTTGTTTAATAGAAAACACCTGTTGCCTTTCATTATAAACATTTGTTAGTCCAGTCCTGGAAATCTGCATCTGCTTTACTATTAATTTCCATAAAAAGTGGGTTCCTGTAGCTAGATGCACGGCCGCTGTTTATGTGAGATGCCCAACTGCTGTGTGCGTGGAGGTATGTACCCTTGGTGCATATCTGGTTTCCGGGAAGTGGTGGCCAGCACACAGGAATGACATCATGCCCCTCTAGGAAGTTGCTTGTACTGCTGCTAATTTCTTCCCACCACCATGCCCCGCTCACTGTTCTCTGAGGAAGAGATGATCCTTATTTGCAAATTAAGATATTTTTTTATTTATTGTTACATGGGGTTGTGTTTGTGTGGGTCATGTGTGTATGTCTAAATAATTTGGCCTCGAAACACACACCTACTTCCTGTGTACAGATTAACTTCCAGGCCAATGTATATTGCTTCCTGCTGCAGTGTGTGTGTATATATAGATATATCTATATATACTGTATCATTAGATATAGGTTCTTGTGTCCATCAGCAGAGAGAAGTTGGGTAGATGCCACACTCACAATTCTGGAGGCATAATAATGGTCTAGCACAGGGGTCTTCAAACCATGGCCCTCCAGTTGTTCAGGAACTACAATTCCCATCATGCCTAGTCATGTCTGTGAATGTCAAAGTTTTACAATGCCTCATGGTATGTATAGTTCCACAATAGCTGTAGAGCCGTAGTTTGAAGATTCCTCTAGCATGTCTTGAACAAAGCTAGTTTTTCATGTGCCTTGTATAATGCCCAAGAAATATCGTTTGGAACATACAAGTGGGTCTAAGGATGAGCCCGATGTTCGCCTGTTCGCGGAATAGCGAACAATTTGGGGTGTTCGCAGCAAATTCGAAAGCCACGGAACACCCTTTAAAAGTCTATGGGAAAAATCAAAAGTGCTAATTTTAAAGGCTTATATGCATGGTATTGTCATAAAAAGTATTTGGGGACCTGGGTCCTGCCCCAGGGGACATGTATCAATGCAAAAAAAAGTTTTAAAAACTGACAATTTTTTGGGTAGAAGTGATTTTAATAATGCTTAAAATGAAACAATAAAAGTGAAATATTCCTTTAAATTTTGTACCTGGGCGGTGTCTTTAGTATGCCTGTAAAGTGGCGCATGTTTCCCATGTTTACAACAATCCCTGCACAAAATGACATTTCTAAAGGAAAAAAAGTAATTTAAAAGTACTCACAGGAGTCGAGGCTATAATGAATTGTTGGTCCCGGCAATGCACATAAAAGTCATTGAAAAAAACGGCATGGGATTCCCCCACAGTCCATTACCAGGCCCTTTGGGTCTGGTATGAATATTAAGGGGAAAACCGAACCAAAATTAAAAAAAACAAATTTCATGGGGGTCCCCCCAAATTCCATACCAGGCCCTTCTGGTATGGATATTAAGGGGAACCCTGTGCCAAAATTTAAAAAAAATGGCTTGGGGTCCCCCCAAAAATCCATACCAGACCCTTATCTGAGCACGCATGTTGATGGGGACAAGAGCCTCATCCCCACAACCCTTGCCCGGTGGTTGTGGGGGTCTGTGGGCAGAGGGCTTATCAAAATCTGGAAGCCCCCTTTAACAAGGGCACCCCTAGATCCCAGCCTCCCCTGTGTGAAATGGTAACAGGGTGCAAATGTACCCCTACCATTTCACAAAAAAAGTGTGACACTCTTAAAAATGACATGACATGGCTTGGGGACAAGTCCTTTATTAAAAAATAAAAAATAAAACTGTCCCGCGTAGTCTTCTTCTTCTCTTGCTCCGCCGACGGACCGAAAAAAAACGCGACCGACCCACCTTCATGGGAGGCACCTGCCATAATGATGGTCCTCTCAGGTGACAGCTCTTTTATAACTGAGGGCGGGGCCACACTGTGACATTGCCGGGTGACCCCGTCCCCCCTCTGACGCATGGGGACATCCTTATGGCTTCCCTGTAGCGTTACTTTTTTTTTTTTCTTTGTTTCCCTTTTTGTGTGTTGTCTGTTTGTTGTTTGATTTGTTCAATTGTTTGTACTGTTAGGAATGTTAAATTGGTATTCTGGAGATTATCTGTAACTAGAGAGAGGTACTGTAAAGTAGTAATGTGTATAATCTCAGGTAATGCAATTTGTCTTGTTGATCAGCTGTAATGTTGGAAAGCTTTAATAAATAATGAAGATTAGAATGTGTGACAAATATGCAAAAAAATAAAAAATCAGAAAGGGGGCAAATACTTTTTCACAGCATTGTATGTGTATGTATATCCCCTTCATCCTGAAAATTGAGAGATATTCATGTAGAATAGTATGCTTGATTTGTGTAGGAAGCATGTGCAGCACACTCCTAGTATAGGATGCTAGGTAAATTTAGTTTTTGGTTTGCTCAGAGGAGCAGTGATCATTCGCCTTGGTTTGCTTATAGTTTCACAGGTTAGTAGTCTGATTTTTTCCCCCACCTCTGGGAGAGCTTAGGGTGGGAAATTCAAATTACTGGCCTGAATACTCGCTATGCCCTGGCCAATCCTCAGGGAGGAGTGCCCAAAAGGTTGTCTGGGAGGTTACAAAATAGCCTGAATCCTTGAAGAGTTGGTCTTTTTTTGCATTAGGGATGGATCTATGAACTTCAGGTTGCTGCTTGACCCTAAAGCACCTCTAGACTGAATGCAGAACGTCACCATCAAAGGATCGAGTCTGAGGATGAAACTGTTTTAGGACTTGTGAACAGAGACCCTGACTGACTCCCTACAACAGCATAATCTAGCTAGGGTGGGAGAGCATTGCCAGGGAGATAACATTTGTGCTGTTTAGTGGGTTTGCTAAGGAGGAGGGGGACATATGTTCTTGGGGGGTTGCCAAGAAGGGGATATGTGTGCTGAGAATGAGGTTGCTGAGGGGGATGATGTGTGTGTGGGAATGCTAAGGAGGATGATGTGTGTTCTGGGAGTAGGGCTGCTAAGGACTTGTGTGCTGGGAAGTGCTTGGATTGCCTTTCAGAGCTGTTTGAGAGGTGGTGAGGAGGGGATATGACGCCTCCTCATCGCCTGATTTAACTTGATAGTTGCCGTACCACCAAGCCGCACAGTCACATGCAGGGCTGTTGCAGGGCAGCCCTTAATGAACTACATTATTTGTGTTTAGCGGCAGCACTGCCCACCAAAAGCAACATGTTTATACATTCATTCGGGAATTTGTTTCTGTAGGAGTATTTACTCATCTCTCACACTGATACCTCACGGCTTCATTGTATAAGTGAGGTGATGTATTCACAGAATCTCTGTGTATATATACTGTGTGTATATATATATAAAAGTTCAAAGGGTGAGATGCACAACGGTTTATGCAAAATGTGCAAGCAATTTCGCCTTCCCAAGGGTCAAAATATAGAAAAAAGAGATGGGATTGCTGCACATAAAAATATTTATTGAAAATACAAAAGTAGCATCAATAATGCATGGTATACATGGTGACGTTTCGGGCTAGCATAGATAATGCCCTTCTTCAAAACCACATACCTACAAATGGCCACATACATAGACCAATATATAGCCCATTATCATCATCATCACAGGATTGAATAATTAAATCATTAAACAATTGAACAAGCTGGAATCAATTAGTAATAGAGTATACAGAATTCCTTATCATTATATGTTAGTTCAAAAAACAGGAACGATTTTAAGCCACAGGTGTATTGAATCCCCCACATCACAAAAATATTATTGCTCAGACAATATTTCTACAGGATGAGAAATAAAGTAATATAAAAATGATAAAAATAACATAGCAAAATCAAATAAAGAACAGTATAACTAATAAATATCAATATAAATATAATCCTTCATATTCGTATCTGAAAGACTAAAAGAAACTATTGCAAAAAAAATGTTAAAAACACAATAGTAACTTACAAAAATAAATACAAGCCAAAATCTGAATTTAACCCCTTGGGTTGTAAGGTATCTAAATGGTATCGAACAATAAGACTAAAATCATAAAATACGTGAACCAAGTCTCTGATTTGTTGTGCTTATTGAAGCAGCGCTGAGTAAGCACAACAAATCAGAGACTTGGTTCACGTATTTTATGATTTTAGTCTTATTGTTCGATCACATGTTCAATTTTAAAAGTAGCTGCTTGAGACCGCTGCATCTGATTACAGAGTAATTCATAGGCGCAGATTAATGTGAGGCAGAGGAGGTTTAAATAGTCCACACATTTTACAGTTTTATCTAAATGGTATATCTGACTGACCGCTCTCTTCCTCAATTCTAGTTCTCTGTTCCCTCCTCGTCTGTTTTTAGGTATACCGTCAATAACCATAAATCTAAATTGTGACATCTTATGATTTTTTCTATGAAGTGTCTAGCTAGAAGTAATTTATAATAAGTTTATCTCTGATGGAGTACTTAAAGTTAAAGAGAGTTAAAGAAAGGATTGCAAGACACAAGTACTCCATCAGAGAGGGTGATAGGCGTGGGGGGCGGGGGTTCACAGTTTCCCATTTTCCCCCTGGGTACTGGACTGGATGACCTTGACCCGGCACTGGATGTACTGGAAGCAGGGTTGCTAAGGATAAGTATATGTATGCTGGAAGCAGCATTGCTAAGGAGGGGGATACGTGAGCTAGAAAGTGGAGCTACTAAGAATAACATGTCTACTTGGAAGATTGCTAAAAAGGACATGCATACAAGTAAGTAAAGTTGCTAAGGAGGATAAAATGTGTGTGGGGGTTGTGTGGGGGTTGCTAAGGTGGAGGACGTGTTCTGAGGGGGTCGCTAAGGTGAAAAACATATGTGTGGGGAAGTGCCATTGCTAAAGAAGAGGATATATGAAATACCTCTTCTAGGAAATTCAGAAACTACACAAAACTGCGGGGTGGTGTCCTGGGAGTTTGATACTTACAGCACCTGCAGTTAAGTATGCTGGACTACATAGGCTGAGCAATTTTACAGCATACTTACAGCACCTGCAGTAAGTATGCTGGGCTACATAGGCTGAGCAATTTTCTGCCTAACAATCACAGCAAAGTCCCATCCAGATGGAGGAGAGAGGCAGAGCAGTATGGTAGCATCTGATAAATGCTGAACACCAATGCTGGGCTGGAGCTTGGTTTGCTCTCTCTAACACCAGACTAATACATCTTTCACTTTGGAAGGGTATTTTCCCTTAATTTAGCGACTGAAGTGACATTCTACTGTAGCAATAACTCACGGTGGAGCTGCTGGTTTATTATTGGGCCTGTCCTCTATTCTCTTCACCCCTCTTAAATTGTTCAATCCCATTGACACAGCTGTAGTGCAGTGTTGTAATGATATTAGTACCAACTTTAACCCACAGTAATACACTTATATCTATATTTATTGTTTTAGGCCGAACAGAACCGCTCGGTACTCTTGTTTCTGTCCCCCTGGCCAAATTAACCTTCAATGTGAAAATGTGCACATTTAACCACAAACCACTGACACGGACACGTTCAGTAAGTTTGGTACTTCTGTCGTTTATTTCCTGGGCTCAAAATGATATACTGAGAGCCGGATATTTCGTTATCAAATCAAATATCGAATAAAACAATCGTGTACAAACCACAAATTATACATATTCATTATTGTGACGAAATGTAAGCTTTGCTGGGTTATATCTGTATAAGGAGATAGCAGACTATCATAGCTAATTACGGTGTCTTATTTTCAGTTCCTGTTTGTCTTGAGTGTAAGGCCTGAAAATAGGTGTAATCTTCTTAACTTTGTTCTTTGTACTTTAACTCTTGCAGTTATGTTTCACATGAAAGGAGAAGCTGGCAGACATCTAATTTGAGCATAATTAAGGCTAATAGCTGAGTATAAGAAAATAAGCACTTAAACTTATGCGATTATATTAGAAATAGGCATTTCATAATAACGCTCATAATCACATTACATTACATTTATATTTACCTCTACCTGGGTGCTTGTAACTCCACCTGCAGGACTACACTATCACACCAACGTAGTGCAACAGTATAGTAAACAGTTATGACAGTCTTGGTAACATACACAAATATATCCAAATATATATTTGTACCAGGGAGCTCCCCCTGCTCTAAACCGTAAAGTCACTACCCTTTGTAACTAGATGCAGGGCCCTGCAATAAAAGTGATAGTCTTGATGTCTTCAATCTTCGCTAGCTACGAAATGGTAATTGTAATCCACAGAGAGTTCTTCTGAGGTGTTGCGCAGTGTAAGGTAATACACAAGGGTAATTATAATCCAGCAAACTGATTAAGTGTTCTTATACGAAGAAGACAGACATCTAGTGTCAGCTCTTGAATATTGTAGTCTATGCAAATGAAATATTCTCCAACTCAACTTGTTCCGTGGGACTATCTGTCCCAGCAACAATCTGTAAAAGTTCTAAATGTGTGTAGAGTTAAACAAACTTCCGGGTGTTAACCCTCTCACTACACGGGATCCTGGCGGATGGATGTCTCCCCCTCAGCAGTTCTCAATCCGTATGGAGCCGCCACCACGCCGTCACACTGTTCCGTTTACTAACAGCCAGGAGTCCTCGGTTACCTCCTCCACGGGCCCCCGGAACAATCACTTCTGCTGCTTCAGCACACTGTGATGCGATGACAGGATCCTTGCTGTTGCTCCGCTCCTTCACAAGGTAGGCCGCAACCCTGTGGGACACACACACACCCACAGAGCTCTGCTGGCAGGCCACGCGTCCCAGGAACAAGAAACCTAAGATGGCCCCTCCCCGTCCTTTTATATCCTCCCACAATGCAGTTCAGTTCTCCTCTTGTCCAGGAGCATTGTGGGTAGGTCATAGTCAATGTTCAGAAGTAAACAATCAATCACTTCCATGTCACTTCTCTTAATCATGAAACATAAAAGTGTTGTACTTTTTCAATTGTGCACTAGATCAACTTATACCTTTATAACACACATATGACTAAAAACAAAAGTTGTCAGCGCTACACTACTAACTTTTATCATTTAATCGTGCGAAAGACAAATATTGTGTGTTTTTATTTTCCTTGCACATGATTAGATATTCTTTGCAGTGAATTTTTACCACTTAACTAAGCTAAGGAAATATTTCCTTTGCAAAGTGAATATTCACCTGCAGAGTGAACAGCATATTTGCCTTTATTAAATCAACCTCTCTGTATCTGTAATGCGGTGGAATTAAAAGTGAGTGATGGGGCTAGAGTAGGAGTAGTTGGCCTGTGCCACTGAAGGCTCTGCAGATAAGTTGGTCCATACAATCATACAATAGAGGTAACAATGATGGAGTAAAGCTCTTGGGTCTCCGTTTAGTTGATGCGATCCAACCGTACAGGGCTGCAGCTACTGGGAAGCTAGAGTTTAGTCTGGAGCTATTATATTGTGAAGAAAAGGAACTAGTAAGTCCTGTACTTTCAGAGATGGTATTAGAAGACAGGGCCGTAGATAATTTTTTTTCCTGGGGGGGGGTGGTCTTTCAAACTTAAAGGCATCATTTACACTGTAATGTTGGAGGAGGTACAGTAAAAACATGTGACAGCAGAGAGGGGGCCACTGCTGTTAACATGTGTCTGTACATCCAGTGGTCCCCATGTTTAAGCTCTGGCGGACAAAGCAAAACACATTGGGGTGTGGCCTGGCGGGAACCCGGGATGAGGTAGTCTCTTCCATCACTACTACATTACCATAGGACTCCGTGGATATGCGGAACCAGGGATTTTTTTTCCTCTTCTCTTTAGTGACTACAGGAGCAGGGATGAGCACCATCCCTTGCCGGCACTCCTGCAGCACTTTCGGTATCATCTACATTACTCCCCACATCAATTGAGCCTGAGCGACACACTAACAAACCATGGGTCACAGTAGTTACCTGCTATTAGGGACAAATCTCTCACCCTGGATGCAGAGAGATTTTATCCAAGGGCAAAAATGTATCCCTACCCACAGGTAACCATTGGATGTGCAGATACATGTGGATACATGTTTACAGCAGCAGACAGCCTTGGCTCTTTCTAGACCATCATTCTGGTGTACGGGCTGAGCAGATATTGGAACATCTGAGATCCCGGGTGCAGGTATTTGCAGTATACTTGCTGCACCATGGTCCATGTAGGATGTATGAATGAGACCCAAGACTGGATTTTAGCTAACCTTACTGTGCAAGTTGAGCAGGTGCAAGGGGCAAAATATTGTGATAGGCAGTAAATTCAGTGATTTATTTCAACCTTAAAATACTGTGTCCTAAGAAATTTTATGAAATGTTTTAAGAGATGAAAACCACTCCCCTCCTCAGTGGTTGAGAAGGGGAGTGGCTGATCATGGAGGAGGAGATGTGCTAGACGTGCTCCAGCTGAGACCTGTTTTTTCTGATCTCACTGATCCGCAGTCCTCACCTGAAAATCTGGCAACAGATGATCCACGGATAATCTCATTCCCCTGCAGCTCTCTACAAACCCTTGCCTGCAATCCTCTGGCTTTTTTAGTATTCCATGGGATGGAGGAGGAGGAGGCAGAGTGCATCTAACTTACTAAGCTGGCCACTAGCAACAGCAGCTAGCTCTATGTCTGTATCCACTTCTAATCAGCAAGGTATACTTGAGTTTTTCCCAGTCGGCGGTCAAACTCGTTCACCGCACATCAAGGACATCAACAGTGACTGGAAGCAGTGAGGGAGCTGCCTGTGTTCATCAGTGCTCTCCACCTCTTGCTATGAGTGTGAGTGTGAGTACTCTTCTCCCATCTATTCCATCTATGGATCCCCCTGACTCTCCAGAGCTGCTGAATTTAACTGGGTCAGGTGCGGTAAGTGCAGGAGGTGTAGTTAATGTGTTGGAGGTTCCATATCTCCCCCCTCCCCCTTCTCCCTTCCTCGCCCCCTCTCTCCTCAATTGGAGTCAAATCTGAAGTTGAATCTGATGGAAATGTCGTTGAGAGTTTAGAATCAAGTGTTGTTTCAGGCTCAGAGGAGGGTGATTTGAAGGAATACCTCTGTGCGCTGCCTACCCGTAGCGACATTGAGGCTTTTGTGCAGCGTTTGGAGCAGAGATATCATAAGAAGCTTGAGTCTGTCAGAATGGAAGTGCAAACAACAGGGGCAAATACAATGGAACTGGAGCGCTCCATAGATGTCCTGACGGGCTCTGTACATTCTCAGGATAAACGTATAGATACACATGAGTCTCATATACAAACATTGTTTCAACTATTGGAAGATTAGGATAAGTGTAGTAAAAGGAACAACATTTGGATTAGGGGGTTGCCAGAGATTACAGGTACAGAGGACCTTAAATTAATAGTAAAAAAAAAATCTTCATTTCACTGTTGGAAAAACCCGAGGCATCAAATTTGGAGCTTGACAGAGTCCATCGGGATCTGGGATGTCGGAATACAGATCCAACCAAGCCAAGAGATATTATTTATCATGTGCATTTCTATAGAAAGGAGGAAGAAATTATGAGGAAAGCAAAAGAAAAAGGTCAAATTAACATCAATGGGTCATCTGTTCATTTATTACATGATTTGTGCCGGTTTACACTGGAGAAAAGAAAAGCCTTAAGGCCATAGCTTATAATGTTACAAAACCTCAATCTTCCATATCGCTGGAACTTTCCATTTCAACTATAAATTAAAAAAGATGGCAAGTGGTTTAATATACGTGATCTATCTCACATTTCTGCTATACAAGATGCTTTAGGTTTGCCAGATCTTCCAAATATAATATGGCCCCAGATCTATACACCATTTAGGAGAGTGGAACGTCGGGGGGATGATACAGTGGTTTTACCTGAGAGCTCTGAGAACCGTCTGCTAGCTGCAACAGTAATGGGTTAGGAGGAGAGATGGAAGAAAGAGAATGAAATAAAGAAGAAGCTAGGGAAGTATATTCCCCTTTTTCTTTTTTTTTTTCTATCAATTACTTTTTGTTTTTGTATTTTTCTTTCCTCCCCCCCCCCTTTTTCTTTTTTTTTTGGGGGGGAGGGATATATATATATATATATATATATATATATATATATATATATATATATATATATATATATTCTTAATATTTGTAGTGCAATACCCTTTAAAGCATTTGGTGGTGCGGTTATGCGATTTACAATGTGCAGAATGTAGACATGTGCCATCTACAGGGTGTAGATTGTAGACATGTGCTATTAACAGTGTGCAGAATGCAGACATGTGTTGCTTGTTGTTTGCAGTATGCAGAGTGCAGACGTGTGCAATTTGAGGTGTGCAAAATGCAGACATGTGCGGCTTACAGGGCACGTCATGGAGAATGCAGACATGTGCTATTTACAATGTGCAGAATGCAGACATGTGTTGCTTGTTGTTTGCAGTATGCAGAATGCAGACGTGTGCAATTTGAGGTGTGCAAAATGCAGACATGTGCGGCTTACAGGGCACGTCATGGAGAAGGCAGACATGTGCTATTTACAATGTGCAGAATGCAGACATGTGCTATTCACAGGTTATGGAATGCAGAAGTGTGCTGTTTTCAATGTGCAGAATGCGGACATGTGCGGTTTGCAGGGTGTGGGGGACAGACATGTACTGTTTGCAGGGTGCAGAGTGCAGACATGTGCAGTCTACGGGGTGCAGAATGCAGATATAAGCTATTTACAATGTGCAATATGCATATATGAGTGATCTATAGGGTGTAGAATGCAGATATGTGTGATCTATAGTATGCAGAATGCAGGCATGTGCTATTTACAATGTGTAGAATGCAGACATGTGCGATCTACAGGGTACAGAATGCAATCATGTGCGATTTATTTAGGATGGGATCAAAACTAAGGCCTGTAAACTATCCATTTATATAACATTGATTAACCTTGGTGAATATCATGATGAACATTTGATGAGTACTTGAAGAATACTCAAGGAGCACTACAATCTGTATGATAAATCTGGTTGTAAAAAGACTATATTTATCATTTGTATCGTCTATATCTATCCTTATATCGATCATGTGTTATACAGTATGTATAAAAGATGGGTATATATGTCTATTTGATTGTATTTACTCATATTTGCATATCCCTATTGGTCTCTAAGATTGTGGACTGGCTTGTGCTGTCGCAATTGCGGACATCGCATGTTGTCGCATGTGGTTGGTACTGATCACACTGGTTGTATGTGATTGAATCATGTTGTTGTGTGGAACACAGGTGATGACAGTGCGTCAAGAGGTGGATCGCATAAGCTTGTGGGGCATGGCTTACACCACATTTAGATCAAGATCATGGAATTATCCATGACCTCACAGGAACCAGTTATATGGGCGTTCTCACCTATGTTATTGGATTCCTGATAGAGATGATGGTCCGCTTTGCGACAAACAAACTGGTCAGTTTGTTTTATCAATCTCAATGGTCCCTTCAAAGGTCCAGGTGGCACAGAGAGGGATGCTGATGAGTTATGTGAGGGATATCTTGTTGGACTATATAGGTTTTGTGCAACATAATAAAGCATTTTCCCTTCCCCTCTCCTTTTTTTTTCCCCTATTGATGGTTCATCCATATGACCCACATCCCAGACCATCTTGGTGAAATTCTAGGCCCTAGTGCAGATAGCAATAACTTAGGCGGAGAACAAGGAATATATATTATGTTTGTCCCGCGTCTCGGTTGTGAGACATCCCCTGTGCTCACCCACTTTACCCCTTAGTAGGTACACCAGCCCTCTGGTAGGGTTTGGTGGAAAATTATTTTTTGATTAGATGCCATATCCTTTTGTTTTTGTGTGTGTTTTTTTTTCTTTCCCCATATATTGTCACACTTGTGGCTCCTGAGTAGGGATGAGCCGAACACCCCCCTGTTCGGTTCGCACCAGAACATGCAAACAGGAAAAAAATTTGTTCGAACACGCGAACGCCGTTAAAGTCTATGGGACACGAACATGAATAATCAAAAGTGCTAATTTTAAAGGCTAATATGCAAGTTATTGTCAATAAAAGTGTTTGGGGACCCGGGTCCTCCCCAAGGGGACATGAATCAATGCAAAAAAAAGTTTTAAAAACGGCCGTTTTTTCAGGAGCAGTGATTTTAATAATGCTTAAAGTCAAACAATAAAAGTGTAATATCCCTTTAAATTTCATACCTGGGGGGTGTCTATAGTATGCCTGTAAAGGGGCGCATGTTTCCTGTGTTTAGAACAGTCTGACAGCAAAGTGACATTTTGAAGGAAAAAACACATTTAAAACTACCGCGGCTATTGCATTGCCGACAATACACATAGAAGTTTATTGATAAAAACGGCATGGGAATTCCCCACAGGGCAACCCCGAACCAAAATTAAAAAAAAAAATGATGTGGGAGTCCCCCTAAATTCCATACAAGGCCCTTCAGGTCTGGTATGGATATTAAGGGGAACCCCAGCCAAAATTTAAAAAAAAAATTGACGTGGGGTTCCCCCTAAATTCCATACCAGACCCTTCAGGTCTGGTATGGATTTTAAGGGGAACCCCGCGCCAAAAAAAAAAAAAAAAACGGCGTGGGGTCCCCCTAAAAATCCATACCAGACCCTTATCCGAGCACGCAACCTGGCAGGCCGCAGGAAAAGAGGGGGGGACGAGAGTGCGCCCCCCCCCCTCCTGAACCGTACCAGGCCACATGCCCTCAACATTGGGAGGGTGCTTTGGGGTAGCCCCCCAAAACACCTTGTCCCCATGTTGATGAAGACAAGGGCCTCATCCCCACAACCCTGGCCGGTGGTTGTGGGGGTCTGCGGGCGGGGGGCTTATCGGAATCTGGAAGCCCCCTTTAACAAGGGGACCCCCAGATCCCGGCCCCCCCCCTGTGTGAAATGGTAAGGGGGTACTTACCCCTACCATTTCACTAAAAAACTGTCAAAAATGTTAAAAATGACAAGAGACAGTTTTTGACAATTCCTTTATTTAAATGCTTCTTCTTTCTTCCTTCATCTTCTTCTTCTTCTGGTTCTTCTGGCTCTTCTGGTTCTTCCTCCGGCGTTCTCGTCCAGCATCTTCTCCGCGGCGTCTTCTATCTTCTTCTCCTCGGGCCGCTCCGCACCCATGGCATGAGGGGGGAGGCTCCCGCTCTTCTCTTCATCTTCTTCTCTTCTTCATCTTCTTCTTCATCTTCTTCTTCATCTTCTTCTTCTTCTTCTTCTTCTTCTTCTTCTTCCTTCTTCTCTTCTTCCTGTCTTCTCCGGGCCGCTCCGCAGCCATGCTGTGGCATGGAGGGAGGCTCCCACTGTGTGACGGCGTCTCTTCGTCTGACGGTTCTTAAATAACGGGGGGCGGGGCCACCCGGTGACCCCGCCCCCCTCTGACGCACGGTGACATGACGGGACTTCCCTGTGGCATTCCCCGTGACGTCACAGGGAAGTCCCTCAAGTCACCGTGCGTCAGAGGGGGGCGGGGTCACCGGATGGACGTTATTTAAGAACCGTCAGACAAAGAGACGCCGTCACACAGCGGGAGCCTCCCTCCATGCCACAGCATGGCTGCGGAGCGGCCCGGAGAAGACAGGAAGAAGAGAAGAAGGAAGAAGAAGAAGAAGAAGAAGAAGATGAAGAAGAAGATGAAGAAGAGAAGAAGATGAAGAGAAGAGCGGGAGCCTCCCCCCTCATGCCATGGGTGCGGAGCGGCCCGAGGAGAAGAAGATAGAAGACGCCGCGGAGAAGATGCTGGACGAGAACGCCGGAGGAAGAACCAGAAGAGCCAGAAGAACCAGAAGAAGAAGAAGATGAAGGAAGAAAGAAGAAGCATTTAAATAAAGGAATTGTCAAAAACTGTCTCTTGTCATTTTTAACATTTTTGACAGTTTTTTAGTGAAATGGTAGGGGTAAGTACCCCCTTACCATTTCACACAGGGGGGGGGCCGGGATCTGGGGGTCCCCTTGTTAAAGGGGGCTTCCAGATTCCGATAAGCCCCCCGCCCGCAGACCCCCACAACCACCGGCCAGGGTTGTGGGGATGAGGCCCTTGTCTTCATCAACATGGGGACAAGGTGTTTTGGGGGGCTACCCCAAAGCACCCTCCCAATGTTGAGGGCATGTGGCCTGGTACGGTTCAGGAGGGGGGGGGCCGCACTCTCGTCCCCCCCTCTTTTCCTGCGGCCTGCCAGGTTGCGTGCTCGGATAAGGGTCTGGTATGGATTTTTGGGGGGACCCCACGCCGTTTTTTTTTTTTTTTTTTTGGCGCGGGGTTCCCCTTAAAATCCATACCAGACCTGAAGGGTCTGGTATGGAATTTAGGGGGAACCCCACGTCAATTTTTTTTTTAAATTTTGGCTGGGGTTCCCCTTAATATCCATACCAGACCTGAAGGGCCTTGTATGGAATTTAGGGGGACCCCCACATCATTTTTTTTTTTTTTATTTTGGTTCGGGGTTGCCCTGTGGGGAATTCCCATGCCGTTTTTATCAATGAACTTCTATGTGTATTGTCGGCAATGCAATAGCCGCGGGTAGTTTTAAATGAGTTTTTTCCTTCCAAATGTCATTTTGCTGTCAGACTGTTCTAAACACAGGAAACATGCGCCCCTTTACAGGCATACTATAGACACCCCCCAGGTACGAAATTTAAAGGGATATTACACTTTTATTGTTTGACTTTAAGCATTAATAAAATCACTGTTCCTGAAAAAACGTCCGTTTTTAAAACTTTTTTTTGCATTGATCCATGTCCCCTGGGGCAGGACCCGGGTCCCCAAACACTTTTTATGACAATAACTTGCATATAAGCCTTTAAAATTAGCACTTTTGATTTCTCCCATAGACTTTTAAAGGGTGTTCCGCGGCATTCGAATTTGCCGCGAACACCCCTAATTGTTCGCTGTTCGGCGAACTTGCGAACAGCCAATGTTCGAGTAGAACATGAGTTCGACTCGAACTCGAAGCTCATCCCTACTCCTGAGTAGCTCAGGGCCCTGAGAGAGGGATCCTCTCGCTTTTTTATTTGTAAGTTTTTTTTTTTTTTAAAGATGGCAACAAGTTCTATTTTGGTATCTTCATTGAAATTTTGTACTTATAATGTCATAGGCCTTAATAATGAGTGAAAAAGAGGTCAGATCTTATATAGTTTGCATAAAGCTAGGTTCGACATCATACTCCTTTAGGAAACCCATTTTTGTACTGATGGCATTCCTGTATGTTCTAATAAACACCCCCCCCCCAGTGGTTGCATAGCACTATGCCTAGGCAAGAGTGGTCTCCATCGCTTTTCATAAAAATTTACTGGTTCAGCAGTTGGAACATATAGCTGATCCTAATGGTAGATATCTTTTACTTAAATTTCGGTCGTGGGATAAACTTTTTACAATTGCTAATTTTTATATTCTGAATCATGATCAGACCATGACAATTTCTCGTTATCTTCGGCTCCTAGCGGATTTTGCAGAAGGTGTCATTATTGTAGGAGGAGATCTCAATTTAGCCTTAGAGCCCCAGTTGGACACCTCTGCTCAGCGTTCCAGTATTCCTCACTCCCGGCTGAGAGCTCTCAAAAAACAATTGTTTGATCATAGGTTACTTGATCTATGGCGGATCCTATATCCTAAAGATCGTAATTATACATATTTTTCATTAGCCCATAAGTCCTATAGCAGACTAGGGATGAGCTGAACACCCCCTGGTTCGATTCGCAGCAGAACATGCCAACAGGCAAAAAATTCATTCGAACACGCGAACACCATTAAAGTCTATGGGACACCAATGTGAAAAATCAAAAGTTCTAATTTTAAGGGTTAATATGCAAGTTATTGTCATAAAAAGTGTTTGGGGACCTGGGTCCAGGGCACATGTATCAATGCAAAAAAGGTTTCAAAAATGTCAGTTTTTCCAGGAGAAGTGATTTTAATAATGCTTAAAGGGGTTGTAAAGGTAAAAATTTTTTCACCTTAATGCATTCTATGCATTAAGGTGAAAAAACTTTTGACAGTACCGCCGCCCCCAGGCCCCCCGTTTTACTTACCTGACGCCTCGAATCTTCGCTGCACGTCCTCGTCATCTTCATTGCAGCTCAGCCTGGTCGCTGATTGGCTGCAGTGGATGGATTGAAAGCAGCGCAGCCATTGGCTCGCGCTGCTGTCAATCACATCCGATGACGCGGCGCGCCGGGGGGCGGGGCCGAGTGATACAGCGAGTGGCTATAGCCGCCGGCTGTATCACGGGAGCGCACCCGCAAGCACTCACCACCGTGCGAGGGAGCTCGCATTAAGGTGGTAAATGCTTGCGGGGAGGAGCTGAAACAGCCGCCGAGGGACCCCAGAAGACCAGGTTCGGGGCCACTCTGTGCAGAACGAGCTGCACAGTGAAGGTAAGTATAACATGTTTGTTATTTAAAAAAAAAAAAATAATAACTTTACAACCCCTTTAAAATGAAACAATAAAAGTGAAATATTCCTTTTTGTCCTTGGGGGTGTCTATAGTATGCCTGTAAGGTGGCGCATTTTTCCAGCGTTTAGAACAGTCCCTGCACAAAATGACATTTCTAAAGGAAAAAAAGTCAGTTAAAACTACTTGTGGCTGTAATGAATTGTTGGGTCCCGGCAATACAGATAAAAGTCATTGAAAAAAACAGCATGGGATCCCCCCCAGTCCATTAACAGTTCCTTTGGGTCTGGTATCAATATTAAGAGGAACCCCAAACCAAATTTAAAAAAAAAATTTGCGTGGGGGTCCCCCTAAATTCCATACCAGGCCCTTCAGGTCTGGTATGGATATTAAGAGGAAATCTGCACCAAAGTTTTTTTAAACAATGGCGTAGGGGTCCCCCTCAAAATCCATACCAGACCCTTCAGGTCTGGTGTGGATTTTAAGGGGAACCCCACGCCAAAATGTAAAAAAAATGGTGTGGGGGTCCCTCCAAAAATCCATACCAGACCCTTATCTGGCATGCAACCTGGCAGGCCACAGGAAAAGATGGGGACAAGGGCCTCATCCCCACAACCCTTGCCGAGTGGTTGTGGGGGTCTGCGAGCGAGGGGCTTATCGGAATCTGGAAGCCCCCTTAAACAAGGGGACCCCCAGATCCTGGGTCCCCCCTGTTTGAAATGGTACGGGTACATTGTACCCGTACCATTTCACAAAAAAAGTGCCAAAATGTTATAAAACCACAAGACACCTTGGGATAAGTCCTTTATTAAAAAATAAAAAAATAAAAATGTCCCACAAAGTCCATTCATTTTCTTCTATGGCTCCGCCGATGGACGGAAAAATAAAGTAAAAAGATCCGCCTCCATGGGAGGCACCCGCCTTATGATGCTTCAGCGCGATGACAGTTCTTTTATAACTGAGGGCAGTGCCACACGGTGATGTACCCGGGTGACCCCACCCCCCTCTGATGCACGGGGACTTCCCAATGGCTTCCCGTTGCGTCAGAGGGGGCGGGGCCACCCATTTACATATCCGGGTATATGCATATAAGCCTTTAAAATTAGCACTTTTGATTTCTCCCATAGACTTTTAAAGGGTGATCCGTGGCTTTCGAATTTGCTGCAAACACCCCAAATTGTTCACTATTTGGCGAACAGACGAACATCGGGCTCATCCCTATAGTAGACTAGACTATTTTTTATTGGGCCCAAAGGTTTTGGAGTGGAAGCCTTATTTGGAAATAGGATCATTTATTTGGTCTGACCATTCACCAGAATTTTTATTAATTTATCCCCCTCAGACTCGGGGCACAAGTTGGTCTTGGCGTTTGAATGATACGCTCATGTCAGACCCACTTTGTCACAAAGCAGTTGTGGAGGCAACAGGATGAAACAGCGCTACCACTAAAATGGGAAGCTCTTAAAGTAGTATTACGAGGGTTGTTTATCCAACATGGTTCTCGTCTCAAAAAAAGAACCGTGGCTATTGAAAATACTTTATCCAAGCTTTATTCCCTACAAACTCTACATAAAGCCTCACAATCTACAGAAATACTAGATAAAATATCATCTACTAGGGTATCGCTATTAGAGTTGTTGGAAGCATCTCACAGTTCATATCAACATAGATGTGCCTTAAGTAGTTACAGATATGGGAATAAATGTGGGAGACAGTTAGCACGTATATTGCATCCCCATTCTCCCCAAATTTTTATTACTAGTATTAGGAAGCTGTCGGGGGAAACTACCTCAGACCCACAATGTCTTCAACAAACATTCAGGGAATATTTTTCAGCCCTTTATATTCTGGCTCAACCATCGTTTCTGGAAGATACGGGATCTTATACTTGTTCTATTGAAGACTATGTACAGGAAACTGCTATTCCAACATTAGACGCTGACTATAGGAAATTATTGGACTACCCTTTCTCAAGTGAGGAATTATTGGGAGTAATTTTGGATATTCCATCAGGTAAGAGCCCTGGCCCAGATGGATTTACTCCAAAATTTTATAAAACGTTTAAAGAATATTTGTCCCCATTTATGCTCCAGGTATTCAATTCCATCTCCTCCACTAACCTAGTTTCAACTCAAACACTGGAAGCCCATATTACTTTGATTCCTAAACCTGATAAAGACTTGACACTATGTTCCAGCTATCGTCCAATATTTTTAATTGGAGTAGACTTGAAAATTTACGCCAAATTAATATTTACGCCAAATTAATGGCGTCACGTCTCCAATCTCTTATTCTGAGTCTAGTACACAAAGACCAGACTGGATTTGTTCAAGGAAGAGAAACATGTGATAATACGATAAAAACGCTCTTGCTTATGGGCTATGCCCAAACAGCTAAAATACCAGCATGCCTTCTCGGTTGATGCAGAGAAGGCTTTTGATCGGGCCGGGTGGCCTTTCCTCGAGCATTCCTTGAGGCAAATAGGGATGGGCCCAAAATTGCTTAATAAGATCTTAGCGCTATATTTTAAACCCAAGGCTAGATTAATGGATCATTGACTACTAGTTTTTCTATACAAAATGGTACTCGCCAGGGATGCCCTCTGTCTCCTTTGCTTTATGTTCTAGTAATGGAGCACTTAGCAATAGCAATCAGACAGAATCCTTCTATTACTGGCATAAAGATAGATCAGCAGGAAATAAAACTTGCCCTGTTCGCTGATGATCTGTTACTCTACGTTACCAACCCACATATCTCTATGCCTTCTATTTTATTGGAATTTCAGCATTTTGGAGTATTGAGTAATTTCAAGGTAAATGTATCAAAATCAGAAATTCTTAATGTGTCACTTTCATCACACCAAGTGACAACAATGAAGAATAATTTTTCGTTTAGATTCTGCTTATCTACACTAAAATATTTAGGAATTAATATTACTTCAGATCCGACCCATTTTTATTTGACAAATTATACCCCTCTTATGCAACGTACTCTTCAAGATCTTAAAAAATATGATTCTAATCTATATTCGTGGTTCAGGAGGATTAACACACTGAAAATGGACATAATACCCCACTTTCTGTACCTTTTTCAAACTATCCCTGTTCCTAGATCTTTTTTTTCGATTTTACAATCTGCTTTTAAATAGATATGTAAAGATCAAGTACAGCGCTGCGCTAGAAAATATAAACAGCGGCCAACACACGCGTAGACTCAAGATCAAATAAACAATAAAAAATTCAAAAAATGTGGCGCTATGAACTATATATAAAGGTGATAAGTAGATAATACGAAAAAATTAAATTACATATACAGTGACTTCAAAAGTAGATGTTCCGGTATAAGTCAGAAGAAATCTACGTGGATGGATGTGATAGTGACAAATAATAACACTTAAATACATAAAATAAATTAGGTAGTGTAAAAAGTCACAAAATAATATTAAATACAAAATATAGAGTCCAAATGAGTGAACAAACAAAAGCAAAAAGTCTGTGATGACAGTGCAAAAATCGATGATAAACAGGTGTCTCCTGGGCATGCAGGGGGATTGTTCAGACCCGGCAACTTGGTAGGTAGGTAGACCGTAGGGAGACCAAAGGTGCACAGAGGATTGAAATCAGTGCCAGAACCATCACCAGAAACCGAGGAGGCTTACCAGAAAGATTGGCCTGAAATGGCGTATGCCATACAGGTCAAAAAGGCTTTATGACCGACCGGTCAGGGGATTATATCTGGTCAGATGACATCACACAGATGGGGGGAAGAAATCAGCACACCCCAGATGATGACTGTTTAGTTGAAACATGTCGGGTGGACCCCTTATGACTACCGCTACAAGATTACATGCCTGTTTTATCTTCTGAAAATGTGAGTTGATCTTGATTTAACATTTTTAAATAAATCCAAGTTGAAACGTTATCACGCTATGTGAGTGTTTTTATCCCTCACATGTTATACAAATTATTCGCTTGTCCCATGGTGTACCCATTGACGAGGAAGCCGTGCTGATTTCTTCCCCCCATCTGTGTGATGTCATCTGACCAGATATAATCCCCTGACCGGTCGGTCATAAAGCCTTTTTGACCTGTATGGCATACGCCATTTCAGGACAATCTTTCTGGTAAGCCTCCTCGGTTTCTGGTGATGGTTCTGGCACTGATTTCAATCCTCTGTGCACCTTTGTTCTCCCTACGGTCTACCTACCTACCAAGTTGCCGGGTCTGAACAATCCCCCTGCATGCCCAGGAGACACCTGTTTATCATCGATTTTTGCACTGTCATCACAGACTTTTTGCTTTTGTTTGTTCACTCATTTGGACTCTATATTTTGTATTTAATATTATTTTGTGACTTTTTACACTACCTAATTTATTTTATGTATTTAAGTGTTATTATTTGTCACTATCACATCCATCCACGTAGATTTCTTCTGACTTATACCGGAACATCTACTTTTGAAGTCACTGTATATGTAATACAATCTGCTTTTACAAAGTTTATATATAGGGGCACAAGAGACCCAGACTAAATAGGAAAACATTAACATTACCTAAAGTGAAAGGAGGAGCAGGTGTACTGGATCTATATTACTATGTTGTGGCAGTTCTGACTAGATTAGTGAGCTGGTTTCACCATTCAGATACCAAACAATGGGTATCAACAGGGGTTGAATCAGTTTGATCTTCAGGCACTTCCTTGGTTAAACTTATCTTCCCGTGGTACTCAACAAGACATGCTCTCTTCTTTACCTTTTCTTACATCTCATTTATTAAGCATTTGGTATACAATGATCTCGCAGTTAGGGCTCTCTTCGCAAGTAGGACCCATGACACCCTTATTTGGCAATCCTCAATTTCCACCTGTAGTAGATCGGTTACAGTTTTTAATATGAAACAAAAGAGACTCACTGAAGAGTGATAGATTCTCTGTCAGAGCAAACTTCCATCCATAAAGAATTTAATTTCTACACAACAGCCCTCACTTATGCAATGGTTGGAATATCAGCAAGTAATGTCATTCCTGTCCTTAAACCAATCTTTTAATAGAGATCTAAATTTGTTTGAGTCTATTTTGTTACAAAGTACTAAACCAAAACATGTTCTATCAGCAATATATAAGATTCTTATTGCTAAAAACCATCCTGAGCCCCCAGAATTTACAAATAAATGGGCATACGATCTTAACCACTTGCCGACCGCCTAACGCCGATATACGTCGGCAGAATGGCACGGGCAAGCAGAATCACGTACCTGTACGTGATCTGCCTCCCACGGGCGGGGGGTCCGATCGGACCCCCCCCCCGGTGCCAGCGGCGGTCGGCATTTGTCTAGGAGCATTCAGAGGTGAGGGGGAGGGCATTCGATCGTGGCCCCCCCTCGCGATCGCTCCCAGCCAATGGGAATCCTCCCCTGCCTGTGTGTAGTTTCACACAGGCAGAGGATGTGATGTCATCTCTCCTCGGCTCGGCAGTTTCCATTCCGGCGCCGAGGAGAGAAGATATGTGAGTGCACCAACACACACATACACACAGTAGAACATGCCAGGCATACTTTACACCCCAGACACCCCCCCCCCGATCGCCCCCCAATCACCCCTCCCTGTCAAACTGACACCAAGCAGTATTTTTTTTTTTTCTGATTACTGCATGGTGTCAGTTTGTGACAGTTAGAAGTGGTAGGGCAGTGAGTATTAGCTCCCTGTAGGTCTAGGGTACCCCCCTAACCCCCCCTAATAAAGTTTTAACCCCTTGATCACCCCCCGTCACCAGTGTCACTAAGCAATCATTTTTCTAATCGCTGTATTAGTGTCACTGGTGACGATAGTTAGGGATGTAAATATTTAGGTTCACCGTCAGCGTTTTATAGCGTCAGGGACCCCCATATACTACCTAATAAATGTTTTAACCCCTAGTTAACCCTTTCACCACTGATCACCGTATAACCGTTACGGGTGATGCTGGTTAGTTCGTTTATTTTTTATAGTGTCAGGGCACCCGCCGTTTATTACCGAATAAAGGTTTAGCCCCCTGATTGCCCGGCAGTGATATGCGTCGCCCCAGGCAGCGTCAGATTAGCGCCAGTACCGCTAACACCCACACACACAGCATACGCCTCCCTTAGTGGTATAGTATCTGATCGCATCAATATCTGATCCGATCAGATCTATACTAGCGTCCCCAGCAGTTTAGGGTTCCCAAAAACGCAGTGTTAGCGGGATCAGCCCAGATACCTGCTAGCACCTGCATTTTTCCCCTCCGCCTGGCCCGGCCCAGCCCACCCAAGTGCAGTATCGATCGATCACTGTCACTTACAAAACACTAAACGATTAACTGCAGCGTTCGCAGAGTCAGGCCTGATCCCTGTGATCGCTAACAGTTTTCTTGGTAGCGTTTTGGTGAACTGGCAAGCACCAGACCTAGGCAGCGTCAGATTAGCGCCAGTACCGCTAACACCCACGCATGCAGCATACACCTCCCTTAGTGGTATAGTATCTGTACGGATCAATATCTGATCCGATCAGATCTATACTAGTGTCCCCAGCAGTTTAGGGTTCCCAAAAACGCAGTGTTAGCGGGATCAGCCCAGATACCTGCTAGCACCTGCGTTTTGCCCCTCCGCCCGGCCCAGCCCAGCCCACCCAAGTGCAGTATCGATCGATCACTGTCACTTACAAAACACTAAACGCATAACTGCAGCATTCGCAGAGTCAGGCCTGATCCCTGCAATCGCTAACAGTTTTTTTTTGGTAGCGTTTTGGTGAACTGGCAAGCACCAGTGGCCTAGTACACCCCGGTCGTAGTCAAACCAGCACTGCAGTAACACTTGGTGACGTGGCGAGTCCCATAAGTGCAGTTCAAGCTGGTGAGGTGGCAAGCACAAGTAGTGTCCTGCTGCCACCAAAAAGACAAACACAGGCCTGTCGTGCCCATAATGCCCTTCCTGCTGCATTCGCCAATCCTAATTGGGAACCCACCACTTCTGCAGCGCCCGTACTTCCCCCATTCACATCCCCAACCAAATGCAGTCGGCTGCATGAGAGGCATTTTCTTTATGTCCTCCCGAGTACCCCTACCCAACGAACCCCCCAAAAAAATGTTGTGTCTTCAGCAAGCACGGATATAGGCGTGACACCCGCTATTATTGTCCCTTCTGTCCTGACAATCCTGGTTTTTGCATTGGTGAATGTTTTGAACGCTACCATTCACTAGTTGAGTATTAGTGTAGGGTACAGCATTGCACAGACTAGGCACACTTTCACAGGGTCTCCCAAGATGCCATCGCATTCTGAGAGACCTGAACCTGGAACCGGTTACAGTTATAAAAGTTATGCCGCGCACACACGGTCGGACTTTTCATCTACAAAAGTCCAACGGACGCTGACGGACTAAAGCTGGCTGGTAATCCGATCGTGTGTGGGCTTCTCCGGACTTTCAACGTACTTTTTTAGACTCAAATCCGACGTACTTTAGATTTGAAACATGCTTCAAATCTTTACGTCGTAACTACGACGGACCCCGAAGTCCGCTCGTCTGTATGCTAGTCCTACGGACAAAAACCCACGCTAGGGCAGCTATTGGCTACTGGCTATCAACTTCCTTATTATTATTCCTTTATTTTAGTCCGGTGTACGTCATCACGTACGACTTTTGTGTGGTCGTGTGTAGGCAAGTCTGTTCGTTAGAAAGTCTGCCGCAAGTCCGCCGCAAGTCCGCCGAAAGTCCGCCGAAAGTCTGTCGGACAGGCTGTCGGACTTTTGTAGATGAAAAGTCCGACCGTGTGTACGCGGCATTACAGTTACAAAAAAAAGTGTAAAAAAAAAAAAAAAACACATACAAAAATATTAAAAAAAAAAAAAATAGTTGTCGTTTTATTGTTCTCTCTCTCTCTATTGTTCTGCTCTTTTTTACTGTATTCTATTCTGCAATGTTTTATTGTTATTATGTTTTATCATGTTTGCTTTTCAGGTATGCAATTTTTTATACTTTACCGTTTACTGTGCTTTATTGTTAACCATTTTTTTTGTCTTCAGGTACGCAATTCACGACTTTGAATGGTTATACCAGAATAATGCCTGCAGGTTTAGGTATCATCTTGGTATCATTCTTTTCAGCCAGCGGTCGGCTTTCATGTCTCAACAGGGAACCTGAGAATGCAGCCGGTGATTCAGCCAGCTGACCATAGAGCTGATCAGAGACCAGAGTGGCTCCAAACATCTCTATGGCCTTGGAGGCCATGGAATGCCCAGGTGGCAAACCCCCCCCCCCAAATTACCCCATTTTGGAAAGTAGACATCCCAAGCTATTTGCTGAGAGATATAATGAGTATTTTGCAGACCTCACTTTTTGTCACAAAGTTTTAAAAATTGAAAAAAGAAAAAAAAAATTTTTCTTGTCTTTCTTTATTTTCAAAAACAAATGAGAGCTGCAAAATACTCACCATGCCTCTCAGCAAATAGCTTGGGGTGTCTACTTTCCAAAATGGGGTCATTTGGGGGGGTTTTGTGCCATCTGGGCATTCCATGGCCTCCGAAACTGTGATAGGCAGTGAAGAGTGAAATCAAAAATTTACACCCTTAGAAATACTGAAGGCAGTGATTGGTTTTCGGGGCCCCGTACGCGGCTAGGCTCCCAAAAAGTCCCACACATGTGGTATCCCCATACTCAGGAGAAGCAGCTAAATGTATTTTGGGGTGCAATTCCACATATGCCCATGGCCTGTGTGAGCAATATATAATTTAGTGACAACTTTTTGTAATTTTTTTTTTTTTTTGTCATTATTCAATCACTTGGGACAAAAAAAATGAATATTCAATGGGCTCAACATGCCTCTCAGCAATTTCCTTGGGGTGTCTACTTTCCAAAATGGGGTCATTTGTGGGGGTTTTGTACTGCCCTGCCATTTTAGCACCTCAAGAAACGACATAGGCAGTCATAAATTAAAGGCTGTGTAAATTCCAGAAAATGTACCCTAGTTTGTAGACGCTATAACTTTTGCGCAAACCAATAAATATACACTTATTGACTTTTTTTTACCAAAGACATGTGGCTGAATACATTTTGGCCTAAATGTATGACTAAAATTGAGTTTATTGGATTTTTTTTAGAACAAAAAGTAGAAAATATCTTTTTTTTTTCAAAATTTTCGGTCTTTTTCCGTGTATAGCACAAAAAATAAAAACGGCAGAGGTGATCAAATACCATCAAAAGAAAGCTCTATTTGTGGGAAGAAAAGGACGCAAATTTCGTTTGGGTACAGCATTGCATGACCGTGCAATTAGCAGTTAAAGCGACGCAGTGCCAAATTGTAAAAAGTGCTCTGGTCAGGAAGGGGGTAAATCCTTCCGGGGCTGAAGTGGTTAATGTTCAAATTGGAGCAGAAGAGTGGGAGAAATCATTTATTCTCACACATTGCTTGTCACCGACAACTAAAGCCCAAGAAACAAGCTATAAGCTTGTTTCTCATTGGTATCAATTCATAATTTTTGGGACAGGATCATGCAGCTGCACACTACAGTTACAGTAGAGCTAGTCCCCAATACACCACAAATTAGTCTGCTATCCATTCTCCCAGGCTGCTATAAAAATATTAAAAAGGGTCTACTTAGACACTGGTTAACAGTGGCAAGATTGGTTATCCTGGACAATGGCGATCAATATAATCACCATCAGTGAATGAATGGATAATGGAAATGGATTACATTGAGAGGATGGAGACTTTCCTGTCATACGAACTGGATACATATGAAAAATGCCGTTAGCTAGCAGCCCCGTGGAGGACTTAGGAAATTAGAATGATTTATGTCAATTTAAGCAGAATCTAAAAAAAACATAATAATCTTTCAAAACATGATCTTTATGTGCTGCCATCATTTTCCCCCATTTTTTTAGTTTTTTTTTTGTTTTGTTTTGTTCTGTTTTTGTTTTGTTGTTGTTTTTTTGTTATGTAAGCTTGTATAATGTATTTGTAAATTGACTGACGGAATGATTATGCTATTAATGTTTGCATTATGCCATTAATGTATTTGTCTATTTGTATAATAATTTTCCAATAAAATTAAGATTGATAATAAAAAAAGAGATGAAAAAAAATATATATTGTGCACTGCCTACCAGAGGATGGTGCCCTTTGCACCTGGTCAATATGGTTGGCTTTTATTCAGTCTTACACTGTAGTAAACCCAGCTTTTGAACTTGTACCCACAAGTAAGCCTATATTAACGCTTATGCTGTGTACACACGACCGGACTTTTTGACTGAACTGGTCCGACGGAACAAATCCGTCAGACAATTCGATCGTGTGTGGGCTTCATCGGACCTTTTCTGTCGAAAAATCTGTCGGACTTTAGAAATACAACATGTTTCAAAACTTTCTGACGGACTCGGGTCCGATCGAAAAATCTGTTCGTCTGTATGCTAGTCCGACGGACAAAAAAGGACGCAAAGGCAGCTATTGGCTACTGGCTATGAACTTGCTTATTCTAGTCGGTCGTACATCATCACATTCGAAACGATCGGACTTTGGTGTGATCGTGTGTAGGCAAGTCCGTTTTTCGTTGGAACTCCATTGAAAAGTCCTTCGGAGTTCAGTCCGACGAAAAGTCCGGTCGTGTGTACATGGCATTACATGTAGGTACAGTGAATATCTCCTAAACATGTGGTGTTTAGGAGATATTCACATGGAAAGCAGCCGTAATGTCACCAGTCTATGTGCTCTGAAGGGACGGCATACCGCTTGGTTGTACTTTTTTTAGAGGGGAGTGCAGTTCGTTCTGCACTTCTGTTACCCATTTTTAGCCGACAGCCAGCTATAGCCCGCTGTCAGCTGACATCACTCAGCAGGTCCAGGCTGTAGAAACATCCTAACTTTAAAGTCAGGATTCACCCAGATGCCTGGACCATCAGCTAGCCAGTCGCTCCTGCCCCCTCCACAGCCTGGCATTCCAATGAACTTGGGGGAAGGGGGCAGAGCCAGGGACTGACAGTCACCACTCTTTGCTCACTGAAGGCTGAGAACTGAGTGATCCGCGGTCTTTGATCGCTCTGTTGTTTGTCTTAGAAGCAGTTGGGACAGATGCAACATTAGATCAATGCTCCATCCACCTGTGTAAGTATGATTTAAAAAAAAAACAGCTCTTTTAACCACTTCAGCCCCGGACCATTTGGCTGCCTAAAGACCAGAGGACTTTTTACAATTTGGCACTGCGCTGCTTTAACTGGTAATTGCGTGGTCATGCAATGTTGTACCCAAACAAAATTTGCATCCTTTTTTCCCACAAATAGAGCTTTCTTTTGATGGTATTTGATTGCCTGGATTGCCTGATGGTAATTGCAATTTTTATTTTTTGCGATATAAAAAAATTTATATTTTCTACTTTTTGTTATAAGAAAAATCCAATAAACTCAATTTTAGTCATACATTTAGGCCAAAATGTATTCAGCCGCATGTCTTTGGTAAAAAAAATGTCAATAAGTGTATATTTATTGGTTTGCGCAAAAGTTATAGCGTCTACAAACTAGGGTACATTTTCTGGAATTTACGCAGCTTTTAGTTTATGACTTCCTATCTCATTTATTGCGGTGCTAAAATGGCAGGGCAGTACAACCCCCCCCCCCCAATGACCCCATTTGGGAAAGTAGACACCCTAAGGAAATTGCTTAGAGGCATGTTGAACCCATTGAATATTTTATTTTTTTGTCAAGTGATTGAATAATGACAAAAAAATATATATTTTTTTTTTTTTTACAAAAAGTTGTCACTAAATGATATATTGCTCACACATGCCACGGTTATATGTGGAATTGCAACCCAAAATACATTTTGCTGCTTCTCCTGAGTACGGGGATACCACATGTGTGGGACTTTTTGGGAGCCTAGCCGTGTACGGGGCCCCGAAAACCAAGCACCGCCTTCAGGATTTCTAAGGGCGCAAATTTTTTATTTCACTCCTCACTACCTATCACAGTTTTGATGGCCATAAAATGCCAAGATGGCACAACCCCCCCCCCCAAATGACCCCATCTTGGAAAGTAGACACCCCAAGCTATTTGCTGAGAGGCATGTTGAGTCCATATATTTTATATTTTATATTTTGCCACAAGTTGCGGGAAAATGACAAACTTTTTTTTTTGCACAAAGTTGTCACTAAATGATATATTACTCAAACATAGGCATGCACACGGGGTGTGCCGGGTGTGCCTGGGCACACCCTAATCACCCCGAGCGCAACACGCACAGCGGCAGTTTAGTGGCCAGTGCTGAAACTCTCTGTGTTCCAGCAGCGGCACAGAAAGGAGATGCAAGCAGTGTGGCAGTGGAAACGGGGCGCTGGAACCCTCTCTGTGTACCAGCACCCAACACAGGAAGGAGTACACTGTCGGCGGCTGGGTTTTTTACCATCGGAACCTCCAGCGCTAGCCTCTAGTGACTGCACACACAAATCCCTCCCTGCTCTCCCTATACAACAGAGGAGGGGGCGGGGCGGAATATCCACTCGGCCTCTCTAGCCTCACACCCGCAGCATCAAGAGAAGCCCGTGGTAGCAGCCTGACCAGCCACAGTAAGTTTAAGATTCTGTTCTGCGGGGGAAAGGAGAGCTGCTGTGGGTATAGCACAGGGAAGGTTGAAGAGCTGTAACTCCATCTGCACTGGAAGGAGAGAAAAGCTTTTGCTTGGGGAGATATTGTAGGGGGAGAGCTCTGTACTGGGGGAGGGTCTGTAAACTGGCATAGCATCCCCTGAACTTTGTACAATAGCACTCGTCTGAACTCTGCAGCCTGTGCATAGGGAATTCCTGAACTCTGCACTTTACATAGCTCACTTCTGAACTCTGCACCCTGCGAGCAGCTCACCCTTGAACTCTGTACATAGCACACACATGATTTCCGCACCCTGTACCTAGCTCACTCCTGAACTGTGTACCCTGTGTGTAGTGCTCACCTGAACTCTGTACTCTTTGCATAGTGCATACCTGAAATTTGCATTCTGTGCATAGCGCACTCCTGAACTCTGCACTCTACATAGCGCACTTCTGAAAACCTGCACCTTGCACATGTCTGAACTCTCTACATAGCACACGCATGATCTCTGCTCACTCCTTAACTGTGCACCCTGTGTGTAGCGCACACCTGAACGCTGCCCTCTACATAGCGCACTTCTGAAAGACGGAACTTTGTACATAGCACACACGTGAACTCTGCACCCTGTACCTAGCTTACGCCTGAACTCTGTACATAGCGCATTTCTGAACTCTGCACCCTGTGCGTAGCTCACTGAACTGTGCACCCTGTATGTAGCGCACACCTGAACTCTGCACTCTGTGCATAGCGCCCTCCTGAACTCTGCACCCTGCACATAGCTCACATCTGAACTATGTACATAGCACACGCATGATCTCTGCTCACTCCTGAACTGTGCACCCTGCGTGTAGCACACACCTGAACTCTGCCCTTTACATAGCGCACTTCTGAAAGACGGAAGTTTGTACATAGCACACACGTGAACTCTGTGCCCTGTACCTAGCTTACGCCTGAACTCTGCACTCTGTACATAGCGCATTTCTGAACTCTGCACCCTGTGTGTAGCGCACGCCTGAAGTCTGCACTCTGTGCTGGTGCACTCCTGAACAGTACACTCTGTATGTAGCATTCTCCTGAAACCTGCACACTGTACATAGTGCACTCCTGGGCCCTGCACTCTGTACGAAGCAAAAGTTAACCCCCCTCACCCTGCCACATACACATTTTGTTGCCATCTCCCTGGTAGGGGCCCCAGTGTATCACTTTGTCCAGGGGCCCATGATACTTTTAAGACCACCCTGGCTCTGTGTGTAGATGGGGAAGATCTCCCACTGATGGCTCGGCTTATAAGAGAAGCGTGGAAGCACGTGTGTGTGTATACATATATATATATATATATATATATATATATATATATATATATATATATATACTGTATATATATATATATATATATATATATATATACACACACACACACACACACACGTTTGAGCTTTGAGGTGCACACCCTAATGCAATAGGCTGCACACACCTATGTGCTCAAACATGCCATGGGAATATGTGGAATTAGACCCAAAAATACATTCTGCTGATTCTCCTGAGTATGGGGATACTACATGTGTGGGACTTTTTGGGAGCCTAACGACGTACGGGGCCCCGAAAACTAATCACCGCCTTCAGAATTTCTAAGGGAGTAAATTTTTGATTTCACTCCTCACTACCTATCACAGTTTCGAAGGCCATAAAATGACAAGATAGCACAAACCCCCCCAAATGACCCCATTTTGGAAAGTAGACACCCCAAGCTATTTACTGAGAGGCATGGTGAGTATTTTGCAGCTCTCATTTGTTTTTGAAAATGAAGAAAGAAAAGAAAAATGTATTATTTTTTTCTTTTTTCAATTTTCAAAACTTTGTGACAAAAAGCGAGATCTGCAAAATACTCACCATACCTCTCAGCAAATAGCTTGGGGTGTCTACTTTCCAAAATGGGGTCATTTGGGGGGGGGGGGGTTGTGCTATCTTGGCATTTTATGGCTGTGTGTACGGGGCATTAGTCTGCCTGTAAAGTGACGCATCTGTGTGATGTGTTTTACTGTGCCACAGCAAAATTACATTTTTAAAGGAAAAAATGTAATTTAAAATTGCTGGCGGCTGTAATGTATTGCTGGCTCCCGGCAATATAGATAAAAATCAATGAAAAAATCGGTATAGGTCCCCCCCCCCCCAGTCCATACCAGCCCCTCAAACAATTATTTAAAAAATTTTAAATTACATGCCCCTGTTCACTGCTTGCCGACCGCCCACCATCAAACGTTTGATGGCGGCAGAATGACTCCCCTGCGCGAATCGCTGTAGCTGTACTGCGGCCACTTTAAGGGATATAGAGGGTGCACACCCAACACGGTACAGGGGAGCCGATGCACATGCCCGGCGGTCGCGATGTCCGCGGGGCACCCACGATCATTCCTGACTAAGCCAAAATGAGGATCTCTGTGTGTAAACACACAAATCCACATTCTGGCAGGGGAGAGGAGACAGATCGTGTGTTCCTAGTATATAGGAACACAGATCGGTCTCCTCCCCCAGGCAGTCCCATCCCCCCTACAGTTAGAACACACTGAGGGAACACATTTAATGCCTTAATCGCCCCCTAGTGTTAACCCCTTTCCTGCCAGTGACATTTATACAGTAATCAGTGGCTATTTTTAGCTCTGATCACTATATAAATGTCAGTGGTCCCAAAAAAGTGTCAAAAGTGTCGAAGTCTGTGGACAGGCGCACTCTTTGATCCATTACAAACCCTCCAGCAGCACTGAATGGCCGTTCAGAAAGCACGTTGGATGCTCAATTGCATATTTGGTGAGTTCTGGACAGTGGTCCATCCTTAAGACCCAGTAACATAGTGGATGCTCTGTTGGAATGGTCTCCAATTTTGCTCTTGCCCCTAGGTATTCCTGCACCATATAATGCAGATGCTGGCGATGGTTGCTTGAACCTTGGTGCTTAGGACTGAAATATAGTTTGAAGGCATCGGTCAGCCTGCCACCTTCTCAAACGCTCTTCCTCTGACTGGACGAAGACTCAGAAACATGTTGTCCAGCACCAGGCATTACACAAACTTTTCTTCAAGGCCTCCTGAAGATGTTTTATCCTCTGCTCCTTCTGCAAAAGCAGGAGGAGTTCAGCAACTTTACCCTTGTAATGTGGATCAAGAAGGGTTGCCAGCCAGTAATGATCACTCTTCTTGCTACCACAAATCCTAGGGTCCTTTCAAAGGCTTTGCAGAATCAGGGAGCCCATGCAGCACAAGTTTGCAGAGGCATTAGATGCTGAGTTCTTTGGGTCTCTGAGGATGACATTGTCAGGTACTACCTCCTCCCAGCCACGTACAACTCCTTGGGTTTATGGGGACTGAAAACATCCCTTGAAGACTTCTGTGTTATCCTCCACATCCAGGCTGATACAATCCTCTTCTTCCTGTGTGTTTGGTGGCCCTGCAGGAATGCTATCTGCATAAAGGGGACCTTGAGAGGAAAGGAAGTCCTCCTTTTCCTCTCGCTGTTCTGCCTCAAGTGCCCTGTCCATGATTCCACAAAGCGTGTGCTCCAGCAGGAAGACTAGAGGGACAGTGTCACTGATGCATGCATTGTCACTGCTCACCATCCTTGTAGCCCTTTAAATGGTGACATAACAGTGCATGCATCCTTGATTAGTAGTCACTGGCTTGGCGAAAAGAAGCCAAGCTTCCCTGAGCCTATCCTGGTGCCATACTCACACAGGCACTCATTTATGGCCCTTTGCTGTATGTGCAGCTGCTGCAGCATTGCCAATGTTGAGTTCCACCTAGTGGGCATGTCACAAATTAGGTAGTTGGTGGGCAGGTTGACTTCCCATTGAATGTCAGCCAGCTGAGCACTGGCATTGTATGACCGCTGAAAATGGCCACACAAAATTCAGGACATGTGCCAAGCATGGAACATTGGTAAAGTGTCCCTGTCAGAGGGCGGAGAGAAGGTTGGTGCCATTGTCACATACAACCGTTCCTGGCTCAAGCTGGCATGCTGTCAACCACCTCTGAGCCTGAACCTGCAGAGCTCACAGAATCTTTGCCCCAGTGTGGCTCCTGTCCCCTAGGCAGACCAACTGAAGCATGGCATGGCATCTTTTAGCCTGACTGTTTGTGTAGCCCCTTGAACGCATAGGGAGCACTGCTGGTTCAGAGGACAATTCTGTAGAAGAGGCCTTAGAGGAAGAAGAAGAGGAGGGGGTGGAGCAGAGAGATGTGGCAGAATCAACACCAGTTTTTTAAAGGCGTGGTAGTGGAACAAGATCCAACAACACTGAATCCTGTCCTGCATCCTTCCCAACTGCCAGCAGAGTTACCCAGTGTGCAGGGAAGGAAAGGTAACGTCCCTGACCATGCCTGCTGGATCATAAGTCAGGGGTAATATATGCTGACTAGGGATGAGCCGAACACCCCCCGGTTCGGTTCGCACCAGAACCTGCGAACGGACCGAAAATTTGCACGAATGTTAGAACCCCATTGACGTCTATGGGACTCGAACGTTAGAAATCAAAAGTGCTCATTTTAAAGGCTAATTTGCATGGTATTGTCCTAAAAAGGGTTTGGAGACCCGGGTCCTACCCAAGGGGACATGTATCAATGCAAAAAAACCTTTTAAAAACGTCCGTTTTTTGGGAGCAGTGATTTTAATGATGCCTAAAGTAAAAAAAAAAAAAGTGAAATATTCCTTTAAATATCGTACCTGGGGGGTGTCTATAGTATGCCTGTAAAGTGGCGCGTGTTTCCCGTGTTTAGAACAGTCCCTGCACAAAATGTCATTTTTAAAGGAAAAAATCTCATTTAAAACTGCTTGCAGGTTTAATGTAATGTCGGGTCCTGGCAATTTGGATGAAAATCAGTGAGACAAACGGCATGGATACCCCCCAGTCCATTACCAGGCCCTTTGGGTCTTGTATGGATATTAAGGGAAACCCCGCACCCCAATTAAAATAAGGAAAGGTGTGGGGCCACCAGGCCCTATATACCCTGAACAGCAGTATACAGGCGGTGCAAACAGGACAGGGACTGTAGGTTTGTTGTTAAGTAGAATCTGTTTGTAATCTTGAATGGGTACATTTTTAACGTGTTTAGCTCCAGCCAAAAAAATCTTTTTTAAGCTTTTTGGAAAACATAGGGAAGGGTTATCACCCCTGTGACATTTGTTTTGCTGTCTGTCCTCCTCTTCAGAAGATTTCACCTCACTTTTTGTCCCAATGACAAATGTTTTTTGAAAATTTGGGGTTTTTTGTGGAACAAGGATTGGAAAGCATCAGTGGAAAGGAAAAATGTTTTTCCCATATTAACTCTTACAGGAGAGAATTTCCCTTCCTAGGGGTAGATTTAATCTCACTTCCTGTTGTCTCCTTCCGTTTGCAAGTAGGAGTCGTTTGTAAGTTAGATGTTTGAAAGTAGGGGCCTGCCCTATATACTCAGCAGAAATTTGGGCCTTAGGTGTTGTTGTGGCCACAACACTGTAAGCCCCCACAGGGCCCTGCTGTGAAATATTAGATCAAGAATTGTAATTACATGCCCCTGTTGAACAGGAGCAGAAAAATTGGGCCTTTGGTGGTGGTGGTGGTGCTGGTGCCACAACACTGTAAGTCCTCACTCGCTCTTGGTGGGCACAGAAATGGGCCCTGCTGTGAAATATTAGATCAAGAATTGTAATTACATGCCCCTGTTGAACAAGGGCAGAAAAATTGGGCCTTTGGTGGTGGTGGTGGTGCTGCTGGTGCCACAACACTGCAACCCCTCACAGACACTCTAGTTGGAAGGCAGGAACGAGCCCTGCTGCAAAGTATTGCATCAAAAATTGTAATTACACGCCCCTGTTAAACAGGGGCTGAAAAATTGGACCTTAGGCACTGGTGCCACAACACTGCAACCCCTCACAGATACTCTAGTTGGAACGCAGAAATGAGCCCTGCTGCAAAGTACTGCATCAAAAATTGTAATTACACGCTCCTGTTAAACAGGGGCTGAAAAATTGGGCCTTAGGCACTGGTGCTGGTGCCACAACACTGCAACCCCTCACAGATACTCTAGTTGGAACGCAGAAATGAGCCCTGCTGCAAAGTATTGCATCAAAAATTGTAATTACACGCTCCTGTTAAACAAGGGCTGAAAAATGAGGCCTTAGGCACTGGTGCTGGTGCCACAACACTGCAACCCCTCACAGAAACTCTAGTTGGAAGGCAGGAACGAGCCCTGCTGCAAAGTATTGCATCAAAAATTGTAATTACATGCCCCTGTTAAACAGGGGCTAAAAAATTGGGCCTTAGGCACTGGTGCTGGTGCCACAACACTGCAACCCCTCACAGACACTCTAGTTGGAAGGCAGGAACGAGCCCTGCTGCAAAGTATTGCATCAAAAATTGTAATTACACGCCCCTGTTAAACAGGGGCTGAAAATTGGGCCTTAGGCACTGGTGGTGGCGCCCAGAACCAAAAATGTTCTTACAAGCTATCAGCGTGATGATTGAGGAGAAAGAGGATAATTACTCAGGGATAGTCACGCAGCATCAGCATAGGCAGTCTTTGAAGGGATCTGAGATTTCAAAAAAAATTATTCGGTTACATCAGCATCAGGTGCTTGGTAGCTGGTGGTGATCCAAGACTGATTTTTTTTTATGAATGTCAGTCGATCGACCAAGTTGGTGGACAGACGCACCCTGTGATCGGTTACAAAGCCTCCAGGAGCACTGAATGTGCGTTCCGAAAGAACGTTGGATGCAGGACAGGCCAGTAGCTCAATTGCATACTGTGCAAGCTCTGGCCAGTGATTCATCCTCAAGACCCAGTAACCCAGAGGATTTTCAGTGGGAAAGGTGTCCAAGTCACATCTTGCCCCTAGGTATTCCTGCACCATGTAAAACAGACGCTGGCGATGGTTGCTGGAACCGATCATACCTTGGGGCTGCGGACCAAAAAATTGTCTGAACGCATCGGTCAGACAGCCACCTTCTCCACCGCTCCTTCTTTGACTGACCGAAGCCTCAGCAACACGTTGTCCAGAAACGGGAGTTTGTAACCTCCCAGTCTCTGGGAACGCGTTGCACAGACCTTTTTGCAAGGCCTCCCGAAGATGTTTCATCCTCTGCTCCCTCTGCGATGGCAAGATAAGGTCCGCAACCTTACCCTTGTAACGTGGATCAAGGAGGGTTGCCAGCCAGTATTGGTCCTTCTCCTTGATACCACGAATACGAGGATCCTTACGCAGGCTTTGCAGGATCAGGGAGGCCATGCAGATAGGTTTGCTGAGGCATTCGGTCCGGAGTCCTCTGGGTCACTAAGGACGACATGGTCCGCAGCCACGTACAAGTCCATGTGTTTCTTGGGACTGATCCCTTAAAGACTGCTGCTGATGCTGAGTGCCAGGCTCCACCTCCATACTGACACAATCTTCCTCCTCCTCCTCCTCCTCTTCCTGTGTGATCGGCGGGCATGCAGGAACACTGTCTGGATAAAGGGGGCCTTGAGAGCTAAGGAAGTCCTCCTCTTCCTGCCTTTGTTCTGCATCAAGTGCCCTGTCCATTATTCCACGCAGTTTGTGCTCCAACAGGTGGACAAGGGGGACAGTGTCACTGATGCATGCACTGTCACTGCTCACCATCCTCGTAGCCTCCTCAAATGGTGACAGGATAGTGCATGCATCCCTGATCATGGCCCACTGGCGTGGGGAAAAAAACTAAGCCCCCCCAGACCCTGTCCTGGTGCCATAGTCGCACAGGTACTTATTGATGGCCCTCTGCTGCGTGTGCAGCCGCTGCAGCATGGCCAACGTTGAGTTCCACCTGGTGGGCATGTCACAGATTAGGCGGTCCACCAGCCGAGCACTGGCATTATATGACCGGCGGAAATGCACACAGACTTTCCTAGCCTGCCTCAGGTCATCCTGTAAGCCCGGGTACCTGCCCAAGAACCGCTGCACCACCAAGTTAAGGATGTGAGCCAAACAGGGCACATGAGTCATTTGTCCCTGTCGGAGGGCAGAGAGGAGGTTGGTGCCATTGTCGCAAACCACCATTCCTGCCTTAAGTTGGCGTGGCTTCAACCACCTCTGAACCTGCCCCTGCAGAGCTGACAGAACCTCTGCCCCAGTGTGGCTCCTGTCCCCCAAGCACACCAGCTCAAGCACCGCATGGCATCTTTTGGCCTGCGTACTTGCATAGCCCCTTGAACGGCTACGGAGCACCGCTGGTTCCGAGGACAAAGCACAGGAAGAGGCCATGGAGGAAGAAGAAGAGGAGGGGGTGGAGGAGAGAGGTGTGTCACAATCATTAGCATTTTGGAGGCGTGGTGGCGGAACAACCTCCAACACTACTGCACCTTGTCCTGCATCCTTCCCAGCTGCCAGCAGAGTCACCCAATGCGCCGTGAAACTTAGGTAATGTCCTTGTCCATGCCTGCTGGACCATGAGTCAGTGGTAATATGCACCTTACCGCTGACCGCCCTGTCCAGCGAGGCATGGACATTGCCTTCCACATGCCGGTAGAGAGCCGGAATCGCCTTCCGTGAGAAAAAGTGGCGTTTGGGTACCTGCCACTGAGGAACCGCACATTCCACAAACTCACGGAAGGGGGCAGAGTCTACCAACTGAAAAGGAAGCAGTTGAAGTGCTAGCAATTTTGCCAAGCTAGCATTCAACCGCTGGGCAATTGGATGGCTGGGAGCAAACTTCTTTCGGCGGTGCAGCAGCTGGGGCAGGGAAATTTGCCTGGTACAATCTGACGTCGGTGTACCAAAAGCAGATTGCCCACAAGTACTTGGCTGTGACACACTTAATTCTACACCTTCATTCCTCTCAGTGCAGGTCTCAGAGAGGACTGAAGGTATAGTGGGGTTGGAGATCTCAGCTGATGAGGAGCAAGGAGAAGTCCTCTTTGTTCTTTGGTGAGGGCCTTTTAGATACGCTTGCCAATTAACTGCATGGAACTGCAACATATGTCTGGTCAAGCATGTGGTACCCAAGCGGGAGAAGTTTTGGCCACGCGAGATACGCTTGAGACATATGTTGCAATTAGCAGCGGTGCGATCTGATGCACTCGTCTCAAAAAAGGCCCACACCAAAGAACTTTTTGAATAACGCGCAGAGACTGCGGCGCCCTGCATATGTGGAGCTTTGGGGTGTGATGCAGTCAATGTGCTGCACTTAGGCTGGGCCCTGGAGGGCATCCTGCCTCATTGGTGATGTGCCGCCTCCTCCTCCTCTCTCCTATCAGGCACCCACGTTGAGTCAGTGACCTCATCATCCCCTCCCTCCTCATCACTGGAGCAAACCTGGCAGTATGCTGCAGCCGGGGGAGCATGGCTGCCAGATTGCTGTCCTTCTTGGGCACCCCCTCTGTCCGTGCTCATATTACTGCCTTCATTGAGCTCAGTATCATCATCAGAGCCTTCCAAACGCTGGGCATCCTCCTGGAGCATGTACCCAACTGTCACGTACCTGGTAGGTGGAGCCCGGAATGCAGAGAATGGCCTCTCGTATGCCTCTGACTTAAGAACTCCTGAAGGTGTGAACAGGGACTCGAAAGTACAGAGGGGCACAAGTGCCTGACTGGAACACTGAAGTAGAAGGCAGGATCCTGTAGTCAGCAGGGAGGTGCACTGTAGTCCTGTAGCAGGTTGCAGACAGCAGGGAGGTGCACTGTAGTACTGCAGCAGGATGCAGATAGCAGGGAGGTGCACTGTAGTCCTGTAGCAGGTTGCAGACAGCAGGGAGGTGCACTGTAGTACTGTAGCAGGATGCAGATAGCAGGGAGGTGCACTGTAGTCCTGTAGCAGGTTGCAGACAGCAGGGAGGTGCACTGTAGTCCTGTAGCAGGTTGCAGACAGCGGGGAGGTGCACTGTAGTACTGCAGCAGGATGCAGATAGCAGGGAGGTGCACTGTAGTCCTGTAGCAGGTTGCAGACAGCAGGGAGGTGCACTGTAGTACTGCAGCAGGATGCAGATAGCAGGGAGGTGCACTGTAGTCCTGTAGCAGGTTGCAGACAGCAGGGAGGTGCACTGTAGTACTGTAGCAGGATGCAGATAGCAGGAAGGTGCACTGTAGTCCTGTAGCAGGTTGCAGACAGCAGGGAGGTGCACTGTAGTCCTGTAGCAGGTTGCAGACAGCGGGGAGGTGCACTGTAGTACTGTAGCAGGATGCAGATAGCAGGGAGGTGCACTGTAGTCCTGTAGCAGGTTGCAGACAGCAGGGAGGTGCAGACAAGCCGGGTCAAGGTACTGGCGGGCAGATCAGGTACAGAAGGGTAAACCAAGAGAATAGTCAGAGTCCAAGCCAAGATCGGGGCGTGCAGCAAGCAGGTAAGTCAGGAACAAGCCAAGTAAGTACTGGATACAGGAAAACTGGTAACAAGGTAGCAGGGGTCTCAGTAAACGCTGTAGACCGGACAGCAAGGCAGCATTGAAACAGTCTTCTTTAAATAGCCTATCTTTGGCACCAAGTGGTGCTATTGCGCATGTGCGTACGTTTGATAGCACTATTAGCGCTATTGGCGCTATTGCGCGTGCGCGAGCGCCGGATGGCGCTTCTATGCACAGGCATTCGTTTAACCCTCAATCTGCTGGGAAAACTGCAAGAGGGCTTTTCCTGACACCAACACTGTTGTCAAACAGTTCGAGAGACTCCTCAGGAGGACATGGTGGGGCTAGGGAAGGAGTCACTGATGACATTGAGCCGAGGGAAGAGTCCGCTGCTTTGCCAGACAAAGTACCCTGGGCATGGGTGAGAGAGGATGAGGAGGATGAGGACGGCTTGGTCATCCACTCGACCAAGTCTTCCGCATGTTGCGGCTCAACACGGCCAGCTGCCAAAAAAAAGGCCAAGCGTGTCCCACGGCCACGTGCTGATGAGGATGCACCGTCTCCATGACCAGCACTAGACACAGAGCCTGCTTGCCCTCTCTTATTGGCTTGCGACTGTCTGCCTCTCCTTCTTGGCCTTCCAGACATACTAATGGCCTGTAGCTGCACTAAGCTGGGAGATATATATATATATATATATATATATATATATGTACTGATACTGCAGCTAGCAAAATCAACTGCCTGCCTGTAGTATGAGAACACCACCAACCTTCTACAGGTAGCTTTAGCTGAACACTGTGCACAGCTCGCAAAAAACTAACTTGTAGCTTTTTAGCTTCCTGCGGTAGTGATAGGATAAGGAAAACACCACCAACCTTCTACAGGTAGCTTTAGCTGAACACTGTGCACAGCTCGCAAAAAAATAACTTGTTTTAGCTGAACACTGTGAGCAGGACGCACCGCACTAACTTGTAGTTTTAGCTGAACACTGTGAGCAGGACGCACCGCACTAACTTGTAGTTTTAGCTGAACACTGTGCAGAGGTCTCACTACACTAACTTGTAGTTTTAGCGGAACACTGTGAGCAGGACACACCCTACTAACTTGTAGTTTTAGCTGAACACTGTGAGTAGGACGCACCCCACTAACTTGTAGTTTTAGCTGAACACTGTGAGCAGGACGCACTGCACTAACTTGTAGCTTTAGATGAACACTGTGCAGAGGTCTCACTACACTAACTTGTAGTTTTAGCGGAACACTGTGAGCAGGACACACCCCACTAACTTGTAGTTTTAGCTGAACACTGTGAGTAGGACGCACCCCACTAACTTGTAGTTTTAGCTGAACACTGTGAGCAGGACGCAGTGCACTAACTTGTAACTTTAGATGAACACTGTGCAGAGGTCTCACTACACTAATTTGTAGTTTTAGCTGAACACTGTGTGCTGATGAGGATGCACCGTCTCCATGACCAGCACTAGACACAGAGCCTGCTTGCCCTCTCTTATTGGCTTGCGACTGTCTGCCTCTCCTTCTTGGCCTTCCAGACATACTAATGGCCTGTAGCTGCACTAAGCTGGGAGATATATATATATATATATATATATATATATATATATGTACTGATACTGCAGCTAGCAAAATCAACTGCCTGCCTGTAGTATGAGAACACCACCAACCTTCTACAGGTAGCTTTAGCTGAACACTGTGCACAGCTCGCAAAAAACTAACTTGTAGCTTTTTAGCTTCCTGCGGTAGTGATAGGATAAGGAAAACACCACCAACCTTCTACAGGTAGCTTTAGCTGAACACTGTGCACAGCTCGCAAAAAAATAACTTGTTTTAGCTGAACACTGTGAGCAGGACGCACCGCACTAACTTGTAGTTTTAGCTGAACACTGTGAGCAGGACGCACCGCACTAACTTGTAGTTTTAGCTGAACACTGTGCAGAGGTCTCACTACACTAACTTGTAGTTTTAGCGGAACACTGTGAGCAGGACACACCCTACTAACTTGTAGTTTTAGCTGAACACTGTGAGTAGGACGCACCCCACTAACTTGTAGTTTTAGCTGAACACTGTGAGCAGGACGCACTGCACTAACTTGTAGCTTTAGATGAACACTGTGCAGAGGTCTCACTACACTAACTTGTAGTTTTAGCGGAACACTGTGAGCAGGACACACCCCACTAACTTGTAGTTTTAGCTGAACACTGTGAGTAGGACGCACCCCACTAACTTGTAGTTTTAGCTGAACACTGTGAGCAGGACGCACCCCACTAACTTGTAGTTTTAGCTGAACACTGTGAGCAGGACGCACCCCACTAACTTGTAGTTTTAGCTGAACACTGTGAGCAGGACGCAGTGCACTAACTTGTAACTTTAGATGAACACTGTGCAGAGGTCTCACTACACTAATTTGTAGTTTTAGCTGAACACTGTGAGCAGGATGCACCGCGCTAACTTGTAGTTTTAGCTGAACACTGTGAGCAGGACGCACAGCAATAACTTGTAGTTTTAGTTGAACACTGTAAACAGAACGCACCGCACTAACTTGTAGTTTTAGCTGAACACTGTGCAGAGGTCTCAATCCACTAACTTGTAGTTTTAGCTGAACACTGTGAGCAGGACGCACCGCACTAACTTGTAGTTTTAGCTGAACACTGTGAGAAGGACGCACTGCACTAACTTGTTGCTTTTTTTTTTTTTTAACAACAAGGTTGGTCTTTATTGAAAAAGAATGGCATACATAGTAGAGTCAATCAGAATAGTGAGTGGCCACAAGATAATGCACACATGGTTTACAGGAAGAAACAATTACAGAAAGTATATCATAAGTAATTGACTTGGTCTTATCAATGGAATAGGTGGGGAGTGGAAGAGGGGGACTGGAGGGAAGGGAGGGGGGGAGGGGGGGGGGAGGGAGACCAGCAATACCAACATACTACATGTAGCATTGGAACAGTAGCATTTATGTACTCAACATCCGGGGTCCGTCCAGGGACGCCACACTCTCATATACTTCTGAGAGCACCCTCTGCTTATATAGGTCAGTTTGTACAAAGGTAGGACGGCATTGACTGAATTTTCCCACGCCTTTACCGTGGGAGCGTTACTAGAGTTCCATTTCAATACAATCCCTTTCTTGGCATAAAATAGCAGCAATGATATCAACAACTTGGTATATCTGGGTCGCTGGTCATCATCGTGAATACCTAACAGCGCTAATTCCGGGGTTAATGGGAGCTCCAGTTGTAGACGTGCATTAATACCTTCCATTATTGTGGACCAGTAGATCAGCAGCCTGGGACAGGACCAAAACATATGCATATATGAACCATCCGGTGATCCGCATCTGGGACACTCCGGGGATCTTTCAGGGTATATTCTGTGCAATCTCTGAGGCGTGAGATATGTCCTATGGAAAAACTTGGCCTGTACCAATTTGTCCCTAGAGGATATCACAAGTTTAAAACTTTCCTCAAAACTTTCCTCGTAGGATTCCCTATCCAAGGTAGGGATATCAGCACTCCACCTAGTCCAAAGTATCTCCATCTTGGGAGAGTCTTTCTTAATGAGAGTGAAATATAGGGCCGACAAAGGCTTGGACAGATCCTCCTGGGCCAACAAGTCCTCAACCGCATCAGATGTGAGATCTGGCGGGGTCGGGAACTGCGCACGGAAGGCGTGTCTCAACTGGTGGTATCGGAACAGCATCCACCGAGGAAGGCCAAACATCTTACCCAACTCTTAAAAGGAGCGGATAGAACCGGCTACCACAATATCTTTTAGCAATTTAATGTTATACCTAGCCCAAACCTGTGGGTCCGGGATTGTCCGGAAATGTGGAAGGGAAGGGTTTCCCCACAAGAGACAGAAGGGCGACCAGCTACCTGGGGAGATAAACCTTCTTCTAGCCAGGCTCCATACTGCTAAAGTAGTTTTAGTAGATATCGGCAAGGAGGGGTATGCTGAGACTCCCCGATATATCAAATTACCCAATTCCTTGAGAGACCCTACTACAGTCGCCTCCAGGCAGACTGCAGCATTGGTTTTAGATTGTTCCAACCACCATCTGACCGTGACCAATATGGCCGCCCAGTAGTAGATCAGCAGGTTGGGCAGTGCCAACCCCCCAAAATCCACCGGGAGCTGCAGAGTCGACCTAGCCAATCTAGGGGAGGAACCCCTCCACAAAAAGGAGCCGATATAACTGTCCAGCTCCCGGAAGAGGGAACGAGGCAGCAGGACCGGGCAGTTCCTAAACAAATAGATAAACTTAGGGAGATAGATCATCTTGAGATCGTTGATACGCCCTAGCAGATTAAGGGGCAGGTTGGCCCACCTAGAGCAATGTTCTTTAAGGCGTAACACCACTGGTTGAATATTAAGGTGTTGGAAGGACTGGGGATCTCTCGCTACTCTAATTCCCAAATACATAAATTCCTCCACCCATCTCAACGACGACTGCACCGCGGACTGTCTGGTCTGCGCATCAACCGGGAACAAAACTGATTTACTCCAGTTGATCCGGACTCCAGAAAATCTCCCAAATTTGTCGAAGGCCGCTAGCGCAGCCTGCAGGGAGGGGCCAGCGTCTTGCAGGTACAACAAAGTATCGTCCGCATATAGCGATATTTTCTCCTCCAGAGGGCCCACCCTGAATCCCTTAATATTATCAGATTCCCTGACCAAGACCGCCAGGGGCTCTAGGGCCAGAGCAAAGAGACTTGGAGACAGAGGGCAGCCCTGTCGGGTTCCCCTCTGGAGGAGAAAAAAATCTGAGAGGGTGTTGTTGACCCTAATCCTTGCCCTAGGGGCTCTGTATAATAGCTCTAGCCAATGTAAAAACCTAGGTCCAACCCCAAATCTCCTCAACACCTCCCACAAGTACTCCCATTCTACGGAGTCAAAAGCCTTCTCCGCATCCAGAGAGGCTATGACTCTTGAACCTGCATTTTGATGATGAGTGGCCAGATTAAGAAATAAACGACGGATATTGATATCCGTGCCCTTACCCGGCATGAACCCGGTTTGATCTACAAGGACGAGATCTTCTATCACTCTACTGAGCCTGCGTGCTAGAATTTTCGCCAATAACTTGGCATCAGCGTTTATCAGGGAAATAGGCCTGTAGGAGCCACATTCCTCCGGGTCCTTACCAGGTTTGGGCACCAACACCACTATCGCCTCAGACCATGACTCCGGAAGAGAGTCCAGGTCAAGGGACTGATGTAGTAAGGAGGTGAACTTAGGGGCCAAAAATTCTTGGTACGTAGAGTAAAATTCGATAGGGATACCATCTGGGCCTGGTGATTTTCCTGCCTGCATACACCCCAATGCTTCCTGCACTTCTTCAAGTGAAATGTCCCTGTCCAGGTCCTCGCTTTTAGCTGTTTCTAGAGAGGGGAGTGGGATCATGTCAAGATATTCTATAAGTTCGGAAGGAAAGTTGCCCTAGAAGAGTATAGTGTTTGATAGAATGTCAGAAATCTCGCATTTATATCAGCTGAATCGGTCAAAATGCGACCATCCATATCCCTCACTCTGCCAATGTGGGTCACAGGGTGCTGCCCTTTAGCTAGCCATGCCAACAGCCTCCCGTTTTTATCTCCAAACTCAAACACCCTCTGGGCACTGTCAAGCATAGCCTTCTTTGTAAGGTCAACCCTGAGTAGGGACAAGTCCCTCAAGGTATCCTGCCAGGGGACATAAGTTCCCTGATTGGGAGCTCGCACATATTCAGCCTCCCTCAAACGTGCCTGCTCCTCCAGATGCCTCAGAGACTGCACAGACCGCCGCTTCTTGGCAGCAATACGCGCCATATATGATCCCCTAAGCCAAGACTTAAGGGTGTCCCAGACCACTAAAGGTCCAGCCGATCCTATATTCCCAGTCCAAAAATTGCATATTTCCTCCGGCATCTCCTCCTGTATATCAGGGTCCATGATCCAATATTTGGACAGCCTCCAAACCCGGACACCCACTTCCTCAGAGAGCCTAAATGTAACAGACACCGGAGCATGATCCGAAATACCACGTGAGAGGATCTCCGCAGAGACCACTCTCCGTAGTAAAGCCTCTGAGGCAAAAATCAGGTCAATACGAGACAATGTCCGGTATGTGGAAGATAGGCATGTATATTCCCTGTCAGAGGGATGGAAATGACGCCATACGTCTGTCAAGTGGAATGTGGAAGCCCAACAGGATAGCCCCAGCTGCGGAGAGCCAGAAGCGCGGAGTCTGTCCATAGTTGGAGAGGGAGCCATATTAAAATCTCCAAGAAAAAGTACATTTTCAACATTATAAAGTGTGACCTGCTGCATCAGCATGTGAAGCACATCTATATCGGCGGGGGGAGGTAGGTACAAACCCACAATCACCACCGGAACCTCCGAAAGCAGGGCATGGAGGAGCACATACCTACCCCCGGGGTCGATTTTAACATCTATGAGCTGAAAAGGCAGGGATCTATTGACTAGCACTGTGACCCCTCTAGCGTAGTTAGAGTAGGGCGCGTGGTAATGAGCACCCACCCAAGCACGCTTAAGACTCAGAATACGGGAGCCCAACAAATGTGTCTCCAAAAGAACACACACCTGTGGGCGGAGCTTCTTTAAATAATTTAGTACCAGTGAGCGCTTTATAGCTGAGTTAAGCCCCCTCACGTTCCATGCCACCACTAAACATGTAGCCATATGTATAAGCATAGAATTGTCTGTACCGGGCCCGCGTCAGAGGCAACAGAGGCAACATCAGCCGGGGCAGCCAAAAAATACCACCCCGGCCCGCGCCCCCCCCGCAGGCCCGCGACAGAACACCCAGATAAGCACAGCCATAGCAGCCTATTACACATTCCACCTTCTTTAACAGCAAAAGACCAACACAGAGCACATATATAAAGTAAAACCATAACATCCCACAAGGGCAAACAGATGCCAACCTCCCCCACCCCCCACCCCGTGCGCCCCGGAACAGCGAGGCACACCTATATCCCAAAACACCCATAGTCCAAGGGAACTATGGACAACAAAATGGGGTCGTGCTACCGATAGCAGTCACTATTCTATTCCCATCAGTAGGGAATCTAGACGTGAAGTTCCACTGGGAGACTCGTCCCCGAGCCATGGAGTAGTATTTGTAAAAAATTTTTAAAAAAGCAAAAAAAAAGAGAAAAAACTGAAAATCACCTGCTGAAGCAGGGGCACATACTTAGGTAGCTGTAGTAGTCTGTTCCTCCTTAAACACACAGGAGTGTAACCTTCCATTAGAGGAAAACAGGAGCCTCCAGACAAAGTCACAAAGCAGGTCTGTGCCGACAAGTACAGGTCCCCTGCACCCTTCGGCGGATATTTGAGGGAGGCAGTCTCAAGACAGAGTGGGTGATACATCACACGGCTGGTTCTCCTCTGTCGCCCTCAGCAACTGTGCTTAGATAAAATAAGAGTCAAGGGTGCAGAAATAATGAGTTCAGAACATCTATGTGGCAGCAGCGGGCAAAATGAGAAAAATAAAACCAGAAATAGAATAATGTATACATATCCAAAACGGGAGAAAAAGAGTACCGGCCGAATTCAGCCTGATCCACATAACCACAGGGTGACAAAAAGGTCTCTGCGCGCCCTACGGCGGCAGGGTTTCCAGCCAGGCAGCCGCCTCTTTGGGATTAGTAAAAAAACGAATCGACTCACCATCCACCACCCGAAGTTTTGCAGGAAATAGGATGCTGTACTTCACTCCCCGTCTTCTCAGGCCAGCCTTAACTGCATCAAATGACCGTCGCTGCCGCTGGGTTTCCATGGTGTAGTCCGGGAAGAGAAGAAGTTTAACGTTGCGATACGGCAATTCACCCGCAGCCCGCGAGGCCCTCAGCAACTCATCCCTGTCGCGGAAGTTTAAGAGCCTCAGTATTAGAGTGCGGGGGGGGGCTCCTTCAGGACCGGGTCTAGGCGGAACGCGGTGCGCCCTCTCAACCGCGAAGTAAGGGGAGAGCTGTGCAGCAAATCCTCCACAAATAGGGCCGGCGATCTCCCCTCCACTCCCTCTGGTAGACCCACTATACGTAGGTTGTTCCGCCGGCTGCGGTTCTCGGCGTCCTCCGCTCTATATTCAAGAGCCCTAACCTTCGTCTGGAGGGTGCGGATGGAGGCTGCATGGTCTGTGACCGTATCTTCGACCGCCCCCACTCGTCTCTCAGCCTCCGAAACTCTGGATCTGATTTTATCAAAATCTTGCTGCAGTAAGCCCACATCCAGCTGGACCTCCTCAATTTTAGAAGCTAGGGCCGATTGGCAAGTGGTAACAGCCGCTTGGCATGAAGTTATAGCCGCCATGATGTCAGATACGCCCGGGTTAGTAGCAGGGGAATCCTCCTCATGGTCTGTCTGTGACGCCATGTTGGAATGGCGCGCCGGAGGGCCCGGGGAGCAGGAGACTGGGCTGCTGTCTTGTGGAGTATTCGGGGGGAATTTAAGTTTCTTACCCCGCTTTTGTATGCCAGGAGTTCTGGAAGGCATCCAGCTACCAAGGGAGTCTCAATTCAGTTTGGTTTTCTCAGTATACGGATGATATTAGAAGCTATACTCCAGGAGCTCTAGGGAAACACGTCCACTCAGTCCGCCATGCCGGCCACGCCCCGACTAACTTGTAGCTTTAGATGAACACTGTGCAGAGGTCTCACTACACTAACTTGTAGTTTTAGCTGAACACTGTGAGCAGGACGCACCCCACTAACTTGTAGTTTTAGCTGAACACTGTGAGCAGGACGCACCGCACTAACTTGTAGTTTTAGCTGACCACTGTGAGCAGGACGCACTGCACTAACTTGTAGCTTTAGATGAACACTGTGCAGAGGTCTCACTACACTAACTTGTAGTTTTAGCTAAATACTGTGAGCAGGACGCACCCCACTAACTTGTAGTTTTAGCTGAACGCTGTGAGCAGGAGGCACCCCACTAACTTGTAGTTTTAGCTGAACACTGTGGGCAGGACGCACTGCACTAACTTGTAGCTTTAGATGAACACTGTGCAGAGGTCTCACTACACTAACTTGTAGTTTTAGCGGAACACTGTGAGCAGGACACACCCCACTAACTTGTAGTTTTAGCTAAACACTGTGAGTAGGATAGACCCCACTAACTTGTAGTTTTAGCTGAACACTGTGAGCAGGACGCACCCCACTAACTTGTAGTTTTAGCTGAACACTGTGAGCAGGACGCACCCCACTAACTTGTAGTTTTAGCTGAACACTGTGAGCAGGACGCAGTGCACTAACTTGTAGTTTTAGCTGAACACTGTGAGCAGGACGCACAGCAATAACTTGTAGTTTTAGCTGAACACTGTAAGCAGAACGCACCGCACTAACTTGTAGTTTTAGCTGAACACTGTGCAGAGGTCTCAACCCACTAACTTGTAGTTTTAGCTGAACACTGTGAGCAGGACGCACCGCACTAACTTGTAGTTTTAGCTGAACACTGTGAGCAGGACGCACTGCACTAACTTGTAGCTTTAGATGAACACTGTGCAGAGGTCTCACTACACTAACTTGTAGTTTTAGCTGAACACTGTGAGCAGGACGCACCCCACTAACTTGTAGTTTTAGCTGAACACTGTGAGCAGGACGCACCGCACTAACTTGTAGTTTTAGCTGACCACTGTGAGCAGGATGCACTGCACTAACTTGTAGCTTTAGATGAACACTGTGCAGAGGTCTCACTACACTAACTTGTAGTTTTAGCTGAATACTGTGAGCAGGACGCACCCCACTAACTTGTAGTTTTAGCTGAACGCTGTGAGCAGGACGCACCCCACTAACTTGTAGTTTTAGCTGAACACTGTGAGCAGAACGCACCGCACTAACTTGTAGTTTTAGCTGAACACTGTGCAGAGGTCTCAACCCACTAACTTGTAGTTTTAGCTGAACACTGTGAGCAGGACGCACCGCACTAACTTGTAGTTTTAGCTAAACACTGTGAGCAGGACGCACTGCACTAACTTGTAGCTTTAGATGAACACTGTGCAGAGGTCTCACTACACTAACTTGTAGTTTTAGCGGAACACTGTGAGCAGGACACACCCCACTAACTTGTAGTTTTAGCTGAACACTGTGAGTAGGACGCACCCCACTAACTTGTAGTTTTAGCTGAACACTGTGAGCAGGACGCACCCCACTAACTTGTAGTTTTAGCTGAACACTGTGAGCAGGACACACCCCACTAACTTGTAGTTTTAGCTGAACACTGTGAGCAGGACGCAGTGCACTAACTTGTAGCTTTAGATGAACACTGTGCAGAGGTCTCACTACACTAATTTGTAGTTTTAGCTGAACACTGTGAGCAGGATGCACCGCACTAACTTGTAGTTTTAGCTGAACACTGTGAGCAGGACACACAGCAATAACTTGTAGTTTTAGCTGAACACTGTAAGCAGAACGCACCGCACTAACTTGTAGTTTTAGCTGAACACTGTGCAGAGGTCTCAACCCACTAACTTGTAGTTTTAGCTGAACACTGTGAGCAGGACGCACCGCACTAACTTGTAGTTTTAGCTGAACACTGTGAGCAGGACGCACTGCACTAACTTGTAGCTTTAGATGAACACTGTGCAGAGGTCTCACTACACTAACTTGTAGTTTTAGCTGAACACTATGAGCAGGACGCACCCCACTAACTTGTAGTTTTAGCTAAACACTGTGAGCAGGACACACAGCAATAACTTGTAGTTTTAGCTGAACACTGTGCAGAGGTCTCACCCCACTAACTTGTAGTTTTAGCTGAACACTGTGAGCAGGACGCACCGCACTAACTTGTAGTTTTAGCTGAACACTGTGAGCAGGACGCACTGCACTAACTTGTAGCTTTAGATGAACACTGTGCAGAGGTCTCACTACACTAACTTGTAGTTTTAGCTGAACACTGTAAGCAGGACGCACCCCACTAACTTGTAGTTTTAGCTGAACACTGTGAGCAGGACGCACGCACTAACTTGTAGTTTTAGCTGAACACTGTGAGCAGGACACACCCCACTAACTTGTAGTTTTAGCTGAACACTGTGAGCAGGGCACACCGCACTAACTTGTAGTTTTAGCTGAATACAGTGAGCAGGATGCACCGCACTAACTTGTAGTTTTAGCTGAACACTGTGCAGAGGTCTCACCCCACTAACTTGTAGTTTTAGCTGAACACTGTGAGCAGGACGCACCGCACTAACTTGTAGTTTTAGCTGAACACTGTGAGCAGGACGCACGCACTAACTTGTAGTTTTAGCTGAACACTGTGAGCAGGACGCACCGCACTAACTTGTAGTTTTAGCTGAACACTGTGAGCAGGACCCAATGCACTAACTGTAAATAGTCTAGCTGCCTGACTGTGGTACTAATAGGATCAAAAGAACACCAGCAATTTTCTTCAGGTAGCTGTAAATACTGTAACAAGACAAGCCTGCCTGTCAGTAAGAAGATAACAGGAACATGGGTTCGACTCGAACATGAAGCTCATCCCTACTGCTGACCACCCTGTCAAACAAGGCCAAAACATTGCCTTCCACATGACGGTAGAGAGCTGGAATGGCCTTACATAAAAAAAAATTGTTTTGGAAATTGCCTCTGTGATACAGCATATTCCAAAATTAAAGAAAGGGGGCAGAGACTACCAGCTGAAAAGGCAGCAGTTGCAGTGCTAGCAATTTGGCCAAGCTAGCATTTAGACGTTGAGCATGTGGATGGCTGGGATAGTATTTTTTTTATGGTTCTGCAACTGGGTTAGCGAAATTTGCCTGCTGATATCAACTGGTGGTGTACTTCTAGCAGATTGGCTGCAAGTACTTGTGGCACCTATTGCTATACCTTCATTCCTCTCAGTGCAGGTTTTTGAGAGGACTGGAGGTATATTAGGGGTTGAGATCACAGATTGGGAGCAAGGAGAAGTCCCCCTTTTTTTATTATGTGGGTCTTTCAGGTGCTGTTGCCAAGGGACTGTATGGCAGGTTATCATATGTCTTGTCAAGCATGTGGTGCCCAAGCGGGTGCTGTTCTGGCCAGGCTTGATCCGCTTCAGACATAGATTGCAAACAGCAACAGTGCGATCTATTGCACATGTGTCTAAAAAAGCCCACACCAATGAAATTTTGGAAGTCAGGGGGGATTCAGCAGCGCCCTCCACCTGTGGAGCTCTCTGGTGTGATGCAATAAGGTTGCTGCCCGTAGCCTCCTTGACGGTAATCCCGAGTGTGGCTCGGGGTTAAATTTTAGTCCCATTAGCGGTAACACCGAGCCACACTCAGGATTACATTGCAGGATTCTGGTGCGGCGTTACTTACCTTGTCCCCAGGATCTTGCGATGTCCCCCGCAGTGTCCGTGGGCTCTGTCTCCTCCAAAGCCTCTCCATGCCAGGCTCTGTTCCCTGCGAGCGGCGCGACGCACGGGGGCGGAGCCTGGCGGAAAATTGAAAAATGTAAAAATCATAACACATACAGTACTGTAATCTTACAGATTACAGTACTGTATGAAATTATTTCACATCCATTTTGTCCCCAGTGCTTTGGCCCATGCCCTGCATGCAGTTTTATATGATATATACTGTTCTTTCTGCCTGGACACTGGAGATTGTCCATAGCAACCAAAAAGTGTCCCTTTATGTCAAAAGTGGATTTAGATCAGCTAGAAAACAGCGATAGTAAATTAGAACACTTGCAGAATTGAGCGATAGTGAATCGTGGGGAAATTTATTTTATTATTATTATATTATTTTTTTTTTAAATTATTTATATTTATTTATTATATTATAATTTATGTTTTTGTGTTTCAAACTACATCATACCCGGGATATCTACTAGACTCTTGTTTGGACAGATTTAAGTGTGTTTTTACTAAGAATTACAGGCCTACAATATAAAACGCCAAATTTCCATGCAAAATAATTGTACAGCTTTCAGCACCTAAAATCCGAAATAATCATACCGCCAGGGAGGTTAAGCTGCCCCCTGGTGGACATCCTGCCTCGTTGGAGTTGTGCCTCCTCCTCCTCAATTTCCTCCTCTCTTCTATCAGGCACCCAAGTACAGTCAGTGACCTCATCATCCCCTCCCTCCTCATCACTGGAACAAACTTGGCAGTATGCTGCAGCTGGGGGAACATGACTGCTAGTTTCTTGTCCTTCTGTGGCATCCCCCCTCTCTAGGCTCACGTTACTCCCTTCCTCAACCTGGGAACCAACATCGGTGCCTTCAAATCCTCCATCAGCATGTAACCTACACTATGGTTGAATAATTGTGGTGACTCCTCCATGCATGATGATGGGGCTACGGAAGGAGTAACTGTGGACAGGGAGCCAGTGGAATAGGCTGCTTTGGCAGCTGCATTGGAAGGACAATTAGTATGAGCCTGGGGGACACAGGATGAGGAGGATGAAGACAGCTTAGTTATCCACTCCACCAACTCTTCTGCATGTTGTGGCTCGATAACACGGCCAGCAGAAGAAAAAAGGACAAGCATGACCCGCCTGCAGAGGATGCACCATGTCCGCCACCACCACTTTTCCCTGTAGACACAGAGGCTGCTTGCCCTCTTTTAGTGGCCCGTGAGCATCTGCCTCTCCTTGGTGGCCTTCCGGATGGGGATTTTTTTTCATCCCACACTACACTGTATTATATACTGTGTACATCACCTGAAGTGTATTAGAAACTGTACACACTGTATTATATACTGTGTACAGCCCCTGCACTGTATTATGTACTGTACACCGGCTGTACTGTATTATATGCTGTGTACACCACATGAATTGTATTAGAAACTGTACACACTGTATTGTATACTGTGTACACCACCTGCACTGTATTACCATATTTTTCGCTCCATAAGACGCACCCGACCATAAGACGCACCTAGGTTTTAGAGGAGGAAAACAAGAAAAAAATATTCTGACCCATACAGAAGCCCGGCAAATAAAATGTATATTAGCCAGTGGACAGTCGGTTAGCCAGTTGTATATATTCCTATAATAAATAAAGATACACCAGTGTTTATGTGAGTATAATCTGATGAGCAAGTAATTTGATCTTAGAAGGCCATACAGTGTAGATCTCCCATGTGTCTCCCATGTTCCTATGGATATATAGCACAGTGTCTACACACCCTGTTATAATACAAGCAAAGATATTTAAATAGTAAGAAAAGAAAGTGAGAAGCAGTGTAGTTAGCTGTGTCTCATCCCATCTATCTAAGAACCTAGCATGATCTCCACATTAATACTCCCATAATATACATACCGTATATTTCAGCATTGTAAACGCACACGCCGCTTCTCCATCTCACTGCCCATCCCACTCCTTATGGCAGTTGGCCTGCCTCCCTCTGCCCCCACTGGCTCGCAGCAGCTCAGGAGGAAGGTGTCCCCAGAAACGTCATGGGGATGGGAGTGATTGGTAACAGCAGACTGTCGTGTCACCGCGGCTAGCGGCGCCGCGATTGGAAGCGACACTGCATTTCTTTGGGTGGGGCCAGCTTCTGGTTTGCTGGAGCGAGAGAGGGTGGACCAAGTAGGTGGTGTGTCCCATGTGTGTGCACGGAACGAGCGGCGGTGGCGACTTCTGCTCAATATTCGCTCCATAAGACGGACAGGCACTTTCCCCCATATTAGATTGTGTATATATATATATATATATATATATATATATATATATATATATATATTAATACACCTCCCGAAGTGTAGTATACTCCTCACATTTTTGTAAATATTTTATTATTTCTTTTCATGTGACAACACTGAAGAAATTATACTTTGCTACAATATAAAATAGTGGGTGTACAGCTTGTATAACGGTGTAAATTTGCTGTCCCCTCAAAATAACTCAACACACAGCCATTAATGTCTAAACCGCTGGCAACAAAAGTGAGTACACCCCTATGTGAAAATGTCCAAATTGGGCCAAATTATCCATTTTCCCTCCCCGATGTCATGTGACTCGCTAGTGTTACAAAGTCTCAGGTGTGAATAGGGAGCAGGTGTGTTGAATTCGGTGTTATCGCTCTCACTCTCTCTCATACTGGTCACTGGAAGTTCAACATGGCACCTCATGACGAAGAACTCTCTGAGGATCTAAAAAAAAAAAAGTATTGCTCTACATAAAGGCTATAAGAAGATTGCCAAAACCCTGAAACTGAGCTGCAGCATTGTGGCCAAGACCAAACAGTGGTTTAACAGAACAGGTTCCACTCAGAACAGGCCTCACCATGTTCAACCAAAGAAGTTGAGTGCACGTGCTCAGCGTTATATCCAGAGTTTTTCTTTGGGGAATAGACATATGAGTGCTGACAGCATTATGGCCGCTGTGTAAGCAGCCTTATACAGTGTGGGGCATGGACTTAGCCCCTTGAGCCATGATTGTCTAAAGGCACCCTGCCTTTGGCCAATCATGGCTCTCATAGCAGAGCATGCAGGGATTGGCCAAAGCATGCAGGTCAGATGCATGCTTTGGTCAATCATCAGACATCAATGCGATCTCGCAGTGCATTATGGGTCATTCCATGGCACGCTAGTTTGCTGCGAATGCCCCATAATGTTTGGAATTCGGCGAACGGGCGAATACCCGATGTTACGTTCAACTCGAACCATGGGACCATCTCTATTAACAATAGTTCATCATGATTGATGTGGATCTACAATGTTGGATAACATGAATGGCGATGGAGCTACAATGAAGGACTCAAAAATTATTACCATTTATTATTTTTTTTGTGAATGAGTATGGGTACTATGTACTTACTTACGTACAGTAGGGGGGCCTCCAGATTCTAAAAAGAACCACCTTGCACGCAGAACCCCACAACCACTAGGCCAGGCTTACCTGTAGGTGCTGGAAATATCTCCTAAACCTGCATGGTTTAGGAGATATTTACAATATACGCTTGCGCACTTTAGAAAGTGCAAGATCTTGCCATTTAAGCATAGTAGCCCATTATGCTTTAACTTTGCAGAGAAATAAAGAGGAAGTAAAATCAATCCTACCTCATGCATAAATCTATAAAGGAGGTTACCTCTGTCCAAGTTTCCCACCCAAGAAGGAGGGTGCTTATCTAAAAAAGGGTGAACATAACAATGGAGGTCCCCCATCAGCAGGAGAAGAAAATCAGGCTTATCCAACAAGAAATTAAATGGGACATTAGATGAGGTATGCTACTGCTAAATAAAACAGTGTATGGAGTATGTATATAGTAAAACCTTTTATTTATCAGATGCAGTTCCTTTAGTCTAGAGCTGAATGATACAGTTTCCATAACATAAACACAACCATATACAGATGAGATGATATTGAATACACATTTACCAAATGAACATTTGAAATAACATATGATGGCCATACATACTGAAATATATATATACACACAAATACACGAATACATGTCCCAATATTCTTCTTTTATGCTTTTATTCATTTAATCAGGGATGGAGGCTTGCTACTGTGGCTATGACAGGTTACAGTTTTTTTTCTTTGTTACATTTTTAAGGTGGAAGACACCCACTTTCTTAAGACCTGCCATGCCATTAATACCAACTAGAGACCACATACTAAATATTAGCTGCCTGTTCTTTTGTTTTTATCTATTTTACAATTTTTTCCAGCATATGGTCAATTTGTTTTTCATCCCCCTTCCTCATCAGGCACGAGATTGACTTGTGTGGGGTGAGTGGGGTTTGTGGGGGGGGGGGGTTATCCTCTGAACTTGTCTGGAGGCAGCAGTGCCTCCCTTCCTTATCCTCTATCTATTTATCCTGTGCATTGGCGTCATGCAGACGTGCTCCCTCTTGATGTCAGGCTGGCACCATGGGGTGGGGACATTTTTGTTTCCATCAAGAGCCATGGGATGGGTAGGCGTGGATCCGTTCCCAGCTTCAGCTGAATACAGTATCCGATCTTCTGCCTCCCCTCCGCCCATACGGTGTCAGCATGATGCTGGCGGATACCCGCCCTGGATTTGGGGTATATATATCTGGCACTGGCCAGATGGATCACTTTGCAATCCGTCACCATCGATGAGACACCGCATCTCTGGCTCTCACACCCTCAGCACATAAGTTAGGAAGGGGTAATCTGTGACTCCATTCACACTATTTTTATCTTTTCACCTCTCATATATTATTTAAATGTATTTATTTATTTATTTTTTTCTACATATAAATATATATTTTTTCAACATACATTTTCCAACACTCATCACTGTATTTTTTACTTTTTCACATACACTAGTTTTATTATTACTCACCTAATCTACAATACACCTTCCTTCCAGATCGATGCGGCCCTTTGCATTTATACCATCTAATCTCTCATAGATTGCACTGTGGTAGCCTGGCCTGCTTTCTGGTGGTACCCTTGATCCGGTCTGGGTTGTTCCCTGCTCTGGACCTGACATTTTGTTGGGGATCCCTTCCCTCATACCTCCATCAATGCATGAGCCGATATACATTTCTGGAGCTGATTTGTGGGTACTAGATTTTATAAACAATTATTTAGGGAATTTTTCTTTCCCCCTTTGAGTTGAAGGATTTATTATACCTATAGTAATATACTCGATTTTTCTGTATCCACAGTGAATTTCCGCATCCATACTACTGATGAGTGAACGTGATTCACAAAACGCATAGAGCTTTTATTCATGGGGTGCTTAAGACAGTTCATCTTTTACTCTTTTTATTAATGTATTTGTGTATATATATATATATATATATATATATATATATATATATATATATATATATATATATATCAGTATGTATGACTATCATATGTTATTTCATATGTCCATTTGGTAAATGTGTATTCAATATCAACTCAACTGTACTGTATATGGTTGTGTTTATGTTTAGGAAACTGTATCATGCAGCTCTCCAAAGGAACTACATCTGATAAATAAAAGGTTCTACTATATACATACTCCATACACTTTTATTTAGCAGTAGCATTCCTCATCTAAAGTCCCAATATTCTTCTTTTATGCTTTTATTCATGTAATCAGGGATGGAGGCTTGCTACTGCGGCTATGACAGGTCACGTATTCTTTTCTTCGTTAAATAGTAGTTTCACCTCGCTTGATTCCCTTGCGTGGTCAATTGAAAGATGGAGAACTGTTCCTCCCCAACACACCCCCTGAAAGCAAACTTGACATCCAAAAGGAGGAAAACCAAATGAGAACCATCTTCCAGAGGAAGAACCTTGCTATAAGGCATCCAAAGACAGCAACCAGAATATAGCAACATCCGCAATCAAGCAGCATCCTCTACAGCCGCCCAGCATCGTAAGTCAGCTTCATGCATATCGATCCAATGTGAGTCCGCAGCCGCTGACTCAAAGAAGTCCGCTTGCCCCCCAGAGGTAATACAAAGCCTGGTCGGGTACAACATGGCATATGTTGCTTGAAGGCGCTGCAGTCGATTTCGGACTTCCATGAATTTTGTCCTGCTCCGCTGAACTTCAGCCGGAAAAATCCAGGTAGAAAGAGACTCTGACTCCATTGTATTGAATGTTACAGCGTTCACATGCCAGGCGCAGTATGGTTTCTCTGTCAGGGTAGTTAAGCAAACGAGCCAGTACAGGCCTAGGTGGGAGTGGCCTAGTGGGAATAGGGTGAGCCCACTCCACTAAAAAGTGAGGTGTAAAGGCATCCTTGACGAATATATCGAGGATCCAGCATTCAGTAAATTCTGTGGGGTTACGGCCCTCGATTTTTTCCGGGAGGGCCATGCACATTGTTTCTCCTCATACGATTTTCCAGGTCTCCCGCCCACAAACTGTTTGCACCAGCTAGCTGCTTAGTGGTCTGCGAGCCCCGCAAAAGAGATGGTAGTTTGTCCTCCAAATCACTAATGCGACTTTCTGTGGCAGTAGTACGCTCTCTGATTTTCTGGAGACCCTGTCTAATCAATGCTACATCTTCTGACAGGCTTCCATGGTGCGATTTAAGTTTATCTACTGATGCTGTCCACTTATTAACCGCTTTCAGGATTTTCCAAAGCGTGGGTTGTTCTCAGTCTAAGCCTGTGACTGGGCATCCTGCTCTGTCTGTATGGCCTCTGCTCCTCCATGCAGTCCCCCCTGCTCCTCCTCTCGCATGTCAGCGGGACCACTGGGCTGGGTACAAGGTAATGGCAGCTTTTAAGCATAATAGAGCATGTCCCTGGTGCCTTCTTTACCCTATGACTTGGCACCCTTCGATTTGGAAGTCCCAGGGTCCTTGTCCTTGCCTTTCTTCGCTCCACGAGGAGTCCTCTGTGAAAGCGCCAGGGCGGAGCCCTCGGTGGGTCCTGCAAGTGTCAGAGGGTGTGCAGGCAGTGTCAGGTGTGTAAATCAGCAGGACAGTGATCCGGGGACAGGATCAAAGACAGCATCAGCCACGGGAGCTCTGAGAAGCTGTAACTCTCACATGCCGCGCTCAGCTCCACCCCCCAGCATCTATATTCTAACTGCAGCTAAGTTTAAATCTATATCTGTTATTGCTCAATTAAATGTTATACACTATATTAACAAAAGTATTGGGATGCCTGCCTTTACACGCACATGAACTTTAATGGCATCCCAGTCTTAGTCCGTAGGGTTCAATATTGAGTTGGTCCACCCTTGGCAGCTATAACAGCTTCAACTCTTCTAGGAAGGCTGTCCACAAAGTTTAAGAGTATGTCTATAGGAATGTTTGACCATTCTTCCAGAAGTGCATTTATGTGGTCAGGCACTGATGTGGACGAGAAGGCCTGGCTCGCAGTCTCCACTCTAATTCATCCCAAAGGTGTTCTTTCGGGTTGAATTCAGGACGCTGTGCAGGCCAGTCAAGTTCCTCCACCCCAAACTCACTCATCCATGTCTTTCTGGAACTTGCTTTGTGCACTGGTGCACAGTCATGTCCGAACAGGAAGGGGCCATCCCAAACTGTTCCCACAAAGTTGGGAGCATGAAATTGTCCAAAATGTCTTGGTATGCTGATGTCTTAAGAGCCCCCTTCACTGGAACTAAGGGACCAAGCACAACCACTGAAAAACAACCCCACACCATAATCCCCCCTCCACCAAATCATTTGGACCACGAGACCAAAGAAGGAACTTAACCCGGGGATGAAACTAAATCTAATACAGAAAAAGGGGGGTATCTGGCGTACTAGCAAAAAACAGTCCACAGTTAGTATATAGGCTATCAGTATGTGGATGGGGACTGTGAAAATTCAAGTATGCTTAGGTGCCGCTAATTGAAGAGCTAGAAGTAACTTTGTATGTGGATAAATGAGAAGAGAAGCAGCATCTTCTAAGCGTAGCATAAAAGCACTGGCTTTATTAAACAACAAAGTGGCAGCTCACAACAGTAAGCAGTTAAGGTGCTGATCTAGGTAACGCCTCTGTGGTAAGCCGGTCTGGTTTATTTATTTATTCAGGGCCCTTATGGTCTTTCCAATAATTTAGAGGTCCTTTTAGTAATGTTTTTTCAGCTATGTTATTTCATTGTTTTTTAAAATATTTTTTTCTTAAATGTTATTGTTATATAATCTCATCTTGATTTTTTGCATTACAGAAATGCTGTCTTGTACTTTTAGGCCAGTATCATTGTGTATTAGTAGTTGTGGATGCATTGCACAAAGCTTGCTGGGCTTTCTAGTCCACTGGTCGGCACTTGGCCTTAAATACCATCTCCAAGATGGCCACTCTCATAGCCTGAGAAAGAAGCAGTCATGCTTAGAACATTTGCCACTCCCATCGCTTCCTCATTCAGTGCTGAAATCGCTTCCGCATCCCCAGGGGACCCGGACCATAAAGTGCTGGGAGCCACCAGCACTGCTAAGGGCTTTGCTCCAAATCCACCACAGTGGGACCATAATGGCTTATCACAGCGGTGTAACCTAGATGAGCAGTTAAACTACTTACTGTTGTGAGTTACTACTTTAGCTTAGCTTTTGCTGTTTAATAAAGCCAGTGCTTTAATGCTACACTTTCATTTATGACACTAAATCTACACTGAGGGAAAACCTGGTTTCCTGCAATCACTTGAGTAGCCCAGAGTCCTGTTTGCTACAGAAATCACAAACTATACCAAAACTATGTAACTGTATAGTGTAGGCTTATTGGGTACAGATCATTGTCAATGTTCATGTTGAGATACGGATCTTAACCTGGGATCCTGCGGTGTCTGGTTGTATTTCTTCTCGCTATGACACTTAAGATGCTGTAAACACCAACTAGGAAAAAATTATGAGATTTTCTGCTGTGCCAAAACTCAGGAATGAGACCACAGCTCAAAATGTGAATAATTGCAGTTTAATGTGTACAAAAGATCAAAATCAAATAAAACCAAACAATCAAATACATCTTCACAAATTCCCCTATGCCGAGCCACAATCTCAACTTCTATGTTTCCCGGCTAAAAGACCGGACCCCCCTATTTCAATACATTATGTCAATATCATATGACAGTTAACATAAGAGGTATGACAATCATCAGTAGGAGGTTCTGCATCTGTAGAGTGTACAGGATGGTCCTTCCCAGGCCCGTCGCGACAGGACATGCAAAACAAGCAATTGTTTGGGGCCCCAAGCTGGCCTGGGGGCCCAGGCGCGCTGCCGGCCACCGCTTTCTATAAGCTGCAGCCTGTAGCGTGGTCGAGCTCCTCTTCCTTATCCTGCAGTCAGGGCCGGCATCACCATTAGGCGGGATAGGCAGCAGGATGGAGGGGGCAGTAAAATCCTGGCTGACACAGTGACCCCGCACTGCTGGCTGCTATCACACACCCTGCCGCACCGAGCAGATTGGAGTTATATTGTGGGATGCGGGGTGACATGACAAGCAAGATTATGAGCAGGACGGGGATGAGGATAAACAAGCGCCGGTGTTCTGACTAGAAAGGAGAGCAGGGGCGGAGTCTGAGTGGGCAGCTGCAGGAGGAGCGTCTTCTCCCCCAGGCAGCAAGACTTGTACAGTGTGGAGTGGAGATCCAGAATAGCTATTCCCCTCTAGCTCCGGCGCTCCACAGCCTCTGGCATCCTGTCAGAGTGATTTAGTGAGAGGGTGGAAAGCCAGCTAGCTTGTGCAGGAGTCGGGCTGTCCTCCACTGTCCTCCTAACCCCTCCCACACTGCACTGCTTGTCCAATCAAATACTTGGCCTCCCATTTGTGCCCGCCCACACTCCAGCCACATGCATGCAATGCACTGTACTGTGCTGTGAGGGGAGTTCTGTTTTCAAACAATAGCTGCCACAGCTTTGGGGGAGACCAGCCTGAATGGGAGAGCATAATTGGTGAGTGAGACCCCCAGAATAACCCCCCTCTCTGTTCCCACCCCTTTGTGGTATGCACCTTCTTCCTCCCCCTCTCTTCCTCATCACCTTCTTCTCTCTCCCCCCTAGGCTAGGGCCTAGCCTGCCTGTATACCATCCTAGTCTGTCTGTATACTGTTCTAACCTGCCTATATACCGTCCTAGCCTGCCTATATACCGTCCTAGCCTGCCTATATACCGTCCTAGCCTGCCTATATACCATCCTAGTCTGCCTGTATACCGTCATAGCCTGTCTGTATACCATCATAGCCTGTCTGTATACCGTCCTAGCCTGCCCGTATACCATCCTAGCCTGCCTGTATACCATTCTAGCCTGCCTGTATACCATCCTAGCCTGCCTGTATACTGTCCTAGCCTGTCTGTATACCATTCTAGCCTGCCTGTATACCATCCTAGCCTGCCTGTATACCGTCCTAGCCTGCCTGTATACCGTCCTAGCCTGCCTATATACCGTCCTAGCCTGCCTATATAGCGTCCTAGCCTGCCTGTATACCGTCCTAGCCTGCCTATATACCATCCTAGCCTGTTTGTATACCATCCTAGCCTGCCTATATACCGTCCTAGCCTGCCTATATACCGTCCTAGCCTGTCTTTATACTGTCCTAGCCTGCCTATATACTGTCCTAGCCTGCCTGTATACCATCCTAGCCTGCCTGTATACCGTCCTAGCCTATCTGTATACCACCCTAGCCTGTCTGTATACCATCCTAGCCTGCATATATATCGCCCTAGCCTGTCTGTATACCATCCTAGCCTATCTGTATACCGTCCTAGCCTGTCTGTATAATGTCCTAGCCTGTCTGGATACCATCCTAGCCTGCCTGTATACCGTTCTAGCCTGCCTGTATACCATCCTAGCCTGCCTGCATACCGTCCTAGCCTGTCTGTATACAATCCTAGCCTGTCTGTTTACCATCCTAGCCTGCCTGTATACTGTTCTAGCCTGCCTGTATACCATACTAGCCTGTCTGTATACTGTCCTAGCCTGCCTGTATACCTGCAGGCCATGGCTGGTATGAGGAAGCGAGTCGGTGCAGCCACTATTTGTCTTCAGGCCAGGTGCAGGTGCAGGCCTGTGGACCATGGCAGAAGAAATAGTGGAGAGGCACCGCAAACATTTCCCCACCACCCTTACCGTATACATGGGCAGGGCAAAGGGGGTGGAGTCAGGGGCGGAGCCAATGGGGCAGCAAAATTGGGTTTCGCCTAGGGTGTCAAAAATCCTTGCACCAGCCCTGCCTGCAGTCCGCATGGTACAGGAGATTCAGTTTCTTGTACCCGGCCGGACTGACAGGAAGTGAACACACTGAGTGCTCACTTCCTTTCAGCCTGGCCGGCCGGGAACAGAGAACTGAATCTCTTGCCGCGTGGTACGTGGTAGGGAGGGGGGTTAAAAAGAACACGGGGGGGTAGTAAGGGGGGGCAGTCATCAAGACCCATTTAGTAGTAAAAATATGGTAGCTTGCTGATCATTAGGGATGAGCTTCGAGTTCGAGTCGAACTCATGTTCTACTCGAACATTGGCTGTTCGCAAGTTCGCCGAACAGCGAACAATTTGGGGTGTTCGCGGCAAATTCGAATGCCGCGGAACACCCTTTAAAAGTCTATGGGAGAAATCAAAAGTGCTAATTTTAAAGGCTTATATGCAAGTTATTGTCATAAAAAGTGTTTGGGGACCCGGGTCCTGCCCCAGGGGACATGGATCAATGCAAAAAAAAGTTTTAAAAAGGACGTTTTTTCAGGAACAGTGATTTTATTAATGCTTAAAGTCAAACAATAAAAGTGTAATATCCCTTTAAATTTCGTACCTGGGGGGTGTCTATAGTATGCCTGTAAAGGGGCGCATGTTTCCTGTGTTTAGAACAGTCTGACAGCAAAATGACATTTGGAAGGAAAAAACTCATTTAAAACTACCCGCGGCTATTGCATTGCCGACAATACACATAGAAGTTCATTGATAAAAACGGCATGGGAATTCCCCACAGGGCAACCCCAAACCAAAAAAAAAAAAATGATGTGGGGGTCCCCCTAAATTCCATACAAGGCCCTTCAGGTCTGGTATGGATATTAAGGGGAACCCCAGCCAAAAATTTTTAAAAAAATTGACGTGGGGTTCCCCCTAAATTCCATACCAGACCCTTCAGGTCTGGTATGGATTTTAAGGGGAACCCCGCGCCCAAAAAAAAAAAAAAAAACGGCGTGGGGTCCCCCTAAAAATCCATACCAGACCCTTATCCGAGCACGCAACCTGGCAGGCCGCAGGAAAAGAGGGGGGGACGAGAGTGCGCCCCCCCCCCTCCTGAACCGTACCAGGCCACATGCCCTCAACATTGGGAGGGTGCTTTGGGGTAGCCCCCCAAAACACCTTGTCCCCATGTTGATGAAGACAAGGGCCTCATCCCCACAACCCTGGCCGGTGGTTGTGGGGGTCTGCGGGCAGGGGGCTTATCGGAATCTGGAAGCCCCCTTTAACAAGGGGACCCCCAGATCCCGCCCCCCCCTGTGTGAAATGGTAAGGGGGTACTTACCCCTACCATTTCACTAAAAAACTGTCAAAAATGTTAAAAATGACAAGAGACAGTTTTTGACAATTCCTTTATTTAAATGCTTCTTCTTTCTTCCTTCATCTTCTTCTGGTTCTTCTGGCTCTTCTGGTTCTTCCTCCGGCGTTCTCGTCCAGCATCTTCTCCGCGGCGTCTTCTATCTTCTTCTCCTCGGGCCGCTCCGCACCCATGGCATGGGGGGGAGGCTCCCGCTCTTCTCTTCATCTTCTTCTGTTCTTCATCTTCTTCTTCATCTTCTTCTTCTTCTTCTCTTCTTCCTTCTTCTCTTCTTCATGTCTTCTCCGGGCCGCTCCGCAGCCATGCTGTGGCATGGAGGGAGGCTCCCGCTGTGTGACGGCGTCTCTTCGTCTGACGGTTCTTAAATAACGGGGGCGGGGCCATCCGGTGACCCCGCCCCCCTCTGACGCACGGTGACTTGAGGGACTTCCCTGTGACGTCACGGGGAATGCCACAGGGAAGTCCCGTCATGTCACCGTGCGTCAGAGGGGGGCGGGGTCACCGGGTGGCCCCGCCCCCCGTTATTTAAGAACCGTCAGACGAAGAGACGCCGTCACACAGCGGGAGCCTCCCTCCATGCCACAGCATGGCTGCGGAGCGGCCCGGAGAAGACATGAAGAAGAGAAGAAGGAAGAAGAGAAGAAGAAGAAGAAGATGAAGAAGAAGATGAAGAAGAGAAGAAGATGAAGAGAAGAGCGGGAGCCTCCCCCCCATGCCATGGGTGCGGAGCGGCCCGAGGAGAAGAAGATAGAAGACGCCGCGGAGAAGATGCTGGACGAGAACGCCGGAGGAAGAACCAGAAGAGCCAGAAGAACCAGAAGAAGAAGAAGATGAAGGAAGAAAGAAGAAGCATTTAAATAAAGGAATTGTCAAAAACTGTCTCTTGTCATTTTTAACATTTTTGACAGTTTTTTAGTGAAATGGTAGGGGTAAGTACCCCCTTACCATTTCACACAGGGGGGGGGGCCGGGATCTGGGGGTCCCCTTGTTAAAGGGGGCTTCCAGATTCCGATAAGCCCCCCGCCCGCAGACCCCCACAACCACCGGCCAGGGTTGTGGGGATGAGGCCCTTGTCTTCATCAACATGGGGACAAGGTGTTTTGGGGGGCTACCCCAAAGCACCCTCCCAATGTTGAGGGCATGTGGCCTGGTACGGTTCAGGAGGGGGGGGGCCGCACTCTCGTCCCCCCTCTTTTCCTGCGGCCTGCCAGGTTGCGTGCTCGGATAAGGGTCTGGTATGGATCTTTAGGGGGACCCCACGCCGTTTTTTTTTTTTTTTTTGGCGCGGGGTTCCCCTTAAAATCCATACCAGACCTGAAGGGTCTGGTATGGAATTTAGGGGGAACCCCACGTCAATTTTTTTTTTTAATTTTGGCTGGGGTTCCCCTTAATATCCATACCAGACCTGAAGGGCCTTGTATGGAATTTAGGGGGACTCCCACATCATTTTTTTTTTTTTTAATTTTGGTTCGGGGTTGCCCTGTGGGGAATTCCCATGCCGTTTTTATCAATGAACTTCTATGTGTATTGTCGGCAATGCAATAGCCGCGGTAGTTTTAAATGTGTTTTTTCCTTCAAAATGTCACTTTGCTGTCAGACTGTTCTAAACACGGGAAACATGCGCCCCTTTACAGGCATACTATAGACACCCCCCAGGCATGAAATTTAAAGGGATATTACACTTTTATTGTTTGACTTTAAGCATTATTAAAATCACTGCTCCTGAAAAAACGGCCGTTTTTAAAACTTTTTTTTGCATTGATTCATGTCCCCTGGGGGAGGACCCGGGTCCCCAAACACTTTTATTGACAATAACTTGCATATTAGCCTTTAAAATTAGCACTTTTGATTATTCATGTTCGTGTCCCAGCCGTGTTCGAACAAATTTTTTTCCTGTTCGCATGTTCTGGTGCGAACCGAACAGGGGGGTGTTCGGCTCATCCCTACTGATCATAATAAAAACAATTACCATAGCTTTCTTTGCATTTTCTTCTTTCTTTACCATCCCATTTCCATCTTATTGCTTCTTTTTTGAATCAGGTAATATTTATTAAAGCTTTTAGCAAAAATTTACAAAGCAGAGAAAAGACTCTACAGTACACTCTACTGTAGTCTTTTCTCTTCCTTGTAAAATTTTTGCAAAAAGTTTTAATACATATTAACTGATTCAAAAAAGAAGCAATAAGATGGAAATGGGATGGTAAAGAAAGAAAATGGAAAGAACGCTAAGGTAATTGTTTCTATGGTAAAGCTATGGTAAATCTTTCTTTTTTGCTCTCCTCATTAAATATGAGATATGCGTGTGTTTTAAGTATGTTGGATTTAGTTATTGTGCACTTTTTTAATGTATATTTGATTTTATGGTACAGTGGTGTTTTTTTGCAAATGTTCAATTGTTGAAAATGTTTAAATTGTATGCACATTATATGCAACAGCAATATTTGCACTGTAAACCTTTTTTATTTATATAAAGTGTTGGTGAACTTAAACTGTATTGCTAGGCTGTGATTCCTGTATGCTTTGCATGAGTGTGTGCCGGGGGGGGGGTGGGGGTTGGGGTTGCCTCCATGTCTTTTTTGCTTGGGGCCCCCAAATTCCTTCAAACGGCTCTGGTCCTTCCTTTACACTTCACAGAAGCAGAACCTCCTACTAGTGGGTGTCCTTTCTACTCTAATTACTGGAACCTCCTTCACAATAACAGACACAAGCAATCAGCCCACTGAGCTTAGGAGAGCTATAGAGTGGAGATGGGCTGAACGACCCCCTGTTCGGTTTGAACCAGAACTTTAGAACATCACAAAAGTAAGGAACCGAATAATGGAACCCACTGAAGTGTATGGGACCCGAACTTGAAAAATCAACAGTGCCCATTTTGAAGGCTTATATGCAAGTAATTGGGCAAACAATGGTTATGGGGGTTGGGTACTGCCCTGGGGGACATGTATCAATGAAAAAAAAAAAGTTTGTAAAAAACATAATTTTGAAATAAGCAGTGATTTACTGATGCTTAAAGTGAAACCATCAAAATGACAAATAAAAGCAAAAATGAAAAATTCCATTAAATATAATGCATGGCGGGTCCCCGTAGTCTGCCTGTAATGTGGTACATCTGTACTGTGTATAGAGCATGCTGCAGTAATAATGATATTTATAAAGCCAAAAAATAACATTTTCCATTCAAGCTTTCTTTATTTTATAAACAACGGCTTGGGGAGCCAGTCTGTATGATGAGGCCACAATTTAGTGCACTTGGAACAAGAATAGAGAATTTTTGGATAAATTCTGGTGTCTCTTTTTCAGACTTTGGATATAAGTAACAGGTGCGGACAAATTGGGCTTTGGGTGTCGGTGGTGCCTTCACACCGTAACCCTATACAGGTACTCTTGATGAAAGCAAGAAATGGCCTTGCTGTCAAATATTGCAACTGTCAAACAAATGCAGAAAAATTGGTACTTGGGTGTTAATTGTGCACATAAAGCCTACACCCAAAACATTTCTTCCAGATGAAATCAACACCCACAAAGCTAGGCAGACTAGACAGTCTTTCAGAGATTTGAGATTCAGAAATCAGCAACATCAATGACTTTCCCCTTGTAATGGTGGTCAAGGAGGGTTGCAAACCAATAATGATCCTCCCCCCAAGTTTGTGGCGGCATGAGAAGCAGACTCCTCAGGGTCACTGAGGATTACAGTATCTGGAACTGCCTTCTCCCAGCCACGTACCACTTCCAAGGGTTCTGGGGATAGAAAATCATCTGGTAAGGGTTGACATATGTCTTGCTCTGCCTCAATGCCTTCAAAGCTGCCAGAATCCTCCTCTCTCCTCAAGTGTGTTCTGTGGTATAGGAAGAATGTTGTCTGCATAAAACGGGCCTTGAGGGGAAAGGAAGTCCTCTTTTTTCCTCCCACTTCTCTGTCCATAATGCCACACAGAGTCAACTCCAGCAGGAACACAACACAGATTGTGTCACTGATGCATGCATTGTCACCATCACCATCACCATACTTATGGCCTCCTCAAATGGTGACAGTACAGTGCATGACTCCTTTATGAACAGCCATTGGCATGGGGGAAAAAAGCAGAGCCGGCCTGAGCCTGTCATTGTGGCATACTCACACAGGTACTCATTGACAGCCCTCTGCTGCATGTGCAGCCGCTTCAACATTGCCAAAGTCGAGTTCCACCTGGTGGGTATGTCACAAATCAGGCGGTTACAGACAGGTGGAATTCCGACTGAATTTCAGCCAACCAAGCACTGGCTGTGTATGACTGCCTGAAATGACTACAGACTCTTCTGGCCTGCTTCAGCAGATCTTCCAACCCTGGCTAAATATTTAAAAAATGCTGCACCACCAAGTTGAGGACATGTGCCAGGTATGGCATATGTGTCATCTTTCCCTATCTAGGGGCAGACAGGAGGTTTGTGTCATTATCGCACACCACCATTCCTGGCTCCAGCTGGCGTGGTGTGAACCACCTCTGGGTCTGCCCCTACAGAACTACCAGAATCTCCGCTGCGGTGTGGCTCTTGTGCCCTAGACACACCAGCTGAAGCACTGCATGGTTCCTTTCAGCCTGACTCATTGAATAGCCCCTTTTAAAGATTAGGGAGTACTTCATGGAACAATTCAGCAGAGGAGGGCATGGAGGAAGAGGAGGAGGAGGGGGTGTAGCTGACAAATCCTGCATCATCACCACTAGCTCTATGGAGATGTGGTGGCACAACAAGCTACAGCACTGAGCCCAATCCTGCATCCTTTCCAAGTTGCAAGCAGAGGTACCCAGCGTGCCATGAACTAAATAAATCATCCCTGACCATGCTTTCTGGACCACATGTCAGCAGTAACGTGGACTTTGCAGCTGACTGCCTTGCCCAGTGATGCCTCAAAATTTCCTTCCATGTGATGGTAGAGAGCTGGAATAGCCTTACGTGAAAAGAAATAGCAACTGGAAACCTGCCATTGAAGTACAGCACATTCTGCAAATTCAAAGAATAGGGCAGAATCCATCAGATGGACAGGCAGGAGTTGTAAAGCCAGCAGCTTTGACAAGCTTGAATTTAGACGCTGGGCATGTGGGTGGCAGTGACTGTATTTTTTTTTCGCTGTAGCATATGTGGCAGAGATATTTGCCTGCTATAGTCTACAGCTGGTGGTATGCTACTGGCAGACATGCTGTAATGACCTGGGACACCCTGTGCTAAACCATCATCCCTGTCAGTGGAGGCTGCTGAGAGGTCATAAGGTATAGTGGGGGTAGACCAGAAAGGTCAGGAGTGAGGAGGAGCAGAATTGCATCCCTTTGTGTGGCTTTCATGTGCTCTTGCCAACGAGCTGAGTGTTGGGAGATTAAATGCCTTGTCAAGCATGTGGTACCCAAATGGCTGGAGTTTTTGCCACACTTGATGTGCAAAGTTTTCAAATTGCAACAGTGCGATTAGCTGCAGAAGGGCTAAAAAAGGCCCACACAGCTGAGAAGTGGGAAGTTGGTCAGGAGATAACAGCCCTACAATCTGGTGAAATAGGGTGGCCGCTCTCTACTCTTTCATGATGGTTGCCTCTTTGGGGTTGTGCCTCACCCTCACTTACCTCCTCTGCTCTTTCCAGCACCCAAGTCACGTCATATATATATATATATATATATATATATATATATACGCTAAAGTAAAAATGAATGGTCACACTAAACTCACAAAACTGACAATAAAGTAAGAATGAATAATTACACTACACTCACAAAAACTGACACTAAAATAAAAATGAATGGTCACATTACGCTCACACTAAACTATCACTAGATTCACACTAAACTGATATTCTACACTGACAATAGAAACACACTATAGCACACTAACTCGCTAGCAGCACTGAACAGAGCCCTGTTCTATCTTTCTCCACGTCAATATCACACTGCAAATGGCCTCTATGGGGTGAATATATTTATAGTGTGGGGCGGGACTAAGAGCAATGAGCCATGATTGGATGGAGTCATCATTACATTCTCCAATCATGGCTCTGACAGTGCTCTGTGCCCTGATTGGTCAAAGCTTTCATTGCTTCAGCCAATCAGGGCTTCCAATGCATTGTGCGGCGGTGCAGTGCATTGTGATCATCCGGCAGGCCAACCAAATGGTCGAATGCCCGATAATTTGGGTGTTTGTCAAACATGCGAACAGCCATTGTTTGGCCCGAACTCATGCTTAGGCCAAGCTGTTCACCCACCTCTACTAAAGAGCAAAAACAAAGGTAAATAACAGCTTAGGCTGGCTACAGTCTAGACCAGTGGTTCTCAACCTTTCTAGTGTCGTGACCCCTTGATAAAATTTCCCAAGTTGTGGGGACCCCTAACAGTAAAAATATTTCCGTAGCATGGGTTGTCAGCACCCAAGGCAAGACAAGTGATTTGCGCCTCTAACCCACGGAGATTTAGCGCTCCCTGAGTCCCTTCCCCTTGTACAGTATTAAAACGCCTTCTGGTACATTTTAGGATGTACCACTCTTCCTCTTTGTTCTCCTTTCTTTCCCTTTTATCTCTTTCTATCCCAATTTCTTGTTTTTTTTCCCTTTCCCTCTCTCTAGCAGTCGTTCTTGTTCTTTCTCTTATTCTTTCTCTCCCTTTTCGTTGTTCCTCCCCCTCTTTTCCTTTCCCTTCCATGTATTCTCTATTTTTATTCCTTCTCTTACTCCTTGGTGGGGGGGTGGGGGGAATGGGATGAGCGGCAGTGCTGGCGGGGAGTTGAACGAGTGGCAGTGCTGGCGGGGAGTTGAACGAGTGGCAGTGCTGGTGGGGGGTGGAATCAGTGGCAGTGCTGGGGGGAGTTCTGATCAGCCAACTTAGGGGCTCTTGATCAAGGTCATCTGCTGATCTGAGAACTGTAGTGGGGACTTTTTATGGCAACTATAATCACAGGTAGTGTTACTCACTGTGTCTCCAACTTTGAGGTTACTCGCACCAGTGACACCTATGCCGAAATCAAGAGATAGGTTGTCCTCCAACCCCTCCCACTTCACATTCCTCACCAGTCAGCTGACCTCTAGTCTCTGCCCCCCAGCCATGCTGTGAACTGAATGGGCGGCTGCAAAAAGGCTGAGTGAGCGGCCGCGGGCTCCAGGAGCTGCCCAGCTGGGCGGCCACAGGCTCCAGGGACAGCCCTGCTGGGCGGCCACGAAAAAGCTGGGAGAGCAGTGCGGGATTCAGGAACAGCCCAGGATTCGGTGACCCCTGGCAAATCGTCATTCGACCCCCGGGGGAGTCCCAACCCCCGGGTTGAGAACCACTGGTCTAGACACAAAAAAAACAAAGTCACTGCTGACCTAGTTGTACAGGCCTGGAAGGGAGACATACATCCTGCTGTACATGTGATCTACGTCCCATGTTTGTGAGTGCAATCCTCTATTGTTTGATTTTGCATTTGTATCATTAAAATGGAATTACACTAGGGCAGCCATGCGCTCTCTTTTCCTTGTATATATTGGCTACAGTCTAGGAACAACACATTTTACATTTAGCTAGGGAAGCAGCAGCATAGGCAGAGTCTATACAAATTATTAACTGCTAACCTGTTGACAACTCTTTTACTCTTGTAACTTTTTTTATTCCAGTTTCTAAAGCTGATCATGATTAAAATCTATAGATTACTTCCTAAGTCAGACATCTATATTGACCATCACTATCACTGTTACTGGTTGTTAAAATTAACCTATTCTTATACAGTATACGATACATTGTTATATGATTTATTACATCATTCGAATCTGACAAAAACCAATGGTTTTCCTCTAATATTTTGATTCTTTTTTAATGATTTAGCAGAATCAGATTGGATAACTCTAGTTGTCTCTGTTGCTGAAGAGATTTTTTTTTTTTATCCTGCACCATTTTCACTGACTTTAACTCAAAGGAAGCATTGTTTGTGTTAATTTCAGCCAAGGAAAGCAGTCAATTGAAGCATGAAGTGAACACTTTCACAGTAACAGTCAATAGCTTCCAATTGACTTTTGTCAGTGATGATTTGGGCAAGCGACTAGATCAAACTGTCAATCAGATGAAAACCTAAGACATGTAAAGTCCAGATTGCAGCACACTGGTGCTAACTTTTACACGTGTCTGTGGGGGTGTTTAAATATCATGAGAGCAAGACTAGCAATAATGCTACACGCATTTAAGTTCTCAAGGGCTTTAATCCAGACATGTGCGATTGGCTTTGGTCCAAATCTACATTTTTTGTTATGGTTATTTTTGGTTATTCGGAGATGCGGATGTATCTGCATCTCTGAATGACAATAGTAATGAGTTTAGTTAAAGTTCCTTTAGTTTTGTTTAATTTTGGGTGGACGTCATATGACAGCGCACCAGAATGGTCACGCCCACGCGCCCACAGTGAGGCGAGCCGATAATCGGTTTGCCTCACACTGACAGAGTGTGTGGCGAGGAGTGCCGATCAGCAGCATCTCCTCGAAGGGCAGAACAGGGCAGGTCATTAGTGCCCTGTTTACAGTAAAACACCAGAAGTGCCATCTATCAGTGCCCATGAGTGCCCCAATCAATGCACATGAGTGCCACCAATCAGTGACACAAATCAGTGCCCATCAGTGACACAAATCAGTGCCAGTCAGGGACACAAATCAAATCCCATTACTGGTGCCAGTCAGTGCTGCCTTTTAGTGCCAACCAGTGCCTGCTCATCAGTGCTTCCACTCATTGTCCATCAGTAGACATCAGTGCCACCCATTGGTGCCCATCAGTGCTGCCATCCGTGCTGCCTATCAGTGCCCATCAGTGCGGCATAATAGTGCCTCCTCATCAGTGCCACCTTATCAGTGCCCATAAGTTCCACCTTATCAGTGCAGCCTATCAGTGCCCATCAGCGCACATCAGTGAAGGAGAAAAATGACTTATTTACAAAATGATGTCATGGTAAATATCTGTGTTTGTCAAATGACTTGCTTAATTTAAAGTACACTTGTCAATAGATGAATCTGAGAGCTGTTATTGTATGAAAATGCTAGATGCATATTTGGCATCTATACATCCTTATCACAGACCTGGAACAAGCATGCTACAAATTAAAGTCACAGAAGTTTCAGAACTACTTTTCTGTACACTTATTTCAGGTTAGTGATTTAGAAATGACTGAAGTGTAAATATAAACCTGATAGCCAGACAACAAGCATTTCAGCACTGGATCTCTTATAACAGGTTTGTTTTATGTTTCAATAATATGCTTTGTATCAGTATCTAAATTGTGAAATTGTGCAAAAATATTTTATTTTGGCGCAGAGAAGTGCTTAGTGTGTGTAGAAGCTGCTGAAGATATTATTGTAGGGATTGAGAGAAATGTAATAAAACAAATTCATTCTTGTGGGTCGTAGTAGAAAAAAGTTAAGAGGATAGCTATTTTACTGGATTGCACATAACATCTTAATGACTGAAAGTTACATATTATTTCTGACACCTGACAGGAATGGAACAACACAATATATATATATATATATATATATATATATATATATATATATATATATATATATATATATTGTGAAGATGCGACCCCATGTCACAGGTGCATATGAGCAGTGAATGCCTGATTTTGGCAGGAATACTAATTGAACACCTGTGGGCTGGGTTCATAAATATCCCAGGAATAGAGGTCAGTGCTCAGACTTGGAGACAGCTCCACCCAGCAGACAGGGAGTCTTGCCTGGGAGGTCGGGAGAGTCCCAGTAGGAGACGGCTCGAAAAGTCCGCCGGGCAAAGTATGCCGTAAAGTCCGGTCGTGTGTACGCAGCATTACACTGACAGTCTGCAAGAGCCCTGCATAGTAGTAGTAGTGCTTTGCAGGCTCCTAGTAAAAAAAAATGCACATTTTGTGCTGATTTTTTTTAAGAAAAACATATAACATTAATATGTGCAAAATTCCTAAACAGGAATGTTTGACTTCAAATGTATTTTCTTAGTTTTATTAATCTTTTTCTGTTATAAACAATGGGGAAGCTTGAGCACTTTCAAGTGCCACTGGGGGGGAATTTATCAAAAGTGGAGCAGAAAGAATCTGGAGCAGCTGTGCAGGACCATCAATCATCTTCAGCTTTTTCAGTTAAACCCCTGTCACACGTATGGACAAGGGATGAGCTTCGTGTTCGAGTCGAACCCATGTTCAACTCGAACATTGTCTGTTCGCCCGTTCGCCGAATTGCAAACGATATGGGCCGTTCGCGCCAAATTCGTGTGGCGCGTCACGGCTCATAATTCACTGCGGCATGGCAGTGCATTGTTGGCTGATGATTGGCGAAGCATGCATTATGACCCGCATGCTTGGCCAATTACAGCGCCGTCTGAACAGAGAGCCGTAATTGGCCAAAGCCAAGGAGGCTTTGGCCAATTATGGCTCAGGAGATTTAGTACACGCCCCACACTATATAAGGCCGCCTGCACGGCGGCCCTGTGTAGTGTGTGTTCCGGCAATTGAAAGAGATAGACAGAGAGACAGTGTCATTTGATTTAAGTTAGATAGAGTAGGCAGGGCAGTCAGTGAGTTAGCTGCACTTACAGTGTATTGTGTATATACATGCATCCCAGGTGTTGTGTATATATATATATATATATATATATATATATATATATATATATATATATATATATATATACACACTGTATTCAGTTTAGCTAGATCCATTCCTGTTATCTTCATACTGACAGGCAGGCTTGTCTTGTTACAGTATTTACAGCTGCCTGAAAAAAAACTCCTGGTGTTCTTTTGATCCTATTAGTACCACAGTCAGGCAGCTAGACTATTTATAGTTAGTGTAGTGCGTCCTCCTCACAGTGTTCAGTTAAAGCTACAAGTTAGTTTAGTGTGACCTCTGCACAGTGTTCAGCTAAAACTACAAATTAGGGTAGTGCGTCCTCTTCACAGTGTTCAGCTAACGCTACAAGTTAGTGTAGTGCGTCCTCCTCACAGTGTTCAGCTAAAACTACAAGTTAGTGTAGTGCGACCTCTGCACAGTGCTCAGCTAAAGCTGCCTGTAGAAGGTTGGTGGTGTTTTCCTGATCCTATCACTACCACAGGCAGCTAAATAAGCTACAAGTTAGTTTTTTGCAAGCTCTGAACAGTGTTCACCTAAAGCTACCTGTAGAAGGTTGGTGGTGTTTTCCTGATCCTATCACTACCGCAGGCAGCTAAATAAGCTACAAGTTAGTTTTTTGCGAGCTCTGCACAGTGTTCACCTAAAGCTACCTGTAGAAGGTTGGTGGTATTCTCACACTACAGGCAGGCAGTTGATTTTGCTAGCAGCAGTATCAGTATATATATATATATATATATATATATATATATATATATATATATATATATATATATATATATATCTATATCCCAGCTTAGTGCAGCTACAGGCCATTAGTATGTCTGCAAGGCCAACAAGGAGAGGCAGACAGTCATAAGCCAATAAAAGAGGGCAAACAGGCTCTGTGTCTAGAGGCAACAGTGCTGGTCGTGGAGACAGTGCATCCTCATCAGCACGTGGCCGTGGGACACGCTTGGCCTTTTTTTCAGGAGCTGGCCGCGTTGAGCCGCAACATGCGGAAGACTTGGTCGAGTGGATGATCAAGCCGTCCTCATCCTCCTCATCCTCTCTCACCCATGCTCAGGGTACTTTGTCTGGCAAAGCAGCTGCCAACGCGGCCTCTTCCCTCGGCTCAATGGCATCAGTGACTCCTTCCCTAGCCCCACCATGTCCTCCTGAGGAGTCCCTCGAACTGTTTGACCACAGTTTTGGGTACATGCTCCAGGAGGATGCCCAGTGTTTAGAAGGCTCTGATGATGATACTGAGCTAGATGAAGGCAGTAACGTGAGCACGGACAGAGGGGGTGCGCAAGAAGGACAGCAATCTGGTAGTCATGCTCCCCCTGCTGCAGCATACTGCCAGGTTTGCTCCAGTGATGAGTAGGGAGGGGATGATGAGGTCACTGACTCAATGTGGGTGCCTGATAGGAGAGAGGAGGAGGAGGCACATCACCAACGAGGCATGATGCCCTCTAGGGGCCAGCCTAAGGGTAGCACACTGACTGCATCACACCCCAAAGCTCCGCATGTGCAGGGCGCTGCTGTCTCTGTGCATTATTCCAAAAGTTCTTTGGTGTGGGCCTTTTTTGAGACATGTGCATCAGATCGCACCACTGCTATTTGCAACATATGTCTCAAGCGTATCTCGCGTGGCCAAAACATCTCCCGCTTGGGCACCACATGCTTGACCAGACATATGTTGACCTGCCATGCAGTTCGTTGGCAAGCGTATCTAAAAGACCCACACCAAAGAACAAAGAGGATCTCTCCTTGCTCCTCATCAGCTGAGATTTCCAACCCCACTAGACCTTCAGTCCTCTCTGAGACCTGCACTGAGAGGAAAAAAGGTGTAGAATTAGGTGTGTCACAGCCAAGTACTTGTGGGCAATCTGCTTTCGGTACACCGATGTCAGATTCTACCAGGCAAATTTCCCTGCCCCAGCTGCTGCACCGCTGAAAGAAGTTCGCTCCCAGCCATCCACATGCCCAGCGGTTGAATGCTAGATTGGCAAAATTGCTAGCACTTCAACTGCTGCCTTTTCAGTTGGTAGACTCTGCCTCCTTCCGTGAGTTTGTGGAATGTGCAGTTCCTAAGTGGCAGGTTCCCAATGCCACTTTTTCTCACGGAAGGCAATTCCGGCTCTCTACCGGCATGTGTAAGGCAATGTCAATGCCTCGCTGGACAGGGCGGTCAGCGGTAAGGTGCATATTACCGCTGACTCATAGTCCAGCAGGCATGGACAGGGACGTTACCTAAGTTTCACCGCGCATTGGGTGACTCTGCTGGCAGCTGGGAAGGATGCAGGACAAGGTGCAGTAGTGTTGGAGGTTGTTCCGCCACCACGCCTCCAAAATGCCACTACTAATGATTGTGACACACCTCTCTCCTCCATCCCCTCCTCTTCTTCTTCCTCCATGGCCTCTTCCTGTGCTTGGTCCTCGGAACCAGCGGTGCTCTGTAGCCGTTCAAGAGCTATGCAAGTATGCAGGCCAAAATATGCCATGCGGTGCTTGAGCTGGTGTGCTTGGGGGACAAGAGCCACACTGGGGTAGAGGTTCTGTCAGCTCTGCAGGGGCAGGTTCAGAGGTGGTTGATGCCACCCCAACTTAAGCCAGGAATGGTGGTTTGCGACAATGGCACCAACCTCCTCTCTGCCCTCCGACAGGGACAAATGACTAATGTGCCCTGTTTGGCTCACGTCCTTAACTTGGTGGTGCAGCGGTTCTTGGGCAGGTACCCGGGCTTACAGGATGTCCTGAGGCAGGCCAGGAAAGTCTGTGTGCATTTCTGCCGGCCATATAATGCCAGTGCTCGGCTGGCAGACCTCCAAAAGGAGTTTAACCTGCCCAAGAACCGCCTAATTGGGACATGCCCACCAGGTGGAACTCAAATTTGACCATGCTGCAGTGGCTGCACATGCAGCAGAGGGTCATCAATGAGTACCTGTGTGACTATGGCACCAGGACAGGGTCAGGGGAGCTTGTTTTTTTTTCCCCACGCCAGTGGGCCATGATCGGGGATGCATGCACTATCCTGTCACCATTTGAGGAGGCCACGAGGATGGTGAGCAGTGACAGTGCATGCATCAGTGACACTGTCCCCCTTGTTGGAGCACACGCTGCGTGGAATAATGGACAGGGCACTTGAGGCAGAACAGAGGCAGGAAGAGGAGGGCTTCCTTAGCTCTCAAGGCCCCCTTTATCCAGACAGTGTTCCTGCGTGCCCACCGATCACACAGCAAGAGGACGAGGAGGAGGAGGAGGATTGTATCAGTATGGAGGTGGAGCCTGGCACTCAGTATCAGCAGCAGTCTTTAAGGGATCAGTCCCAAGAAACATATGGACTTGTACGTGGCTGGAAGGAGGTGGCTGCAGACCATGTCGTCCTTAGTGACCCAGAGGACTCCGGACCGAATGCCTCAGCAAACCTACGCTGCATGGCCTCCCTGATACTGCAAAGCCTGCGTAAGGATCCTCATATTCGTGGTATCAAGGAGAAGGACCAATACTGGCTGGCAACCCTCCACGTTACAAGGGTAAGGTTGCGGACCTTATCTTGCCGTCGCAGAGGGAGCAGAGGATGGAACATCTTCGGGAGGCCTTGCAGAAAGGTCTGTGCAATGCATTCCCAGAGACTGGGAGGTTACAAACTCCTGTTTCTGGACAACGTGTTGCCGAGGCTTCGGTCAGTCAAAGAAGGAGCGGTTGAGAAGGTGGCCGTCTGACCGATGCGTTCAGACAATTTTTTAGTCCGCAGCCCTAAGGTATGATCGGTCCCAGCAACCATCGCCAGCGTCTATTTTTACATGGTGCAGGAATACCTAGGGGCAAGATCTGACTTGGACACCTTTCCCACCGAAAATCCTCTGTGTTACTGGGTCTTGAGGATGGATCATTGGCCAGAGCTTGCACAGTATGCAATTGAGCTAGTGGCCTGTCCTGCATCCAGCGTTCTTTCGGAACGCACATTCAGTGCTGCTGGAGGCATTGTAACCGATCACAGGATGCATCTGTCCACCGACTTGGTCGATCGACTGACCTTCATAAAAATAAATTAGTCTTGGATCACCACCAGCTACCAAGCACCTGATGCTGATGTAACCGAATAATTTTTTTTGAAATCTCAGATCCCTTCAAAGACTGCATATGCTGATGCTGAGTGACTATCCTGAGTAATTATCCTCTTCCTGATCACGCTGATAGCTTGTAAGAACATTTTTGGTTCTGGGCGCCGCCACCAGTGCCTAAGGCCCAATTTTTCAGCCACTGTTTAACAGGGACGTGTAACTACAATTTTTGATGCAATACTTTGCAGCAGGGCTCCTTTCTGCGTTCCAACTAGAGTATCTGTGAGGGGTTGCAGTGTTGTGGCACCAGTGCCTAAGGCCCAATTTTTCTGCCCCTGCTTACCTGGGGCGTGTAATTACAATTTTTGATGTAATACTTTGCAGCAGGGCTCGTTCCTGCATTCCAACTAGAGTATCTGTGAGGGGTTGCAGTGTTGTGGCACCAGCATCAGTGCCTAAGGCCCAATTTTTCAGCCCCTGTTCAACAGGGGCATGTAATTACAATTCTTGATCTAATATTTCACAGCAGGGCCCTGAGAGGGCTTACAGTATTGTGGCCACGACAACACCTAAGGCCCAAATTTCTGCTGAGTATATAGGGCAGGCCCCTATTTTCAAACATCCAACTTACAAACTACTCCTACTTGCAAACGGAAGGAGACAACAGGAAGTGAGATGAAATCTACCCCTAGGAAGGGAAATTCTCTCTTGTAAGAGTTAATATGGGAAAAACATTTCTCCTTTCAATTGATGCTTTATCACCAATCCTTGTTTCACAAAAAAAAACAAATTTTCAAAAAACATTTGTCATTGGGACAAAAAGTGAGGTGAAATCTTCTGAAGAGGAGCACAGACAGCAAAACAAATGTCACAGGGGTGATAACCCTTCCCTATGTTTTCCAAAAAGCTTAAAATAGATTTTTTGGCTGGAGCTAAACATGTTTAAAATGTACCAGTTCAAAATTACAAACAGATTCTACTTAACAACAAACCTACAGTCCCTGTCTTGTTTGCACCGCCTGTATACTGCTGTTCAGAGTACTGAGCCTGTATACTGCTGTTTCCTTTTTTAATTTGGGTGCGGGGTTCCCCTTAATATCCATACAAGACCCAAAGGTCCTGGTAATGGACTGGGGGGTACCCATGCCGTTTGTCTCACTGATTTTCATCCATATTGCCAGGACCCGACATTACATTAAAGCCGCAAGCAGTTTTAAATTACTGTTTTTCCTTTAAAAATAACATTTTGTGCAGGACTGTTCTAAGCACGGGAAACACGCGCCACTTTACAGGCATACTATAGACACCCCCCAGGTACGAGATTTAAAGGAATATTTCACTTTTTTTTTTTTTTTTACTTTAAGCATCATTAAAATCACTGCTCCTGAAAAAACGTCCGTTTTTAAAAGTTTTTTTTGCATTGATACATGTCCCCTGGGGCAGGACTCAGGTCCCCAAAACCTTTTTAGGACAATACCATGCAAATTAGCCTTTAAAATTAGCACTTTTGATTTAGAACGTTCGAGTCCCATAGACGTCAATGGGGTTCTAACGTGCGTGCGAATTTTTAGTCCGTTCGCAGGTTCTGGTGCGAACCGAGCTGGGGGGGTTGTTCGGCTCATCCCTAGTATGGACCATTCATCCATTTTTCATCCATCCATTGACGGATGAAAAATGGACATCAATGCATTCCTATGGAAAAATGGATGTAAATGGATGCTCACCCATTTACATTAGTTTTCATCCGCTTCTGTGAATATCCATTTTTGAACGGATGAAAGCCCTATTTTTAACCCATTAAAAAATGGAACAGGGGCTAAATGGATGCAAATGGACAAACGGTCCGTTGTTGCATCCATTTTTGCATTGGTTGTTAGGAGCAACCAGTCACTGTTGGGGGGGTTTGGGGTGGAGAAAGGTAGGAGAGGGGTTAGAGCAGTATACACAGTATACACTATATAGACAGGCTCCCTCACTAGCCGATGCTGACCATCATTGTCGGCTTTTAAATGTAATTGCCAGCTTTTTTTTCTTTAGATTTTGGAGCTGTCATTGGGGGGGGGGCAGTCTGTACAAGGAGAGGATAGGTAGAGGGCAGTATATACAGAGAGGGAGCAATCTGCTGTATTACTTGCTGACGCTGACTGTCACTGTCAGCTTTTAAATGTAATTGTCGGCTCTTTTTTTTCTATACTTCATAGCGCCGAGAAGGAGCTATCATTCGGGCCCATCACTAAATTAAACAAAGGGACGGGTCACCCAGTGACATCACCCGGTAACCCCGTCCCTTTGTTTATTTAGTGGCAAGCCCGAATGACAGCTCCTTCTCAGCGCTATAAAGTATAGGAAAAAAAGAGCCATCAATTACTATTGGTCTATGACTATTGGTCCCCTATGTGATAGCAAGAAAATCATAAGTAAAAAACAAACAAATAAAAAGTAGAAAAACATAAACAATTTGAGCCTCCCCACCCCACTTACACAGGCATACTAGATTTGCACGATTAATCATTAAAAAAAAAATCTCGATTCAATCCCCCTTCGATCTTAACTGGCATTTCCCTGATTCTATGTAAACAGTGCAGAGCCAGAGCTGTCAAAAAAAAAAGAAAACATTCCTCAGCACTAAGAGATAGAGAAGAGAAGAGATACAATGTATCTCTTGGTTCTTTTAGAAGGGATAACATTCAGTCTGTAAATGAGGTGAGTTTAACCACTTAAAGATTAAACCTTTTTCTGACACTTGTTGCTTACAAATTAAAATCAGTATTTTTAGCAGAGATCCTAGAAAATAAAATGGCGATCATTGCAATATTTTATGTCACACGATATTTGTGCAGCGGTCTTTCAAAGACAATTAAAAAGAAACTAAACAGTAAAGTTAGCCCAATTTTTTTTTTCTATAATGTGAAAGATGATGTTACGCCGCAAGAATTAATGAGAGAATCGTGATCTTTATTATAAGCAAAAAAAGTGTGATTCTCATATCCAGAATCGTGCAGCTCTAATGTTAACCAAAAATTTGACTCGAGTAGTTAAGTGGATGTAAAGAACTGATGTAAAAACTGATGTAAAACTGATGTAAACTGATCCATTTTTTTCTTTGAAAAAACGTGACTGAACTGATGAAACAAACTGAAGGGATGTGTATAAGGGGCCTAAAACTTTGAAAATGAAAGCTGGAAGCTGCTTGTTGACCATATACAGCTGCTCTAGATTATGGTTGCTCCAGTTTTGATAAATTCCTCTTACTATGCCAGATACCGTGTACCAGGAATCGGGGTGTACCATGTCAAATACTGATCCAACTTTTCTGGTTTAGTCATTTATATGACTAGCACTTGGTAAACTTTTCTTCTTTTATGGCTTATTTTTGTCCAGTTTATAAAAACAATTTCAATCATTCTGCTTACAAAGTGAATTTTTAATTCATTGAAAAGGGTTCTCATATATGAAGCTTCAGGGGTCATCAAAACATACCAAAGCCAAGCCGCAAAAGGCCAAAAAGAAACAGCAAATGTATATGTACTACAACAACCAAAACAATCAAAATAGTAAAAATAACTTTATTCACAAGACTGTGTGTGCATACAGGGCTAGTGCAAGGATTTTTGACACCCCAGGCGAAACCTCATTTTGCCGCCCACCTTGGCTCCACCCCTGAACCCACTCCCTTTGGCAGAGCATCAGTGTGACAGGAGCTGGCGCTAGAGGAAGCATGTGGCACTGATAATAGAGGCGTGCAGGGGTTGTTTGCTTCCATCCCCTTAGGACATGTCCTCCAGTGCTGTGCCTCCATAATGACACTACAGAAGAGCTGCCTGAGTAACATGTAGCAGAGGCACCCCCCTAGATGTGCACGCTTTATCCCAGCAGCACCCACTAGAGGTTATAACATTTATTACAGAGGTATTTATAATACAGAACTGAATACTTACATAGCGCAGAGACAGAGATTAGGGAACCAGCAGCCGGGCACCCTAGGCAGCAGTGCACCCTAGGTGGCCGCCTCATTTGCCTAGTGGTAGCACCAGCCGTGTACCCATATATCTTAACATGAAAAGCTGAATTAAATATTCAAAATACAATCCACCATAAAGGGTATGGGAAACTATTTAATCTGGGGGGGGGGGGGGGGGGAATACCCAAAAACATGAATGAGACTTCATTGGCATAAATGCACCCAGGTAAATAATCCAAATTTAATCCACAAAAATCGTAAAATGTCTTTGTAACATCATAATAATTGAATGTATGTAATACATAATTGTAACTTGTTATATGCATTTCTGTAGGTATGCACAATTAGCTATGCAACTCAAAAGAGAAGATTAAAACTGTTTTATTTAGTAAAATCCGTGATAGTAACAACACCTCAATCAAGAGGATAAATGACAAGCACTATGATGCATACATGGAAGTTCCTGGTTCCATCAAGCCTTCTCAGCACAATGCATATTACAGCTCCTGGTGTGATAAAGAGAATGGGATTGGTAAATGCACATACCCATTCATACAGCAGTGGGATGGACAGGGAGCTGTGAATTTGCCAGGGAGAAAAGGAAGCACTAATACAAGGTAAGTGATATAGCAGCGGCTGGAATCCAACCAACTTGATGGCCGCCCTGCACACACACAGGGGACCGGGTGAGATGTCAGCACCAAGCTGCAGACCAGAAGTGATGTCAAGGATGGTCTCGGCTATGGGAACAGAGGCTGGAGAGGATCACATAGATAGATCACATAGGATAACACATTTCAAAGCAAACAGCTTCTTTGTCAAATCCAGATTCCAGAGGCTCCATAATTGCTAGCATTACATTGTCCAAAAGTATGGGACACTATAAGACCACAAACTTGGATCCAGATTCATTTCAGTAAATGATCACTTGCAGATGAATACAGCATCACCAAAATTCTACAACCATATGCCATACTGATGTATTGAATATACTTCACCCCATCCATAGATGTCTTTAAGAAGGTCTGCTCTGCCTATAAAGTCACTCATGCCTGGTACTCTCCAAATACCAAAAATTGTAATCATGATAGTCTGCCAGCCCTCTCTAATGTAAACACATAGCAAGTGTTTCTAAGGAGTCATTCACAGCAGGTGTGCTGTGACTGCATTGGGCATTCTGAGAAGAAATCTCCCAAAAGTAAGTATTCAACGTTTAATTCACACAGGAACATCTGCACTGTTTACTTCACAGCCTCCACAATGGTGTTTTTTACTTTTAGTGCAAACCAGTGGCCGTGTGATCAATGTGGCTTGCTACATTAATTTAAGTTCTGAAGACTTTAAAGCAGTATTAAACCCAAAAGCAAACATTTATTATATTACAGCTGGCCAATTAATACATTTTTGGTTTTGGGTCCAATACCACTTTAAAATCTTTCCTGTGATCTTTGAAGATTTTAAGAATGAAATACTTCACATTACATGTAGGAATGAGCCGAACACCCCCCTGTTCGGTTCGCACCAGAACATGCGAACAGGAAAAAAGTTTGCTCTAACACGCAAACACCGTTAAAGTCTATGGGACACGAACATGAATAATCAAAAGTGCTAATTTTAAAGGCTTATATGCAAGTTATTGTCATAAAAAGTGTTTGGGGACCCGGGTCCTGCCCCAGGGGACATGGATCAATGCAAAAAAAAGTTTCAAAAATTTTTTCAGGAGCAGTGATTTTAATAATGCTTAAAGTCAAACAATAAAAGTGTAATATCCCTTATTGCCAACAACCCCCAATCGTCCTATGCCCGTCCGTTTGAGTGGAGATTGTTTATGGGCCTCACCCTAAACAAGGGGCTTACAAAAAATAATGAAGGGCATGCCTATTGGTCCACCAACCCCATCCACAACATGCCCTTTTTTTCTGCCGTAATGGCCAGGTCCCGATACAAAATGATAATGCGCTTTCTTCATTTTAGCGACAACGCCCAGTGCCCTCCCCGCAATCATCCAAATTATGACAAATTATATAAACTTCGCCCACTGATAAACTTCTTTTCCCAACAATTTGCAGAACTCTATGTCCCCGATCAGAATATATGTGTCGATGAGTCCCTGGTACCCTTTTTAGGCCGGCTAGGAATAAAGCAATATATTCCTATCTAATAGGCCAGATACAGAGTAAAATTATACAAGCTCTGTGAGAGAGCCAGGGGATATTTGTATGCGTTCCGCATATATGAAGGAAAAGATTCCCAGATCCAGCCCCCTGAGTGCCCGGCCTACATGGACACAACTGGAAAGATTGTATGGGACTTGGCATACCCACTTCTGAACAAGGGATATCACATATACCTTGACAATTTCTACACTGGCCTGCCCCTTTTCAAACACCTATACATTGCAAAAACCCTGGCCTGGGGAACCTCCAGAAAAAATAGGAAGGGCTTTCCACAATCTCTAGCAAACAAAAAGCTGCGAAGGGGGAAAAGAGCAGCATTGAGATGCAACAAAGTGTTGGCCTTGAGGTGGAAGGATAAAAGGGATGTGCACATGATGTTCACCATCCATGACGACACTACAATTGAGGTTCAAAGAAGATGAGGTCCCATTGAAAAGCCAGTATGTGTCCAAGATTATAATCTCTACATGGGGGGTGGATTTCAATGATCAAATGATTAAGCCCTATTTGTCGATAAGGAGGTCCCGATTCTGGTACAAGAAGGTAGCAATTTATCACATCCATTTGGCCATTTATAATTCCTACGTAGTCTACACCAAATCCACAGAAAGCCCCGCCCCCTTCCTACAATTCATAGAAGAAGTTGTTACGTCTATCACCAAAGACCCTTCCAGAAGACCTTCGCTCTGAGGCTGTTTGCCGAATTCATGAGCGCCACTTTCCCTTCAACATTCCACCATCTGAAGCAAGCCAAAGACGTCAAAAAAAGTTGCATGTGCACCAAAAGAGGATTTCGAAAAGATACCAGCTACCATTGTCCCCAGTGTCCCTCCCAACCTGACCTTTGCATTGGTGAATGCTTCCAACTTTATCATACATCCCTAAAATAGTAGCCCATATTTTTAACCATTTCCCCATTTTCATCATCTGTGCTGACCATTTTCCATGCTTCCCCAAATAATTATGCCACTGCCTTCCATGTGAACTGACCCTGGCCTGTTTTTTGACTATGCCTCTGCCTACCGTTTGGACTGCTTCCACGTGAACTGACCCTGGCCTGTTTTGTGACTATGCCTCTGCCTACCGTTTGGACTGCCTCCACGTGAACTGACCCTGGCCTGTTTTATGGACTATGCTTTTGCCTACCGCTTGGACTGATCTGTTGCCCTGCTACTGTAGTACACAGGGGTCTCACATATATGAGGGGCTCCAGAATTGTTTTTCCGGATGGAGAAAACTATTTTTTTTGTTTTCTCTGTGTTTTTCCGAATTTCCGGATTAGGGTCTGGATTCTGGAGGCTTCATAGAGATTTGGGTGGGTCGAAGCCTCTACCCCTGTGCCCCTGTGCACAGGTCTTACCTGATTGTGGCCCTCAGCCTGCTGCTGACTTACTGCCATCATGCCTCTGCCTGCCGCATGAACGGACCACACCGCTACCTGGACTATGCAAATAATTATCTGTAGCAAGAGGCAGTATGTTTATGAAGGGCTGGAGAGCGGTACAATGAGTGTCTGCAGGTAACAGTGTACCAGGACCAATATTATGGCTGTGCTGGCTGTCTCTGCCTTGACAATTTCTATGGACTGTGCTGTGCTGACAATATCCTTGTGCTGACTATAGACAATATTCCTGCCTGCTGACTGGATAATTACTATTGCTGTCGCTAAGCACATCCCTGCCTGCTGCCTGCACCAGTGCTCTCCTTTATGGATACTACTAAAAGCACAGGTAATGCTTTTTTTTTATCCTTTCCACAATAGAATTTATTTTGGATTGTAATTCTTGGTATGTACATGCTATGTGTTAGAAATATGAAGGGCCTTCAAAAATGATAGGTTGCCAGGAAATTACATAGGTCATTTATGCTCCTAGAATGCGTGATGGTGCTACTTGGATGTTGGGCCTCTGTATGTGGCCAGGCTGTGTAAAAGGCTCACACATGTGGTATCAACATACTCAGTTGGAGTAGAAGAATGTATTTTGGGGTGTCATCTTTGCTATGTACATGCTATGTGTTGGAAATATCTGATAAATGGACAACTTTGTGTAAAAAAAAAAATGCGTTTTCATTTTTTTTCCACATTTTCCAAAAACTTCTGGAAAAAAATGAACCGTTCAAAAGACTCATTATGGCTCATAGATTATACGTTGGGGTGTTTGCTTTCCAAAATGGGATCATTTTGGGGGCAATTCCATTGTCCTGGTGCTCCAGGGTCTTCAAAAGTGTAATAGGTGGTTGAGAAATGAGATGTGTCATTTATGCTCGTAGAACGCCTGAAGATGCTACTTCAATGTTGGGCCTTTGTCTTTGTATGTGGCCAGGCTGTGTAAAAGTCTCACACATGTGGTATCACCATACTTAGGAGGAGTAGCAGAATGTATTTTGGGGTTTCATCTTTGCTATGTACATGATATGTGTTGGAAATATCTGATAAATAGACAACTTTGTGGGAAAAAAATGTGTTTTCATTTTTTTCCCACATTTTCCAAAAACTTCTGGAAAAAAATGAACTGTTCAAAAGACTCATTATGCCTTGTACATTATACATTGAGGTGTTTGCTTTCCAAAATGGGGTCATTTTGGGGGCAATTCCATTATCCTGGTGCTCCAGGGCCTTCAAAATTGTAATAGGTGGTTGAGAAATGAGATGTCATTTATGCTCGTAGAACGCCTGAAGATGCTACTTCAATATGGGGCCTTTATATGTGGCCAGGCTGTGTAAAAGTCTCACACATGTGGTATCGCCATACTCAGGAGGAGTAGCAGAATGTATTTTGGGGTGTCATCTTTGCTATGTATATGCTATGTGTTGGAAATATCTGATAAATGGACAACTTTGTGGAAATACAAAATGCGTTTTCATTTTTTTTCCACATTTTCCAAAAACTTCTGGAAAAAAATGAACCGTTCAAAAGACTCATTATGCCTCATAGATTATATGTTGGGTGTTTGCTTTCCCAAATGGGGTCATTTTGGGGGCAATTCCATTGTCCTGGTGCTCCAGGGCCTTCCAAATTGTAATAGGTGGTTGAGAAATGAGATGTGTCATTTATGCTCGTAGAACGCCTGAAGGTGTTACTTCAATGTTGGGCCTTTGTATGTGGCCAGGCTGTGTAAAAGTCTTACACATGTGGTATCACCATACTCGGGAAGAGTAGCAGAATGTATTTTGGGGTGTCATTTATTGTATGCATATGCTCTGTGAGAGAAATAACCTGTTAATATGACAATTTTGTAAAAAAAGAAAAAAAATCTTAATTTTGCAAAGAATTGTGGGAAAAAAATTACAACTTAAAAAAACTCACCATGCTACTTACTTAATACCTTGGAATGTCTACTTTCTAAGAAGGGGTCATTTAGGGGGGTATTTGTATTTTCCTGACTTTTTAGTGTCTCATGAAATTAGATAGGCCGTCAGTACATCAGGTGTGATTAGATGTGATCAATTTTCCATAGTTTGTATAACTTTCACAAAGACCAAATAATTTACGCTTATTTGGGTTATTTTTACTGAAGATATGTAGCAGTATAAATTTTGGCCAAAATTTATGTAGAAAAAATACTAATTTGCAAAATGTTATGACAGAAACAAAGAAAAAGGCCTTTTTTTCACAAAATTTATGGACTTTTTTATTTATAGCACAAAAAATAAAAACCCACTAGTGCTTAAATACCACCAAAAGAAAGCTCTATTTGTGTGAAAAAACACAAAGGACACAAATTTCATATGGGTACAGTGTTGCATGACTGAGTAATTATCATTCAAAGTGTGAGAGTGCTGAAAGCTGAAAATTGGTCTGGGCAGGAAGGGGGTGTAAGTGTACTGTATTGAGGTGGTTAAGCTAAATCTTTGTGGAGACATTATACAGATATGGTGCATATTTGCTGCAGATAATTTAAACCTTAATTAATGGGTGCCTAATTTTGAAACAGAAATAGCCCTATTTCAGCCAGAAATATTACCTTAAATCACATTTTTTTTGTCAGACACAGATCTTAAAAAGTTAATATTTGCAGAAAATAATCTTATCATTTTTATTAGAAGGCGCATTGTTAGGCAATTAGTTAACTAGCCAAAAATTTGCATTAAAAATGTATGTTCTAGAAAGACACTATATAAAAATAATACAGATTTACTGAACAGAGTCTCACCCATTTTTATGAGAGCTACAAAAACAGGAAATCGCCCCGGGACTTTAAATGAGGTGAATGCGGTTAGTCAACAATTGACAGAGTAAATGCAGTATCAAAATGTATTTAAAATAGTAATGCAAACATAAACATGAATCATAGCCAAGCTACTGAAGTGATACATACAGTAGAAAATTTCATTACACGTATCATGGTATAAAATGTAAATTGCAGAGTACACAGGCATAAAAAGTATATCAATGCATTTTGCAAGACCATGCTTGCTTCATCGGGAGTAAATGCGTGTGTAGTACATCTGTAAGTCATTCACATTCACTTGCCTTGTCACACACACATGGCGTTGGAGGCGGAGCTCACTGGGCCCTCTGGGGATATAATTTGAGGGCTAGTCATGGCTGGGATCTGTTTGTCACTTCCTGTTTCCTGTTTCACTCAAATGCAGCAGTTTACTTCATTCAAGGTGAGTCCACACTCCTTGATGGATGATAATCATCCATTCACTCCCTTCACATTTGAGCACTTAACTTTAGCATGGTCTGCCATATACATTGTCTCATACATTATTATATTCACTCTTATTGTTCATTCATGCCCACATCATTACACATTCATCTCATTCATTTCACTGTCTCTGAGTTTCCAAGTCCATCTAGCTTTGAACAACATTGGTTCATATGTGTATATATATTTTTTTTTCATTACATTGTATACTTCATGGTTACTCTAGTACAAGCTGACATATACAATATACTTGGATACATGCTATACAGGACACACACTGTTCTTGTCACATTTTCTTTATTTTATTTCTTCCTTTATTTTAATTTTTTTCTCTATTGTCCCCTAGATTCCTAGCTCATACCATTTTTGAACCAGTTTGGTTCATGCCTATACATACTTTTATCATATACTACTTCTATGCTGGTATGACAGCATCTATTGATACATATGCATTTATGTTTCAGTTGACATTATTAATGGATACTGAGAGATCTTTGGTGACACATTCCCCCATCCCATAGTGCATTTAGGTTGGCTTGTATGTTTGATGATGCATGCAGCTACCATTTTTTAGAGCGGGCGGTCGGCTCTTCAGGTATAACAACCAATGCGGCTAAAAGCCGCTCGGCTGTTATCCTGAAGGAGCAAGAAGGGATGTCTTCCCCTCCCACTGCCTTCCACCACTCTTCCCTGGTCTCCCATCCCACCGGGACACCCGATCCACAATCCGGCACTTCCACTGACTAGAGTTAGACTGAAAGGAAGCCGGAAAAGTCTTCCTTCCAGTCTTCTTTGTATAAACATGGTAGCGACGTCACTTCCGGTTTACTCGGCTGCTAACGACGCCATTCAAAAAAATTACAGTATTCAGAATCACCGTTTTTGGTGATCTGAATACTTTGAAGTGCAAAGGAGGTATTTGGGGTCTTTTAGACCCCCGATCCCTCCATAAAGAGTACCTGTCACCACCTATTACTGTCACAAGGGATATTTACATTCTATAAAATTATCATTTTTTTTTAAAGTGACAATGTAAAAAATTACAAATAAAATAAATAATAAAATAAATGTAAAGCTCCTCTGTCCCCACGAGCTTGCGCAGCAAAGAAAACGCACACGTAAGTCGCGCCCACATATGTAAATGGTGTTCAAATCACACACGTGAGGTATTTCCATGATCTTCTCAGTGAGAGAAATAATTCTAGCACTAGACCTCCTCTGTAACCTGGTAACCATTATTTTTTTTTAAAGCGCCGCCTATGGAGATTTTTTAGGTACCATAGTTTGTCGCCATTCCACGAGTGTGCGCAATTTCAAAGCATGACATGTTAGATATCTATTTACTCGGCGTAACATCATCTTTCACATTATACAAAAAAATTGGGCTAACTTTACTGCGCAAATACAATGTGACATAAAATATTGCAATGATTGCCATTTTATTCTCTAGATTCTCTGCTAAAATTTAATATATATTGTTTGGTGGTTCCAAGTAATTTTCTAGCAACAAATATGGATTTTAACTTGTAAGCAACAAATGTCAGAAATAGGATTAGGCATGAAAGGGTATATGAATGAAGAAAGAAAATGTCAGGAAATTTTCTGAATCAATGTTTGGCATTAGGAAATGGTTCATGAGAAGAGGAGGACTAGATATGGAGGAACTGAGAGCACTGGATTTGGACACAGAAGTGTTTTGCCTGGTAAACTTCATGAGAATTCTGTCAGGAGTGGTGTGTACAATCAAAAACAAGATAAAACAGATACATTCCTTCCTACTATTGAAGACATATTGTGGAGAAAGTATTCAAGAAGGTTACTTAGGCTGGATTCACACCGATGCAGTTTTAGTGCTTTTTGCATTTTGCAGATTTGCACTACAGTCCATCTACCATGGTTTCCTATGGAACACGTTCTGTAGTGCAAATCTGCAAAATGCAAAAAGCACTAAAACTGCATAGGTGTGAATCCAGCCTTAAACCAGAGAGATACGGAAACATTGTTTCAACTGTGGACTTTTTGGATACATTTTTAGCAGGTCAAGGTTTTGTATTGTGCTCTACCTGAACTATCAAAACTGTTATACAATATATGGCTTTGTAAACCTATGACACAGAAGTGGTGTTTATAATTGTGACAAATAATTATAAAAATGTATGTAAGGTATGTCAAAAGGGGATGATTGCTAGTAGAAAAGTTGATCTTCTGTAAAACCTAGGCACCTGGGGAGAGGGTGCTGCAACTGCTTTATGTCCTTCCCAAACTGATCCCTTGGACACCTTCCCAGGGACATGAGCATAGGGACAGCAGCTTTGACAGGGATGCTGACAGTAATGTCATCTAAAAGGTTATACATAAATTCTCACACACAACTAAATATTTTAGACAAAGAAGAGACCTTCCCTACTCTGGGGATTGCTTTACAGTCTAGATATAACCTCCCAGGAACTATGCATTTGTACTATTTACAGCTCCTGCATGCAGTTCGGGCACATGGAATATCCTGGGACTGGCATCTATCTCCCACACCCATACTCAATTACCTGTAAAATGTTACTACATCTAAAGGCTTTATCTCCCGATGCTATGAGATGAAGCTCTCCTCCTAACTGGAGGATTATCCGTATAAAGCCAAGGAGTGTTGGGAGTGAGATGTTGGTACCCTTGATAAAAACCAGTGGCAGAGTGCCCTGGAGTCAATGCTTTTAACCTCTTTAACTACCTCACAAAGACTCTCACAACTATATATTCTTCTATGTTTCCACTACACCCCACTTAACCTGCATAACCTGGGCCTATTACAGACCCCCCTATGCAGCAAGTGTCATAGAAATCATGGCAACCTTATACATGATTTGGCACTGCCCTAAACTCCATGGATATGTTATAGACACCATCAATATGTTTTTTCAAACTAATATCCCACTGGACCCTAAACACTGCATTCTGGGTAATTTGGAAGGTTATAAACTGTCTGAGTTTACTAGGACAGCTGTCAATAGAGCATTGTTTCATGCAAGGATGCTTATCCTACAAGTCTGAATGGTTGCCAACCCAGAGGGAATGGATCTACCTTATACCCACCACTATCTGTTTAGCGTATATTAGTTGGAAAGTTCCATGGACCTTTATTCTTATCTCCCTTTAGTGTTAACCACTGAGATCATTCATGAGAAGAGATCTGAATCAAGGGTGATTATAACTGTTCCTGTGTGTGGATTCCAAAAGGAGAGAGGAGTTAGCTTTGGTCGTTGAGGGTTATTGTAATCACGATCCCTGGATTGAAAGACAGGTAGAAGATTTTGTTACCGGCAGGCTGATGCAACAGGCTCCCATGATCTCTATAATTTGAGGCCCAATTGATCTGGTAAGCGGCAGTAATATCACATGTCTTTAGGCTGCAAGAACATCTCATTCCCATCTCTCCTGATTACTGAGTTTCTCCATACTCACATTGTTATTTTTATGGACTTTGCTTATATATTTTTGATCACTTAGATACACTCACCTTAATGGATTTTGTATATATCAGAGTACTTTTGCTTTAGGTCCTTGTAACAGGTTAATGGTGCACACCACTGTTCACATGGGCATTTTTTGGTAGCATTTTTTTACTTTATTGTATCACTTTTGCATAATACTATATATATCTTTATATGAGTTTGCATGGTTGTGTTTAAACATCTTCACTGATTAATTAACCACTTGGCGACCGCCGCACGACGATGTACGTCGGCAGAGCGGCACGGGCAGGCAAAAGGGCTTACCTGTACGTTCTTGCCTGCCCGCGGGTGGGGGGGTCCGATCGGACCCCCCCGGTGCCTGCGGCGGTCACATTTAGGTCAGGGTCGAGGGAGAGGAAGTGATGTCATCCCTCCTCGAGCCGCTCTTTTCGTTCCGGCGCCGAGGAGAGAAGACATCCAAGTAAGTTTGCACCAACACTACACTAACAGTAGAACATGCAGGCACACTTGTCACCCCTCTGTCACCCCCCAGTCACCCCCTAATCACCCCCCTGTACCCCCTGTCACACTGACACCAAAAGCAGGTTTTTTTTCTGATTATTGCATTGGTGTCAGTTTGTGACAGTTATAAGTGTTAGGGCAGTTAGGGTTAGCCCCCTTTAGGTCTAGGGTACCCCCCTTTAGGTCCAGGGTACCCCCCTAACCCCCCCTAATAAAGTTTTAACCCCGTGATCACCCCCCGTCACCAGTGTCGCTAAGCAATCATTTTTCTAATCGCTGTATTAGTGACACAGGTGACGCTAGTTAGGGAGGTAAGTATATAGGTTCGCTGTCGGTGTTTTATAGCGGCAGGGACCCCCATATATTACCTACTAAAGGTTTTAACCCCCTGATTGCCCCCTAGTTAACCCTTTCACCAGTGATCACCGTATAAGTGTTACGGGTGATGCTGGTTAGTTAGTTTGTTTATTATAGTTTTAGGGCACCCGCGGTTTATTATCTTATAAAGGTTTAACCCCCTAATTGCCCGGCGGTGATATAAGTTAAGTTTTTAGGGTCAGATAAGGTCTTCGTCGCCCCAGGCAGCGTCAGGTTAGCGCCAGTACCGCTAACCCACGCACGCAGCATATACCTCCCTTAGTGCTATAGTATCTGAACGGATCAATATCTGATCCGATCAGATCTATACTAGCATCCCCAGCAGTTTAGGGTCCTCAAAAACGCAGTGGTAGTGGGATCAGCCCAGATACCTGCTATCACCTGCGTTTTGCCCCTCGGCCCAGCCCAGCCCACCCAAGTGCAGTATCGATCGATCACTGACACTTACAAAACAATAAACACATAACTGCAGCGTTCGCAGAGTCAGGCCTGATCCCTGTGATCGCTAACAGTTTTTTGGTAGCGTTTTGATACAGTCGCTGACAGTCAGGAGCTTTTTTGCCTGTGAGTCTCACTAGTGTACCCCTAAATTTAGAGCCCAAAATGGCAAATCGAAGGTACACTAGTGAAGAGGCCTACACGTTTCTGAGCATGACAGATAGTGAAGAGGAAGTCACTCATCTGTCAGATTCAGGCTCAGAATACGATCCTGTAGAGGACAGCGGCTCCATGACAGATAGCTCTGACAACGGAGTTGTGGTCCCTGCTAAGGTCAGGCGTACCAGACCCCAATCTTCTTCTTCTGTCCTTGAAGTGCAAGAACCGCAGGGCTCTCGTATGGAGCAGAGAAGTACTAGTGCCGCTATTCCTTCTGGTGAACTGGCAAGCACCAGCAGCCTAGTACACCCTGGTCATACATCGAGCACTGCAGTAACACTTGGTGACGTGGCGAGTCCCATAAGTGCAGTTCAAGCTGGCGAGGTGGCAAGCACAAGTAGTGTCCCGCTGCCACCAAGAAGACAAAGACAGGCCCGTCGTGCCCATAGTGCCCTTCCTGCTGCATTGGCCAATCCGAATTGGGAACCCACCACTTCTGCAGCACCCGTACGTCCTCCCTTGCCAGAGATTGGAAACCAATTATGGTCTCAGAATTGAAGCTCTTTCTGGGCCTTTCCCTCAACATGGGCTTGAATTAAAGAGTAAGTTGCGGTCATATTGGTCCACTGACCCAATTTACCATGCGCCCGTGTTCTCTGTCTCCATGGCCAGGGCACGATATGAGCAGATTTTGCGGTTCATGCACTTCAACGACAATGAACTCTGTCATCCTCATGGAGACCCTGAATACGATCGGCTCTACAAAATTCGGCCCCTCGTAAACCACTTCAACCAACGTTTTGCAGACTTGTTTACTGCCCATCAAGTTGTCTGCGTTGATGAGTCCCTGATTAAATTTCCTGGCCGCTTGTCATTCAAACAGTACCTTCCCAGCAAGCGTGTCAGATACAGGGTCAAGATGTATAAGCTCTGTGACAGGGCCACAGGCTATACATGTAGATTTATGGTTTACGAGGGTAAAGATAGTCACGTAGAGCCGAGAAACTGCCCTGACTACATAGGAAGTGCTGGCAAGATAGTGTGGGACTTGGTGTCACCCTTATTCGGAAAGGGGTACCATTTATATGTGGACTATTATTACACGAGCGTGCCACTTTTTAGTCACTTGTTTGATCATCAGATTGGAGCATGTGGCACCGTGCGACCTAATCGCCGGGGCTTTCCCCAGCGGCTTGTAGATTCCCATCTTAGGCTGGGGGAGAGAGCCTGCTTGAAGTGTAATAATTTGCTCGCTATGAAGTGGAGGGATAAATAGAATGTTTTCGTTCTCACCTCACTTCATGCAGACACGACGGCCCAAATTACTACGGCGACTGGTATTGTAGAGAAACCCTTCTGTGTCCACAAATATAACCAAAATATGGGAGGGATGGACCTCAACGACCAGTTGTTGGCGCCGTACCTAGTTGCCCGTAAGGCCAGACGCTGGTACAAAAAAGTGTCTGTTTATTTCAATTGGCTTTGCTGAACGCTCATGTGCTATACAGAGCTTCAGGACGGACTGGATCCTTCCTTACATTCCAGGAAGAGATCGTCAGAGCCCTTCTGTATCCAGACGGTGCTCCACCTCACCATCCCCAACCAAATGCAGTAAGCCGGCTGCATGAGAGGCATTTTTCTTATGTCCTCCAGAGTACCCCTACCCAACGAGCCCCCCAAAGAAAATGTCGTGTCTGCAGAAAGCGTGGATTTAGGCATGACACCCGGTATTATTGTCCCTTCTGTCCTGGCAATCCTGGTCTTTGCATTGGTGAATGTTTTGAGCGCTACCATACACTAGTTGAGTTTCAGCGTAGGGTACAGCATTGCACAGACTAGTACACGCTTTCACAGGGTCTCCCAAGATGCCATTACATTTTGAGAGACCCAAACCTGGAACCGTTACAGTTTTAAAAGTTACAGTTAAAAAAAAAAATGTAAAAAAAAAAAAAAGTAAAAAAAAAAAATACACAAAAAAATATAAAATAAAAAATAACAAAAATAGTTGTTGTTTTATTGTTCTCTCTCTCTATTTTCTCTCTATTGTTCTGCTCTTTTTTACTGTATTCTATTCTGCAATGTTTTATTGTTGTTATGTTTTATCATGTTTGCTTTTCAGGTATGTAATTTTTTTATAGGTAAGGCAAAGTGTAGCGCTAAAGTGAAAATAAACCATAGACATACAAATTATAAAAATAAATAGGTATGTATCGGGTGTCTTGAATAAGGATTAAATGTCCATCAACAGATTAATGATTATAGCCCATATGTAATAAGGACCCTCGTGGTCACCAACTTTGAAAAACGTGCAAAATACCATCACCAACATAAAAATCTGTTAGGCTGTTCTTGCCCAAAAAAATATAATGAACAGTACGCAGCTGGCTTCTATTTTGTCCACCAATCATATATACTGAATCTTGATAATTGACAAGTAGGAAACAAATTCCGTAGACTACACCACAGTGTCCTCACGAAAACATGTGCAATTCCCACAACCAATAAAGGTGGAGGCTTACCGGAGAGTTTGAACCCAAATCAGCATATACTGTAAGGGTCAAACCAGCTTGTATTGCCCACCGGCAATGGGGGGAAGACCTTGGCAACCTGGAGGTAAAGGGATCCCAGGAGACTTCATGGAAGTATCTTCTCCACATAAATCGTTAAGCATCCCAGCATGTGGCCCATAAGGAATAAAAAAGGGGCCACATAGTGTGATTCCATAAACACAGTAATTTTAATAAAAAGGAAATACACTTACATTTAAGAAGATAAAAAAGCGCTTGTACATAAAATGAAGGCGGCAGTGGAGTCCTACCGATGCGTTTCGTCTAACAAGACTTCGTCTAGGGGTATCCATCCACTGCAGCCCGACTCCCTAATATAGGTACTGTAATCCCTGTAATGAGAATCCAGCCCATTCAATTCACTAATTTGGCACTTCCGGGTTGCCCAAAATTGCGGACCCGCGTGCGTTCCAAGCCTCGATCTCGTGAGTATATTTTGCGTTCCACCCCAATGAGATACATCCCAATAATCCTAATATAATAAAATCCTACTTCTCCCCTTTCTCCATGTAACAGGGAGAGAGTGTTATTGTACCTGGTTCCAATGTTTTGATGTTGTCAAAGCCTGAGATGTTTTTCTATATGTGCGAAGATGTTTCTCCGCACATCTCGCGATATGACGTTGTGACGTCATGACGCGGGACCGGGAATATACTTGAGCAAGCCTCGTTTTGGAACGGCTTGCATTCCAACTAAGCCTGGTTTCTAGGAAGCTTGCATTCCACCGCACGTTGTATCCACAAGCAGTACGGCGTCACCAGCGTCAGGCGTACCTACATAATTCCTCATAGGAAATCTTTTGTTTATCGATTTTTAAATGTAAAATGCAGAAGTGGGCAGTCAAAAGACACCTCGTATTTCTATCTACAGGAAGGAGTACTCATTTATATGAGTGTGTGCTGCCTTATACTCCTCCGCTCCACTTTATGTGAAATAGACACAAGTGGCAATACATTTAGCCCAAATCCAAATTATAATTATGAATCCATGTGTGTGACCAAATCGTATGTGAAGGACTACGTATGTATATAACATACAAGAAATTTTGTATGCAGAAAATTCAATGAAATGGATTCTCATAAGTACATACATTTCCAATTAATTATAGCAACCCAAAGGTCAGAAACTATGTATATAATCAGTATAAATCATACATACTCATCAATAGTTTACTAAAAAGTCTATGGATTATGATTGGTCTATAAAGGCATTGACATCAACCTCCACATTCATTCCTTGTGGGGCAAATGTCTGTAGTTCATGTATCCAGAACATTTCCAGACGGGATACCCCTCTGGTTCTGGCACCCCCTCTCCATGGTGGTGTATATTTGTCAATAATGACAAACTGTGATCCTTCTGGATTTCCATCGTGGAATTCTTTATAATGCCTCGGGACGGTGTGTTTTGAATCCCTACTTTTAATCAGGGCAATATGCTCCCCCACTCTTATGTGTATCTCCTGCCCGTAGCCGTAGAAGTGAATTCTGTCACTTTGCGAGTCCTTACAGTATTGTGTTGACATACAATACACTTCCTATACGGAAAAAAGCCAGTCCAGTCATGAAAAAAAGGATGGGTAGGATCGTTAATAATATTAGGAGCTACTCGACTTTGTAGTGATGGTGCACCTTTAAAAATGACTTTGGCTTCTTCTGGGATTAGCGGACCTAGGATGTTATCTTGCCTGAGGATATCCCAATATTTCTTCATGATGTTTTTAATTTGTCTATGTTGTATTGAAAAGGATGTCAACATGGCCCACCTGAACTTCCCATCCGACTCTTTTTTTGGTTTTATTTCAATTAGGGACTTTCTATCGGTGTCAGTAGCTCTTTGGATTTCAAGATCCAAACTGCTTCCATCATATCCTTTATCCATAAATTTTTGTTTCAAAATTTCTGCCTGTTCGATGAATACTTCTGTGTCAGTGCAGTTCCTACGAAGCCTTAAAAACTGACTTTGTGGAACTGCATTTAACCATGATGTGTGGTGACAACTATCCACAGGGATGAAACCATTACGGTCTGTGGATTTGAAGTATGTATTAAATCTGAATTGTTTGTCCACTATCTCAATCTGTAAGTCTAAAAAATGAATTTTGGTTTCACTGGCCTCATATGACAGAAAGATTCCTCTGTCATTCAAATTCAAACAATCAAAGAATTCTTTAAGGGTCTCCATTGTTCCACTCCACAGGAGGAGGATGTCGTCTATATACCTAGTCCATAGCACCAAGGACCTGGTTTCATGGGTATAGATGACATCCTCCTCCCATTTGGCACCCACAGGCTGCATGAAAAAAAGTTTACAATATATGCCCAACAAGGACCAGCGACGTACTGGTATGTTGCTGGACTTTGAGTGGTTATACCAGAATGATGCCTGCAGGTTTAGGTATCATCTTGGTATCATTCTTTTCAGCCAGCGGTCATGTAAAAGCAATCCTAGTGGCTAATTAGCCTCTAGACTGCTTTTACAAGCAGTGGGAGAGAATGCCCCCCCTCCCCACCATCTTCCATGTTTTTCTCTGGCTCTCCTGTCCCAACAGGGAACCTGAAAATGCAGCCGGTGATTCAGCCAGCTGACCATAGAGCTGATCAGAGACCAGAATGGCTCCAAACATCTCTATGGCCTAAGAAACTGGAAGCTACGAGCATTTCATGACTTAGATTTAGCCGGATGTAAACAGCGTCATTGGGAAATTGGGAAGGCATTTTATCACACCGATCTTGGTGTGGTCAGATGCTTTGAGGGCAGAGGAGAGATCTAGGGTCTAATAGACCCCAATTTTTTAAAAAAAGAGTACCTGTCACTACCTATTGCTATCATAGGGGATATTTACATTCCCTGGGATAACAATAAAAATGATTAAAAAACATAAAAATGAAAGGAACAGTTTAAAAATAAGATAAAAAAATCAAAAAAATAATAAAGAAAAAAAAAAAGCACCCCTGTCCCCCCCTGCTCTCACGCAAAGGCGAACGCAAGCGTTGGTCTGGCGTCAAATGTAAACGGCAATTGCACCATGCATGTGAGGTATCACCGCAAAGGTCAGATCGAGGGCAGTAATTTTAGCAGTAGACCTCCTCTGTAAATCTAAAGTGGTAACCTGTAAAGGCTTTTAAAGGCTTTTAAAAATGTATTTAGTTTGTCGCCACTGCACGTTTGTGCGCATGTCATGTTTGGTATTCATGTACTCGGCCTTTTTATTTCATCAAACATTTGGGCAATATAGTGTGTTTTAGTGCATTAAAATTTAAAAAAGTGTGTTTTTTCCCCAAAAAATGCGTTTGAAAAATCGCTGCGCAATTACTGTGTGAAAAAAAAATGAAACACCCACCATTTTAATCTGTAGGGCATTTGCTTTTAAAAAAATATATAATGTTTGGGGGTTCAAAGTAATTTTCTTGCAAAAAAAAATAATTTTTTCATGTAAACAAAAATTGTCAGAAAGGGCTTTGTCTTTAAGTGGTTATAAGAGTGGGTGATGTGTGACATAAGCTTCTAAATGTTGTGCATAAAATGCCAGGACAGTTCAAACCCCCCCCAAATGACCCCATTTTGGAAAGTAGACACCACACGCTATTTGCTGAGAGGCATGTCGAGTCTATGGAATATTTTATATTGTGACACAAGTTGCGGGAATAAGACAATTTTGTTTTAAAAAAATTTTTATGCACAAAGTTGTCACTAAATGATATATTGCTCAAACATGCCATGGGAATATGTGAAATTACACCCCAAAGTAAATTCTGTTGCTTCTCCTGAGTACGGGGATACCACATGTGTGAGACTTTTTGGGAGCCTAGCCGCGTACGGGACCCCGAAAACCAAGCACCGCCTTCAGGCTTTCTAAGGGCGTAAATTTTTGATTTCACTCTTCACTGCCTATCACAGTTTCAGAGGCCATGGAATGCCCAGATGGCACAAACCCCCCCCCCCCAAATGACCCCATTTTGGAAAATAGACACCCTAAGCTATTTGCTGAGAGGTATATTGAGTATTTTGCAGACCTCACTTTTTGTCACAAACTTTTAAAAATTGAAAAAAGAAAAAAAAAAAAATTTTCTTGTCTTTCTTCATTTTCAAAAATAAATGAGAGCTGCAAAATACTCACCAGTAATAGCTGGGATGTCTACTTTCCAAAATGGGGTCATTTTGGGGGGTTTTGTGCTATCTTGGCATTTTATGGCCTTCAAAACTGTGATAGGTTGTGAGGAGTGAAATCAAAAATGTATGCCTTTAGAAATCCTGAAGGCAGTGATTGGTTTTCGGGGTCCCGTACGCGGCTGGGCTCCCAAAAAGTCCCACACGTGGTATTCCCATACTCAGTAGAAGCAGCTAAATGTATTCTGGGGTGCAATTCCACATAGGCCCATGGCCTGTGTGAGCAATATATCATTTAGTGACAACTTTGTGCAAAAAAAAAATTTTTGTCACTTTCCCGCAACTTGTGTCAAAAAATAAAATATTCCATGGACTCAACATGCCTCTCAGCAAATAGCTTGGGGTTTCTAGTTTCCAAAATGGGGTCATTTGGGGTTTTTTTGTGACATCTGGGCACTTTATGGCCTTCAAAACTGTGATAGGTAGTGAGGATTGAAATCAAAATTTTATGCCCTTAGAAATCCTGAAGGCAGTGCTTGGTTTTTGGGGCCCTGTACGCGGCTAGGCTCCCAAAAAGTCCTAAACATGTGGTATTCCCGTACTCAGGAGAAGCAGCAGAATGTATTTTGGGGTGTAATTCTACATATGCCCATGGCATGTTTGAGCAATATATCATTTAGTGACAACTTTGTGCAAAAAAAAAAAAAGTGTTACATTCCCGCAACTTGTGTCAAAATATAAAATATTCCATGGACTCAACATGCCTCTCAGCAAATAGCTTGGGGTGTCTACTTTCCAAAATGGGGTCATTTGGGGGGGTTTTGTGCAATCTTGGCATTTTATGGCCTTCAAAAAACTGTGATAGGTAGTGAGGAGTGAAATAAAAAATTTACGCCCTTAGAAATTATGAAGGCGGTGCTTGGTTTGCGGGGCCCCGTACGCGGCTAGGCTCCCAAAAAGTCCCACACATGTGGTATCCCCATACTCAGTAGAAGCAGCTAAATGTATTTTGGGGTGCAATTTCACATAGGCCCATGGCCTGTGTGAGCAATATATCATTTAGTGACAACTTTTTGTAAATATATTTTTTTTTTTGTCATTATTCAATCACTTGGGACAAAAAAAAATATTCAATGGGTTCAACATGCCTCTCAGCAATTTCCTTGGGGTGTCTACTTTCCAAAATGGGGTAATTTGGGGGGGTTTTGTACTGCCCTGCCATTTTAGCACCTCAAGAAATGACATAGGCAGTCACAAAATAAAAGCTGTGTAAATTCCAGAAAATGTACCCTAGTTTGTAGACGCTATAACTTTTGCGCAAACCAATAAATATACGCTTATTGACATTTTTTTTTACCAAAGACATGTGGCCGAATACATTTTGGCCTAAATGTATGACTAAAATTTAGTTTATTGGATTTTTTTTTTATAACAAACAGTAGAAAATATCATTTTTTTTCAAAATTTTCGGTCTTTTTCCATTTATAGCGCAAAAAATAAAAACGGCAGAGGTGATCAAATACCATCAAAAGAAATCTCTATTTGTGGGAAGAAAAGGAGGCAAATTTTGTTTGGTTACAGCATTGCATGACCGCGCAATTAGCAGTTAAAGCGACGCAGTGCCAAATTGGAAAAAGTCCTCTGGTCCTTAGGCAGCATAATGGTCCGGGGCTGAAGTGGTTAATGGTTGTGCGCTTGTTTTTCGGAGATATATGTTTTTGAGCTTTTTTGTATTTAGGCTTACACAAGCAGCTGCACTCTTTTCACTTAGAGCAGAAATTTACGTTATAGCTATGTTGCTAGGCAGAACAGGGAAATGCCTTGTTTACACAGGCATCTCCTCGTTCTGCCACTCCATGACACGATCGTGGGACACCGGTGGACATCGAGTCCATGGGACCCACTGGCACAGTCACCGGAGTACATGGCGTGCGCGCACGCACATGATGCCGCGTCTTAAAGGGGACGTACAGGTACGCCCATTTGTGCAGCTGTGCCATTGTGCTGACGTACATCTTCGTGCGCTGGTCAGCAAGCGGTTAATTATTGTTTAATAAACTTTATTTGGTTAAAATAAACGAATAATGATTCATACTCTCAATGGTCTAAGGCTATTAATGGTGTACCTCAAGGTTCAGTTTTGGAACTCTTACTTTTTAACATATTTATGAATGCTATAGAGTCTGGGATTTAAAGTACCATTTCAAGGTTTGCAGATGACACAAAGCTTTGTAGTGGAATAACGATCTTACAGGATGTCTCAAACATACAAGCCAACCTCAATGCACTATTTAATTGGATAAAAGGGATGAGGCCACGGTTCAAGTCGAACGTAAGTTAGTTCGACTCAAACATCGGATGTTTGTTTGCTCGCAAACAAACCGAACATATGGGGCATTCGTGGGAAATTTGAGCGCCGTGGAATGCCCCATATGCAAGATTACAGTGCATTGACGTCTAATGATTGGCCAAAGCATGCACCTGACCTTCATGCTTTGGCCAATCACAGCACACTCTGATGTGAGAGCCATAATTGGCCAAAGGCAGGCTAACTCTTTCTGCTCAATTTTCCAAGAAGATATACTTACTGAATTGAAAAAAGCAAAAAGGATTTCTAAAAGCCTGGGTGTTCACTGATAACAGTAATGCCGCGTACACACGATCTGACTTTCCAGCAGACTTGGTCCGACGGTCTTTCCGCCGGACTTTCCGCCGGACTACCTGAATTGACGGACTTGCCTACACACGGCCGGACTTTCCGGCAGGCTAGGTCCGCACATCTTTCCGTTGGACTTTTGCCAGAGTTATGGCGGACTTTCAGAATGAACGGACTTGCCCACACATGGACAAGTCCGTTCATTTTGAACGTGACTCGGGTACGACGGGACTAGAAAAGGAAGTCAATCTCGCCGCTTTTATTGGCGAGATTGTCACCTTGCGAGCCCCGTCACAGGGCATACCAGGCCCTTAAGTCTGGTATGGATTTTAAAGGGAACCCCCTACGCCGAAAAAACGGCATGGGGTCCCCCCTAGAATCCATACCAGACCCCGATCCAAACACGCAGCCTGGCCGGTCAGGAAAGGGGGTGGGGACGAGCGAGCACCCCCCCCCCTGAACCGTATCAGGCCGCATGCCCTCAACATGGGGGGTGGGTGAAAATAAGGAAGTTGATAGCCAGTAGCCAATAGCTGCCCTAGCGTTGGTTTTAGTCCGTTGGACTAGCATACAGACGAGCGGATTTTTCGACTGGACTCAAGTCCGTCGGAAAGATTTGAAACATGTTTTATTTCTAGGTCCCTTGGACTTTTGGGAAAAAAAAGTTTGCTGGAGCCCACACACAATTGAATTGTCAGACGGAGTCCGGTCCGCCAAACCAAGTCTGCCGGAAAGTCCGCTTGTGTGTACGCAGCATAAGAATAACAATAAAATATAGCTGCCATTAAATACATATGCAGTATAATTGCATTTAGTCTATAAATACAAGGTATTTTAAAACAAAACACACATTGATAAAAGCCGCTGACCTTTGCATGTATATCTAAAAGAATATTAGAAAAAAACATTCCCTTTAATGCCCAGATATTAAAGAAAATGTATCAGCATTATCTCCTAATGCATTCACTGACATTTCTACATAATATTTAATACATGAAAAACAATTTTAGTTTGTCCTGTAATACCAATCCAAATTTGTTTTTATTGTGTCTTACTTTTTTCAATAATTGAGCCCACCTGAAGCCAATCTCACAAATACTCAATATGCTGTAACTATTCTGGCTAGATGCATATCAGGAGAAAGATAAAATTGATCATCCAAAATTCCCCAGAATGGAAACCAAGGTTTCAACATTGTTCTGGAGTGTCAGTTTCACTCTATAAATTACAGTTTGCCACAAAAGTTTGCTGCAGTAAGCTTTCTTGCATTAGCAGTTTACTTTAGGTATGGCTACCTTTTTAATGTTCACAGCAGAGATGCAAGGTGAATTAGTCTTCATTTATGCCACATATTTTAACTCCATGTCTGTTCTTTTGTTTTTCTCTGCTGCCCAGTTTGTCAGACTGCACTATTGTGAGACACCACTGACATCCACATATGGTTTCCTTCTACAGTGACAATGCTGAGGCCAGAAAAATAAATATTACATGACCCACAACTGATTGCTAATAATAGAACTCTATAGCAGGCTAAATGTTGCAATAGCAGTCACTGTTCACTGGAATAAAATGCTAACACTTGGCATGTGGACTGTGAGACATCCACTTCATGATGATATGATTGGGAAACAAATATAGAATTGCTGGTGAGTCTGCTGATCAAAAAAAATGTGTTTTAAATTAAATGTTAACCAAAATAGCAACCTGTTTATCACATTTACCTGTAAGTTTGAAGTAAAGTAAAGAAATTCTAAGAAACAGGAGAGAAGAGTAATAAAAAAAGGCAGGTACTACTCTTGTTTTTATTTAACCTTTAGAGTTATACATCTCCTCTAATACCAATTAAGCCCAAGCCTTCACTAAATCCAGTTTAGCAGCTAAACCATTTTGCTTTTTCCTGTTTTTTTGTAACTGTAATGCCCTGTACACACGGTCGAATTTTCCGATGGAAAATGTCCGATCGGAGCGTGTTGTCGGAAATTCCGACCCACAAAGTTTGAGAGCAGGATATAAAATTTTCTGACAACAAAATCCGTTGTTGGAAATTCCGATCGTGTGTACACAAATCCGACATACAAAGTGCCACGCATGCTCAGAATAAATAAAGAGATGAAAGCTATTGGCCACTGCCCCGTTTAGAGTCCCGACGTACGTGTTTTACGTCACCGCGTTCAGAACGATCGGATGTTCCGACAACTTTGTGTGACCGTGTGTATGCAAGACAAGTTTGAGCCAACATCCGTCGGAAAAAATCCTAGGATTTTGTTGTCGGAATGTCCGAGCAAAGTCCGACCGGGGCATTAAGAGTAAAAAAACCCACATAGGAGTGTTTTAACACAATGAATGACAGCAGCAGCTTGTCCTACTAAGGACCACATCATACAACATGATTTTTGCTAGCTACAAAATCACCATAATATTGGAGAGATATTGGATGAAAGAACAATATGACACTATATACAAAAACATTTGTAGCTATATTCTTTCTTTAAAACCCAACATCAGGTTCTGAGCTCATTCCGCTCAGAACCAGATGTTGGATTTAAAAAAAAAAAATAGAATGCATTGCTTACTCCATCTTCATACTCCAGGACTGAATTTCATGTCCTCCCCCACAACTTTTTATCACTCTTCTTTTGGGTTATTTGATGCCTAGCAACAGCTGCTTCCTAGGAGCCCAGGTTGTTTGATACTATCCTTGGAATGCATCATTAAACAGCCTAGGTTAAAAGCCTCATACACATGGCTAGTCTATTTTTTTATTTTTTGTTCAACTCAGCGGTTGAACTGACAGCTCAGAATGTGATGTTAGTACAACGATCTCCCCTTCTGTGCTATTGTGTTCCGACAGTGGGACAGCCCCCTCACCAGAACACTCCGGTCAGTGCTCTCAGCAATTTGCTGAGGGCACTGATCGAGAGCTGTTCTGCAGACCTTTTTTGGCCATGAGCCTTTGATAGAAGCCAGCTGGACAGCCGGCTTCTGTCGGACCAGTTTCTTTTGAATCGGCCGATGCCGCCCAACATTTGGAAGGACAGGCAAAAGATGAGCCTGGAGTTGAACTTAAAAGAGTAACTCTACTTTTGTTGAGAAAAAAAAAACAATCTCCTCTGGGTGATCTGTGTACTTAACAAGTATTTTACAAAACTTTGTAGCGGTGTTCTACCTGTATGTTCTACTATGTTCTTGAAAGCCTGGTTCCTGAATAGGAGTGTCTGTGTTCAATCTAATCAGCTGTACTTGCAGTCTTCCAATGAGGAAAGTTCCATCGCCTTTAGGGAGTATCTCACCAAAATCATAAATTCTCTAGCAGAGAATGCCTTTGATTTTACTTGTATCTTTTTGCAGACTTCTGGGAAATCAGTAAACCAATCACAGATTCTGGGGAAGTTCTCTACACCCACTGTGTACAGAAGGCTTGCGTGTTATCATTTTGCATTGAATTTTACAGAAAGTCGCAACTGCTGCAGATTGAAAAGGAAGGTCATTTTTAATGCCCTTAAAATACAAAATGACTTGCGTAGCAATTGTATCTGCTATACTATTTTTCTATTTGCTATATTTTTTTCATGAAAATGGGGTTACTCTTTACCCCAAAAGGGCTTCCATGTCCAGCTTACAAATAAAGAAAAGGTTACATTGCAGAAACACAGTAGAGACAATAATTTGTAATTGCTCAAGTACTGATTGCCTTATATCACTTAGATAGGATACATTTAACAATATGTAGCAAGGGCCCCGACCCCTAGAGGCCTAATGGTGGTGCTGCTGCAGAGTTTTTTTGGCGCAGAAGTCAGTGCTGGCACAGCGTGGAGTGTAGTGTTAATTTTGGCAGCAAATTTTGATTTAGTTTAATGCCGCGTACACACGAGCGGATTTCTCATCGGAAAAAAATATGACGGCTTTTCCGACGGGATTCCGCTCAAGTTTGCCTTGCATACACACGGTCACGCAAAAGTTCGCTGAAATTATGACCGCCAAGAACGCGGTGACGTACAACACTACGATGAGCCGAGAAAATGAAGTTCATGCGTCGAATTGTTTATGAGGATAGCATAATTCTGATAAGACATAATTTATTAAAGTAATAAAAGTTACACTTACAATGTGAAAGTTTAAAAGTAGCAAAGTAGCCGGCCAGCTGTGCAAATGATGATGTCAGCACGTCAGCTCTTCCCAATGTACGTTTCGTCAAATAGTGACGTTGTCTGTCACTATTTGATGAAAAGTACATCGGGAGGGGCTGAGGTGCTGACATCATCGTGTGCAGGTGTCTAAGCAGACAATGTGAAAGTTTAAAAGTAGCAAAGTAGCCGGCCAGCTGTGCAAATGAAGATGTCAGCACGTCAGCTCTTCCCAATGTAGGTTTCGTCAAATAGTGACGTTGTCTGTCACTATTTGATGAAAAGTACATCGGGAGGGGCTGACGTGCTGACATCATCGTGTGCAGATGTCTAAGCAGACGGGCGTTTTGCACAGCAGGCTGGCTACTTTGCTACTTTTAAACTTTCACATTGTAGGTGTAACTTTTATTACTTTAATAAATGATGCCTTATCGGAATTATGCTATGGTGAAATCCTCTTTCATTCCGGGCAACATCTGACCATCTTGTGGGAACCTTCCTGATCAGGGGATCTGTACTGTTTTGCTGGCCACATTCCTTGGATCAATTGGAGGCACTGGTTCATATGTCTGGATAAAGGCCCTGACCGGATATTTGGTCACAAGCTTATCTAGCTTGCCATATGGTAAGCGTGCATTTTATGTGGTATTCACATTTTGGTTGCGGTGGAGGAATCGTCACTTTTTCAACATTTATATATATTTGGTTCACGGATTTTGGTTGTGATTGAATTTACAGTAGAAAAGTTCTACCTTACAACATATTATGAACTGTTTTTTTGGTTTATTTTTATATACACCTTGGACTCTTATTTTTTTCACTGATTAATTGGTTTTGGGTGTATTCATATTTAATTTTATTTTTATTGGTCAATACCTGTAATATTATTTATTCATTCTTTTTTGTGGTTCATATTTAACGCTGCTACAATTTTTTCCATTTATTTAATGTGTGCACCTCATTTTTAGTGGCGGATTTTATTTATTTATTTATTTATTATTTAATTTATTTTGGTGTTAACAGCGCAGTATTTTATTTTGATATATATATATATATATATATATCTATATCTATATATCTATATATAAATATAGATATATAGATATAGATATATATATATATCTATATCTATATATATATGTGTGTGTGTGTGTGTATATGGATATATAGATATATAGATATATATATCTATATATACATATTGTATGCCCATTGACTTTCTCTAAGTTGTCTATTGCCTATATTCTTAGCTACATATCTCTGGCTGTTATCCAGAGTGACCATGATGAATAGTATAGTTATATAAACTTGCTGCTGTACCAAATGCATCTCTCCTTATCGGAATTGCTCCCTTGCATTTTGTTAACTGAGTTTTAGATGACCTAAAGTGCCTTTTTTGTACCTTTTTGATTTTGTGCTTATCTCTGTACTCTTGTACTGTTTGTTGTTTTATTTTTTAATAAAACATTTGAACTAAAATTAATATAACTAACTCTACATAAATGAATGCCCATCTGATCACAACCAATGAGAAATGTTAACAAGATCCTTTAATATTGTTTTAGCAACCATTTTACTATTATGAGATCTGTATCAGAAATAGTAAAATGCTTAAATTGGTTTTGGTATGATCACTGGAAAAACAACTCTGTCACCAGACCAGATTCATTTCTAAAAAAATATTTCCATAAGATTATGTGTGCATTATCTTATGCATGTTGTTTTCCTGTAAAGCCTGTAAAGCCTCCATTGTGTAGACAATAAAAGCCCTGAGATTGATGTTGGGGCACAGCAATTTGGATGTGATGTCAGCAGCCACAGCAGACTTAGTGTTGTCACTCAACTGACAATCTAGAATTCCCTTTCACTCGACTCCTTCAAAAACATAACAAGTCATGTGGGGAGGTGAGGGGAGGAGATTCTGGGGTAGAACAGGGCTATAATGTGAATTCAGGTGGCTAGAATCAGAAGTTTCCTCTGGCCACTATGACAAGTGTTTGCAAATAGCTGTGACTGCTCAGCCTACAAAACATCAACAGGCTGATGGCAGCCTAAAACCAATGGGAGCGGAATCTATCAAATAAAAAATGTAAATTTTCTGCTAATAAGCAAGGTGGTGTCAAATAAGAGCATGGGGGGTGCTCACTGGCCTGGGGAATATGTACCAATGTACAAATTAAAAAAAAAATCCATGTGGCTGGGAACAGTGATTTTTTTAAGCACTGACATTTGTAAAGGAAAAAGGAGTGTTAAATTGCTGGCAAATGACACCTCCCTCTTGATTATGAGAAAAAATAGACACACCATCCACAATTCACCATGCCTCTGTCTTACTCAATAACCTTTGGAGGTCACCACCTCTAACGGGTTTTGTCACCCTTTCCAGGGCAACAGAGTTAGAAACCAGATAAACAGCCATCATAAGTGTCTCTGAAGTGACCAACAAATGTTTTATAATATACTGTAATTGGTAGTGGCTGTATAGTGTTCCCGAATTCTAGTTCTTAATGTGCTCCTCTTACATTCCACATACTGCAATGAAAAACATGTGCATAATATTGAATACAAAACATTACATGTCCCACAGTTTATATTGTCCAGTAGGGATGAGCTTCGAGTTCGAGTCGAACTCATGTTCGACTCGAACATTGGCTGTTCGCAAGTTCGCCGAACAGCGAACAATTTGGGGTGTTCGCGGCAAATTCAAATGCCGCGGAACACCCTTTAAAAGTCTATGGGAGAAATCAAAAGTGCTAATTTTAAAGGCTAATATGCAAGTTATTGTCATAAAAAGTGTTTGGGGACCTGGGTTCTGCCCCAGGGGACATGGATCAATGCAAAAAAAAGTTTTAAAAACGGCCATTTTTTCAGGAGCAGTGATTTTAATAATGCTTAAAGTCAAACAATAAAAGTGTAATATCCCTTTAAATTTCATACCTGGGGGGTGTCTATAGTATGCCTGTAAAGGGGCGCATGTTTCCTGTGTTTAGAACAGTCTGACAGCAAAATGACATTTTGAAGGAAAAAACTCATTTAAAACTACCCGCGGCTATTGCATTGCCGACAATACACATAGAAGTTCATTGATAAAAACGGCATGGGAATTCCCCAAAGGGGAACCCCGAACCAAAAAAAAAAAAGACGTGGGAGTCCTCCTAAATTCCATACCAGGCCCTTCAGGTCTGGTATGGATATTAAGGGGAACCCCAGCCAAAAAAAAAAACGGCGTGGGGTCCCCCCAAAAATCCATACCAGACCCTTATCCGAGCACGCAACCTGGCAGGCCGCAGGAAAAGAAGGGGGGACGAGAGTGCGGCCCCCCCCTCCTGAACCGTACCAGGCCACATGCCCTCAACATTGGGAGGGTGCTTTGGGGTAGCCCCCCAAAACACCTTGTCCCCATGTTGATGAGGACAAGGGCCTTATCCCCACAACCCTGGCCGGTGGTTGTGGGGGTCTGCGGGCGGGGGGCTTATCGGAATCTGGAAGCCCCCTTTAACAAGGGGACCCCCAGATCCCGCCCCCCCCTGTGTGAAATGGTAAGGGGGTACTTACCCCTACCATTTCACTAAAAAACTTTAAAAAATGTTAAAAATGACAAGAGACAGTTTTTGACAATTCCTTTATTTAAATGCTTCTTCTTTCTTCTATCTTCCTTCATCTTCTGGTTCTTCTGGTTCTTCTGGCTCTTCTGGTTCTTCCTCCGGCGTTCTCGTCCAGCATCTCCTCCGCGGCGTCTTCTATCTTCTTCTCCTCGGGCCGCTCCGCACCCATGGCATGGGGGGGAGGCTCCCGCTCTTCTCTTCTTCTCTTCTTCTCTTCTTCATTTTCTTCTCCGGGCTGCTCCGCAACCCATGCTGGCATGGAGGGAGGCTCCCGCTGTGTGACGGCGCTCCTCGCCTGACAGTTCTTAAATAACGGGGGGCGGGGCCACCCAGTGACCCCGCCCCCCCCTGACGCACGGTGACTTGACGGGACTTCCCTGTGGCATTCCCCGTGACGTCACAGGGAAGTCCCGTCAAGTCACCATGCGTTATTTAAGAACTGTCAGACGAGGAGCGCCGTCACACAGCAGGAGGCTCCCTCCATGCCAGCATGGGTTGCGGAGCGGCCCGGAGAAGAAAATGAAGAAGAGAAGAAGAGAAGAAGAGAAGAGCGGGAGCCTCCCCCCCATGCCATGGGTGCGGAGCGGCCCGAGGAGAAGAAGATAGAAGACGCCGCGGAGGAGATGCTGGACGAGAACGCCGGAGGAAGAACCAGAAGAGCCAGAAGAACCAGAAGAACCAGAAGATGAAGGAAGATAGAAGAAAGAAGAAGCATTTAAATAAAGGAATTGTCAAAAACTGTCTCTTGTCATTTTTAACATTTTTGACAGTTTTTTTTGTGAAATGGTAGGGGTAAGTACCCCCTTACCATTTCACACAGGGGGGGGGCGGGATCTGGGGGTCCCCTTGTTAAAGGGGGCTTCCAGATTCCGATAAGCCCCCCGCCCGCAGACCCCCACAACCACTGGCCAGGATTGTGGGGATGAGGCCCTTGTCCTCATCAACATGGGGACAAGGTGTTTTGGGGGGCTACCCCAAAGCACCCTCCCAATGTTGAGGGCATGTGGCCTGGTACGGTTCAGGAGGGGGGGCGCACTCTCGTCCCCCCCCTTTTCCTGCGGCCTGCCAGGTTGCGTGCTCGGATAAGGGTCTGGTATGGATTTTTGGGGGGACCCCACGCCGTTTTTTTTTTTTGTTGGCGCGGGGTTCCCCTTAAAATCCATACCAGACCTGAATGGTCTGGTATGGAATTTAGGGGGAACCCCACGTCATTTTTTAAAAAAAATTTTGGCCGGGGTTCCCCTTAATATCCATACCAGACCTGAAGGGCCTGGTATGGAATTTAGGAGGACTCCCACGTAATTTTTTTTTTTTTTGGTTCGGGGTTCCCCTTTGGGGAATTCCCCTGCCGTTTTTATCAATGAACTTCTATGTGTATTGTCGGCAATGCAATAGCCGCGGGTAGTTTTAAATGAGTTTTTTCCTTCAAAATGTCATTTTGCTGTCAGACTGTTCTAAACACAGGAAACATGGCATACAGGCATACTATAGACACCCCCCAGGTACGAAATTTAAAGGGATATTATACTTTTATTGTTTGACTTTAAGCATTATTAAAATCACTGCTCCTGAAAAAACGGCCGTTTTTAAAACTTTTTTTTGCATTGATCCATGTCCCCTGGGGCAGGACCCAGGTCCCCAAACACTTTTTATGACAATAACTTGCATATAAGCCTTTAAAATTAGCACTTTTGATTATTCATGTTCGTGTCCCATAGACTTTAACGGTGTTCGCGTGTTCAAGCGAACTTTTTTCCTGTTCGCATGTTCTGGTGCGAACCGAACAGGGGGGTGTTCGGCTCATCCCTATTGTCCAGTGACTGTGCAATATTTGTGACTAGTGTCCCTAAAATAGGCATTCCAATTATTTCCAGTTAAAACCCGTCTTGTCTACTCCTCTTATATTGTGGTGTGAAGAAACTGCTTACATGCTCTCCAGCAATTCTACAATATTTGTGGTTACTTTCTCTGAAGTAATACGCTATATTTTTTTAGTTAAAAAAGTTGTAAAACCTTACATATACCCAGTGAAGTGAACAACCTCAGAGATGACACAAATCTCCCTACATAAGTTTTACTTGTTTATCTGCAGCCCTCTCTGTCCCTCACCTCTTCAAAAGGGCAGAATCATGTTAAAAATCCTTCTGCATGTGTAAGGAGCAGAGGTGAGGGGGCAGAGAGGCTGCAGTTACAGTGTGTGAGAGCTGTTTGGAGGAAAGGAATACACCCTCCTTCACACAGCAGAAGAAATTTGTTGTGAATAGGCAAGCTGCATGCTGAGCTTCCTCCCCAACACAAATGTATCTCATGTGTCAGGAAAACATCTTAAAAGTGACACATGCTGATAACAGAAGAACGAAGCACCAGAGAGAAACGACACTTAGAGCTTTGGAGATAGAGTAAACAATACAGACATATGTGTTTTGCTTAGATTTCATGACTGAGGTTTACAACCACTTTAAGGATAAAGCCTGCCTCGTCCCTCCCTCTTATATTGTGGCATAACCAAGTTGTTTACAGTATTTGTTGACATTAGTTCCAAAATAATTCACTCTAATTTTTATTTCTGCGTAAAACCTGCCCCATCTCTTTCTCTTACATTGTGGCTCATGAATTTTCTATTTATAGCTTTTTCTTTTTTCTGGCACACCTCCCATGAAGGTTAAATTAATACAATATTATTTGATTAAGAATGTATGCACTTTGTTGCCAACATTTGTAAGAGTTACTTGCTAAAACCACAATGACATTTTAGGGTTCTCAGAGGCTTCTTTTAGCATCAAAAGACCAACTCTTATGCCTAATTTTCAGGGCTGGCCAGTCCTAGACATGTTACAGTGATTAACCACTTCAGCTCTCGAAGGTTTACCTCCCTTCCTGACCAGGACATTTTTGCAATACTGCACTACTCTGATTTAACTGACAATTGCACGGTCTGCGATACTGTACCTAAGTAAAATTTATGTCCTTTTTTTTCTGACAAATAGAGCTTTCAAAAGTGGTGGTATTTGATCACCTCTGTGGGGGGGGGGGGGGTTGCGCTAGAAACAAGGAACAACCTACAATTTTGAAGAAAGAGCAATATTTTTTACTTTCTGCTCAAAAACATATCCAATAAAAAAAAATTGGTAAATCCCAATAAGCGTATATATTGATTGGTTGGCACAAAAGTTACAGTGTCTACAAACTATGGTATTTTTTAATGTATTTATTTATTTTTACTAATAATGGCTGCGGTCAATGACTTATAGTGGATAGTCCAGATGGTCCAACGCGTTTCAGAACTGTAAAGACGTCCCTTCATCAGGGAAAAGTCATTGAGCAGGATCACACTATATAATGAAATCAAAATTAAACATATTGAGTAACATATTACATACATCATAGCATAGCAACCAAGCCCCAGTAGGTTAGCACAATATAAACGGGAAACAAAAAAAGGAAACACTTGAAATGAAGTCCACAGATATACTACCATGTAAGGGGGAGACCCTTCTGTTCCAGCGCACACTTGTGGTAAATGGCATCCCAAAGATCACACCAGGGGGATCCTGAGCCTCCACTGCATGGCGCCCCCGCAGCGCCACAACATAGAGTAGGCTGTGCGGAGCAGCGTCCTGCAGCGGAGGCCCACTGACTCATGTAAGCGGCCAAGGGGGCGGATGAAAGCCGAGTAAATGCCAGAGGCACCCCAGCAAAACAGCCGCCCATAACCAAGCCGTAAAGAGTGGGCCCCCCAGAGAAACAAGTTTCCCCGGTAGGCCCCCATGCGGCGGGACAGGGAGGGACCAACATAAAGCTGCCATGTGACCCACAGCAGTTACCAATGAACCAAACAGAGTGACAATGCGGGCAGAAAGCCAGGCGAAGGTGAAACATAAAACACTTGGATTAAAATCGGCCAATAATCAATATAGATACAATCACATAGCACTATTACAAAAAAAGGGAACATTCAATATCCCCAAGACAAATATCAATCAAATGGGAGCAGCTAAGGAACAAATCACATGGAACAAAGAATATAAAAGTAAAAAGAGGAAGGGAATCACCAAACGCCAGGAAGGAGAGTAAAGGAGAATTATCTCAATCCTTCTCACATCCACCCAATGAAAAGCTTTCCAAAAAAGGTCTATAGCTAAGCTGTCCATTGAGCAGGGTGAGGTTGCCCCAAGGTCCGCAATCCAGTGGGTCTCACGTTGCAGGAGGACCTTGTTCCAATTCCCGCCCCTCGGGCTTGGATGGACCCTATCCAGGATCAAAAACTCGATGCTGGGAAATTTGCTCTGATGCTTGTCGATGACATGTCTCCCTAAAGGGAGCTCTGGGTTTACCTTTTTCATCGACGTTATATGTCTGGAGGCTCCTTGATGAAATTTTAATTTAGTCTTGCCCACACAGAATTGTTGACTTTGGTATGTGAGAAGATATACCACCCCCTCGGTTTTATAGTTGAAAAATTTATTAGGTTTGTATAATCGTCCATTGGGAAGTATAGTGTCCTGCCTGGTATTAATATATTGGCATATATTGGCCGTTGTCTCTCTATTTGATCATATGAAGGTGGGTTCTGGCTCCATGAGTGGCGTGTTGAGATGCCCCTTCTTTTCCACAGATTGTACCACTTGCTCACTAAGATTCTCTTTAATCTGAGGCACTTGAATTAACTTTCCACCTAACTAGGTACTCCCTGATGTTGTTTTTTGTAGATCACTTTTTAAGTGGATAGATGTGGATTAACTAGAGCAAACTGAAGGGGTTATCTATACATCTTCCTTTATAGTTTTGCAAGCTGCCTGTCTATCCTTTATTGGATTTTATGGAGGTAGGATTCAGTAATATAGCTAATCACATAAATTATGTTTTGTATTTTTGTTAAACCATATTATTACTAAGCAATATCTTACATATATCTCCATAGATCCTTAATTGAAGCAACGGACTGTGGTACAAACCGCATCCTAACATCTCATGTGTGGTCTCTCTCGGTTATTGCAATTGGAGTGGATCAGTGTGAACAGGTGTGGACCAACGACCGACCTCATTGTCCTTTGGACACTGGGGCGGTTGATATGTGATACAGTTACCTTCATGATTCCAGCAGTGAGACTTTTATGGTGACCCTCTTTGGGTATGTCCCCTCTTTGCATTATTATGTTGTATGTTCCTCATTCAAAGCAATTATTTAGACTGATGTATGTAATATGTTACTCAATATGTTTAATTTTAATTTCATTATATAGTGTGATCCTGCTCCATGACTTTACCCTGATGAAGGGACGTCTTTACAGTCCCGAAACGCGTCGGTAAGTCTGGACTATCTAGGATAATCACTACCATCGACATCATTGTTTTTAGTGGTTTTCTAATATTTGTATTTATGTACAGTGTTATGTCATATTGTATATTCTAAATAAATGATTTTATCTTTTTTTTTGTTGTCGTTAAAGTCCCACTTTTTTGGGGGGTATCCTCTTTATCTCTTATCCCAGGGATGTTGGCAACCTCTATGGTTCAGTTGGATGTTCATCTTTTTTTAGTGACTTATAGTGGGACTACGATATTGCAGCGGACAAATCGGACACCTGACACTTTTGACACTTTTTTGGGGACCAGTGACACTAATACAGTGATCAGTGCTAAAACTATGCACTGTCACTGTACTAATGACACTGGCAGGGAAGGGGTTAACATCAGGGGTGATCAAAGGGTTAAATGTGTGCCTAGGGAATGCTTACTAACTGTGGGGGAGGTGCTTTTACTACTGGAAGACATGGATCTGTGTTTCTGCTTCACAAACACAAGATCCCTGGCCTGTGTACTCACAGAATGACAGTCTGCCTTGTTCACTGTCACTGTCAAACTGTCATTCTGTCAGAGTAACGAATGAAGGGCGGGTCCCGGCGGACATTGCGTCCGTGGGACTCGCTGTGTAAAATCAGAGCGGGAGCAAGCCGCCGTCACATGCTTATTTTTTTATATTATGGTACTGTATTTACACAAAATTCAAATACTTCATAATAGCCCTTTTAGGGACGAGACTAATAATTACTACTGCATGTGATATCTATATTACCTGGTGTCAACTCTCTGCTTGCTATCTGCCCCATGGACAACAATAGAGTATTAACACCAGAGTAGGAAGTGACTGATGAAGCACTAAAGCTGAACAACATAACATATGAACGACATATATTAGCTTTATTGTGCAGTCTGGGAATCATAAGCCTTGCTTAACAGAATTAAAGTCCCTCCCAAAATGAAGAAGTTCACATATATTTTAACTGTATATTTATCTAGTTGTCTAAAGTTGCACTACAAGATTTATCAGGATGGAGAAATAGTATTATGCAGAGTCTTAACATTCTTTGCTAAGTTATTTATTGACATTTTTGATATACCAAAAAACATTGTAAGAACTATATAGCTATGACTCCTTACTGAAATAACACTTTTATTGACAAGACTTTAGATAGATATATATCCTTGTGTATTACTACAAAGTACAAACTGCTTAGCATTGCAGCTTCATACCTGACAAGCGAAGAGCATTATCTCTGGGAAGCTTGTCAATAATGCTCACTAATCTCATATGTTGGCATTACACTGATTGCTGAAAGCTAATTGGAACATATAATGTTATACATTTTGCTTGCCTATTGTAAAAACAATTACATGTATTAATATTGATGAAACAACAAACATTGCTACAGTTTCCTTCTCTACTTGCTGAGGTCGACCATTCAGCTATATATTCTAACAAACATTCTTCAAGTGACTTGTCACTTTCTTAATACATAAAAAGGATGATCAAAAAGAGCCCATAAAGTGCAGGAATGAAGGCAGATTTACAATTGTATCATAGTTTAACTAATTTACTGATGAAGTCAGAAGACGCAATGCACCAGTGTAATACATTTCCCTGAACACTTTAAATATGTATTTAAAGTGTAAAAAATAGCTAAAAAAATGTTTATAAATTTAGCAAAATGGGAATCTGATACAGATTGGATTGCTGTGCTATTGTTTAAATTGGTATATCTACACTGATCATCTGCAATAACATAGTAACTATGTTTCTAAATAACATTATTGTAATTCGTTTTTTGTCAACTGTGTCCCCTCTGAGAGATTTATATTTACTTCCTGCACTGTAGACACAGAAGGAAATAAGAGGGATCTCCCCAAAGTGAGGTAAATCCTCTCTTACACACTTATCACCAGAACATATGTGTGCATTTGAAGATTTATTTCCATTACTGTTCTAATGATAGCTTAAAACATTGGATTTACACTCACAATCCCAGTAACAGTGCTTACAAGAACAAATGGAGGGAGGTAAGCTGGTCATAGATGGGTAGAATTTTTAATGCAAATTCTTAGGAAAAGAATGTTCTAAGAAAGTTGGTTAATTCTTCTAATTATTAGTGGATCAAATCGATGTTAGTTTTTGACCCTAGTGACATGAAAATTTGAAGGAGCAGGATGGGAATTTCTAATAGTGTATGTGGTTCTTATTCAGTAAGCTCCATTCATTTCAAATTCAAATTTAAAAGCTAAAAAGTAAAAATTTGCTAAAAAAGATATTTCCACATACCACAATTTATTTTTCTTGAAGTCCACTGAGGAAATCTAGGAGTTTTAAAATATTCAGGTTGTACTGCCGCCTACAGGACAATACGGCTGTAAGCTGTCCTCTGTACAACCTCTCCTCTACTCAGCATGATTCTTAGTTTTTTAAGCAAGCAGTACATAAGACCACTAACATAGAGGGGCAGGACCTGTGTGCTTCAATGGACTTCAAGAAAGATTTTACACTAAGTACACAAATCTTATTTTCAATATCTTTATTTTTTGAGGGACACCAAAGTCCAGATATTTTTAAACTGTCTAAAAGGTGTCCAGCTGAGAGGCTGGCATTAGCTACTGAGAGGTCCAGCAGGGATAAACACCGAAATCAAGGCTGGATGAATAAAATGCCATGCAAAACAGGGAAACTGTTAGGACGAAGGAGAGGGCACACAGGATCAACCAGGTGCTCCAGAGCAGGACAGAGAATCACCTTTAAAGGGAAACTAGTTTTTGAAGAATTTTGGATGCAATCCAGCAAAAACGGGATGACTTATCAACCTCCAAAAACAGGTGGAAAAAACACTACCCAAATGGGAAGAAAACTAAACTAACAATGAAATGTGGTCAACAAAAAAAAAATAGGAGACCATAAGGGTAAACCACAGACAGTTCAAGCCTAGCATTTTAAACTTTAAACTTCAGGAAAAGGAAGTACCAAAACAAGGAAAGAAGTTGCCTGATAAAACAATCAATTCTGCAATGGGATAGCCATGGGTATATGATCTCTCATAGCATAACATTCCAATAGTTAGAAGGGAATGGTTAAAACTGGAATCCTCCTAAAATAGATAGTAGCCCAGTATCAGAAAGAAGGAGTCCTTCCAGCCAAACAACTAGGGGTGTTCCTGGTGTTAGATAGACCAAATTACAAATCTGCTTCAGCTATTACCAATGTGATTCTAATGCCCTGTACACACGGTCGGACTTTGTTCGAACATTCCGACAACAAAATCCTAGGATTTTTTCCCACAGATGTTGGCTCAAACTTGTCTTGCATACACACGGTCTCACAAAGTTGTCGGAAAATCCGATCGTTCTGAACGCGGTGACGTAAAACACGTACGTCGAGACTATAAACGGGGCAGTGGCCAATAGCTTTCATCTCTTTATTTATTCTGAGCATGCGTGGCACTTTGTCCGTCGGATTTGTGTACACACGATCGGAATTTCCGACAACAGATTTTGTTGTCAGAAAATTTTATAGCCTGCTCTCAAACTTTGTGTGTCGGAAAATCCGATGGAAAATGTGTGATGGAGCCCACACACGGTCGGAATTTCCGACAACAAGGTCCTATCACACATTTTCCGTCAGAAAATCTGACCGTGTGAGTCTTATGCCCCGTGTGTACGGGGCATAAGACTCATGTAACCTAACCCTAAAGGGAGTAGCATCCTCCACCAAGAGGTAGGAAACCTAGTGCTATTATTGGGAACTTTGCCTGATTTAGAATAAGAGAGGGGAAAGAATCTCTGGAGACTTCCTTGCAAAATTACAGCTCAACTGCAGAATGTGATCCTATCTCCCAGTGCTCATGTCCCACAGAGGCTACCTGATTATTCCCCATAGGGAAAATCAGTAGCAAGCTTTTGGTGGGTCCTGCCTGTTGATTAACCAGGGGAATACATCAAAGCAGAAAGAGAGGGGTTTTCAAACACTGAACCCTTTGCACTGAACCCCCACTCTTTAATGTGGAGTTCATCTGTTCAAGTGATCCCAAAGGCCAAGACTTGCAGTTGAGAGGATTCTCAGCATTGTTTAAATTGCAATAATGACTGCTAAGAAAAGTAACTGACTTTGTTTAAGGTCTCCCAAGTATTCCACCATGGGATGCCATGAAAATGCACTAAGATGGACATAAGGACCAGTGCTATGAGCAGGATCCAGAATGGCTGGAGGGTTAGGTCTGTATTAGGGAAAGGAGCAGTAGGAGCTCTTCTCTTCTGACCTTGTACTCAAGAGTTTCCTTAGTAGAGGAATAGGGCTGAAGAGTATCAAGTACTACAAGCAGTGAAACCCCATCTAAGGGAAAATGACTCCCCTGTGGGTTGAAGTGAGATACCATTACCAGTGATAGATTCCTACTAAGGTAAAACTCGGAGGTATTAGGATGCAGAGAACCCAAAAAAAAAGAAACATGAAAAGGGGAAGCTGAGGAAGATGTCCTTTAGCGGGTATAGGTTGAATGCTACAATGGGTTACTTGAACATCCAAATTCTTCCACTTCTTCCAAAATCCACTTATGGAAGTGGGGGCACACTATCATGCAGAGGATTGAGCAGAGGGGTCAGGGAACCTTTGGCCTCTAACCCTATGGCTTGAGTAGGAGGAAGACTCTGAATGTCTACATGATATTACCACTGTTATTAACTCCTTTAGAAGTATGTCTGTTGACATGGATTACTAGAGCATCTAGTTTCCAGTCCTTATAAAGGAATTACTTGAAGACCCCTTTAACACTGGGGCGGTTTCCTGGTGCATTAGCGCTGGAAATAGCCTCTGCTAAGCGCCTAAAAACCGTCTCTCATTCATTCCAGTGTGACTTTTCACACTCGAGCAGTGTGCTTGTGGGACGGTTAAAAAAGTCCTGCAAGCAGCATCTTTGGGGCAGGTTGGGAGTGCTGTATACAGTGTTCCCAAAATGCCCCTGCTCATTGGAATGAATGGCCAGTGCTTTCAACGCGCCTTAAGAGCACTTTGAAAGCGCCACCAAACGGGAGTTTTTAACCTTCTTTTGGGGTTAAAAGCACCCCGCTAGTGGCCAAAAAGTGGCACAAAAGCGTTGCTTAAACAGCAGTAGAGCTCCCCTAAAACAAGCTGCGCTTTAGCGCTTACGTGACCATGGCCCTAGTGTGAAAGGGGTCAAAGAGTGGTAGTATTGGAAAGGTTTTTCCAGATACGGAAGCTTTAAAAGACCCTAGGTGGGAAAAAAGCAAGGAGTACACACATGCAACTCCACCTAGCAGATGATGTCAGCATTTAATTCCCTCAGCCTTAACCCTTACCGTGGTAGCAGGAAAAGGCACCCAATGGTACCAATCTTTAGCCTTATTCACTCAGTTAGTCTTTAGAGGGTCACAAATGCCATGGCTCTGGGCCCAGAAAGTGCTCTGTGGCTAACTAACACAGTAAAGTGCCCAGTGCCCAGCATTTACAATCCAGGGTAGCCTCACAATCTTCCAGTCCATCATGCTCTGGTTATAGTCTCCAAAGCTAATGCTGAGGACACGCAGATCTAGATACTGCTATGTAGCGACCAGCTCAAGCAGTTGTGTGGAAATCTTGAATGAAGTCACTTCTGAAAAATTATCAGCAGTGAATCAAGATTCTCAAATGAACCCATAAAAGAAAGAAAGAAAGAAATATCATGAAAATAGAAGGCTAGCATAATTATGATTAGACTTTTTTTTTTCAGCAGAGCTGAAGAGGAAGTATCCACCCTTCTAGGAAAACGCACTAGTAAAAAACTCAGGCGTGACATTATTGGAGATATATCTAAAACAAATTGACAGAAAAGAAGGGGAAAAGACAGCTTGTGGCATCAAAACTAAAAATAAAAAGTTTCATAAGCAATGCCATAAAATGGGGAAAAAAGCATAATGAGAAGGACATTGATTATCGTGGCAATCAATCCTGAAGCCGACAGTCTCCAGATGACAAAGAAGATGACATCAGTGCCTCTGCTGGCTACCGCATTTCAAAGGATTACCTTCTTCTTCAGTTCCTTCGAAATGCCTTAGCCAGCAGAGGCCCTGATGCCATCTTCTTTGTCATCTGGAGACTATCGGTTTCAGGATTGATTGCCCCGATAAGGTGGCATTTTACAAAGCTTAATTTCTTCACATGTTTGTGAGTAGTTTTTAATTGTCATCATTGTTAAAAAATATACTTGGGATAATGCACTAGGTTGGTGCGCCCTCTCTTCTTTGTACTTTTGCTAGGAGGAATTTTCCATTTTAGGCTTGATGCCTTACGATATACTATTCTGGGCCTTTTGGGCAATAGTGGGAATAGTTGAGGATCACCCAACTAAATAGGCCAATGTTTATTCAGGACTTTTTCCATATGTTTGTAAAAGCTATGGTATTGGGTGATGCACTTTATTCCCTTGCGGGCTTCATTGGGAGAAGTGTTGTTAGCAGCTAGGGGTTTGAGGTAAAATATTGGTAGGCTTCTTCCACCAACTCCCTCCGTCATCCTTTAACTAGGAATCTCTTTGTTAAAAACCTACTTTGTTGGATGTAGTCTTCCAAACAAATGCAATTCTTCCACAACCAACAGGGTTATTCCTTAGGTATTTTTGACTTCCACTTTAGGTGGCGACAACTATTAGCATAGAGATAAGAATTACCTGCAACAGACTTAAAATGATTTTTGGAGGTAATGATGTGTTCCTGATGAATTCAAGATCTAAAAAGACTAATAAGGTTTGATTATTAATATAGTAACAGACAAATGGTATGACAGAGCAGGGTTCCCCATCACAATTAATCACAATGTTGTTGATGGATCGACCAAAAAAAATGTTTTTATCTGATTTTTTTATTGATAGTTATTATATTTATTTTGTATTAGATAACACCATGTCCTATTTATATTTTATGCCATTCAAATTTTTAGCCAATAATCATTATTTTATTTATTACTATGGTTTCTTTTGATACATATTACTTGTGTAAAAAGATCCAGGATACACTTTTTTTATTAAAAACATGTTTTATCCTCTCCCATACCATCCCATTCCATATCCTTGTCATTTATTGTGCTTTTCCCATTATATGGCATTTTTTATAAAGCTTTTTGTTTTTAGTTGTGGTGCCACCAGCTGACTTTTCTTTTTCTTTCCCGTCAATTAGCTTTTAAATATTCCTCCGCTTATGTTTTCCCCCAGGCTTGAAAAAGGGACTAGAAGCCCAGAAATGTGTTGCCTGTTTTGCTTATCAGTTTGACAGCTTAGTGTATACCGAGCACTGTAGTTCATCATCCCCAGCCATCCAGCCCCAGTCCAGAGTGTGAACTGTGCAGCTATTGCCAGCTGCTTCTGTGTACCAGCTTTTTGGTTTAGGCTGCACTCTGGCTGCTGCATGTTTCATGTGGCTCCTGGATCTTGCTCCTCTGTTTTTGTACATACACAACATCCTGAGTGTTGCTGGATGCCATTCCACTGCTGTAGCTGCTGCTCGCCATCTCAGATGTAAGTGGATCCTTGTTTTAGTTTAAATAAAGTATGAAACTACTAACATCTCTCTGAGCTCTGATTTTGTGTGTTCCCTGTTTCAAGGTTTGACCTTCCCCTAGGTGGCCATCTGTGGATTATGCATGTGATTTTTGGATGACCCTGGTTAAAGTAGATTACCAAGTGGATCCAAACCACTTCCTCACCTGCCTGATGGATGATAAGACTCCACCTTCTATGGCTGTCCACATACTTTGTGATTTTGAATATTATATTTATTTAGATTTTTTTTTTCTCTTCGGGCAGTATAATCTGACTGTTTCAGAATGACTGAATTCTTGTTTCTCTCAATGGATGATAAAGAAAGCATGTTATTAAGCTCAGAAACGTATAGTCATTCGTTAGAGAATAATATCATATAATCATACACCCTGTGCAACAACTGCTGCTCCCAACATTTATTGTAGGACAAAATCAAGCTCTCACTTCTTGAGTAAAAAATTAGCAAGCAGTTGCGTCAAAATAAACACTTTTTCAGCTTGATCCAAAATATGTAAATGCCATGATATACTGTACTTTGCATATATTTGGCATGTGATTCCAATAGGGCAGAAATTTGACATAGTACAGAAAAATGTGGTCGCAATTTAGTCTTGCTATTGTTTCAGTGAACCATGATCAGACCTAGTCTGAAGTTTTCCTCCAACTGTGTCTTCCCCATTGTCCTATAGTTCATTAATAATATAGTGCTTTAGTGCTATAGCTGCATGATCATGGTAATTTAATATTAGAAGGATCAATGGTCAGCAATAGAGGGATAGATATTTAAAGCTCATCTCTGGGCAAATATTAACATACCACCCACCCCCTTCTAATCCATCCTACACTTTTTTTTTACCATGTGAATAAAGATATACTCACCAGGTCTGCTGTCCAGAGCCTTCGCTGATGCTATTTCCAGATTTGGGGGACTGCTAATTCAGCACTACAGATGTGTCTGCACTGGTAAGTCCCAGATATCCTGCAGCTGCAGATATCATGGCTGTAGACTCCATTTCTGCGTCCTGAGAGGATCTCCCTGTTGGACAGCCAATGCTTTTCTAAGCATGTATGAATAATAACACCCTTTACTAAGGACTGAAAAAATACTTCATTATTGTCATCAATTTCTACAGCAGAGTGCTCCTTCTGGAGGCAACAATGTGTCTGTTATGCATACAGTGCTTTCACTATACTGTATTCCTTAAAAGCCAATAGTAAAACAGATGGACATGGCAGCATGCTCTTTGAGTTACAAAGTATTGTAAGAATCTTTCAGAAACCTCTACATTACAAACCCAATGTGGTTTTTCTTCTTCAGTTTGGCACAAGTTTCCTAAATATGAATAAAATATATGAAATATATGAAAAGTAAGCACTCTCTTTGTTGATGTCCTCTTACCCTGATGCCCAAGCACGGGACCAAAAGTGCCTTAGTGCCTTAGTATCAGTATGTTGAGCAATGCAATCAACAACATGCTAGGAGAATGTCATGAACATTTTATTTACAATATCAGCCATATAGATTGTATACACTATCTATCTAGGTCTATTGTTAGACATCTGTTCATGGACTTGTGCTAAAAGAGAAAGCAATGTCAAGCTGGATCACTGCATGCACATTCAAAAAACAATCATTCCTGTTCCTAATTACATATACTGTATAATATAACTTTTAAGTAGAAATTAATTTTTACATATTAACACATGCTGATAACATTTCACATTGCATTGATCAGATTTATGTATCACACATATATCTAAAAACTAAGGTTGTAGATGTCCTTTAAGAAAATCATTGGTTTGTTGTTTATGTATTCAGGTTGGTGTGAACTGTGAATTTTGTGAGTATTGTTTCCTAGTAGGTGAGTATTTAAATTATGATTTGGAAGTGGACTCTATTAAATGAGCAGCATTGCTTTTCAAACTGTGATTATTTCCACTGTTTGATTTATTGAAAATCCAGATCTTATTTCAAGGAGCAAAACATCAAACAAGATTGAACACACTAGGAAATTCATGTACATCCATTTACAGGTTATATGTGATATCCTAAGCAATTTCCCCTGCAGACTTACTGAGGTTCTCTTCAACACGTTATATTGTTTGCACATGGGATGCTCGATTCCATTATATTTCTCTGTTCAACTGCGTAAAAAGTTTTGAACAGCAGCTGAACAGACATTTTGCCTGGCTGTTAGATTTTCAGACAGCAGGGTGAAAGGCAAAGAAATAATGCATTTATTGTTATTATTGCAAGATCTCTTAAATAGTAATTGATAGAGAATGCTGTAATTCTAAAATACAAAATCTGTATTTCAGTCTGGCTGAACATGTTCTGTAGATTTAAGCCAGAGATCAGATTCATGTACCTGCTGATAAAATAAAATGGATCCACACTTCAGATGATTCTCTAATTTAGCTGGAAGCTTTTCAAATTCTTGCTCTTGTGGGTCAAGACTTGTGGTTACAGGACACATTTTATAGCCTTAACTTCTGAAGTGTTGTTTTCCATCCCCTTGGAATTGATGTGTAGAGCTAGAAGTCAGTGCTGGGACAAGGCCATTTGGTGCCCAGGGCAAAGATGGCACACTGTGCCCCCCCCCACCCCATTTTTAAGAAAGAATCAATCTTGTTTCAAAACAATAATATACTTAAAACAATACAAATTCAATTAGGTTTAATGCGATAGAAACAGAGTTCACTCACACCTATTAATTATATGTACAGTCAGGTCCATAAATATTGGGACATTGACACAATTCTAATCTTTTTGCCTCTATACACCACCACAATGGATTCCACCACTGGTCCACAGTGGGAGGATTCACCCTTCCACCTGGAATGTGTAGATGGGGGAATTAGAACATTCTTTTTTTTTTTTCATTCAACCTAATAGTTGAATGAAAAAAGTGATCAATGTATGGGCTGCCTAAGAGCTAAGACCAGCCATAGATAATTTAACCTCTTGACATCCGCGCTATAGCCGAATGACATCCACAGCTCGGCCTCCCCTGTGAACGCGTCCTGTGTGCGCTGTGATCACTGAGTCACTGAGTCCCAGGCCCCTTACAATGTGATCAGCTGTCAGCCAATGACAGCTGATCACATGATCAAAACAAAAGCTCTCTGATGTTTTTTTTTTTTTTCTCCTCAGGCTGACAGCGCGAGGAGAAAAAAAAGCTGATCACTGGCTCATCTGCAAGGGACATCAGTCCCAAAGAGGAAGAGGCAATTATGCCTTATCTGTGCCACCTGCCATTACCACTTCACACTGCCCACCAGTGCCACCTACCAATGCCCATGAGTGCCACCTATCAATGCCCACAAGTGCCACCAATCAATGCCACCTAGCAGTGCTGCCTATCAGTGTAACTGATCAGTGCCCATTATTGCCACCTATCAGTGTCACCTCATCAGCGTACATCAATGAAGGAGAAAAATTACCTGTTTTAAAATTTTATACCAAAAAATAATAAAATATTTTTTTTTAATTTGTTTTTTTTTACATTTTTTTAACAATAAATAAAAAACACAGAGGTGATCAAATACCACCAAAAGAAAGCTCTATTTGTGGGGAAAAAATGTTAAAAATTTCATTTCGGTACAGTGTTATATGACCGCGTAATTGTAATTCCAAGTGCGTCAGCGCTGAAAGCTGAGAATTGGTCTGGATAGGAGGGGGGTTTAAGTGCCCAGTAAGCAAGTGGTTAAATCTTGGCTGTTTCAGCGAGAACTGGCTGAGTTTAGAACCATTAATGGGCGGGCTGAATGTACCAAGTTGATCGATCAAATTGGGCACAACCAGCCCTGCCGAATTCTCTTATGATTATCACTAGCGGTTGCTATATCTGCTAGTGATAATCACTGTTTGTCAGGACAATACAATTGCTCAGCAGAAGGGATTCATGCAAATTTCTTTCCTGCAATCTGTGGTTGCTGGAAAGAAATGTGTACCATCTATTGTCTAACCGAAAGTGAAAGTTAGTGAATGTCTTGAAAGAACATGAGGGGGCTTGGGAGACAGATGGGGGATGGAGATAAGGACAGTTCAGTGATTACCGTGTACTGTAGTGTACACAGTTGCTCACTCACCCAGGTCCAGGCTGGAAAATCAGACATCTTTGGCACACAGGAACATGCAGCTGCTGTTTTCATATTTCTCGCTCACACATCCCCTCACTTCAGGTACATCTGGAGGCCGGGGATAGTGTGGGCGGGGCGGGAAGTCACTGGAGGAGCAAAGGTGGGAGGAGGACGAGAGCTGTATTCCTCCCTGATCTCCCATCAGTGGGGGGGGGGGGGGTTGATGTGTTCTCTGGGCTGTGTAAGTGTCACAGACACTCTTACAGAGCTGCAGCCACCAGTCTCACAATTTACAGACTGATTCTCCTGTCCTACAGATTGGAGAAATCAGTCTGTTTTTTCATGGTTACTAAGATAATGGGTGGCTTGTCCGCCCCTCCCCTGCTGGTTCAGTCCTTCCTGAAGTCGCTCTCCTCCCTGCCAATGAGGATGCAGGAGGAGGGAGCAGATCGGGCAGCCGTGGCAATGCAAGCCGCTCTCGTATTATGCTCAGAGTCAGCGAGCAGAGGGAGGGGGAGAAATCCGCCCCCTCTTACACAGTGAGGTAACAGTGCCTGCAAGATCTTCTGTTGGTTGCAGAGTTGTGTGGCAGGTGCATCACCAGAGCTGGGCTGGATAGCTAAAGCAGTGCATGGTAGCAGGAACAGCAGATGCAGGCACACAGTGGATGGAGGACCAGCGTCACCAGGCACTATGCAGAGCAGGAAGGACAGATCACTGGATGCAGTGTCAGACAAGCCAGGTCAGAAACAGATGATCAGAAACAAGCATAAACAGCAGGCAGAGAATGGTCAAGATGCAGGCAGAGGTTGGCAAAAGGATATCAGGCAGATGAAAGATATAACAAAGTATTAAGGCAAGCCGAGGTCAGGACAGGAGAAATGCAAGCGTGGCCAGGATAAGCAATACAGAGCTCAGGAACAGAAACGTGGGTAAAGCTGCAGATCAGCTAGCAAAGAACTAGTGCAGCTGCTGCACTTATATAGGTCATTTGGCACCAGTGTTAATGGCTAACATGTGCGTGCCTGCGCAGAGGTAAACATGCATGTGCATGCGCATATTTGTGCGCCTGTGCCCGACAGGATGGGCACTTTCAGGAACATGCCTGTACATGCACATTTGCCCTTGCCTTGGAGTTTTGGCTGGATTGTGGCCAGCACGTCCCTGACAGTCACAGAGGTGCTCCGTAGAGTTCTCCAAACTGGCCACTAGCTGTCAGCATAGTTAAAGTTGTAAACCCTGTAGTGAGGAGTAGGCAGTGTAAGTGCTCCCCACCACATCACTGTACATTTGGAGATCATAGAGCCTAGCACATAGCTAGGCTATGACACAACAGTGAAGCGCAATTAAATACAACCATAAAGACACTCATAACATTTACCTATACGTATATAGATTTTTACAGCCAGACAGACAGAAAATCATAAATATGGATTCCTGTTCATATGCGTTGCATATATAGGAAAATAAACAGGCAGAGTATGACAGTGATCATATCAGTATACTGTATGTGTGGGTGAAATCACCCATCAGTAGAATCAGGCTTTCTACTCTCATCCATGAGTGTATATTTTTATTAATTACATGGTACAATACAGCAAATGACACACTGATGCATTTCGGCTAGGAAGCCTCACTGATAGCATAATCATATATACACTACACACATAATTAAATAGTTCCCACCATCCCCTGAGACAAATTGAGGGGGCAAGTGACTGATGATTAAAAACAATTAAACATAAATACCCACACAGTGAATGATAAAGCAGATACATGATAAACAAATTACAACACAATAAAGGGGTTTTAAACCCTCATGTTTTTTCACCTTAATGCATCCTATGCATTAAGGTGAAAAAACTTCTGGCAGTCACCGCCCCCCCCCCTTTGTTTTACTTACCTGACCCCCATAATTCCCACGATGGAGACGTGCTGTCCCTCTCTGCATGGAGTCCCGGCTCTTGATTGAATAGATTGATAGCAGTGCAGCCATTGGCTCCCACTGCTGTCAATCAAATCCAATGACGCACGCACCGGGGGGGCGGAGCTGAGTCCAGCATTCGTGTCTATGGATGCTGAATGCTGGACCCGGAGAACGCTTCTCCTAGGGGGTTATCTAAAGTGAGGAGGAGCCGTGAGAGCCACCGAGGGACCCCAGAAATCGAGGATTGGGGCCACTCTGTGCAAAACAAGCTTCACAGTGGAGGCAAGTATGACATGTTTGTTATTTTTTTTTAAAAGAGGCTTTACAATCACCTTAAATGGTTACAAATCTATAAAGGAGAAACAAATGAATAAAAAAGAGATGAAAAATAATTGCCAACATTGCCCATAATATCTGTAATTGTAGAGCTGACAAAACTATGACAGGTGCAGCATACATATTGGCTGTGCAGCCTACTGTACATATTAGAGTGCACATATGCTACACTCCACCACATAGTAGATAACATTTTTGGATCTGCAAATAACCAATTAAGGATCGGCCCCCCGCAATGTGCTGCAGACAGGCTGCCCGTACAGGCACAGCGACATAGTGGTAAATCACTGCCTGCTTCTGGATTTAGGGCACGCGCATGAGCTCCACACACACCACTCCTCCGCGTGACACCAGCTGATCCCAGGCAATTATTCATGGCTGGATCATAGCTCAGAGCCCTGTGTTAACAATCAACACAGGTCCCTATACTGAGGGAACAAGCTCTCTGTTTTATATCGCTGCAAAGCAGGAATAAGAAACAAAGAGAGCTTTAGTAAAAATCAGCACACATTACACATTGATATGCACACATTTAACCCCTTGATCACCCTATATGTTAATACCTTCCCAGTCAGTGTCATTAGTACAGTGACAATGTATAGTATTAGCATTGATCTCTGTATTTGTGTCCCTGGTGATGTTAATGGCAGTTAGTCAGTTCTCCCCAGCCTCAGTTAGAGTCAGATTGTCTGCCACACTATCACAGGCCCACTATAAGTTGCAAATCACCACCATTACTACTATAAAAAAATATAAATAAAAAAAATTCTAATATACAGTATACCATAGTATTAGTCAGTATAACTTTCATGAAAACCAATCACTATACACTTATTAAGATTTTTTTTTTTACCAAAGACATGTAGCAGAATACATTTTGGCCAAATTTATGAAGAAATTTGAGGTTATAATTTTTTTTATTGGATATGTTTTATAGCATAAAGTAAAAAATATTGTTTTTTTTCAAAATTTTCAGGCTTTTTTCATTAATAAAATAAAAAACCTAGTGTTGATCAAATAACACTAAAATAAAGCTCTATTTGTGTGAAAAAATGATATAAATGTAATTTGGGTACAATATTGCATGATAGTGCAATTGCCAGCTAAAGTATTGAAATGCTAAATAGCAAAACATTTCCTGGTCATGAAGAGGTTAAAGTGGTTAATGTATTGGTTTATTAGATGAACTGCACCTGTGACAACAGGATTTACACTGGTATATTTCTGATGCTTGTTATAGTACCTCAGTGTTAAGTCCACAGCAGTAAGAACCAACCATTGCAAGCCAGGTGTAAAAGCTAGGATTAGGGCAAAACAAGCTGAGGATGACATCTTACTGAGGGTGGGTACCCATTTTCTGGAGAATCTGCAGCCATTATTCAAAGCAAAATATAGGTCTTTATCAGTGAAGAGGTTGGACAAATGTATTTTTATCACCTGCTGATATTTGGCCAAAAAAGTAGTAACAAAGGGAACTTGGTTCCCCTGCTGATATTGACAACAAGGTTTGGCTGCAGAATCTTTACTGACTAGGTGTGATCAATTTTTTTTTCTGCTACTATCTTCCTTCCACTGGAAATACACCATTGCTTGTAGCCCCTTTTCCTTAAACCCTTTAGAGATCACTTCATGTTCCTTAGTAAAACTATCTTGTGTGGAGAAATTTCTCTTGGCTCTTGTAAATTCCCTTATAGACACTGATCTTAAGGTGTGTGTCTGATGGCAACTAGGTGCTAATAGAAGTGAATTTTATGCACTAGCCTTTCTAAACATTTTAGTATCCACCACTCTGGTGATCATGTCCACCTTCAATGTATTGCGTAAAATATCACGGTACTTATGATGGCTTTCATAAGAAAACTCCAATGTCAAATAGTTGAAATTGAAATACTGTAGGATTTATGAAATACTGTAGTATTAATGCTTAAGTTGTCGATGTACCTGCCATATCATATAATGTTTCTCCTACATAGGTTAAGGTGGGGGAACAAAACAGTTCCTCCCATCAACCCATGTAGTGACTGGCTAACAAGGGAGAAAATTTGGCCCCCATAGACACCCTATGGCATTGTACCTAAAATCTACTGTCGAAGACAAAGAAATGATTTCAGTAGGAGTTACATTGACATCATTAAGAGTTCCTGCAGTTCTGATGTGTAATGACTGTAGTGTTCCAGATGAGATTTGAGAGTGTCAAGGGCAAAATGGTGGCGAATACAAGAACGCAAATATTTCACATCGAAGGTAGCCCACAGGAAGCCCTGTTGCCATTTAACATCTTGTATGGGTGCTAGTATCCCTGATGTAACCTGGAAGTTGGACTACTAATGTTGGGGATTTTGATCTACCCAACAACATGTCATACAGGATGGGATTTTAAAGGTGCTGGAATCCTCCTCTCAGAATGAAAGTCAATACATAACTGAAGGTAAAAAGTATTTATTACACAAATTTGTAATAAATACTTTTTTACCTTCAATTGTGCAATGACTTTCATTCTGAGAGGGGGATCCCAGCACCTTTAACCACTAGGCGCCCAGGCTATAGCCGAAAGACGGCTACAGCGCTGCGCTGAATTGCTGGGAGAGCGTCCCTGGACATCCTCCTGTTTACTTGTTTCCCACGCGCCGCCGCGGGTGCGCATCGGGGAAAATCTGTGCTGGCCGTGTTGGACACAATGTAAACATACGAGATCATCTCTCATTGCTGGCTCTCCCTCCTCACACAGAGATCACGTGTGAGGAGGGAGAGCGACCTGTGCTGCAGCATAAGTTAACACTAACACTGTGCCACACTAACACAAAGCACAGTGCCCACAGTACCTATCAGTCCCCAGTGCCACCTGTCCCCAGTGCCACCTGTCAGTGCCAGCTGTCCCCAGTGCCACCTATCAGTTGCCATCTGTCCCAGTGCCACCTATCAGTGCCACCTGTCCCCAGTGCCACCTGTCCCCAGTGCCACCTGTCAGTGCCATCTGTCAGTGCCATCTGTCCCCAGTGTCACCTGTCAGTGCCATCTGTCATCAGTGCCACCTGGCAGTGTTACGTGCCATCTGTTATCAGTGTCAAGTGTCATCAGTGCCACGTATTAGTGCCATCTGTCATCAGTGCCACATCAGTGTCACGTGTCATCAGTGCCATGTATTAGTGCCATTTATCATCAGTACCACATCAGTGTCACGTGCCATCAGTGCCACGTATTAGTGCCATCTGTCATCAGTGTCATATGCCATCAGTGCCACGTATTAGTGCCATCTGTCATCAGTGCCACGTATCAGTGCCATCTGTCATCAGTGCCACATCAGCATCACGTGTCATTGTCCTGGTACTCCAGGGCCTTCAAATTGTAATAGGTAGTCAACAAGTTAGGTCCGTCAGACCAGTCCGGTCGAAAGGTCCGCTCGTGTGTACGCGGCATTAGGAATATCTCGGGTTGAGCAAAATAACTAACCATAGGAATCAGAAAACTTTCTAAAGTGACTTCACTATGGGGTCTCCAAGCAAGAAAGCATCCATCCCCTGCTTGAGGATATGGGCAGAGTCCACAAGAGTTTCAGCAGTGATAGAATCTTCAGAGAAATGTTTTCTTAACCACTTCAGCCCTGGAAGGATTTACTCCCTTCCTGACCAGAGAACTTTTTACAATTTGGCACTGCATTGCTTTAACTGCTAATTGCGTGGTCATGCAATGCTGTACCCAAACGAAATTTGCATCCTTTTCTTCCCACAAATAGAGCTTTTTTTATGGTATTTGATCACCTCTGCGGTTTTTATATTTTGCGCTATAAACGGAAAAAGACCGAAAATTTTGAAAAAAAATGATATTTTCTACTTTTTGTTATAAAAAAATCCAATAAACTCAATTTTAGTCATGCATTTTTGCCAAAATGTATCCGGCCACATGTCTTTGGTAAAAAAAAATGTAAGCGTATATTTATTGGTTTGCGCGAAAGTTATAGCGTCTACAAACTAGGGTACATTTTCTGGAATTTACACAGCTTTTAGTTTATGACTGCCTATGTCATTTCTTGAGGTGCTAAAATGGCAGGGCAGTACAAAACCCCCCCAAACGACCCCATTTTGGAAAGTAGACACCCCAAGGAAATTGCTGAGAGGCATGTTGAGCCCATTGAATACTAATTTTTTTGTCCCAAGTGATTGAATAATGACAAAAAAAAAAATTACAAAAAGTTCTCACTAAATGATATATTGCTCACACAGGCCATGGGCATATGTGGAAGTGCACCCCAAAATACATTTAGCTGCTTCTCCTGAGTACGGGGATACCACATGTGTGGGACTTTTTGGGAGCCTAGCCGCGTATGGGGCCCCGAAAACCAATCACCGCCTTCAGGATTTCTAAGGGCGTAAATTTTTGATTTCACTCCTCACTACCTATCACAGTTTTGAAGGCCATAAAATGCCCAGATGGCACAACCCCACCCCCCCCCCCAAATGACCCCATTTTGGAAAGTAGACACCCCAAGCTATTTGATGAGAGGCATGTTGAGTCCATAGAAAATTTTATATTTTGACACAAGTTGCGGGAAAGTGACAATTTTTTTTTTTGCACAAAGTTGTCACTAAATGATATATTGCTCACACAGGCCATGGGCATATGTAGAATTGCACCCCAAAATACATTTAGCTGCTTCTCCTGAGTATACCACATGTGTAGGACTTTTTGGGAGCCTAGCCACGTACGGGGCCCCGAAAACCAATCACCGCCTTCAGGATTTCTAAGGGTGTACATTTTTGATTTCACTCCTCACTGCCTATCACAGTTTCGGAGGCACAACCCCCCCCCCCAAATGAACCCATTTTGGAAAGTAGACACCCCAAGCTATTTGCTACGGGGCATGGTGAGTATTTTGCAGCTCTCATTTGTTTTTGAAAATGAAGAAAGTCAAGAAAAAAATTATTTTTTTCTTTTTTCAATTTTCAAAACTTTGTGACAAAAAGTGAGGTCTGCAAAATACTTACTATACCTCTCAGCAAATAGCTTGGGGTGTCTACTTTCCAAAATAGGGTCATTTGGGGGGGGGGGGGTTGTGCCACCTGGGCATTCCATGGCCTCCGAAACTGTGATAGGCAGTGAAGAGTGAAATCAAAAATTTACGCCCTTAGAAAGCCTGAAGGCGGTGCTTGGTTTTCGGGGTCCTGTACGCGGCTAGAAAGAAAATTACTTTGAACCCCCAATAATTATATATTTTTTAAAGCAAATGCCCTACAGATTAAAATGGTGGGTGTTTCATTTTTTTTTTTCACACTGTATTTGCGCAGCGATTTTTCAAACGCATTTTTTGGGGGAAAAAACACACTTTTTTAAATTTTAATGCACTAAAACACACTATATTGCCCAAATGTTTTATGAAATAAAAAAGATGATCTTAGGCCGAGTACATGGATACCAAACATGACATGCTTTAAAGTGGCAGTGCAGTGGCAACAAAACAAATACATTTTTAAAAGCCTTTAAAAGCCTTTACAGGTTACCACTTTAGATTTACAGAGTGGGTCTACTGCTAAAATTACTGCCCTCGATCTGACCTTCGTGGTGATACCTCACATGCATGGTGCAATTGCTGTTTACATTTGACGCCAGACCGACGCTTGCGTTCGCCTTGCGAGAGCAGGGGGGGGCAGGGATGCTTTTTTTTTTCTTTATTATTTTTTTGCTTTGTTATCTTATTTTTAAACTGTTCCTTTCATTTTTTTTTTTTTTTAATCATTTTTATTGTTATCTCAGGGAATGTAAATATCCCCTATTATAGCAATAGGTAGTGACAGGTACTCTATTAGACCCTAGATCTCTCCTCTGCCCTCAAAGCATCTGACCACACCAAGATCGGTGTGAAAAAATGCTGTCCCAATTTCCCAATGGCACTGTTTACATCCGGCGAAAGTCATGAAATGCTCGTAGTTTCCCGTTTCTTAGGCCATAAAGATGTTTGGAGCCACTCTGGTCTCTGATCAGCTCTATGGTCAGCTGGCCGAATCACCGGCTGCATTCTCAGGTTCCCTGTTGAGACAGGAGAGCCAGAGAAAAACACGGAAGACTGTGGGGGGAGCATCCCCTCCCACTGCTTGTAAAAGCAGTCTAGGGGCTAATTAGCTGCTAGGATTGCTTTTACATGAAAGCCGACCGCTGGCTGAAAAGAATGATACCAAGATGATACCTAAACCTGCAGGCATCATTCTGGTATAACCACTCAAAATCGTGAATGGCGTACCTGAAGACAAAAAAATCGTTAACAATAAAACACAGTAAACAGTAAAGTATAAAAAATTGCATACCTGAAAAGTAAACGTGATAAAACATAATAACAATAAAACATTGCAGAATAGAATACAGTAAAAAAGAGCAGAACAATAGAGAGAGAATAGAGAGAGAGAGAACAATGAAACGCCAACAATTTTTTTTTATTTTAATATATTTTTTTGTGTTTTTTTTTTCACTTTTTTTTGTAACTGTAACTTTTATAACTGTAACCGGTTCCAGGTTCGGGTCTCTCAAAATGCCATGGCATCTTGGGAGACCCTGTGAAAGTGTGCCTAGTCTGTGCAATGCTGTACGCTACGCTAATACTCAACTAGTGAATGGTAGCGTTCAAAACATTCACCAATGCAAAGACCAGGATTGTCAGGACAGGAGGGACAATAATAGCGGGTGTCATGCCTATATCCGCGCTTGCTGCAGACACGACATCTTCTTTGGGGGAGTTTGATGGGTAGGGGTACTCGGGAGGACATAAAGAAAATGCTTCTCATGCAGCGGACTTCATTTGGTTGGGGATGTGAATGGGGGAAGTACGGGTGCTGCATAAGTGGTGGGTTCCCAATTAGGATTGGCGAATGCAGCAGGAAGGGCACTATGGGCACGACGGGCCTGTGTTTGTCTTCTTCTTGGTGGCAGCGGGACACTATTTGTGCTTGCCACCTCACCAGCTTGAACTGCACTTATAGGACTCGCCACGTCACCAAGTATTACTGCAGTGCTGGTTTGACTACGACCGGGGTGTACTAGGCCGCTGGTGCTTGCCAGTTCACCAAAACGCTACCAAAAAAACTGTTAGCGATCGCAGGGATCAGGCCTGACTCTGCGAACGCTGCAGTTATGCGCTTAGTGTTTTGTAAGGTACAGTGATCGATCGATACTGCACTTGGGTGGGCTGGGCTGGGCCGGGCGGAGGGGCAAAACGCAGGTGCTAGCAAGTATCTGGGCTGATCCCGCTAACACTGCGTTTTTGGGAACCCTAAACTGCTGGGGTCGCTTGTATAGATCTGATCGGATCAGATATTGATCCGTTCAGATACTATACCACTAAGGGAGGCGTATGCTGCGTGCGTGGGTGTTAGCGGTACTGGCGCTAAGCTGACGCTGCCTGAGGCAATGCATATCACCGCCGAGCGATCAGGGGGTTAAACCTTTATTCGGTAATAAACGGCAGGTGCCCTGACACTATAAAACATAAACTAACTAACCAGCGTCACCCATAACAGTTATACGGTGATCACTGGTGAAAGGGTTAACTAGGGGGCATACAAGGGGTTAAAACCTTTACTAGGTAGTATATGGGGGTCCCTGTCGCTATAGAACGCTGACGGTGAACCTATATATTTACCTCCCTAACTAGCGTCACCAGTGACACTAATACAGCGATCAGAAAAACGAGCGCTTAGTGACACTGGCGACGGGGGGTGATCAAGGGGTTAAAACCTTTATTAGGTAGTATATGGGGGTCCCTGATGCTATAAAACACTGACGGCGAACCTACATATTTACCTCCCTAACTAGCGTTACCAGTGACACTAATACAGCGATCAGAAAAATGATTGCTTAGTGACACTGGCGACGGGGGGTGATCAAGGGGTAAAACTTTATTGGGGGGGTTAGGGGGTACCCTAGACCTAAAGGGGGCCTAAAACTAACTGCCCTACCACACTAATGCCCCATACACACGGTCGGATTTTCCGATGGAAAATGTCCGATCGGAGCGTGTTGTCGGAAATTCCGACCGTGTGTGGGCTCCATTGGACATTTTCCATTGGATTTTCCGACACACAAAGTTTGAGAGCAGGATATAAAATTTTCCGACAACAAAATCCGTTGTCGGAAATTCCGATCGTGTGTACACAAATCCGACGGACAAAGTGCTATGCATGCTCAGAATCAATAAAGAGATGAAAGCTATTGGCCACTGCCCCGTTTATAGTCCCGACGTACGTGTTTTACGTCACCGCGTTCAGAACGATCGGATTTTTGTGTGACCGTGTGTATGCAAGACAAGTTTGAGCCAACATCCGTCGGAAAAAATCCTAGGATTTTGTTGTCGGAATGTCCGAACAAAGTCCGACCGTGTGTACGGGGCATAAGACTGGGATTCTATTAAAGTTCATGTGCGTGTAAAGGTAGGCCCAATACTTTTGGTAATATAATATATATATAAATATATATACACAACACTAACAAATGCTTGAATTGTATTAGATGGTTAGTAAGATAAGGCAGGGATAGGGCGAGGGGGAGTAACAGTCACAGTCACAGACACCATCAATTAACACAAGGAAGGTGATTTCTCACAACCAGACTGCACTATGGGAGACATGAATGTTTTTGTTCTTACACTGGCCAAGGACAATTCAAATCTTGTCCGGTTCAACAGGGACCAGCGAGATTCAAACCATGTATGGGCAGGCGGATTGTACCCAAGTTGATTGATTGATCAACTTGGGCACAACCAGCATGTTGGATATTTTTTTAATGTGATTACTGCCAGCAGCTATAGCTGCTAGCTATAATCACTGTTCTCTCAGCAGGGATGGTTTACCAACTACCATTGCTGTGTATGCTTGTTTGTGTGTGTTTTTTGTTTTTTTTTTGCACTTTTTTCTCAGAGATTGTCCTACTTAACATTCTGCTAAAACTTTCTGTATTAGTACTGTTTGGACTTTGAAGAAAGGGACGCACCTCAAAAGCTTGTCCCAAAAATGTGGATGTTAGTACAAATAAATAGTATCATGGACAGTACTCAGTTAAAGTTTTACTTACACTTTCCGTGGCTCAACTCCCCCTGCCAGCAATGAGTTGTCAGTCTGCCAGGCTCCTACTCTTTAAAGTGATTCTAAAGGATTAAGGTTGTATGCGTTCTATGCATTAAGTTAAAAAATCTTCCAGTATAAACTCCGGCCAACCCCACTGAATATTTTCTTTGTTCCTCTTTCAATTCAGTGCTGTGCCCCAAAGCAGCATTGCTGCTAGTTCTCTCTCTCTCCTCACAGGACTCAGAAGCAATAGTGGGAGACATTAGCTCCTACTGCTGTCAATAAAATCCTGTGAGAAGGAAGTGAGGTGGGGTCAAGCCACACTGTGTGTATCAATGAACAGACAGGGCCTGGCTCAGGAACGAGCCTGCACATCTGCCCCTATAGCAAGTGTTTGTTTTGTAGGCAGACAGAAGAAGAGGAGCCAAATAACCCCCCTCCTCACCTCTCCACCTTAAACAAATAATCCCCTCCCTGCCTCTCCACCCTAAACAAATACTCCCCCCTCCCTGCCTCTCCAATCTGAACAAATAACCCCCTCCCCCCTCTCCACCCTAAACAAATAATTCCTTCCCTTCTTTTCCACCCTAAACAAATTATTCCCCTCCCACCTCTCCACCCCCTCCCTGCCTCTCCACCCTAAACAAATGACCCCCCTCTCCACCCTAAACAAATAACTCCCCTCCCTGCATCTCAAATAATCCTCTCCCTGCCTCTTCACCCTAAACAAATAACCCCCCTCCCCGCCTCTCCAACCTGAACAAATAACCCTCCCTCCCTGCCCTTCCACCCTAAATAAATAACCCCCTCCTTGCCTCTCCACCCCAAACAATAACCCCCTCCCCGCCTCTCAAACCTAAACAAATAACTCCCCACCCCACCTTTCCACCCTGAACAATAACCCCCTCCCCACCTCTCAACCCTAAACAATAACCCCCCCTCCCTGCCTCTCCACCCCAAACAAATAACCCCCCTCCCTGCCTCTCCACCCTAAACAAATACCCCTCTCTCTCCTCTCCACCCTAAACAAAAACCCCCCTTCCTGCCTCTCCACCCTAAACACTAACCTCCTCCCCGCCTCTCCACCCTAAACAATAAACCCCCTTCCTGCCTCTCCACCCTAAACAATAACAACTCTCCGTCCTCTCCACCCTAAACAATAACCCCCTCCCCACCTCTCCACCATAAATAATAACCCCCCTCCCCGTCTCTCCACCCTAAATGAATATCCCACCTCCCTACCTCTCCATTCCCTCCTTGCCTCTCCACCCTAAACAAATAACCCCCTCCCTGCCTCTCCACCCTAAACAAACATCCCCCTCCCGCCTCTCAAACCTAAACAAATAACTCCCCACCCCACCTTTCCACCCTGAACAATAACCCCCTCCCCAGCTCTCGACCCTAAACAATAACCCCCCCTCCCTGCCTCTCCACCCCAAACAAATAACCCCCCTCCCTGCCTCTCCACCCTCAACAAATACCCCTCTCTCTCCTCTCCACCCTAAACAATAACCCCCCTTCCTGCCTCTCCACCCTAAACACTAACCTCCTCCCCGCCTCTCCACCCTAAACAATAAACCCCCTTCCTGCCTCTCCACCCTAAACAATAACCCCTCTCCGTCCTCTCCACCCTAAACAATAACCCCCTCCCCACCTCTCCACCATAAACAATAACCCCCCTCCCCGTCTCTCCACCCTAAATGAATATCCCCCCTCCCCGCCTCTCCATTCCCTCCTTGCCTCTCCACCCTAAACAAATAACCCCCCTCCCCGCCTCTCCAACCTGAACAAATAACCCTCCCTCCCTGCCTTTCCACCCTAAATAAATAACCCCCTCCTTGCCTCTCCACCCTAAACAATAACCCCCTCCCCGCCTCTCAAATCTAAACAAATAACTCCCCACCCCACCTTTCCACCCTGAACAATAACCCCCTCCCCACCTCTCGACCCTAAACAATAACCCCCCCTCCCTGCCTCTCCACCCCAAACAAATAACCCCCCTCCCTGCCTCTCCACCCTAAACAAATACCCCTCTCTCTCCTCTCCACCCTAAACAATAACCCCCCTTCCTGCCTCTCCACCCTAAACTCTAACCTCCTCCCCGCCTCTCCACCCTAAACAATAAACCCCCTTCCTGCCTCTCCACCCTAAACAATAACCCCTCTCCGTCCTCTCCACCCTAAACAATAACCCCCTCCCCACCTCTCCACCATAAACAATAACCCCCCTCCCCGTCTCTCCACCCTAAATGAATATCCCCCCTCCCCGCCTCTCCATTTCCTCCTTGCCTCTCCACCCTAAACAAATAACCCCCTCCCTGCCTCTCCACCCTAAACAAACATCCCCCTCCCGCCTTTCCACCCTAAACAAAAAAAACCCTCCCTACCTCTCTACCCTAAACAAATAATCCCCCTCTCTGCCTTTCCACCCTAAACAATAACTCCCTCCCCACCTCTCCCCCCTAAACAATAACCCCGCTCCCTGCCTCTCCACCCTAAACAAATAACCCTCTCTCGCCTCTCCACCCTAAACAATAACCCCCCTTCCTGCCTCTCCACCCTAAACACTAACCCCCTCCCCGCCTCTCCATCCTAAACAATAACCCCTCTCCCTGCCTCTCCATACTAAACAATTACTTTTGGTCCCTTAAAAAGTGGGAGGCACATATACAAACTGTTGTAATTCCTACACCATTCAGCTGATTTGGATGTATATACCCTCAAATTAAAGCTGAAAGTCTGCAGTTAAAGCACATCTTGTTTGTTTAATTTCAAATCCATTGTGGTGGTGTATAGAGCCAAAAAGATTAGAATTGTGTCGATGTGCCAATATTTATGGACCTGACTGTATATAGGGAATATCACTCAGTGTACAGATATCAGAAATATATGCACCCCTCTCCTGCACATACTACCTACCGCCATAAACTCCTCACTCCTCTCCTGCACAAACTACCCACCACCATACACTCCGCACCCCTCTCCTGCACATACTACCCACTGCCATACACTCTGTACTCCTCTTCTGCACATACTAGCCACCGCCATACACTTCGTACCCTTCTCCTGCACATACTACCCACTGGCATACACTCCATACCCCTCTCCTTCACATATAAATCCAACGCCATCACTCTGTATCCCTCTCATGCACACACTACCCACCACTATACACTCCATACTGCTCTCCTTCGCATACCACCAACAAGAATACACTCCTCACTCTTCTCCTGCACATACCACCCACCGCCATATACTTTGCACTCCTCTCCTGCACATACCACCCACCGCCATACACTTTGCACTCCTCTCCTGCACATACCACCCACCACCATACACTTTGCACTCCTCACCTGGACATACTACCCACTGCCATACACTCCATACCCTTCTCCTTCACATACTACCCACCGCCATAAACACTGCTCTCCTTTCCTGGAAATAACACCCACCGCCATTCACTCCGCACTTCTCATCTGCACATACCACCCACCACCATACACTCTGCACTCCTCTCCTGCACATACCTCCCACCACCATACACTCCACACTCCTCTCCCTGCACATACCACCCACCGCCATACACTCCACACTCCTCTCCTGCATATACTACCCACCACCGTCCACTCTGCAATGTAAGTAATCTCTGACTCTATTTACCCACACTCCCTTTTAAGCCACGCCCAATATTTAGCACAATTTAAACCACGCCCAGGCCACACTTTTTTTCCTCAAAGCCTAGGGCCCACTTTTGCTATTGCACACAGGCCCACTGATTTCATGATACGCCCCTGGCAGTGTCTCTACCTAAACACATGCTTAGATAGGATCTATATCTGTTTAGTTAGTGGCTTTGGCCTGTTCACATTGATGAAAACTCTATTAAATCTTTATCATGTAAGGCAGTGCACAAAATGTATTTGCATATCTCCCAAGGTAGAAGGAAAACAGCCCATTATAGGCTCCTGCTGACAACAATACTGTAGCTTATGTTCCATGGAGTATCACTTAGCACTTATTAAACTGCATTGAGAAGAGCTTTCTGATAGTGTAATGATTCCAGACAAAAGAAACGTGACCCATACATTCTTGTGCAATATTAGCTGATGTATCTGCGCACTGAGAATTCAAGTAGAGATCTGCTAGTTTACTCCTAGGTGGTTGCCAGTAACCGGCAGCTCTTCGGATTAAGAAAAAGGCTCTAAGGCACGTTTTATGTGATTAAAGATGTTTGTTTTATGTGAAAACGTCTTTTTTCCTCTTAAATAGATTTAATCTCTGCTTACAGAATTAAGCCTTTTCGTGTATGCTGTAAGTTTTATATTTTAAAGAAGTCCGTTCTAATAGGACATGGTTTTAAATACGGAGTTGTCCAAATCATTCAAAACAAATATCTGCTATTTTAACTCCTTAGTATGCAGTACTAGACTAGATGATGTACAGTGCCTTGAAAAAGTATTCATACCCCTTGAAATTTTCCACATTTTATCAGGTTACAACCAAAAACGTAAATGTATGTTTATTGTGATTTTATGTGATAGACCAACACAAAGTCGCACATAATTGTGGAGTAGAAGGAAAATGATAAATAGTTTTCAATTTTAATTTTACAAACAAATATGTGAAAAGTGTGGCGTCCATTTGTATTCAGCCCCCCTGAGTCAATACTTTGTAGAACCACCTTTCGCTGCAATTACAGCTGCAAGTCTTTTTGGGTATGTCTTTACCAGCTTTGCACATCTAGAGAGTGACATTTTTGCCCATTCTTCTTTGCAAAATAGCTCAAGCTCTGTCAGATTGGAAGGAGAGCATCTGTGAACAGCAATTTTCAAGTCTTTCCACAGATTCTTAATTGGATTTAGGTCTGAATTTTGACTGGGCCATTCAAACACATGAATATGTTTTGATCTAAACTATTCCATTGTAGCTCTGGCTGTATGTTTAGGTTGTTGTCCTGCTGGAAGGTGAACCTCTGCCCCAGTCTCAAGTCTTTTGCAGACTCTAAAGCCCTGTACACACGATCAGAATTTCAGTCAGCAAAAGACCGATAAGAGCTTTTGGTCAGAAAATGCGACCGTGTGTATGCTCCATCGAACTTTTGCTGGCGAAATTCTCGCCAGCAAAAGATTGAGAGCAGGTTCTCTTTTTTTTGGTCGGAATAAGTTCCGATCGGAAATTCCGATCGCCTGTACCAATTCCGACGAGCAAAACTCCTACGCATGCTCGGAAACAATTTGACTCATGCTCGGAAGCATTGGCCTTCATTTTCTCGGCTCGTCATAGTGTTGTACGTCACCGCATTCTTGACGGTCGAAATTTCAGAGAACTTTTGTGTGGCCGTGTCTATGCAAGCCAAGCTTGAGCGGAATTCCGTTGGAAAAAACATTCAAGTGTACGGGGCATTACAGGTTTTCTTCTAAGATTGCCCTGTATTTGTCTTCATCTATCTTCGCATTAACTCTGACCAGCTTCCCTGTCCCTCCTCACAACATGATGCTGCCATCAACATGTTCACGGTGGGGATGGTGTGTTCAGGGTGATGTGCTGTGTGAGTTTGCCATCACACATGGCGTTTTGCTTTTAGGCCAAAAAGTTCAATTTTGGTCTCATCTGACCAGAGCACTTTCTTCCACATGTTTGCTGTGTTCCCCACATGGCTTCTCGCAAACTGCAAACAGGAGGTCTTATGGTTTTCTTTCTTCTTGCCACTCTTTCATAAAGGCCAGATTTGTGGGGTGCAGAACTAATAGTTGTCTTGTGGACAGATTCTCTCACCTGAGCTGTGAATCTCCGCAGCTCCTCCAGGGTTACCATGGACCTCTTGGTTGCTTCTCTGATTAATGCTCTCCTTGACCAGCCTGTCAGTTTAAGTGGACGGCCATGTCTTGATATGTTTGAAGTTGTGCCATTCTCTATCCATTTTCAGATGACGGATTGAACAGTGCAGTGCTGAGATGTTCAAAGCTTGGGATATTTTTTTATAACCTAATCCTGCTTTAGACCCCTTTCACAATGAGGCGCTTTACAGGTGCTATAGCGCTAAAAATAGTGCCTGCAAAGCACCTGTAAAGCGCCTCTCCTTTCACTCCAATGTTAAAAAACCCGAGGGCTTTCACACTGGAGTGGTGCGCTGACAGGACGCTCAAAAAAGTCCTATATGCAGCATCTTTGAGGCGCTGTAGGAGCAGTGTATACACCTCTCCTAAAGTGCCCCTGCCCATTGAAATCGATGGGCAGTGACGCCGAAGCGCCAGAAAAGCACCGCAGCAGTGGCACTTTTAACCGTTTTTTGGATTTAAAAGCACCCTGCTAGCGACCGAAAAGCACAGCAAAAACAAAATTAAAGCTGCACTAAAAAAAATGGCACTTTACCGCCGATGCCTGGAACTGCTCAGTGTGAAAGTGCCCTTAAACTTCTCCACAACTTTATCCAAGACCTGTCTGGTGTGTTCCTTGGCCTTCATGATGCTGTTTGTTCACTAAGGTTCTCTAACAAACCTCTGAGGGCTTCACGGGACAGCTGTATTTATACTGAGATTAAATTACACACAGGTGGACTTTATTTACTAACTAGGTGACTTCTGAAGGCAATTGTTTTCCCTAGATTTTAGTTAGGGGTATCAGAAAAAAGGGAGCTGAATACAAATGCACGCCACGCTTTTTACATATTTATTTGTAAAAAATGTTTAAAACCATTTATCATTTTCCTTACACTTCACAATTATGTGCCACTTTGTGTTGATCTATCACATAAAATCCCAATTAAATGAATTTAAGTTTTTGGTTGTAACATGACAACACGTGGAAAATGTCAAGGGGTATGAATACTTTTTCAAGGCACTGTATATAGTGCAGACCCTTTTAACCTGAAGAGTTTGTGTTTATGCCCATCTCTCCTCTACATGACACTCCTTGACAGCACAGTGTACGCAGTATAGGGCTTTCCTTCTTATGTTGCCTACCCAGGCTGCTGAGGACCAGTGCAGTCTCTTGGGTCCCCTTTCTCCTCTTTACAGCAATGTTGTGTCTTGTGTACTTACTTTCAGCCATACTGCCCAGAGAAAAAGGGGGTGATTAACTAGTGACAAACAGTTTAATGAATAACGTGGCATCCATCATTTAGAAAAATGACTGCTTTTTTATTTTCCTTGCATGTGATTGGGTTTTCTTTGCACAGGGAATTTGCACAGGGAAGCCCATTTGCCTTTAGTAGAGCAACTATTACAAACTGTCAGGGATGGGCTCAGCCCTTCCTTCTCAGAGCAGGCCGCTCAGCTGTCAGTTAATTGCAAGCTCCAATCTTTTCCACAGTGACTCACCTGATGATGATGATATTGGGTTTGTCAGTCCTGCTGGTTACTTAAGCTGTTCAGTTCAGTCCCTCTCTGCCTTTGCCTTTGTCAACACATCTAGAGACTCTCTCCTGTGTACCTGCTGAAGACTTGCTTGGCTGATGTCCCTTCTGGTTCCTGATCCTGCTTGCTGTTCCACTACGCTGATTCTCTGGTTTCCTGATTTCCTGGCCTGTCCCGAAGTACACTGATCTCTGGCTCCCTGATGTCCTGGCTTGTCTGACTATCTGTCAAGTCTGTAGTGTGAGGCCGGGTTGCTGAGAGGGCGCCCCTTGCGGCTGAGTGCAGCACGTCCCTGGATTTGGGTACAGGGAATGCGATGCACAGAGGTGCACGGGTTGCCAGGAATACTGCAAGCTGGCTGGTTGGCTGTAAGTAGCTAGAGTGCGTTGTGGCAGCCGTGCGGAGAGAAGTCTTGAACGGTAACAGCAGGGTAAACCAGGAACAGGGTCCGCAGCCAGGCCAGGGGTCAGATACCAAAAGACAGTCCGAGAGAGGTACAGGAACAAGCCGGGTCATACACAGAGGGCAGAAGATCGGAGAGTAGTCAGCCAAGCCGGGGTCAGAGCGAGGAGACAAACAGGAACACAGGTCAAGCCGGGCAGAGGTCAAGCAGGGGTCTTCAGAGTTTACAAGGCACAGGAACACAGGAGCTGTTTGACAATCCAGCAAACTGCAAGTGTCAGTGGCAGGTTTAAATAGGCCAGAGCGGTGTGCCTACAAGATCAGGGCGTGCTCACTAGACTCGCCTGCCACCATGACGGTTACTGGCGGAATTGCCCACAACACGGCCATTTCCCTGACATTGCTCCCCCCCAAGGGGCAACCTCCGGATGCCCAACCTGGCCCATCTTTCGGGGTAATGAACTCGGAATCTCTGCAAAAGTCTAGGAGCATGTATATTGGCTGCAGGTTCCCAAGAACTTTCTTCTGCTGGGTAACCCTTCTACTTTATAAGAAATTGAATGATCCTACCTCTCCGGCGGCAGTCCAGGATGGCCTCAACTTCATACTCTGTTTCATCTCCCACAGAAACTGGAGGTGGAGGATCTTCTTTCCTTCCTGAAAAAGGACTAGAGATAACAGCTTTAAGTAAGGAGACATGAAACACAGGGTGCACTTTATAAGAACTCGGGAGTGACAGTTCAAAGGCTACTGGATTGATCTCCCGTCTAATCTTGAATGGGCCAATAAATCTTGGTCCCAATTTCCGGGAGGGACAAGGAAGTTTAAGATTTGCCGAGGAGAGCCAAACCTCATCTCCAACCTTAAAGCTAGGGCTCTCCCCCCTCTTTTTGTCATATTGTTCCTTGTAGTCCTCTTGGGCCTTTTGCATGGTTAACCGGAGAGTTTGAAAGTTAGTCTGAATGGATTTTATCCTGTCTTGAACTGCTGGAACTGAGGTCTCTGGAATGACATTAGGTAGAAATGAAGGATGGAACCCATAGTTGGCCCAAAACGGTGATTGATCGGTGGTTGAGTGTACTGAGTTATTGTATGCGAATTCCGCACAGGGGAGTATCAAGTACCAGTCATCCTGGGAAGTGGAGCAAAAACAGCGTAAATATTGTTCTAAGGTCTGATTAGTCCTTTCAGTCTGACCGTTGCTCTGGGGATGATAGGCAGAGGATAGGCAAACTTCAATAGACAAAACTTTGCAGAGCTCTTTCCAAAATCGGGAAGTAAATTGGACCCCTTTATCAGACACAATGCTGTCAGGAAGGCCGTGAAGTCTGACTATCTCTCTTATGAAGGCCTTTGCTGTGTCTGCAGCTGAAGGAGTACCTATCATAGGCACGAAGTGTGACATCTTGGACAGACGGTCTACAACAACTAGAATCGTTGTGAATCTTTCAGAGGGTGGCAGCTCTACTATGAAGTCCATAGATATATTCCTCCATGGTTGTTCTGGTACCGGCAAAGGACGTAGCAGACCCCAAGACTTAATGTTGGACCCCTTGTTTCGCTGGCAGGTAGTGCAGGAGCTTACATACTTTTTGCAATCAGTTTTCAAGGTAGGCCACCAAAAGGATCGCTGAATAAGATCTATAGTTTTCCGTACACCGAAGTGGCCAGCAAGTAGATGATCATGTAAAGTTTGTAAGACCTGGATTCTGGCTTGTTGTGGGATCTTGTCCTGATACCAGAGATACCCCCCCTGGCTTCTTAAAGAGGAAGTCTCTGGTTCCTGGCATTGGCGGGAGGCCTGTTCAAGAGAAGACCTTAGATCAGGTTGAATCAAAAGAAAGTTCTGTGGAGACAAGATTGTACTGGATGTTGTTTCTTCTGGGGTATCAGGAAACATTCGGGATAAAGCATCGGCCTTGCCGTTCTTGGAGTCAGGGCGGTAGGTGATGTGAAAGTTGAATCGTGAAAAGAACAGAGCCCAGCGAGCTTGACGGGGTCTCAGGCATTTGGCAGTGCGGAGGTACTCGAGGTTTCTGTGATCGGTGAATATCATTATTGGGTGCGTGGCTCCCTCAAGAAGGTATCTCCACTCTTCTAAGGCTGTCTTAATGGCCAGAAGCTCACGATCACCTACGTCGTAATTCCTCTCGGGCTGGCTCATTTTCCGGGAGGAGAAGGCCACAGGGTGCAGCAGCGACTTGGGTCCCAGGCGCTGTGAAAGTACTGCTCCTGTAGCTACCTCTGAAGCATCGACCTCTAAAATATAGGGCAGGGCAGGATCGGGGTGTCGAAGAATTGGTGCAGAAGTAAACAAAGACTTCAGTTTCTCAAAGGCAGATTGGGCTTCGGAGGACCACAGGAAGCGAACATGTAGGCGGGTTACTTGGGTTATGGGCGAGATGATGGAAGAAAAGTTCCTTATAAACCTTCTATAGAAGTTTGCAAACCCTACAAACCTTTGTACACCCTTCTTGTCTGACGGAGTTGGCCAGTCTAGGATTGCCTGCACTTTCTGTGGATCCATAGCTACACCACCGGTAGAGATGATGAGCCCTAGGAATTGTATGGATTTCTTTTCAAAATCACACTTTTCTGCTTTCGCGTAAAGTCCGTGTTTTCTTAGTGTGAGTAATACTGTCTTTACGTGAGTCCGATGGAGCTCCAAGGTGGTTGAGAAGATAAGGATGTCATCCAGATAGATGATGACGAAGTAGTCAAGATATTCCCGGAAGATGTTGTTTATGAAGTGCTGGAAAGTAGCCGGGGCATTACAGAGCCCAAACGGCATCACCAAATACTCAAAGTGCCCAAACCTCGTTCTGAATGCTGTCTTCCACTCATCGCCCTCACGGATGCGAACGAGGTTGTAGGCACCACGGAGGTCGAGTTTGGTGAACACTTGAGCTGAACGAAGTCTCTGGAAGGGTTCGGGGACCAGTGGGAGTGGATATCGGTTCTTTATGGTGATTTTATTTAATTCCCTATAGTCCACACATGGTCTTAGAGTCTTATCTTTGTTTTCTACAAAGAAAATGCCGGCACCGGCAGGAGAAGAAGATGGACGAATGAAGCCCTTTGCCAAATTTTCATCTATGTACTGTCGTAGTGTCCCCAATTCCACTTCAGAGAGGGGGAATATACGTCCAAATGGAACTTCGGCCCCTGGAAGCAGCTCGATAGGACAATCATATGGCCGATGTGGTGGTAGAACCTCTGCCTTTTTCTTATCAAAAACGTCCAGGAATTCATGGTACGCCTGGGGTACATCCTGGTTGGTGGAGGATACTGACTGGACTGTCAGACAACTGGTGGTATCTCTGGATTCAGTGATGAGGCAATGTTGTTGGCAATAGGGGGAAGTGAACAGGACTTCCTTCTTGATCCAATCGATCTGGGGGTTATGGGCTTGGAGCCAAGGGATACCCAAGATAATTGGAGACATAGGTGAACTCAAAACGTCAAAACGTATGAATTCCCGATGGCCATCGGGAGAGGTAATAAGGAGAGGAGAAGTCTCTTGAGTAACAAGGCCGGAGTTAGGTAGGGTGCCATCTGCTAAACGGACTTCCAGACCCCGTTTCTTGTGGAGGAGGGGCAACCTAAGGTTCCTTGCCAGGTTCAAGTCCATGAACCAACTGCATGCTCCAGAGTCGATTATAGCCTGGAGCCGGATCTCTTCTTCTCCCAACTGCAGTGAAATGGGAAGAACGAGTTGTGAGGGAGAAGTCCCAGAAACCTGGAAATATGCTGGAGAGTAGGTAGGTGGCTTCTTGAACTTCCTGGGACAGTTGCATAGAAAATGTCCATTTCCTCCACAATAGAGGCAAAGATTGGCTAGGATACGACGACGTCTTTCATCAGGAGTTAGTGCGGAACGTAACAGGCCAATCTGCTTGGGAACTGATCCAAAGGTGGGTGTACTGGCGGGTCTGCAGGTTCGTGATCGTTCGGACTGTCTCTCCCGCAAACGTCGATCCAGTTGGATGGATAATTGGATGAGACCCCCGAGTGTAGTGGGAATCTCGATCCTGGCCAACTCGTCCTTGAGGGATTCGGAGAGTCCTAGACGGAACTGGTGTAGTAAAGCTGCCTCATTCCAGGCTGTGTCTGCGGACCACCGCCGGAAGTCCAGGGTATAGTCCTCTACTGGTCGCCTACCCTGCTGCAGAGAGTGCAGAGCGGCTTCAGCGGTGGCAGTACGCTGGGGATCTTCGTAAAGCTGTGCCATAGCTGCCAGGAATGCATCCACCGTGCAAATGACTGGACTCTTTTGTTCCCATAAGTTATGGGCCCAGGCCTGAGGTTCATCGGACAGCAAAGAGATGAGGAACCCGACTTTAACAGTCTCTAAAGCAAAAGTCCGGGGTTGCAGGGCTAGGTACAATAGACAGGCAGTCTTGAATGATCTGAACTTTTTACGGTCTCCGAAGAATCGCTCCGGAATGGGAACTCGGGGTTCTGGAGGCGGGAACATCATCAAGGGAGCCGCAGAGGTTTGTTCATGAGCAGGTGACTCTGACAGGTGTTGCAACTTATCCGTTAGTTGCAGATAACCTTCCTGTAATTTCTGAACTGCTTGGGTCAGAGTGATGGCTTGTTGGCACAAAGTCTCTAATGGGGACGCACCTCCGCCGGCCTCAGTCATGGCTGGATTGTACTGTCAAGTCTGTAGTGTGAGGCCGGGTTGCTGAGAGGGCGCCCCTTGCGGCTGAGTGCAGCACGTCCCTGGATTTGGGTACAGGGAATGCGATGCACAGAGGTGCAAGGGTTGCCAGGAATACTGCAAGCTGGCTGGTTGGCTGTAAGTAGCTAGAGTGCGTTGTGGCAGCCGTGCGGAGAGAAGTCTTGAACGGTAACAGCAGGGTAAACCAGGAACAGGGTCCGCAGCCAGGCCAGGGGTCAGATACCAAAAGACAGTCCGAGAGAGGTACAGGAACAAGCCGGGTCATACACAGAGGGCAGAAGATCGGAGAGTAGTCAGCCAAGCCGGGGTCAGAGCGAGGAGACAAACAGGAACACAGGTCAAGCCGGGCAGAGGTCAAGCAGGGGTCTTCAGAGTTTACAAGGCACAGGAACACAGGAGCTGTTTGACAATCCAGCAAACTGCAAGTGTCAGTGGCAGGTTTAAATAGGCCAGAGGGGTGTGCCTACAAGATCAGGGCGTGCTCACTAGACTCGCCTGCCACCATGACGGTTACTGGCGGAATTGCCCACAACACGGCCATTTCCCTGACACTATCCGTCCCGGTTACCGCACTCTAGCTATGATTTGACTACGTTGCTCTGTTTACCTTTTACTTCTATTATTATTTAACAAGTGTGATTTTAACTGATCTTCTATCTCGGTCCGATTCATGGTTTCTGACACAAACACAAGGCCAGCACTCCAATAAAAATCCTTGGTATCCATTATTACATCAAAGAGCTATACACTCAACAGGTATGAGTAAGGCCCAGAGTGGCTGAAACATGTCAGCATACCTACTGAGCTGTTTTTCAGCCATTTGGTTTAATAAAGATAAAAAAGGAGCTCCACTTTCTCCCCCCTCAATTTGTTGACACCCTCCTGCTCCTGTGATCTTTCCTTGTGCTTTTCCCTTGAACCTGATCTGGTTTCTTATGGACAAGATGGTGGGCGGGCACTCCAGGACCCCCTCTTCCTCCATACCACCCTTTCCCTGCCTCCTCCCTTTCTTCCCCCTGGATCTTTTTTTTTACTCTTTGTTATCCATATCGCTCTTTCACTTTGCCTAACCAGGATTCTGGTCAAGAGACATTCTGATAAGATTTTTTTGTTAAGGGATATGTGAATACATGGTGTAAGCCATGCCTACTTGACTACTAAGAGGCACCACGGAATGTGTAACTGCTCGGTTCTTGAATCCCTTGGCACCCTATTGGTCTAGAGTACTATGTGCCCTTTGGGCACTCCCCTAGAGGCCTAAGTAAGGAATACCTTAACCAACCCCAGGCTGGTCATAATTTGCCTTGTTTGAGGCCCACAGTTTTGTGGGATTTGTTACACTCGTAGTTTTATTCTGTTTGCATTTTGGCTGTAAATCCTGTCCCATGCATTTGTATGTTATTTTCTCATGTCTCGCAAATGTTTCCTAACATGTCTGTTGTCACTTTGAATAATTTATATTAATTAACAATTTGAAAAAAAAAAAAGAGTGCAAGCCTATGTTTCGAAAGTGGTCTGCAGAGGCCAAAGGTGAGCACTAGTATTACCTGATGAATGGTATTGGGTGAGTCGGTGATTGAGTACAGCTTTCTTTCTTTAGCAAATCAACCCCAAAATTTGACAGAAGAACCAATATTTCCTACCCTTCAAATGAGCCACACTAATGCTCCTGAAATTCTTTTTAAATCAAATCTTGCTGTAAAATGCAAGAGCCTCTCCTTGTACAATTCTACCTAACAGTACTTAAAAAAATGTTCTTACAAAGAAAAAAAAAAAATTATATGCTACCTTGCCACTGTCTTTTGCTCTTTGCATCTAGGTGAGGGTTACTTCACGATCCTTCTGACAAGATCCTGAGGAAAACAGAGCAGCTCAAATCTCATGAAAAGATGCACTTGCACTGGACTGGAGTGGCTTCTCACAAGATTTGCAGTACTTATTGTTCCCCAGGTAGCTCATCTAAAAAGTTGGGAAGTCACGCCCAAAAAAAAAAAAACCTTTTTCTTTACATATTTAAAATACTAGAAGGCACCAATTTTTACAGTGGCAGACCTGATCTGTGGACCTTTCAATTTAGCACAAGGACTGCAAAGAGTGCTTTTCAAATTTAAAGGGACTGTTGCCAGTTGACTGGCAGCTCATTAAACCACAGATGAAGGATCTCGATACAAGTCAATTGCCAGAGACAAGTATTGTGTAGCTTTTTAGTGGGTTAAATTGCATCTAACTAGTGCATGCATTGTTTCATACTAAAAAGTATTGCTTCATAACCTGTTTCATACTTCAGTTGTTCCATGTAAGTTGCGTTGTGCATATTTTTGAACCTTGAATGATTTCAGTACCGGTTCTGTGTTGATGTGGAAAACGCATCTAGTGCAACCAGCCTTCTGTTCAGCAAAATTAGGTCTAGCTCACACTGGTGCGACATGTGCTCTGATTTTGAGAGCACATGTCGCTTGACAAGTCCCTTTCCATTAAGTGCAATGGAACCGTTCTAGGAGGAGCAACTTCAGTCGCTCCGACTTAGAAAAAAGTGCCTGTATTACTTTTGGTGTGACTTCAGCGCAACTTACATTGACTTCTGGTAAAGAAGTCGTATGCAAGTTGTGCCAAAGTCCCGCTGGGATGTTGACTTTGAAGTCGCGGCAGCATGAACCGGGCTTTAGACCTGCTCATCTGTAGAATGCTGTAGAGAAGAATTAGCTGTTTTTTTTTTAATGTTTTTAATTTTTCCACTTAAAAAGCATAGGCACTGTAAGTGTATTTTTTAGAGAAAAGGCTGCTATTGTTTTTGAAATTACATTTGAGTTATGTTATAAGACAATCTTAGATGCAAAAAGAGCCCTTTTAAACAATGGCATGTATCCTAATACTTACAAAGGATTCCTCCAGGCAACCAACTTTTACACCAATCAAAACAAATTTATTTTTGAGCATTAACAGATTATGTGAGAGCAGAAACACAATTACTATTCTATTTACAAACAAATTGCTGGGACTAATAACTTTAACTTTGTAGAGCAACAAGGCATGAAGACAAGTTAAATACTTGCAGCAAAGAGCAGCATTGCAGGTTATTATGTTTGATTTAATATCTGTTGTATCATCCGCCCATGAGCAAGCTGTAAAAAAAAAAGCATTAATTTATAGAGTCTGGTGCAATATAGGCTTTATATAGTGAAGGCCTGCCCGGCAGATGGATGCAACACATTTTCATTTATAATACTTCAACAGCTTACATGGATCTGAAATAATGTGTTTATTGAGGTGCAGCAGCAACCTGACAGCTAGAAATGCCTTTGAAAGCAGAAACGTTTGTGAGTAAAAAATGGAAAAAGGGAAGATGCCAGGGTTATCACGATTGTGAAATGTTATATGTGCACTTGGAAACCAATTAGTTCTAATAAGCCTTTTCTCAGAGGAGCACAGCAGAAGGGAATAAAACTGTTCCTTGCTGAGCTTAGGCACTAATAGGCCTTAAGTCTATGTTTAAAAGCATCTCTTCAAATGATGTCCTTGTCATGCAATGAATGTTTAGCCTGACAATAAAACTCTACTAAGGAGCAATTCGGAAAATATAACACAAATAGTTACTGCTGGAGGATTTGGTAACACATTAGGCACAAGGTTTCAAGAGGACTGTAGTGGATGTAAGTCTGGCATTGAAGTAAAATATTGTACTGATGCCAGTGGTGGATTGAGAAGGCTTTATTGGCTATTGTTATGGTAGTTCTGGGAATATTATTATGTAGCTCATGACCCATAGGCCTTTTTTATTTGTCCCACTGCAAAAGTAAAACAATGTATTGCCTCCTTACTGCACATCCAGTAAATTAGGCTTACTCTATTTATTAGCTTCTTTTTTTTGCTAGTGAACTTTAGTTTGGCTGCTGAAAAACATGACATTAGTACACAAGTAATATGCTTTAGAATATATTTTCTTATAAGACAAGGTGCTCAGAAGGCATGGTAAGAAGGCCATACAGTATACTTTGTCACATAAATATGTACTTCTATTAGAACCAAAGGATACAAATACATGAAATTTGATGACAAGCATCCGACTGCCCTTGTGTGGTTGAAAGAATACATGAAATGTGTTTTCCTGAGGCTGAAAGCACATAGCCGTTTTGATTATGGCAAAGTAGATTTTCTCTGTGAAATTTCAGCACATGGTAAGATCTGCTCAGTGGGAAGACAGGATAATAGTACTAAATAAACAAAAAGATACAAATATACAATATAGGAAAAGTCTAATACAATTCACTACATAAACAATAAAATGAATAGGGATATGAATATGCTGATGTAGATTTCTATATATATTCGTGTAATCTTCCACCGTGGCCCAAGGTGGAAGATTACAGGTATATACATTCGAATTCTACATCAGCATATTCATATCCTTATTCATTTTATTGTTTATGTAGTGAATTGTATTAGACTTTTCCTATATTGTATATTTGTATCTTTGTATATTTGTATCATTAAAATTGTTTTTTACTACTTTGTTGCCTTCAAAGTCCCACCAATTTTTTGAGGGGTTATCTCTCTTTCTCCTGATATTAGGGATGGTGGCAACTCATATGACCTACTTGGATGGTATTTCCCTTTTTATATTTTAAATAAACAAAAAGGTTTCCTGGGCACGGAGGGGTGCCGAACGCAGCATGTCCTAATTTCTTTCTTAACCACTTGCCGACCAGCTCAGGCAGATTTACTGCGGCAGGTCGGCTCTCCTGCATGAACCGACGTACCTGTACGTTGGTCTGTGCATGCGAGATTGCAGGAACAATGATCTCTGTCATGTCCCAGTAAGCCCATCCCCACTACAGTTAGAACACAGTTAACCCCCTGATCGTCCCCTAGTGTTAACCCCTTCCCTGTGTCATTTATACTTTGATCAGTGCATTTTTATAGCACTGATCAATATAAGAATGTCACTGGTCCCCAAAAAGTGTAATTTGGGGTCAGCTTTGTCCACTGCAATGTCGCAGTCCTGCTAAAAATCACAGCTCACCACCACTAGCAGTAAAAAAAAAAATAATTAAAAATTAAAGTCCAAAAATCTATCTCGTAGTTTGTAGATGCAATAACTTTTGCGCAAACCAATCAAATTACACTTATTGCTATTTTTTTACCAAAAATTAAATTAATAATTTAATTATAACTGTTTTGATATAATTAAACTAAAAATTAACAATCATATGCAAAGGGTAACAATCAATAGCAAACAATCAAAGGTAAGCTTCTTTACTATTCTTGTTTGGTAGATCAAGAATTGACATTGGACATCTTCAGTTCAGATTGCTTCAAATGGCTTGTGACCATTTCCAAACTTACCTAACACTTAAAACACATATTATGGGCACAAATACTTGTCAGTTAACAAGTGATCCTGGCTTTGTGATTTATTAAAAATTAGGCAAAACTGGTCACAACAACACCATCTTGCAATTGTCTAAAGCTCACCCCCATTTTTAACAGTTTAGAATATGCATTTGAAAATCATACACGTAGTCACTGCAGGAGGTGTTACTCCCATTCTACCATGCATTGACATCATATTGGTGCTCATGCATAAAAGTTCCAGGCTTTATAACGTAGAGTGGCGAAAATAATTATCCCCTGCAGATTTTGTAAGTTTGCCCACTTACAAAGAAATGAAGGGTCCATAATTGTTATCATAGGTATATTTTGAATAATAGATACAGCATATCAACCAAAAATCCAGAAAACCACATGATACAAATGTTACAAATTGAGTTGCAGTTCAGTGAGTAAAATAAGTATTTGATCCCCTACCAACCAACAATAATTCTAGCTCCCACAGACTGGCTACAGTATGTGCTCATGTGGTACACAGATTAGTCAATTTAGAAAGGTGCTCCTAATTACAACTTGTTATGTGTATAAAAGACAGGTCATCCCAGGTCATTGGATGTTCATAGTTGCAATCTCTACCGATCTTTTGATCGATTGAGATCTGTATGTGTATGAGTGTGTGAGAGTGAGAGATATGCGAGGTGAAATTGGAAGATGGTGGCCACCGTTGTTCCCTTGAGACTTTATGTCCTTTTAATATGTGTTGGGAATAGGGATTAATGTCTTTTTTATTGCATTTTGTATCTAGATTTGTTGTTACAATATTTTTGGATAGTCTCTATTAAAGATTAATATTTTCATCACCAGTTTGTCCCCATAGAAGAGTTGCTTTGTGACTTTCACGAATTTGTTTGTATAAAAGACACCTGTCTACAGAATATCTTTCTTCCATTCAAACCTCACCATCATGAGCAAGACTAAAGAGCTGTCAAAGGACGTCAGGGACAACATTGTAGACCTGCACAAGGCTGGAATGGGCTACAAGACCATCAGCAAGAAGCTTGGGGAGGAGGAGACAACTGTTGAAGAGACTATTCACAAATGGAAGAAATACAAAATAACCATCAATTGCCCTCAGTCTGGAGCTCCATGCAAGATTTCGCCTCATGCGGTAAGGATGATCATGAGAAAAGTGAGGGATCAGCCCAGGAACTACATGGGAGGAGCCTGTGAATGATCTCAAGGCAGTTGGGACAAATGTACAGGCCTGTCTGAAGTTTGCCAATGAACATCTAAATGATTCAGAAAAGGATTGGGAGAAAGTGCTGTGGTCAGATGAGACCAAAATTGAGCTCTTTGGCATTAACTCAACTCGACGTGTTTGGAGGAAGGAAAATGCTGACCATGATCCTGGTGAGATTATAGGAACTGCTTTCACCAGCAGTGTATATTATGGTGTCCGTTTATGAAGCAGTGATCAGCGGTGATCCCAAGGATCACCGCTGATCACAGTCCATAAACAGTTTATGAAACAGAGATAATCGGGGGAGAACATGTTTGAACTTGTTCTCCCGCCGATTATCTCTACACACGGAGAATCCTCATTGAATGATACAGTAAGGGCCAGTTTATGAAGCGGTGATCTCACCGCTTCACTGGCGATCTGAGTCAAAATTCACACTCCCAGGTTCACCAGCTCAGAGGTGGTGAATCGGGGAGTGAAGAGGAAATCTGGGGGGATCTGAGGGGGAAGGAGGAAGTTTTTTAACTTCCTTATGCCTCGTTCAGACCCCCCAACACTGTAAGCATGTCCCCCTGTCATATTTATGTGTATACATATTTATACATATATACATATAATGTGTATATGTATATATATATCATGTGTGTGTATATACATGTATATATAATGTGTGTGTGTGTATACATATGTGTATAATGTAGGGGGACTCGTTATTTTATTAACATTAATTCACGCCGTTGAGCGGTGATAATTTATCACTGCTTGATAAACTGACATCTGGTACTGTAATCTCGTAAAGTCTCACGAGATTCCAGTATCAGGGGCCGTTCTCCACTGTTTGAAGCATTTGTAGATCTCTTCACTCCTCCAAAGGTGAAGCGATCTACACCGCTTCATAAACAGGCACACAGAGGAGAAGATTCTTCACTGTGAATGCCGGAGAACGAAGCAGTGAATAGATTTCACTGCTTCATAAACGGACACCAAAACCTGAACGGTGTTTTTGGGCCAATAAAAGTTTGCAGTTTCACGCTATGAGGATTCCTTTTCCTTCTATATGCTTGAGTGGAATAAGAGGATTGCGGGTGTGTTCAGTCTGGAATGTTCAGGATCAGGACGCCATATCGCTGTCGATTTGATCGTTACTGAAATTGCACGCTGATGTCCTTTAAGTTGTTGAGATAAAGCTGAATTGATTCACTAAGGCTATTTATAATTAGGAGTCCTGTGAGTGCAATTCCTATAGGGAGTGGAATCACAAGGTGTGGTGACGGTGGAACTGTCTCATGAGAAATTACTCAACACCTGGACTGTCACAATTTTTATATTTTTAGAGTGCTGGTTGCTCATATGCATTTTTTTTTAACTTTATTTATATGGGGGTTTTCTTTAGCACTGCTTAAGCTGGAAAGAACCTATTTCTTTGGAACTTTTTTGCTTTCTCCTTAACGTTATATGTGATAGAAGCAGCTGCTTAGAGTGCTTTAACACTGGAGCGGTGCACTGGCAGGATGCTAAAAAAAGTCCTGCAAGCAGCATCTTTGAGGCGCTTTAGGAGTGGTGTATACACCGCTCTAAAGTGCCCCTGTTCATTGAAACTTGCAGGCTTTTTAACCCTTTTCCCAGCCTCTAGTGGCCGAAAAGCGCCGCAAAAATGACACCACCACCCGCCCCAGTGTGAAAGTGCCCTAAAGGTAATGGAGTGGCCTAGCCAGTCTCCAGACCTTAATCCTTTAGAAATTTTTTGGACAGAGCTGAAACTTTGATTTGCTGAGCAACAGACAGGAAACAATAAGGATTTAGAGAAGATCTGTAAAGAAGAGTGGACCAAAATCCCTCCTGAGATGTGTGCAAAACTGGTAACCAACTACAAGAAACGTCTTACCTCTATGCCTGCCAACAAGGGTTTCTCCACCAAGTACTAAGTCATGTTTTGCTTGGGGATCAAATACTTATTTTACTCACTGAACTGCAACTTAATTTATAACATTTGTATTACATGTTTTTTTTTCTGGATTTTTGGTTGATATTCTGTCTCTATCAACTAAAATACAAAAAATAAAAAAAATTATAGACCTTTCCTTTCTTTGTAAGTGGGCAAACTTTGCAGGGGATTAAATAATTATGTTGCCACTGCATGCTTTTCCTTGTAAAGGACTACTTTTTTTTTTTTGCCAGTGGAGTGCAAAACACACCCAAAAACTTCCACCTGGTGCCAAAAAAAGTGCACACACATAAAGAGTGAAACACAAAAACATGCAACAGGTGTTACACTGATCCTCCACTAGGGAAGGACCTTACCCTGATCCCCCAGGGTGTTAGGCTCCAGACGGGGACTGAGGTACTTCACTTGGGTCCATCTGGCCGAAACCAGACGGACCCCCGTCCTCTGGAAGGTCTGCCGAAACAGACCCACCCAAGTACTAGGTGGGACTCCCCCAAAGGGAGACCCCATGATAGAGGGCGAACCAAGCCAGAAGGCCTTTGTCCACCCCCTCCCAAGACTTTCAGAGTAGGCCCGAGGACCCACACCCTACTCATCACACAGTGACAAACGTGTATACACATCAAACAAAAAAGTATAAAAAAGTGACAAACACGGAGAGGAATAAAAATTTCCCCTGGTCCTAGCCAAAAGGCTTGGCCCTAGAGGCAGGTGCAAAAAACGTGTGCTGTGGTGAAGTGACGATGGTGCCTTAAATCAAGTGCCGAAACACTGTGACTGTACGGCACCCCTGAACTGCCACTTCACCACTGGCTTTTCGTGCAACCCTGACCACCAGCCCAGACCACAGCAGCCCCCACCCCAGCCAGGAAGGCCTGAAGTTCTGGAAGCTTGGTGAGAGCCCTTTACCATCAGGCCTCACCGCCGCTCCCATCTCTCCTACCTAATTACATTCGGGAAATACTAACCACTCCCCCCAAAGGAGGAGTAAGTTCTCTCCCGAAAAACTGACCGGAGCTACCCCAATCTAGGCCAGAAGGCCAGGGACCCAACCCTTCAGCCGGAACCAGTGGTTCTCCATCCTCATCAGAAGGCTTCCCTTTCGGCTACGAACCGCTCCCGGTTTCCTTTACACCAGCAGGTTTTGCATAGCCTCCGCCATCCCTGATACCACGTCTCCTTAGATCAGGGACAGAAGCAAGCGCCACCTCCTGGCAACTGATGTGAACAGATTTTTATTTTTTTTTTCCACTCAGAAATCTCAAATCTTCAGTTTTTAAAAAACTTAACTCATTAAAATTGAAATGCACATCATCGTGGAAAAGTTCTTCCATAAAGCAAGTTTCATCGAACAGGTAAGTAACCAAACTCTTCTAAATTCTTCTTTTCTTATTACAAAACCATACATTATTATTTCATAATCTATAGTTTTTAAAGTATTTAGTTCTTTAACAAGTAAACTTATTTTTCTTCAACATTTTTGAGCAAAACTACAGTTCCAAAGAATATGCATTACAGTCTCATCTGAACCATAGAACTCCCTTACACATTTAGGGTTTCTTACTAGACTCCGTCCATACTGAAAATTTCTAGTAGGTAAGCATTCTTTCACACAACTGTTTTTTTCAGCTTCTGGGGATTCCTTAAGATCTCCACATCTAAATCCATTAATTTATACTCTCTGAGAGTTTTTTCTATTAGTATATAGTTTTCTGGAGGTATTTGTTTAGTTGGTTTTGTACACTATGGTCCTGATCCACCCATCTGTATTTTTTTTAAAAAAAGCCCAACTGATATCTCAAAAAATCATTTATCCGTGATTCTCTGTCCAGTAATTTGTTTATAATAAAAGAAAAATATTTTAAACTTGGAAATTTTTTAATATCTGGGAATTTTTTTCCTCCTTTACATTTAGGTTTGTAGATTTCTTCTCTCTTCATCCTCTCCATCTTGACTCCCCAGAAAAAATTAAAACAATATTTGATCATCTGTTTTAGAATCACCAGTGGTGGGAAAAAAATCATTGAGACGTACAATATAATAGGCAAGATCACCTGTTTTACAATTAATATTTTACCCTCCATAGTTAGCATCCTTAATCTCCAGAAGTCTAGTTTTTTCTTGACTCTTTCCAGAAGTTCCACAAATTTTTCCTGTTACTGCAATTTCCTGAGAGACAAATTCCTAAAATTTTTACTTCTGTCACTACAGGACTTTTAATGTCGGGTTCTACATAGAAATTTCCAACCGTAAAGACTCCTGATTTATCAAGGTTTATTTTAAAACCTGATCCACTGCAAAACCAGTCCACAATCCTTATAGCTCTTTTTAAGCTTCTTGAATTTTTAACAATGAGGGTAACATCATCCATGTAGGCGATTGTTTTAATTTGTTTGCCTTCACTTCCAGGAACAAAAAAGCCTTCTACAACTTTATCCTTTCTGACCGCACATAACAGCGGCTCTATAGCGCAAATGAAAAGAATTGGTGAAAGCGGGCACCCTTGTTTCACCCCGCTCAAAAGTCTGACTTTCTCAGATAAAAAAACCTTTAACTGAAATTTGACTGAAGGCATCTAGATATAGGCTTTGTATTTATTTCACCAGCTTATCTGGACATCCCATTATTCTAAGAACTCGAAATAAAAAATCGTGAGAAACTCTGATAGGCCTTCTCAAAATCAAAAGTTGTTAAGGTAATTTTTTGACGTCTATCACCGACATCCCAAATAATGTCTCTAACTAAAAGTAAGGATTCTGTGATCACTCCGCCTGGCACAGCACAGGTCTGGTCTTCTTCAATGATTGAACTTAGGCATTTTTTCATTCTGTTTGCCAGAAGTTTAGTGTAGATCTTGCAGTCGCTATTCAGAAGTGTTATTGGCCTCCAATTTTTAATCAATTATTTGCCTCCTTTTTTGAAGATTAATACAATTACTCCTTCACTCCAGGAGGTTGGTATTTTAAGATTATTTGCAACTCTTGTGATAACTTCCATGAAATCATCTCTTAATATGTCCCAGATAATTTATAAAATTCAATAGGTAAGCCATCTTTCCCAGGGGTTTTATTACCGTTGAAACTGTGAATAACTGAAAATATTTCTTCTTGGTCAAAATCCTGTAACATAAAATCTTGCTCAATTTTAATCAGGGCCTTATCCATATTTCCCCCAAAAAATTCTGTCAGAGATTCATCCGTCTCTTTCCTACAAAATAAATCTTCATAAAAAATTTTAACTTTTTCCAATTTTTCTTCAGTTGTGGATTCTCCTTCCATTTTCTTGATTTCGTGTTTTTTATTAACAATTTTCTTAAAAAAATATTTAGAACATTTTTCGTCCTCTCCTAAATCTTTAAACCTGGCATTAAATCGTATTTGTTTACCTCTTTCTTCTAGGATTCTTTTAATCTCTTATTTTGTTCTTTCTATTTCCACACGTTCCTTGGAGAACCGAAAAAGAACTTGCAACCTGGCATTCAACTTTTGATACAAATCTTTTTTCTTTTGGACTTCTTCTTTACTTTTTTTAATGAAAAAATCTCTATAGATCTTTTTTCCTTTATCCCACCACAAAAAAATATCATCATATTTTCTTTTTTCTTTTCTCCATTTTTTATACACATTTTCAAATTTCTTTCTTAGTTCTCCATCCTTTAATAAAGACATGTTGAATTTCCAATATGGAGCTTTTTTACTTGTTCCACCTTCCATTTCCAGTTCACACCAGACCAATTCATGATCTGATAGGCATGCATCTTCGGTGTCATATTTTTTTGCAAAAATATTCTCTGATATAAAAATGTAATCAATTTGTGATTCTGATCGTTTGTTTTTCCATGTTTGTTTCTTTTTAGGATCAGATTCGCAAGCTTTCCAGACATCTTTGAGATTCACCGATGACATCACATCTTTTAAATGTCCAACAGAACTGTCATTTTTTTTATCACCATCGATAGAACAAATAAAATCACCTCCAATGATTATTGGTTCTACACCCAAAATAAACAGTTGTAAACTTTCGAAAAGTTCTTTTCTTTCTTCTTTTATATTTGAAGCATATATACTAAACACTTTTATTTTTTGTTCTCCTTTTTTTATTTTGACCATTAGGAGTCTACCAGGGTTAAGGTCTTCAACACCTACGCACTTGTTTTCATTTCCTCCTGAGAATTCGGCGTTACCCTTCCAAAGCTTCTTAATATTGTCATAGCTTAATCTTTTTTCTAAATTACATTCTTGCAAAAATATTACATCCGCTTTTTGTAATTCCAAGAAGTCATAGAGGGTAGCCCTTCTTCTAGGGCTCCTCAGACTCCTTACATTTATAGATACTACTTTAATCATTTACGAAGCCGACAAATTGCAGGGCTTACCCCTCCACCCTCATCCATATCAGATGGATACTCTGTGATCACTAGGTTCTCATCCGCAACTTCACTCGAGGAAATGTCCCCCAGGTTCTGTTCTTCTTTTCTACGGCTTTTCTTTTCTTTTGCTTTAATGTCTTCCTCTATTTCATCCTCTCTTTCTTCTGGGGTTCTTTTCATCTACCTGCATACCTGCAGGTTCCTCCACATTCTCTTCAGGTCTTCTCTCCACATCCTCAGGTCTCCTATTCTCATCCGTTTCTTCTACCACCTGAGTTTCTTCCCTAGGTTTCTCTTGTTGTTCCTCTTGAGCTAACCCCAGGGTCTTTTCATGGCTCTCTTTTTTCTTCTTCTCCGCTTCTTTCTTCTTCTTTTCTTCTTTTTTTTGGCTGCTTGCTTTGGACAATCTTTTTTGAAATGAGGGTCTCCTGTACACTCCTCACATCTCATACAGCCACCATTCTCATGTCCATATTCTCCACATTTCCTGCAGAATGTCGACAGCCTCTACTCCGATTTATGAACACCACAGGTGGTGATCTAACCACATCTCCATCTGCATCTTTTTTGAAGGAAACTAAAAATCTTTTTTTTCCATTCCATACTCCAAAAGAGGTCTGGCCATTCCCCTTAAAGGACACTTTTTTGCAGTACCTATAAAAGAAAGCCTCTACTTCCAGCTGAGAGATGAATGGATTGTACATGTGTACTGTGACTAATTTTGTTTCAAACTGAAAAAGTGGTATAACTTTTGCCCTCCAAGATAAGATTATCCCTTCTGGACCTATACAAGGAATAGGCTTTTTCACAGGCACCGTGACTTTCCAGCATCACATCTGCTGTGCCCCTTGAAAAAAAGTCCTGAACACAAACATAATTTTCAAAAGAAATTTCCATGATTGGACCAAAAACATGCTTATAAAGAAAACATAAGTCTTTCTCACCCCGATGTTGTGGAGTGATGATAAATCAGATCCCAAAAGAAGCAGAAGAATCTTGTTGGTCCTTTTCTACACTTCCTCCTCTTTTCCTCGAATCTGCCATTTTCACCAGATCGAAATCCAAAACGAAATCCAATATGCAAATCTCCGAAATCCCTCTTCGTAAGTAGCTATGGGAATAGCTCGATCGAAGCCCGCCTCGCTTTCTGGCTCTCCTCCAATAGCAGCAACAATATGCAAATGATATGCAAATTGAAGGCACAGCTTTCCAGCTCAGTATCCTTCCAAGCTCTCAGACTCACCCCCAACAGCAGCAGTGAATTAGGTTCAAAGGCCAAGGGCACAGTCATCAGGCTCTTCTGGATAGCCAATTGGTAAGATAGTTTACACTTGATCTTAGCCAAAAGACTGAGAAGCGACTACTCCAATATCTATACATATAAAATGGTTTGTATACTACTTCATACACACTATTAGTATAATGGAAGTGCCCTTCTTGACACTTCTGTAATTTTGGGTGATTTAGATAAATCAGTGAAGCCCTGCCCTCTTTAATTGAATTTGTATGGGCTTCTGGGAATTGATTGCAAAAGGCTCCAGCTAAAAGTGTACTGTGAGTCATGCAATCTGAAAATACTGGTAGCAGTCCTAACACAATTAAAGAATGTTAATCATTGCCGTGTTGACATAATGAAGGCAATTATAATATTTATTTAATCAAGTTTTATTTAAAAACTAGAGTTGTTGTGATGCAATCACAAAGTATTCTAACCTAAGTGAAAAAGCATTCTTCAGATGAGACCAAAAATACACTGACTGCACAAAATGATAAGGAAACATTTTAAGAGTTTCATTTCCCCAGGGATAATTGAAGTCCTTCAGCAGAGATAAGCATCGCTTTAATTCCTTGAAAGGATGGATTATGCTGACCCAGTAGGTCATTATATATATATGGAGTAGTTTGCAGACAGTTTCCTGTCTATAGTTATTTTACCTGCAAGTATTCTGATGTGTCAGAGGTCAATATATATGAACCAGATACTCATGCTGAAATAGACACTGTTTCACTATCAGCACATACGAACTGACAATATACTGTATAACTATCAGTTTTAGGCACAAATGTTTCTTTCTAGTGAGAGTAGTTAGGATCACTTCCGTATCACCTCAGTAGTGCAGAAAAAACAATAGCCAAAATTTAGTGACTGCAGCATATTGTAGCCCAGGTCAGTTTCCACAAATTTTACTAAACATTCTTGAAATGATAAAACAACTCCAGGCTGATACAGTCACACATTGTTGTTAATGCTAGCAGTGAAAATTCCTAAATTGAACTTGGTATTAGCTTGCTGCTTCTCCTTTCACTGTCTAGTAAGAGGCTGGGATAAGGGATAAGAGGTTTCAGTGTAAATCTTAGGACTGGACGCACAGAAATATAAATTCTATTGGTAGATATAACAAAAAGCACAGCGCTGGATATAAATGCAAAAATACAACAAAAATTGATATTACTATTAAAGCACCAACAACTTTCATATGTGGTAAAAGAAAAAAAGAAAAATAAACAATAACATGAATGCTTCACTATAGTGATATATATGCGTGAACAATAACATGGATGCTTTACTATAGTGATATATATGCGTGACTATTCCCAGTTTTTTATCCACACATTTAGAAAAAGTCCAAAGATGCAAAAATTATGTCAAAACAAATGTCCAAAAAAGCAATTAAATGTGACTTTCTATGAATAATAAATCCGTGACTGTCACCGTGTTGAAATCCCGTCACCTGGTAAAGATTGAAGGCTTACCGGATAGCCTCTGATCAGAGGCATAGAGCTAATAGCTTGGGGTTTGCCCTCCACAGCGGCTGGAACTTTAGCTGGGATGATGGATGTAGATCCACAAACGATCGCCACAGGCTTCCAGACAGCGGTACAATCAGGGAAGAGAGCTCTCACCGTGTTTAAAAGAAAAGAGAAAACTCCAATGGTGTAGAACGTTTTATCTCTTGTTTATTAAAAGTCGCCTCACTGGCATCCATAAAAACACTTTTCCTTGCAAGGAACCAATACAGCTTTAAAACGAAACTTCTCGCATGCGCCGTCGGTACGAGCGTGTCAATCCTACGGCCGTTTCGTCAGAAATGACATCATCAGGGGCAATTCTATTGGTGGTTAAAACAAATCACATATATGTATTTTATATTCATTTTTGGGTGTTCACCTCGAGTTTAGTTTTAACTCAATAAAAACCTACAGTAGGAAGATTTGTGAATTGCAGCAAATAATAAAAGTGGATGAATTAGAGCATATTTGCAGAGCATTGCTAATTCTGCTGCTGCATATTCTTTTCAAAAACATTTATTATTATTATTTTAACCACATCAGCTATCAAACCGGTATACCCCCAATGGGTCAGATACATTTTTACATTTTTTCAGTGGGCCTGTTTATTTGGAGTTAACAAACACATCTTTCTTCAGCTCATATTTTCTTGCAAAAATCATTTTATTTTTTATACATTCCATAGACAAAAATATATAACAAACATAGAAATAACTGCACTTTTTTTTACTATGATTAGTAGTAATTGAAAAAAAAAGTGTTACTGTAGATAAAAGGTATACATTTCAATCTATAATTTAGAAAAAAAAATAAGTGCACTGTTCCTTTAGATTACGAAAACATCAACCAATTTATCATGAATAAGTGCAAAAATAAATGTATATGTGCTGAGCCTTGACTAAAACTGAAGAGAGAATTCCTCAAGGTGTAAATCCCTACTTGTGCTATCGGGAATATATATATATATATATATATATATATATATATATATATATATATATATATACTGGGGCAACAAGGAAAAAGGGAAAAAAAAAATGGAGTAGGAGCTCTCAGTATACCATAATCAGTAACTCGAGATAAAAACCCTGTATGAGCTTGACCAGCACCAATTAATCAAAGTAAAAAAAGGGGAAAAAATGGCACAGCCCACTGAACTCAGGGCAGGACTTAGGGTGGTGGGGGCCTCTGGGCTTGAGTCACTTCCGGACCCTACCTTCTATACATTACTTTAAATAGAACAAAATGTTGACTGGTACCGTAGACAGCGTTACATGTTAAAAAAACGGAATAATCTATTTATATGACCACTGATTGAAGCTTGAAAAACTTTTTTTCCAATAAATAAATAATGATTAAAAAAGTTCAAAGTGATCATGTGTTTATTGCAATGCACAAATGTCTTGGTCAGAATGAGAATAAAACACTTATTTACCTGGAAAACATATTGAAAAACAAACAAATATCTTGTAAGGCTGCAATCATAACAAATCAATTGCAAGAATATAGCAAAATAACTCATTGAACAAAGTGCAAGATAAATTGTGTGTGTGTGTGTAGTACGTAAGTGAGTGGGAAAAAAGGGACGTCAATTTTACTTGGGTTACAACGTCGCACGACCGCGCAATTGTCAGTCAGTTAAAGCAGCACAGCGCAGTATCGCAAAAAATGGCCTGGTCATAAAGGGGGGGGTAAAATGTTCCGGACCTGAAGAGGTTAAGATTGAACAAGTCAAGACTAAAGGGGCATTTTTTTTTCATACATAATGGCACACATTTGTTTATGTATTTTGCTTTTTGACTTGATACATGAATTCATTCTTTGTCCGCAGCCTTCTACTTCTTGTATCCACTCTGCTCTGCAGACTGCAAGGTGGACAAGATGGAGGGAGGAGGTGGGTGGAGCCAACACTCATCAGGGGCGGAGTCCTACAGTCAGTGTGAGTGACTGTATGGACAAGATGGAGGAGGTGCTGCCAGTGTGAGGGCCAATACACTCATGGGCGGCACGGAGGAGGAAGATAGACAGTGCCAGACTGCAGCAACAACTGCCTATCAGCCTGGGAAGGACAGATACACTTAGGCAGGCTCCTCCACTCCAGGCAGCTCCTGTCACGGTCATGTCGGCTCTGAGTCTGAGACTCCAAGTCCGACGTGACTGACGTCACTCATTGCTAGACGCCAGGTGGCCCAGGCGCTAGCAACGAGTGCAGGGTTGCCAAGCCAACGGCGCAGCTCCACCCACCTCCAGGCTCCTCCTGGTCCATCCTGCGTAATTACACATTAGAGTCTCTCTCTCTGCACCGCTGATCAGCTGATGAGACAGAGAGAGAGTCTTGGGCAGAGGAGCGCTGCACCCAAGTGAGGACCAGTGTGAGTCACTGCTGTTTCATCTGATCTAGCTGAAGATATATGAAATATTTAAAACGTAAACAGATGGGCCCCCTATTGGGCAGGGCCCATGGGCTTGAGCCCAATCAATCCCAATGGTAATTTCGGCCCTGACTGTACTATAGCTGAATCAAAGTTTATTTGTATCAAAAAACACATACATGTATGGAGTAGCCAATAGCAAATGACATGTGATCGAATTTCGATTTCGTCCGAAAAATAAATGTATTTAGTTACTCCTGAAATTAGTTTTTATTTATTTTGTTTTGTTAAAAAAAAAATTAATTAAGGTTGAATCTGTCAATTGAATGCTTATGGTGTCTGTCGGATGTCCGCCGCGATTGTACATTTCTGGTCGAATGCTCCGACCACAAGCTATAGTAGAATTCTAATGTTGTTTGATTAGTAATAATTATTAATTATTATTACTAGTCAAACAATATTAGAATTCTTCTATTGCCTATGGGTGGAGCATTTGAGTGCAAATGCGGCGATCGTATGTTTCTAGCTGCTTTGGTGAATCTTCATGTCTTTATAATGATGAATCTTTTCTCTCTATGTCAATTAATCTTGGACTAATAGACTTAGGTTAGGCACATTCAACTGCAGGTTCAATAGACACAGATCGCTATTATCACCGTCACATCGAATCCTCTATCTTTCTATATCGAACTGTTGTCGCAACAATACTAAAATATAATGGATACGAAAATAAAGTCCTTTTTTTATTTCGGATCTTTCGGATTTCGGACCCTGTGCATTTGTTATCGTTTTGCTAAAACGAACATGAAAATCCCGAAATTCAGATGAAAATGCATTCGGACCATAATGAATTCACATTTCTAAATAGCAATAAAACTTTGTCATTCAAACATGGTAAACATGCAGTGTTAAAACTCATGCCCCCATTCAGTGACCATTGATAACTGAAGCAAAGCAATACAATATGAATGCACATTGGTGAGCTCAAATGCTCAGCAGAATAAACACAATAATAATATTAATAATAATATATGAATGGGTTTGATAATGGATACTCCCAGCATAGGACAGGTCCTAAGATGGTCCGACCTGTATCTTAGGGAATAGAAAGGCACACTGGTAAACATAAATGGGTGTTTGTCCCTTGATGTATCCAACAGTTAGGAAATGCAGAGATAGTGGAAAGAGCTCAGTGGATAAACAGTGGTCAAGAGGAGGTTAGTGGAGCAAGAAAAGAACTGAATGAGTTTGTGCTCCAATGTGAACCAGGGCTTAAGGTGAATTCTAACACACATTCTAAACATTTTAGGTGAATATATATATATATACAGTCAGCTTGCTGTTTTTCTACTAATGAAGTACTGTAAATTTTAGAACCATGGTATACCTGATAGATTTTGACTGCAGAAACAGTGAATAAACCAAACAATAAAACACATGTAGGGGGAAACAGACCCTTAGACAGAGAGGAAGATCAAACCAGTCAATCTTAGAGGAAATGAACCCTGAATATTCACATGAAGGACATGTAGTGATATAAAATGTATAGTAGGTGTAGATAATCAATTAGTAATTATTATAATGATGATGTAAGTACTCTTCCGCAGCAACCCAATTCTTCCAGAGAGATGCACTTTATTGACTTCCAACACAGAACAAAGTCCAAAGTCCATAGATGACAAAAATCCAACAAAGTATATAATTCAGAGTCCCGTTTTTCCTAGGTCTGCGCCTTCATAGTCATACACAGTCAAGACTATACAAACTATAGACTGAACGCCATGTTATATTCACTAGACACTGAATGGCTGAGCAATTTGATTCAGGCCTCCGTCTCCATTCAGGCCTTTAATATGCTTTAGTCTTTCAGACAGACAACAACCCCCAGCCGTGAACAGCTGCAGTCATAAACCGCCCCAATTTGCACTCCCGAATATAAACATCAACAAGTCCCCTTAGATATGTGTAATTAGATTAGATTAACATATACCACCTGAACACCCTTTTGAGCCCTTGGAATACCTACATTCCTAATCTGTATTCTTGCATATTAACATCAACAAATCCCCTTATGTTAGTACCCTGGGAGGGAGTTTCTGCTAGGTCAATATAGTACTGTATGTGTAGATATTTATAATAATATAATATCCCACATAAATTGGCGAACATATTACAACAGGACAGATCCTGAAGCTGAAACTCAAATACTTTGGCCACCTAATGCGAAGAGAGGACTCATTGGAAAATACCCTAATGCTGGAAAACATTGAAGGAAAAAGGAGAAGAGGACAACAGACAGCAAGATGGATAGATAGCATTATCAAAACAATGAACATGAAGTTAAGCAAGCTTCGGGAGGCAGTGGAGGACAGAAAAGCCTGGCGCGCTATAGTCTATGAGGTCATGAAGTGGCGGACACCATTAAACAACTGAACAACCAAGGCAGGGCAAAAGAGGCAGCTGCCCAGGGCCCCATCATTGTTGTGTGGCCCAAAGCAGCTGCCTCATACTTGCCAACTATCCCAGTTTAAATTCCCTTGTCCCTTGACGTTTTGGTCCCATACTGTGTCCCGATATTTCAGTGTAAAGTGCTGCTACTAATACTGCCCAGCTTTGCCCTATTGTTGTGTAAAGATTACTCACCTGCAGACCCTGTGTTTACATGTAAATAACCTGCATTCATATGTAAATATCAGTTACATTCATATGTAAATAGACATGGACCGGCGACATTCATATGTAAATAGAGGCAGAATTCATATGTATATCATGCCCCCCTGAGGTCATATCCACCATCACCTATACTGAATGCTGCCCATTGGGTAGATAAAGGGGCATGCTTGAAAGTCATGCCTGCAACTGTGATTATTCAGCCTAAAATCAGCCTGTTCTGCAAAGGTAAGCAAATTGGTGGTGGGGGGGGGTAGTGTGGGGTGTGCATAGGTAGGCAGAGAAGGAATTACAGTTTGGGGTGAACAGGTGAGCAAGGAGAGGATGTATAGAGGTAAGGAAGGTGGGTGCAAATATGAGCAGATGAGGCAGGTAGAGTTAAAGGGGTTGAGGATTGGAATGAAGAGGATGGGGGAGGTTTGGGGTGCAAAGGTTAGCAGGGGTTTTAGGATGCAAAGGTGTACTGACAGGGTGGATAAAGATGTAGGTCATGTATAGGGCTGCTCTATCCGCTAGAAATGTGGAAGAAAGTCCCTAACACTTTTTAAAAATCACATGGTTTCACAGCACATGTCAGCAGATGCGTGAGGGTGTCATTAACAATTAATGGCACTGCTGCGTATTTGCTAATGGGCAGCATGTTTCTGTGGTGTCAGGAAAGCAAAAGAGAGCAGTCGGCTGGGTGCCTCCATCAAGGTGGAGCTATTTTTTGGGTGGCATGATTGAAGATAGATGGACATCGTAAGACACTTTTTTTTTTTAAATAAAGGAATTGTCAAAAACTGTTTTTTGTAGTTTTTACTTTTTCACACTTTTTTGTGGTGAATGGGTAGGGGAATGTACCCCTACCCATTCACATAGGGAGGCTGGGATCTGGGGCCCCCCTTGTTAAAGGGGGCTTCCATATTCTGATAAGCCCCCCGCCCGCAGACCCTCAACCCTGGGCATGGGTTGTGGGGATGGGACCCTTGTCCCCATCAACATGGGGACAAGGTGCTTTGGGGAGGACTCTAAAGCACCCTCCCCATGTTGAGGGCAAGTGGCCTGGTATGGTTCAGGAGTGGACGCTTGCTTATCGTTGTCCCCCCTATCCTGGCCTGCCAGGCTGCTTGCTCAGATAAGAGTCTGGTATGGATTTTGGGGGGACCCCACACCCAATTTTAAAAAAGTTTTGGCATGGAGTTCCCCTAAAAATCTATACTAGACCAAAAGGGCCTGGTATGAATTTTGGGGGGCCCATGCTGTTTTTTTTTTTTATTGTGGCATGGAGTTTCCATTAAAATCTATACCACACTCAAAGGGCCTGGTATGGACTGGGGGGGCATGCCATTTTTTTCTTAATTCTGTCAAAGGGTTCCCCTTAACCACTTCAATGTACTGTATATACTGTACACTGACTGCACTGTATATATATATATATATATATATATACAGTATCTCACACAAGTGAGTACACCCCTCACATTTTTGTAAATATTTTATTATATCTTTTCATGTGACAACACTGAAGAAATTACACTATTCTACAATGTAAAGTAGTAAGTGTACAGCTTGTATAACAGTGTAAATGTGCTGTCCCCTCAAAATAACTCAACACACAGCCATTAATGTCTAAACCACTGGCAACAAAAGTGAGTATACCCCTAACTGAAAATGTCCAAATTGGGCCCAATTAGTCATTTTCCCTCCCTGGTGCCATGTGACTTGCTAATGTTACAAGGTCTCAGTTGTGAATGGGGAGCAGCTGTGTTAAATTTGGTGTTATCACTCTCACGCTCTCATACTGGTCACTGGAAGTGTAACATGGCACCTCATGGCAAAGAACTCTGAGGATCTGAAAAAAAGAATTGCTGCTCTACATAAAGAGGGCCTAGGCTTTAAGAAGATTGCCAAGACCCTGAAACTGAGCTGCAGCACAGTGGCCAAGACCATACAGTGGTTTAACAGGACAGTTTACACTCAGAACAGGCCTCGCCATGGTCGACCAAAGAAGTTGAGTGGATGTGCTCAGCGTCATGTCCAGAGGTTGTCTTTGAGAAATAGACATATGAGTGCTAACAGCATTGCTGCAGAGTTTGAAGGGGTCGGGTGTCAGACTGTCAATGCTCAGACCATACGGCGCACACTGTATCAGATTGGTCTGCATGGCTGTCATCCCAGAAGGAAACTTCATCTAAAGATGATGCAAACAGTTTGCTAAAGACAAGCAGACTAAGGACATGGATTACTGGAACCATGTCCTGTGGTCTGATGAGACAAAGATAAATGTATTTGGTTCAGATGGTGTCAAGCACGTGTGGCGGCAGCCAGGTGAGGAGTACAAAGACAAGTGTTTCTTGCCTACAGTCAAGCATGGTGGTCGGAGTGTCATGGTCTGGGGCTGCATGAGTGCTGCTAGCACTGGGGAGCTACAGTTCATTGACTGAACCATAAATGCCAACATGTACTGTGACATTCTGAAGCAGAGCATGATCCCCTCACTTCGGAGACTGGGCCGCAGGGCAGTATTTCAATATAACGACCCCAAACACACCTCCAAGATGACCACTGCCTTGCTAAAGAAGCTAAGGGTAAAGGTGATGTACTGGCTAAGCATGTCTCCAGACCTAAACCCTATTGAGCATCTGTGGGACATCCTCAAATGGAAGATAGAGGAGCGGAAAGTCTCTAACATCCACCAGCTCCGTGATGTCATCATGGAGGAGTGGAAGAGGACTCCAGTGGCAGCCTGTGAAGTTCTGGTGAACTCCATGCCCAAGAGGGTTAAGGCAGTGCTGGAAAATAATGGTGGCCTCACAAATATTGACACTTTAGGCCCAATTTGGACATTTTCACTTAGGGGTGTACTCACTAAAGAGAGGCCCGTAGTACACCCCAAAAGCAATAAGCGAAGGGCCGGCATGACAGGGATTAATGGGGCTTGGGACTGGGAGTAATGATAAGAGGGGAGAGGAGTACATGGTTAGGTTTTTGTTAGGGTGTTTCTAAATGGTTTAGGAGATATGGGTGGAGCTCTGGGGGGAAGTGAGCTGGAGAGGAAAGGGGGATGGTTATTCAGTTGCAGGAGCTGGAGAATCAGCTTCTAACAAGTAAGGCTCAGTTTTTGCCCTTAACGTTAGGGGGGACTTGTAGCCTCCCCCCATGATATCAGTATTGTGGGCTGCAGCAGCTGTGCATGGCACAGCCTGGCTGCGGGCTCATGGGAAAGCTGGCTGGATTGATTGTGGGAGCCGGGCGTGGGGGGGTACTATCCCTGCACCCCCCACTGAGACATGTGCTCGGTGGCCAGGGGAAGAGATGGGGAATCAGCTTCTACCAAGAAATGCTCAGTTTTTGCCCTTAAGGTTATGGGGGACTTGTAGCCTCCCCCCTGATAGCACTATTCTGGGCTGCAGCAGGCTGCAGGCTCACAGGATGGCTGGCTGGATTGATTGTGGGAGCTGGGCGGGGGTACTATCCCTGCACCCCCCGCTGAGACACGTACTCGGAGACCTAGACCTCCGGAGCGCCGCAGGCCTGAGGCTAGCACTTGATTACAACACGGCCTGGTAGCCCATGGAGTGTGCCTCCAGTGACCCTATGGCCCCTTCTTCACAGCACTGGGTACAGATGGTGGTGGTACGGCCTGGGGGGGAACCATTCCTCAGCGGGACTCACGTGATGGGGGCTGTGATGTTCAGGGGCAGCCCCCTCCCTCGACAGAGGTTCAGACGTATGGACGGCGCCTGGTCTTGGCCCCAGGGGCCACCCGGGCTGCTCGGTGTTGAAGGCAGCAGACTTGGGATATGGCCTGTATCAGGTGCGAGTTCAGACGGAGGTGCGGCGCTCGGTTTTGGCCCCAGGGCCACCCGGGCAGCTTGGCGTGGCATGCTCCAGACTCGGGAACCGGCCTGTTATCTGATGCGGCTGGTGTCCCTGTTCCCAGGGTGACGAGGGGGGGAAGGAATCTCCTGAACGATGTGGCTGATGGCGGTGCACAAGGGGGGACAATGAGAGACGCGAGTAGAGCGACGCCGTCCCACTTGGCACGGGCGCGGGCCCGGCGTGTCATTGAAGGAACGGCCTGGGCCCCCATGGCAGATGGGGGCAGCTGATGTCACAGGCGGCAGGATGGCACAGAGCAGATGCTGAGAGGAACGGGCCGGGCCAGCACAACAGTTTGCGCAGCTGCTCCCCTATCAGCTGGGGGGCAAGAAGAGGTAAGCGAGGACAGCCAGTGGCGGTGCTTGCAGCGGTGGAGAGCGCAGTGACGGCTGGTGGAGTGCCTATTGCGCGGCAGCCTGGTAAGTGGCTTCAAGGCCGACCCTCTTTGTCTGTGTGTGTGCCTGTGGCCTGTTTGCTGGGGTGGGGGGGTTGCATGGTGTTTTTGTGTTGTCAGGGGATTTTTTAGGACTGCAGGGACAGGTGCGCAGGAGTCGGTGCAGTTATTGGCAGGATGGAGGGATGTCGTGGAAAGGTTAGATCCTATAGCTGGTGCTGGGTTCCGACGGCAGCCTAGGGTTCCTCATGCAGATTCAGGGGTAAGTGGGCCACGTTGACAGCAGAGACAGGGACATTGTCGGGTCTGCCGCAGATGGCCATGGGGGTGTCGTCTTCTCAGGGACAGTGGCAGGACAGGTACCTTCAACAAGGGAAGAGGGCGCGAAAGACGGCGGACAAGGTAAGGCGCTAATACAGAGGTAGATTGGTTTCATTTGGAGGACGCAGGAGAATAGGAGGCGGACGTTCGTCGAGGGGCCGCTGGGGGAACACCTCAAGTAGGAGGTTAGGAAAAAATCTGCAAGCCTAAGTACGTCAAAATGTTCTCCCACTGGAGAATTTAAATGGGAAGGAGGTAAGTTTGATGATAGGAAGAATGAGGTGGAGGAGGAGAGTTGATTGGGCTCATTCCCCAGACGTTTACCAACTGGTTTCAGGCATTTGCAATTTGGAAAAGGGCGCCAGAGAATTCCGTTATTTGGATGCGACCGGGGGAGGCTTATCAAGCCTACTGGGGGTCTGGCATGGATCAGGTTGCATGTCTGGTAGCACAAGGTATTAGGTAGGTCCCTGCATGAGGATCACAAAGACATTAGTATTTGGATGCAGCTCATGGCCTTGGAGCGGGCTGGGGGACTTCGTTTCACTCATCTGGGGCTGGCGGATCTTATTCCTCTGGACAGTCGACCAACAAGAGAAAGGGTTTTTTTGGGAATTCAAGGAAGGGACTGCAAGTTCGACTCCTACCGTGGGACCATCCCTAGTTGCTAAGCCTGAAGCCTGAGGTCTATTCAAGAGGCATGCCAGCTGCTAGGTTCACTTAAGGCCTATCCAGCAGTTAAGGGTTCCGCAAAGGAGGAGCAGCTAAGGTTAAGCCCAAAGCCTGGGGCTGAGCCGCTTGTGTTAGAGGCTTAGCCTGATCGTGTCAGAGGTAAAGGAGAAGCAGTTTCCACAAAGGGACCACTCCTGTTACTGGAAGCAAGGTTGGAAGGCATGAAGTTCTGAGGGAGTACCAGAGCAGACGCTTCACTAGCTGGGGACAGTGATGTAGTGGGAAAGCTTCAGTGGAGACTCATTCAGGATAGCAGAGGGTATCTGCGAGTAAGGCTTGAAGGAGTACGGCGGGTATCTGTAAGTAAACCTTGAAGATAAAGTACAGAGGTTAGCTGTGGGTGAAGCTTGGGAATCCAGCAGGTAGAGGAGAGTCCAAGAAATCTAGTGAAAGACAGTGAGCTGAGCTTAAGGATCTACAATGGGATACTGTGAGTTAAGCTGGGAGATCTACAGTGGGTTACTGTGAGTTAAACTGGAAGATCTAAAGTGGGATACTGTGAGAGTTGTTACCAGATACAGATTGGTGCATTCAGCTTAAAGGCCCTTGTTCTGTATTGCTGTTTGCCTAGTTCTATTATTGTCAGCGAAGTTTGCCTTAATTGCCATTGCATTTGCCTAAGGGTGTCATGTGCCCTAAACCCTCAATCCCAACTGTTCCTGTTAAGAGAAATAAAACTCTCTTTGTTCATTTTTACACAAAGTGACTGGTGCCCAATCTTTCCACCTTGCATTACACCCACTATGCCCAGTAACCTTCACCCTGAGGAGGAATGTCAGTTCTCCCTGGCTCTGGGGGTCACCATTAGGCCCTTGGAATTTGGGAAGACCGCTACATGTAGATAACTAGCTTGATCAGGGTCCAGGAGTAACCATGAGATTGTAGGCCACACCCACCCACACAAATACCTTACCCAACAATCATGTATATAACAAAGAGAACAAGAAATTATGTCAAATAATGGCCGTGGCACTTTTATTGGATTAATGCATTTCTCAAAATTGACAAAAATCCAACTTTATTATTACATAAACATATAACCATATTCAACATAACATCAATACAATAGCTCAGTTATTAAAACTCAAATTTAAATAAAGCTTATATCAGAATATAATAGTCCCCTCACATATCCAGGGTGACCCATCCACGTAGAAGTGCACACGACTTGGGCGGCAGAGTGGGAGCTCTTTAGCTGGACAAAGAGGAAGTCCCAGTCTCTGCAGCCCCTTATATGCATTATCGCTGGAATTCCAGAAATTCACGGGTGTTCCCATTAGATCCCAATGGAACAGCTCATTGACATTTAAAGAGACAGCACTCCCTATACCACTGCCTATATTTATAATAGTAAAAAATTACTAATACTATAAAGTTGGGCTGGGGAGGCCACAATCTCAAGAAAGGGAGGCCCAATTAGTGCCCCCCCTTTTATCATGAGATTGTAGGCCACACCCACACACCCACACAAATACCTTACCCACCAACCATAAATATAATAAAGAGAACAAGAAATTATGGCAAATAAAATTGTCAAAAGTCAAACTTTATTATTATAGAACCATATTCAACATAACATCAATACAATCGCTCAGTTATTAGAACTCGAGCAATATAAATACAGCTTATATCAGTATATAAACGTCCCCACAAGGTTTGAGACCTCAAGCACGGCCCACCCCCAAAGCCGCGGCCATCTCTATACCACACTGTAGGTCTAGATTATATATATCCAGCCCTACATCTGAGGAGTGGACCCCATCCTGCCTATAAAAACCCGGGATGCCACTTTCAAGGTCCACATTTCTATACGGCAAACCCCCAATCAAAGGCATATACTTCGCCATCGCTCTATTGATCATCTTCCTCATCTTTTCCACCACCTTCCGCTGTGAGGAGGAGAACCAAGAGAGACCAGGAACAATTTCAGAAAATACAATCACTGTATCCGGTGACGTTAACTTAAATCGGTGCAAATCTTGCCTAATCCTAAACAGCAAATCTAAAGTTCTACTATTACCTAGGTCATTGCCCCCTAAATGAATAACTAACATAGAAGGTGGAGGCCAAACCTGGTACATCCTAGAAAGGTCGAAATACAATTGAAACGACTGGAGGCCACTTATTCCTCTCCAATATAACGTAAAGCATTTCGTCAACAATGACAGGCTCACCGAATAGCTGCATTGAGCCGCTCTCATACGTGCCCAGTATATGTATGAATGCCCCAGTATCCATACACACTGACTCAAACCTGAAAAATTAAAGAAAAGGTTAGGTCTTACATATACTTTAAAACAGTCTGACCACCACCTCCCCAGCTCTTTAATGCACCGTTAAACCCCTTCTGGCGGCCTCTGAAGCTGCACCTATTCGAAAGGCACGGGAAGAGAAATGCTAATTACTTAATCCCAGGTGTCCCAAACATTTGTGCAACACATAATTGAACTGATACTTGGTGAGTGGCAATTAATTTGTATTTATGAAAAAATGCCCTCCCACCTGGGGTCTAATCAATACCAACTGTTTCACCAGGGCCACTGGGCATAGAGAACTATCGCCCTGCTCCTGCAACGAGATCCACACCCGCCGCCCCAAGCTATCCATTTTGGATCTTTGGAGAAAGAAGCACTCAAACAACTGATCCACTAGTACGTGATCATAACGAACACCCATACCGCATTTTTTGGAGCCAGGAAATAATTCTGATATCCGGAAAGTCCTGAAAAAGGCAACCACAAATGCTGTCGTAAAGAGCAGGGCTTCATAACTTGAGAAACACACTGACTTAGTAACCTTGCAAAGAGGGTGTAGAAGCTGCCATGAAATCGGCCTTCTGCTATCAGGGGTAAAGTGCAACTTCCTGTACCCTTTAAGTGCCTGTCTCACAGAAAAGTATGAAACACATGCTGGGTACTTTTTTAAGCTGAAGAAAAATTATATACCAGCCAATGTCTTGGACACATAACTGTACGAAAAGTGCTGCTCTATGAGCGACTGTAGGAATGCCAAACTGGCCTGCTCAGAGGGGCTATTGACCTCCAAACCTAGAGACCCTGCAAATTCCATCCACATGCGCTATGCAGCTGAATAACATGGTTCTTAACCTGTACAGGGTGAGGACGTGGCACAGAGGTGGTAAAGCGGATGCAGACCAAAGGTTTTAATAAGGAGACATGAAATACATTGGAAATACGCATAATAGAGGGAAGGTCTAATGCGTAAACCACTGGGTTAACCCTGCGAAGAATAAGAAAAAAACCCAATAAACTGAGGTGCAAACTTCAGTGAGGGAACACGAAGTCAGAGGTTGCGAGGTGACAGCCAGACCCTGACCCCAACCTGGTAGGAAGGCGCAGGCAGGCATCTGCAGTCAGCATGGAGTCTGAACCTATCATTAGCATGTTGCAAAGCCTCCTGGACTTGTGCCCAAGTGGAACATAGACCACAGAGATGCTCCTCTAATGCAGGAATACTCTGCGGAACCATGGAAGGTTGGAAACCATAATTCGCCATAAACAGGGAGCAACAGTTTTCACAAAGCTTGATTTGAGAGGGGCATACAATCTCATGAGGATTAAGGAGGGCGACGAGTGGACAATTGCATTTAATACCAGAACAGGCCATTATGAGTACCTCGTAAAGCCTTTTGGCCTTTGTAATGCCCCGGCAGTTTTCCAGGAATTTATTAACAACGTCCTCCGAGATTTGTTACAGTTATGCGTGGTGGTTTATCTCAACAACGTCCTCCGAGATTTGTTGCAGTTATGCGTGGTGGTTTATCTCAATGATATCCTCATATTTTCCAAGTCCACCACACAGATGTCTGTCATGTGCTTCAGAAACTAAGAGAGAACGATCTCTATTCTAAACTGGAGAAGTGCAAGTTCCATCGTGAACAGGTTAAATTCCTGGGTTATGTCATTTCCACTGCTGGTGGGTCCACCGTGGGTTTATGTCCTCTGCAGAGTTTCCTTGGCTTTGCCAACTATTATCAGGGGTTTATTCGTAACTTCTCGTCTCTGGTCAAGCTTCTGACAGTAGGCAAAGGCCATGAATTCAGAAGATGCAGTCAATCCACTTGTTGGTAATATTGTTTCAGATTGGATGAACTGGATCACCGCATGGATAAGTTTGCCTCCACACCGGCCGTATGATTGCGCAATTGACCTTTAACCTGGTGCCATACCCCCCTGATGGCTGAGTTTACCCTCTGTCGGTCTTGGAGGATAAGGCCATGGAGGAGTATGTTGCAGACGCACTTTCTCGAGGTTTCATCTGCAAATCCTCATCTCCTGCTGGTGCTGGTTTCTTCTTTGTGAAGAAGAAGAGTGGGGAAGTGAGACCTTGTATTGATTATAGGGGTATCAATCGTTTCACGATTCAGGATGCCTATTTGATTCTGAGTTATTTGACCGCCTCAAGGGAGAGATTGTGCCTTTATTGTGGCCAGGCAGGTCACTTTTTGAAGTTCTACCCATCCAGGGAATGCCTGAACCTTGAGGTCTTGTCCCGGACAGACCTTAGGTAGTGTTGTTTCATCCCCAGTTATCCGGAAGGATAAGCCCCTGGTTTCGGTCACCCTTTCTTGGACTGAGTCGTCCATCGAGATACAGGATCTAATCGACTCTGGGGCTGCAGGCCTGTTCATTGATTCCGCTGCAGCTGCGTGACACTCCACTTGCCATTGAGGCTCTTGACGGGAGACATCTACAGCCTACCCATGTGAGTCATGAGATGGTTCCATTGTCCATGGCCGTAGGGGTTCTTCACCATGAGATAATCCAATTCCAAGTTATTTCTACTGTCAGAAACCATGAAATCAGGCCGAGACAGAAGTACAGTTAAATCACACTTGTTTAATAATAAAAGTAAAAAGAACAAACGTAGTTAAAACATAGCCAAAGTTCAGAAACCAGAATGGATAGTCAGCCAAGCCAGAAGTCAGGGATCAATGTAGTGGAACAGCAAGCAGGATCTGGAGCCAGAAGGGATGTTAGCAAAGCAAGTCTTCAACAGAATCGCAGGAGATAGTTTCTGTGATGATGACCAAGGTGAAAGCAGAGACCCTTTAGACTGGACGGCTTAAGTAGGCAGGACTGACTAGCAGGCTATTATCAACAGCTGAGTAACTGTGGAGAGATAGGAGCTGGCAATTAGCAGATGGTTGAGCCGCCAGCTCAGAGAAGGAGACTTCAGCCCTGAAGTTGAAATATACATTCTACAAGAAAAGATACGCCCTACTGGCATAATCCGGCAAGTAAAAGTCAAAACTCCGAAAAGGGATTGCATTTCCTTCAAGAGGACCTTACGCCGACTATGAAACTGGGCAATCAGAGACTTGAGCTTCAGGATTTTTGCCGTGGGCAAACTAAACTGCATGTGTTGTGTGTCAATTACTATGCCTTAAAATTCCAATGAAGTGGTAGGCAACAAGGTTTTTTTCTTCCGCTAAAGGCACTCCAAAAGTGCTTGAGATGCCATGAAAAGTCTGCAGCAATTGGCCACAGGCAGCTGAATCCCACGGTTCGATGAATAAAAATTCATCCAGGTAATGGACTACACTATCCATACCTGATTCGCAACAAATTGCTCAGTGCAAAAACATGGAGAAGGTCACAAAATAAGCACGAGACAACGAGCAACCCATCGGGAGACTTTTATAAAAAAAAACACTCATCAAAATAAAAACCTAAAGAGTTAAACGCCAAGGGTGGCAACAGCTGAAATGTCAATTTGATATTGGCTTTGGCCAGCAGGGCCCCCTGGCCAAAAGAATAGATTTTGACAACCCTGTCCTCAAAAGTCGAATAGGAAACTGAATGCATCATCCAGCTCATCATTCAGGGAGTCACATTTAGGGAACAACAGGTGATGGATTATGTGAAATTAATTTGGCTCCCGCTTCGGCAAAACACCCAAAGGGGAGATGCGAAAACTATGAAAAGGAGGTGACTGGAAAGGACCTTCCACCCACCCTTCTGCTATTTCTTAGTAAATCTTTCTTCTTACAATTTGCGGAAAAATCTGCACTGATTTCAAGTTATTAATGATCGTGCAACCTTCCCCTGAAAAAGAAGGTAACAGGAAAACTGTTAGCAAAACCTTCAATGAGAAATCAAGCCTTTTTTTTTTCCAGCCTCACTGGCGTACAGGCTTTTAGGAAAAATAACTCTTTGCATTTGGGTGGTTCCTGCTCCAGCATTTTTCTTAAAACACTTTATCACTGGGTGTGCCCGATAACAGTAAGCACATTCGTGCTTATACATACACAAAGCACCCCAATGACATTGGCTTTCATTGAAAACAAAACCGTAGCCCTTTCTGTAAGCCAAGCTCAAGGGGTTAACTGCAAGCTGCTTAAACGTCCCTTGTTTAGGAGGCAGGATCAAATTTAGCCATAGTCCCTCATCCTTCATTCCCCATTTCACCAAAAGTGAAGAGAATTGAAAGTTTCTGCCTGAAAGATTCATCATACGAGTACCACCCTAAGCCACCAAAATTCATGTAGGCCTCCAGCACATGATCAAAATGCTGGAATAACCCACCACACAGCTCTGGGTGCCTCTCAGCGATAATGCTAGAGAAAAAGCAATAAGCTTGCAGCCAATTATGAAATGACCTGGGTACAGGCCTATGCCTATCATCCTCCTGTTTCTTATCCCCTTTTCTATCGGCCTTGCCCACAAATTCTTTGTGAGAGGGCAAGAGGGAAAACACATCCACGAATTCCCCTTTCCATATTTTTCCCTTTACCGATAAGGGTAAATTATATCCCAATGGAGAAACTTCACAGGGCATGGTCTCCTTTAAGCAAGCTTCCGGTCCCCTTAGCCTGCCAGACATGTTAGGCCTGTGTATGGGCAAGACATTACTTAAATTACCTAAACTCCTAACCTCCGTGGGAATGACAACAGGAGAATGGGAGTCAACAGATAATCCCTCTGAAGAAGCAAAAGAGGGGTTAACAGGCTTAGTAACATCTGCAAAGATAGGAGTAATAGAATTTGCAGGAGTCTGCGCTAAAGGAGAAAGATTTTTTAACTAGAGCAGAGAGAGAACCCACTAATTTAAATAATGCAGAGCAATGTGGTAACTCACTAGGCGCTGAGGGGTTAACTGGTAGATTCTGACGTGCTTCCTCCCGCGCCTCTACTCTACAGGGTCAAGCACTTGCTGCATATGCCTGAAGTCATTCTCACTGTTTCTCTACTCACTATTCCATTCTGTCATCATTGCCGATCTTTCTGTGTTCTCACCAACAGGTGGAGAAGGCAGCCGCCCTCTCAGTTTCCATGCTGCCTAGCTCCGTCTCTTCTTCCACCCCTCCTGGCTGGGGGACAGTGAATATGTCCACTTCTTCTTGCTGGCACGGCGGCTCCGACCAGCCACTCCTTCGGCTTTTTTAGCTCCACTGCTCAGTGGTGCACGGTCCTCTTAACTCATGAAACCTGCACTTGCCGCTCCGGCGGCATACTGCGTCTTGGTCCTCTTCTCCGCCCGCCATGCTCTTCCTCTTGACAAAGCCGTCTCCCCTCTTCCTCCGCTCCCGCCTCCGGACTCCTGCCTCCTCCATTCTCCGACATGTTCGGCTCTTCGCCCGACACCAATGCCAGGCACCTGCGCAGCCACTCTTCGCCCCCTCTTCACCCGCCTTCTCCAATACCTGGCAGGCCAGGGACTTCATGACAAGTAAAACAAATCTGCCCAGAGAACTCACCGGGTCAGATAGCTCTTCAGCCGGACGGGTCAAAGAGGAAGTTCCAGCCTCTGTAGCCCCTTATATGCATTATCTCTGGAATTCCAGAAATTTCTGGGTGTTCCCATTGGATCCCAATGGAACAGCTCATTAACATTTAAAGAGACAGTACTCCCTATCCCTATACCACTGCCTATATTTATAATAGTAGAAAATTACTAATACTATAAAGTGGGGCTAGGGAGGCCACATTCTCAAGAAAGGGGCCCCCAATTAGTGCCCCCCTTTTATCATTCTCAGGCACACAAACACACAGAAGTCTACAGCTGATGAAATTGGGGCTGGTAAAAGTGACAGAAGGAATATGCTTCTACTATCCCAGTTGAGCATCATTTTTAGCCTCTATGTGGTTAGTATTATGAATCACCAGGGAGCAGTAATGTCATAAGGCACTGTATTGTGAATTCAAGCCATAATCAAATGAAGGACCTTGTAGTGTAGGACAGTGACAGGTGGTGTTTGTGCCAATGATGATATACAAATAAAGTTCATATCCTCTGATGAGTTCACCTGTTCAGATCCTTTGTGTGACTGAGCTAATCAGTACAAGGCATTTCAACAAAGCAAACCTTTAATCACTTCTATGAGAAATTTCTGTCAGGTTAGGAGTGATCTATTATTTTGCACTTGTAAGGCACCTGCTTTCATCAGGCTTTCTACTAGTTTGCTATGGCTAAGCAATCATGCTTTGAGCTAAAATTAGCCAAAATGTTTAGGAAATGATGATGTTAAATGATTTCTGATCAGGGTGATTAAACAAATGATACATTTTAATGGCAAACTGTAATGGTTTGTATTTTTAAGTTTAGAAACTGAGATGTTTTATTAAGATTTGTATTATTTAAATAAAAACCTCATTCAAAAATAGGGGATTTTACTTTCAAAAGTTTTTTATTTATGGTAGAGCAAAATTTTAACAACACATGGGCCTCACAGTGCCAAGTATGAAAGTACAAAATACAAATATGTAGTTCAAAAGAATAAACCTTCAATATTTATAGCAATCCAGCAATCACATTATGTAGGATGTACCACTAAAATAAAATGTGGTAACCTATAAAGTGGTAGGGCTTTAACTTATATTAACAAAAACGTATCAATATCATTTACATATAGGCAGGCCTAGTACATAGCAAGAGTTATGCCAAGTTGGCCGCCGCTCCTCCGAGACACAGCGTGGCCGCAGCCGTAGAGGAGTCTATCGCTGACCAGGACAGTGATCCACCGCAATCGCCAGGTATGGGGGACTCCCCACTACCACAGGCCCATTCACCTGCATCCACTGAATCCCTCCTTTTCAGCCTGCAAGCAGGCCTTCCATCCACTCCCATGATGGATCCACATACAGGCCTTTTGCTGTCTGTCAGTGAGGCACAGGAAGCCTCTCCCATCCCCACTGACTTTCCATCCATGATGGAGGCCTTTGCTCAGCTTCTTTCCAAAAGCCTGGCACAAAACGCAGCACATATTACATCCTCCATACATGCTGACATGCAGCAGTTTGGGCTCAGAATAGACAATATGGAGAAAAAAGCAGATCAAGCTGGGGCTAGGATCAATCAGAATACTGCACGGCTGCAAGACATGCAGGATCAACTTGAGACAGCTTTCGCAAAGATCGATGATCTGGAGAACAGATCAAAACGTTATAACTTCAGAGTTTGGGGGGTCCCGGAAGCTGAAAAAGAGGTTCATTCTGTCATCAAAGCCCTCATTAAAGATCTAGTCCCTGAGATTCCGGAGCAACGTCTAAAGCTTGATAGGGCCCACAGAGCTCTGCAACCTCCCCGTAAAGATGGACTACCAAGGGACATTATAGTAAAGCCCCACTACTACTCTGCTAAGGAGGAAGTCATGAGGAAAGCCAGAAATCTGAATGACTTAACGGTTCTTGGCCAAAAAATTCAGATCTTTGCAGATCTGTCCCCCTACACGGTACAGAAGAGGAGGGCCCTAAAACCTTTACTGCAACACCTACAAGAGAAAGAGATTCCTTACAGATGGTCTTTCCCGTTGCGGTTAAACTTCACGTATAAGAGCAGAAATTGCAGCTTCTCCTCCCTCGCGGATGGCGAAAGGCTTCTTCTCCAGCTGGGCCTCATCCCGCAATATCCTACTGCTACACAATCAAGCAGGAGTAACTCTTCCTCCACTAAAAGACCCCCTCCAGCAAGCCCTCTTCAACCATCCTGGCTCAAACAAAGCACCAAGAGGTCAAAAGAAAACTTCCCCACGTGACTCTTTATCCTTTTTCTTTTGGATCAAAGATTACCAAGGGTGAATGACGCCTTACTTTGGACCCATTGAAGAACGTTTTTGCTCCTTTTTGTTCCACTGGTCTCAGGACATCTCATGGCTGAGTTTTGGCCCCCTTTTTTTGGGCCCTTTTTATTTTTATTTTGTTCCTCTCTTTGCTCTTCCTTCCCCCTCCCTTTCTTTCCTTATGCTCTCCAGTATGGGTTCTTCTGGAATCAAGGAACTTCTCTGGCTCCTCATCCCAGGCTCCAGTGGACATCACGCTTCTCCAACAAGGCTTCGGTACATTTTACGCTCATCAGGAGAAGGTAAGCGGTGTTGTGGAATGATGGCTTCCTCCCCTCTGGACTATGGCTAGCTTTAAAGATCGGAAACTTCCTCTTAGAATTATTTCACACAACACACAGGGCTTAAACTCCCCAATTAAACGTAGAAATATCTTTCAGTCCTATCACACTATGCATACTGACGTCCTGCTACTACAAGAGACGCATTTCCCAGTGAGTTACAAGCCGTCCTTTCTTCACCAGCACTATCCCCAATTCTTCTTGGCCTCAGCGGAAAACAAAACCAAGGGGGTGGCAATATGCTTCGCCAAGCATCTGAATGTTTCACGGCCAGAGAAGATAGTCGACCCCCAGGGGCGCTTCCTATTAGTATCGAGCTACATCGATGGCGAACTCTATACATTTGTGTCTTATTACGCACCAAACAGAGGACAAAGAAAGTTCTTTGACCTGCTGTTCAAAAAACTACAAGCGCACCTCAAAGGTACTGTATTTATAGGTGGGGATTCGAACATTGCCTTCGACTCCGCACTTGATAGACTTGCTAACGGGGCATCTAAACCTAAACGCCCATCCAAACAGAGCACCAGAATAGCAGCTCTCCTATTTGATGAAGGTCTGGTCGATATCTGGAGGGAAACGAATCCACATTAAAAAGATTATACTCACTTTTCGGCTCCCCACAACTCTTTCGCCAGGATAGACCACATCTTTACCCGTGCGCACACCATCCCACTTGTCTTTAGCTCTAAGATTGTTGATTCCCCGCTGTCAGACCACGCCATGGTCCTTGTTTTGGCCCAGAAAGTAGCTCCCTCTAAAGGCCCTCCTTGCTGGAGATTACAGGAGTCCCTTCTCAGTGATCCTATAAACTGTCTGGATATAGCTAAGGACATAAAAGATTACTTCCAAACTAACCAAACGGCAGATGTTTCCCCCTCCACCGTATGGGCAGCCCACAAATCGGTTATTAGGGGACACATTATTAGCTTATCATCACATCTTAGAGTGGCCCACAAAGCAGACATTATCAAACTCACCGCAGAATACAGAGCAGCTGCTAGGGCCCACAAGAGGCTACCCACCTCCGACTCTCTAGAGACCCTTGACAAATATAGGACCACTCTTAACCTAGCTCTGACCTCGGCTGCTGAGAAACACTTAAGATGGATGGGGGCAAAGTTTTATTATCAAACAGACCGGATAGGTTCCAGACTTGCAGCCAAACTCAACCCCAAACATCGCTGTTTAGCGTTCACCAAAATCAAGACACTATCTGGAGACCTGACTCAAAATCCCAAAAAAATTATGGAAGCTTTCTCTCAATTTTATGCTAACCTGTATAAACCCTCTGAGTCCCCTTCACAACCACAACGGGACCGTTTCCTCAAAGATTTGCCTCTCCCTTCTTTGTCTAAAGAACATAGGGACATATTGGAGGATTCGATTTCAGTAGAGGAGGTGTTGGATACGATCAGTTCAATTAAAACCGGTTCAGCCCCAGGTCCAGATGGCCTTTCCACCAGATATTATAAAAAATTTGCCCCCAATCTAGCACCACACCTAACTAGATTTTTCAACTCCCTCAGGGATAGAGCCCTCCTGGGACCTGATTTTAACTCTGCATTTATCTCGGTTATCTCGAAGCAGGGGAAAGATTCAAGCGAGCTTGGTAACTACAGGCCTATTTCACTCATAAATAATGATATCAAAATTCTGACTAAAATTTTAGCCAACAGGCTGGCGTGCTTTATATCTAAATATATTCCTAATGATCAGGTGGGCTTCATCCCTGGCAGACAGGGACCAGATCAAATACGTAGAACCATAGATGTCATCTCCCTGCTGGGGTCTGGCTGGGATGGGGGCTCCAAACAGCAGGACTTTCTCCTCTCCATAGACTTACATAAAGCTTTTGACTCTGTTGATTGGGAATACCTGTCTGATATATTGCAAAGGTGGGGATTTGGCCCCTTTTTTCTGAACTACATTAAATCCCTTTACTCGACTCCAACTGCTCAGGTTCGTCTTATGGGGAGGTACTCAGAACAGTTTCCTATTGGCAAAGGGACCAGACAGGGCTGCCCACTCTCCCCTCTCCTTTTCGCGATAGTAATTGAGTCACTGGCTGTGGCAATCAGATCAAACCCAGATGTTAAGGGGGTTAAATGTGGAGACAAAGAACATAAATGTGCGCTCTATGCGGATGATCTTCTCCTCTATATTACTTCCCCTCTCACCACCACCCCTTTGATCCATAAGATTCTCAAAGACTTTAGCACAATTTCGGGCCTCAAGGTTAACATGTCCAAATCCATTGCGTTGAACATTTCAGTCCCACAGAATCTACTCACTCAGCTCTCCACTAACTTCTCTTTCCCCTGGGCGCCTACGGAAATTCCCTATTTAGGCATCAAAATAACTTCAGACATTTAAGGGCTGTTCAGTGCAAATTATCCCCCTATGTTTAGTAAATGTAGAGAAGACTTGGATAGGTGGGGGAGATGTGGTCTGTCCTGGTTGGGCAGAATTCATGCCGTCAAAATGACTCTTCTCCCACGCCTGCTATATCTCTTTCGCTCCCTCCCGATTCCGATTAAGAAAAAGACCCTTCTCAAATTCCAATCTGAGATCGTCCGCTTCATCTGGAACCGTAAGGGGTACAGATGCCCTTCCAGTTTACTTTACCCTTTAAAAAGCCAGGGTGGTCTCGGTCTACCGTACCTATGGCATTATTTTCAGGCGGCTCAACTTTCCCAAATATCGATTGCCCTTGCGAAAGGCCCTAAACCTAGTTGGCTTTCGATGGAAAGATGGGCCAGCCCACGGAACACTATAGACTACCGTCTCTGGTGTGATCCTATGGTTAGGCCGGCAATTTTGTCCCCCACCCTCTCCCATTCTATAGCCATGTGTACGAAGCTCTTCTCACATCGTAACCTCATTTCACCTATCAGACCGCTAGAGCACCTCCAGCCGGGAATGGTAATTAAGGCCTTTAAATGGTGGACGGATAAAGGATTATATAGGATTGGTCATTTCCTCTCCCCAAACGGTCCGATCACGTTGACTCATTGTCGGAATGAATTAGACATGCCAGAATCTGAGTTCTTTAGATTTTCCCAAATCAGCCATTTTATACACTCAATCTGGAAACTCCACCAAAAGAATCCCGTTTTGACTCCCTTTGAAAATTGGTGCTCCAACACTGAAGTCCAGAGGGGAGGAATATCATTAATTTACACCGCTTTAAAATCCTCTTCAGATAAGCCTGGTTATGCTCGGGCCTGGGAGGAGGACTTATGCCCCGTACACACGGTCGGATTTTCCGATGGAAAATGTCCGATCGGAGCGCGTTGTCGGAAATTCCGACCGTGTGTGGGCACCATCGGACATTTTCCATCGGATTTTCCGACACACAAAGTTGGACAGCAGGAGATAAAATTTTCTGACAACAAAATCCGATCGTGTCAATTCCGACCGTGTGTGGCCTGTTCCAACGCACAAAGTGCCACGCATGCTCAGAAGAAATTCCGAGACGGGACAACTCGTTCTGGTAAACTTAGCGTTCGCAATGGATACAGCACTTTCGTCACGCTGCAATGTTAAAAATGGTTTAATACAGCGCACTCTCTTCTTCTTTATAATGTGACAAGAATTAAGTAGTTTTGCTGCTCATATTCAAACACACTTCTCACAAAGTTTTATTTGTCTTTTTTTAGTGGGATTCCCTGAATATATTGTTATTAGTTGTCACATCTGACAGTTTTATATTTTTGTTTTTTTTTGTTTTTTTTGATTTTAAGCCTTTTTTTTTATTTAATGTTTGGATTTTTTCCAAGGCTGATCTTTGTTCAATGTTATTTTTATTTTTACTCCTGAATATTTTTGGGTGTGTTTTGTGTGTCAAGTTACCCCAACACCATTGATATCTTGTATTATTTAATCTCCAGGAGATTGTTTGGTGTTGGTGTCCCTTGTTCATTTCACATTGTATATTTGAAATGTACCTGAATCCTCACAAACCAACTGTCATTTTTGAAGTAAAACACATAGGAGAGTATAATTCAAAACAAAAATCCTTTATTAAGGGATCAGAACCAAACAAAGAGGAAGGCAACACTGGATCAACAGGAGAAATTAGCGAAGCCTGGGACCCCCACGGCAGACATCAATTCTTCAACATCAAAATTGGTGGCCTGAGGAGTCCATATGTAAGGGAGGGCAGTCTGGTCCAGAATTTGCAGAGATCCGGATAGCAGCAGATGACATCTGTGTCCCCAGGCTGTGGTACCACAAGAGGCTGCATTTTTTGGCTGACCAGACTGAACCCAGGGCAATCACTGTCTGGTCTTCCTTTCACGCTTCCTTCCGGGCTGTGGCTGTGCAGTTGGAGATGTGGCAGGAGGAGGAGTAGGACCTGGAGGAGGAGGAGGAGGAGGACCTGCAGGAGGAGGAGGACTGAGAGGACCTGGAGGAGGACTGGGGGGACCTGGAGGAGGACTGGGAGGACCTGGAGGAGAGGGAGGAGGAGGAGGAGGACCTGCAGGAGGAGGAGGAGGACCATCGTGAAGGTGTGTCTGAGGTGTAATTTGGCCCCTCATACCTTTCTCAAGAGCCTCCGATATGAGAGCCTCACACATTACTTTTTGGCCCTTCTCCATCCTCTGCATTTTATATGCAATGAAGGCAGCAATGTTCTCCTCCATGGTGTGGGGTGCTCCCAGGACCTCTGTAGCCCTCCAAAAGAATCCTATAGCAGCCTTCTCTAGGGCACTCCTCCTACTGCCACTTTCTCTTTTCAGGGGGGGTGGAGGGACCTGCAGATCAGCCAGCCAGCTCGGCCCGGCCACCTCCTGGCTGAGACTTTCCTGTGTATGAAAAAGGGACATGGTTGCAATGTTTTTCATCATCAATCACAATCCTAAATTAGTACTCCCAACTAACATCTAGTTAACATCATTGATTGGACAAGCAGAAATATTTAGAGGAATGCTATACCTGGCTCAATCTGGGCTCCTCCATGTGTTGCCTGGAAGGCCCAGGTTGGGCGTCAGAAGCCTCAGTCGGGGGGGAAGGAAGCGTGGAAGGAAGACTGGAGAGGGATGGCCTGGGTTCAGTCTGGCCTGCCAGAAAGTGCAGCCTGTCGTAGTACAACATCCTGGGGACATAGATGCCATCTGCTGCTCCAGATCTCTGTGAATCCAGGACTTTCTTGCGCTCCCTTAGATATGTGCTCCTCAGGCCACCAATGAAGATCTTTAAATAGGTGATGTCTGCCGTGGGGATCACCTGCTTCACAATTTCACACAATTGCACCAGTACTGCCTTCCTCTTTGCTTGGTTCTTGAAATGGGGGTGGGTAATCTCCCACAGACAGGGCAGCTCCCTTAGCATCTCTATGAATACTGACACGAAGTCATTATCTTTGAGTAGCATATCCATGTCCACTGCAAGACACAGCACAAGACAAAGCCTAATGTCAGACAAAACTCTCCTAATCTTGTTACAATATAGGCCTCAATCTAGAAGCAGTATAGGCACAAGTTTGTCTCTTACCTTCGTTCTTACGATCGGCGCGTCCAATGCTCCTTCCTCCGCTCACAGATCGTACGTAATACGCACGCATGTTACGCTTTATACACACTGCACATGCGTGTAACTCCGCCCGCCACTGATGTTCTTTCTAGTCTATTTCCCGCCCCTTTTCTTTCGGCGCAGTGGGTGAAGAGCATGATGGCAGATTTAGAGCAGGTGTGTGCTAATTATAGCAACGAGGAGGAGGAGGAGGAAAGCCCGGATCTAGGCACGTCCCGATCCAGAAGGAGACATTTTAAGGCCACAAATATGTCCTTTGGGGAGATGTTGGAGATGGTCGACATCATGAGGAAGTCCGACTATGACGGAAAATATGGGCCTTACCCCCACCCCAACATCCGAAAGGCCAAAATCATTGCTAAAGTGATCAAAAGCCTTCACAGGAATTTCGGGGTACGAAGATCAAAAGATCAGCTCAGGAAGCGGTGGTCGGACCTGAAGTTGAGAGAGCCAGAGCAGTACCGAAAGATCCGGAGAGTGCTGCAAAAAAGTAAGTAGTTGTGCTGTGTTCCTATTCTTTCTGTCTTTATTCCGTTCGTTCTGCTCCATATGCTTTTATTAATTGTAACGTTTAAAAGGGCAACTTTAATGTTCATGGGCCCATTATTCGTTTGTATCCAACATTTTTCTTTCGGCCTCTAGAACACCATTGTTTAGGCCATATGCATTTTCACACATTTTTTTTGGGCCTACTTGGATGCCAAATATTTGTTTGTGTAGATGGGTGTGTTACTAGAATGAAATGCCAACTAGATTGTGTGTAAGGAGAGGACACTGAGCAGCTGTTTTCACATCTGGACACTGTAGCACTAGTGTGGGACACAAGAACACCATTTTTATTAGGGGGCCACACAGGTGCTCCAGTGTATACTATAGGGGGGTCTCCATCTGTGAAGCTTGTACCAAACAGGTAAAGTATTGCAGCTTGACAAAGGCCAATAAAAAATATACATCTTGGAACTAAAATTGACAATTGTACCCCACTTCCAAGCAATGTTTCCTATTTCTAGTTCTGCCATCAAATATCTGTGTGCTAATTATACCATTTTTGTTTTACATAGGGGAGAAAAGACTCGGAGGACACCCCTCATCTGAGGAGACCACAGACCCGCCACCTCTGGAAGAAGGGGAACTACCCCCAAACGAAGCTGAGCAGGAGGAAGAAGAAGATGTGGTGGAGATTGGCACCACAACAGGTGAGTGTCTGCGACCACAGGCTCAGGTAAAAGAGATGGATGGTGGCAGATTTTTGAGACCTGTTTTTTTTTTCTTTCTCTCTTTTTAGGTGATCGTGAGGTTGTGGATCCCCAACGCTTTACTTCAGAAAGTGCCCAGATCCTGATCGGGGAGATCATGGGGTGTAATGCTGAACTGCAAAACATCCAGCAAAAAATCAATGATGTTATTAAAAAAAAAATAACATCATTGATGTTTTGGGGCGAATTTAAACCCCACAAAATCACTTTTTGGATTGTGGTTCAAGATTTTAAAATTTTTTGCAATGTTTAGAAAAGCCAAATTTGGAGGATGCACACAGTGTGCCAACATGTGCTATCTGCCATCACGGGAGTTCAATGGACGCGTTTTGGGGGTGCAACCCCTTCCTCAATTATAAAGTCGTGTTGAGGAAGGGCTTGCTCCCCCAAAACACGTCCCTTGATCCCCCCTGATGGCAGATAGCACATGTTGACATTCGTAAATTGGTGTGCATCTTCCAAATTTGGCTTTTCCAGGGGTGATTTCCCCCCATCTGAACGCTATATCAAACCCAGTTCCTAAATACTGATGTCTGATATAGCCTTCAGGTTTTACCTAATGTGAACTTTGTAAGTTCAAGTTTTTTGGCTTTCTTGTTGGTTTTACACAGGCCTGTTTTATCTGAAATGGATATTTCGATTTTTGTTAATGCTACTCCAAAAATTGTTATACAACAAACATGTTGGTTTGTTTTAAAAACCTTTGGTAAATGCACATGTGATTGTGCAGGTATAAAAAAGTGGCTTACTCAAGAATGTGTGGATTATTGTCTCAACACTACAACACTTTTGGGGTGATGTAATAGCTGTATTATGCAAAAATGAGGGTTTGTACTCATCTCTTTAAGTTTTTCTCCCTTGTCCACTCCATTATTCGTGATATTAGCACTGCATTATAATATTTTTTTAAGTCTGGTACTTTTAGCCCACCTTGCATTATGTCTCTCCTTAAAACCAATAATGCAATTCTCGTTTCCTATTCTGCCAGATGAACTTAGTTATTATATTTTTTAATGTTTTAACCCTTTCATGACTAAGCCTATTTTTGAGTTAAAATCCGTATTTTTTGCTAGAAAATTACTTAGAACCCCAAAACATTATATATATATAATTTTAGCAGAGAATCCAGAGAATAAAATGGAGATTGTGGCAATATTTTATATCACACAGTATTTGTGCAGCGGTGTTTTAAACGCAAATTTTTGGGAAAAGGGACACTTTCATGAATTTAAAAAAATCCAAACAATAAAGTTACCCCAATTTTTTTGTATAATGTGAAAGATGATGTTACACCGAGTAAATAGATACCAAACATACCAAACATATCACGCTTTATAATTGCATGCACTCGTGGAATGGCGACAAACTACGGTACCTAAGAATTTCCATAGGCTAGAGTTACAGAGGAAGTCTAGTGCTAGAATTATTGCTCTTGCTCTGACGATCGCGGTGATACCTCACATGTGTGATTTGAACACCGTTTACATATGCGGGTGCGACTTCTGTATGCGTTTTCTTTGCTGTGGGAGCTCGCGGGGACGGGGGCACTTTAAAAAAAATGTTTTTCTTATTTATTTTATTTAATTATATATTTATAAATTGTGTATAAAAAAAAAAAAATTTGATGACTTTTATTGCTGTCACAAGGAATGTAAACATCCCTTGTGACAGTAATAGGTGGTGACAGGTACTCTTTATGGTACCCTTTGCACTCCAAAGTATTTAGATCGCCAAAAACGGCGATTCTGAATACTGTGTATTTTTTTAAAGCCGGCGCCATTGGCAGCCCAGTGAACGGGAAGTGATGTCATGACGTCGCTTCCGTGTTTACGATTAGGAGGCTGGAACGAAGCCACCCATGGCTTCATTCCAGCTCGCCCCCAGCCGCCGGAGGCAGTCGATTGGTCACCGGGCCTCCCGTTCGATCGTAAGAGCGGCGGGAGGCGGCGAGAGGGGGGGACTTCCCCTCCCGCTCCTCCGGTATAACAGCCGAGCGGCTTTTAGCCGCATCGGTTGTTATACTCAGATAGCAGATCGCCCGCTCTAAACAACGATACCGGGATGATTCCTGCAGCTGCGGGCATCATCCCGGTATAACCCTGGAAAGCCGAGTACGCACATCTGCGTACGCTTGGCGGGAAGGGGTTAAAATATGTCTGAAGTAGGGGAATAGGCAACATTTGAAATTTATACATAATTTTCGGTACTATTACCATCTTTATAATATTTATTCGTCTTATCCATGAGAGGGACCTTGTTGCTATTTTTCTTATTTCCATTTTTATTTCGTTTAGTAGTGGAATGCAATTTACCTGATATATTTTCCTTGGGGATGATGTTAATCTTATTCCTAAATATTTTAATTCTGTCTTCCAAGTGAATTGAAAGTCTTGCTGTAGGTACCATCCTTCGTGTTTATTTACATGAATGTTTAAAATCTCTTATTTAGAAAGATTTATTTTAAAGTTTGATAGTTCTCCGTACTGTTTCAAAGTCTTCATTAGATTGGGCATGGTGATCCTAGGGTTAGAAATATAGAATAGTACATCATCAGCGTAAGCTGCTATCTTATGTTCCTCCTCTCCTATCTTAACCCCCCTGTATCTGGGTTGTTCCTTATTGTTGCCAGCAGGGGTTCTAATTATAATACAAATAGCAGGGGTGATAGGGGACACCCCTGTCTCATTCCATTGTACATTTCAAAGGGGGAAGATAAAGTCCTGTTGACGTTCACATTTGCAGTCGGTTACTTATATAAAACTTCAATCCATTGGACCATACTTGGGCCCACCCCACATAGCTTCCAAGGTGTTCATTATGAATCCCCAGTCTACCCTGTCAAACACTTTTTCTGCGTCAATCGACAGGAGTGAACCTGGGGAATTTTCCTCTCTAATTTTCTGAAGTTAAATTGGTTCAACCTTCTAAAGGACACTGAGGGTGTCTTCCATGCTCCAGCTACAATGGTCTTAGCAGCTAATAAAAAAAAGTACACCAGGCACTTTAGTGGACGAGGCCACCTGGCTGGGAAATCATTAGCAGCGCCAAACTGGGCTGTTGGTTAATAGACAATCCAGTCAACTTTCGGAGCATCAAAAACACCCTATTCCAAAAATCCCTAAACTGAGGACATTCTCACCATATATGCAACATACACTGACTTGAAAAAGTATTCATACCCCTTGATATTTTCCACATTTTGTCATGTTAAAACCCAAAATGTGAATGTATTTTATTGGGATTTTATGTGATAGACCAACACAAAGTGGCATATTATTGTGAAGTAGAAGGAAAATAATAAATGGTTTTCAATTTTTTTGCAAATAAATAGGTGAAAAGCGTGGCGTGCATTTGTATTCAGCCTCCTTTTACTCTTATACCTCTAACTAAAATCTAGTAGAACCAATTGCCTTCAGAAGTTAACTAATTAGTAAATAGAGTCCACCTGTCTGTAAATTAATCTCAGTATAAATACAGCTGTTCTGTGAAGCCTTCAGAGGTTTATTAGAGAGCCTTAGTGAACAAACAGCATCATAAAGGCCAAGAAACACACCAGGGAGGTGAGAGATAAAGTTGTGGAGAAGTTTAAAGCAGGGTTAGGTTATAAATACCTATCCCAAGCTTTGAACATCTCATGGAGCACTGTTCAAGCCATCATCCGAAAATGGAAAGAGTATGGCACAACTGCAAACCTACCAAGACATGGCCATCTACCTAAACTGACAGGCTGGGCAAGGAGAGCATTCATCAGAGAAGCAGCCAAGAGGCCCATGGCAACTCTGGAGGAGCTGCAGAGATCCACAGCTCAGATGGGAGAATGTGTCCACAGGACAACTATTAGTCGTGCGCTCCACAAATCTGGCTTTTATGGAAGAGTGGCAAGAAGAAAGCCGTTGCTGAAAGAAAGCCATAAGAAGTCCCATTTGCAGTTTTTTTGAAAAGCATTTGCTGTGTCCCCCATGTGGGGGACACAGCAAACATGTGGAAGAAGGTGCTCTGATAAGATGAGACCAAATTTTACTTTTTAGCCTAAAAGTAAAATGCTATGTGTGGTGGAAAACTAACACTGCACATCACCCCAAACACACCATCCCCACTGTAAAACATGGTGGTGGCAGCATCATGTTGCGGGTATGCTTTTCTTCAGCAGGGACAGGGAAGCTGGTCAGAGTTGATGGGAAGATGGATGGAGCCAAATACAGGGCAATCTTAGAAGAAAACCTCTTAGAGTCTGCAAAAGTCTTGAGACTGGGGCGGAGGTTCGCCTTTCAGCAGGACAAAAACCCTAAACATACAGCCAAAGCTACAATGGAATGGTTTAGATCAAAGCATATTCATGTGTTGGAATGGCCCAGTCAAAGTCCAGACCTAAATACAATTGAGAATGTGTGGCAGGACTTAAAAATTGCTGTTCACAGACGCTCTCCATCCAATCTGACAGAGCTTGAGCTATTTTGCTATGAAAAATGGGCAAAAATGTCACTCTCTAGATGTGCAAAGCCCCCAAAAAGACTTGCAGCTGTCAATGCAGTGAAAGGTGGTTCAACAAAGTATTGACTATGGACTTGTAAAAAAAAATGAAAACTATTTATCATTTTCCTTCCAGTTCATAATTATGTGCCACTTTGTGTTGGTCTATCACATAAAATCCCAATAAAATACATTTACGATTTTGGTTGTAACATCACAAAATGGGGAAAATTTCAAGGGGTAAGAATACTTTTTCAATGCACTGTAGAACCTCTTAGTTTGCAATTGCGTAAACATTCTGCAGTAGTCGTAGCATACATCCTGGCTAGGCGAGCAGGGACCAAATACCATCTGGTCAGAAATTTAGGACCAGCTTCAATCAGTGAAACATCCAGGACCCCCTTGTAGAAGATCTGGAGTCTTGATGACCAGGAATCCAGGTCAACCTCGACATTAAGGTCCCTTTCCCAAGCCAGCATGTATGGCTGTTTCTGAATTGGGGTGAGCAGAGACTTATACACCATAGCTATACCACCTCTTGTACCCTGGTCATTAGTACACCATTGTTCATAATCTGTCACTGAGGGGGGTTCTCCAGAGGACCTGATGGATCGTAAAAAGTGGGATATTTGAAAAAAACTGAATGTCTCAGAAGAGGGCATCTCTACGACCAAACGGCAATGAGATAAGGTAAATGGCCCGCGGTAAGTGAAAAAGTGATAAATGCGGTACAGACCTTTGTCTGTCTACCATTTAAATACCTTAATATCTATACCTGGAGGAAAATTGGGATCATGAATTATGTGTGCCAATGGGGCATATTCGGAAATCAACAGAGGATTGGGCTTCAATCGGTCCCAGAAATAGAAAGAATGAGATAGCGTAGGTGACTAAATTAAAGGTCTATCTTTAAGGGGACGCCATAGTAAGTAATCAATTGTATAGGACGAAACGGCCCGCCGCTCCAACTGTACCCAGTCTGGTCTCTCGTGGCATGAAAAAACAATGGATAATTGCATCAATTGTGCTGCCTTGTGATACGGGTAGAAATCAGGAACACCTAAACCCCCTTTGGATCTAGGTGTATACAAAGTGGCGCAAGCCAATCTAGGTCTCTTGGGACCCCAGATCAATTTCAACACATTGGTTTGAAAGTGCAGGAGATCCGTCATGGATACAGCAACTGGCAGGGACCAAAACAAATAAAAGAGTTTAGGTAATAGGGTCATTTTGACCACGTGGATCCTACCCAGCCACGAGAGATCATAAAGGGCCCAACTAGAAAGCAAGCATTCCAAACATTTATAGGATAATTGGCTGCATATAATGATGCATAAGAGGGAGAAAGATTAACTAAAATAGGGGATTTTAAAGGTAGAAAAAGGGAAGCATATTTAAAATTCCACACACATTTTTTAATTTATAATTTCAGTGGGGACAGAAAGTATTCAGACCCCCCTTAAATTTTTCACTCTTTGTTATATTGCAGGCATTTGCTAAAATCATTTAAGTTAATTTTTTTCCTCATTAATGTACACACAGCACCCCATATTGACAGAAAAACACAGAATTGTTGACATTTTTGCAGATTTATTAAAAAAAAAAACTGAAATATCACATGGTCCTAAGTATTCAGACCCTTTGCTCAGTATTTAGTAGATGCACCCTTTTGATCTAATACAGCCATGAGTCTTTTTGGGAAAGATGCAACAAGTTTTTTACACCTGGATTTGGGGATCCTCTGCCATTCCTCCTTGCAGATCCTCTCCAGTTCTGTCAGGTTGGATGGTAAACGTTGGTGGACAGCCATTTTTAGGCGTGTGCTTAGGGTCATTGTCTTGTTGGAAGGTAAACCTTCTGCCCAGTCTGAGGTCCTGAGCACTCTGGAGAAGGTTTTCGTCCAGGATATCCCTGTACTTGGCAGCATTCATCTTTCCCTTGATTGCAACCAGTCGCCCTGTCCCTGCAGCTGAAAAACACCCCCACAGCATGATGCTGCCACCACCATGCTTCACTGTTGGGACTGTATTGGACAGGTGATGAGGAGTGCCTGGTTTTCTCCACACATACTGCTTAGAATTAAGGCCAAAAAGTTCTATCTTGGTCTCATGAGACCAGAGAATCTTATTTCTCACCATCTTGGAGTCCTTCAGGTGTTTTTTAGCAAACTCCATGCGGGCTTTCATGTGTCTTGCACTGAGGAGAGGCTTCCGTCGGGCCACTCTGCTATAAAGCCCCGACTGGTGGAGGGCTGCAGTAATGGTTGACTTTCTACAACTTTCTCCCATCTCCCGACTGCATCTCTGGAGCTCAGCCACAGTGATCTTTGGGTTCTTCTTTACCTCACTCACCAAGGCTCTTCTCCCCCGATAGCTCAGTTTGGCCGGACAGCCAGCTCTAGGAAGGGTTCTGGTCTTCCCAAACGTCTTCCATTTAAGGATTATGGAGGCCACTGTGCTCTTAGGAACCTTAAGTGCAGCAGACTTTTTTTGTAATCTTGGCCAGATCTGTGCCTTGCCACAATTCTGTCTCTGAGCTCTTCAGGCAGTTCCTTTGACCTCATGATTCTCATTTGCTCTGAAATGGACCATTGAGCTGTAAGGTCTTATACAGACAGGTGTGTGGCTTTCCTAATCAAGTCCAATCATTATAATCAAACACAGCCGGACTCAAATAACGGTGTAGAACTATCTCAAGGATGATCAGAAGAAATGGACAGCACCTGAGTTAAATATATAAGTGTCACAGCAAAGGGTCTGAATACTTAGGATCATGTGATATTTCAGTTTTTCTTTTTTAATAAATCTGCAAAAATGTCAACAATTCTGTGTTTTTCTGTCAATATGGGGTGCTTTGTGTACATTAATGAGGAAAAAAATGAACTTAAATGATTTTAGCAAATGGTTGCAATATAAAAAAGAGTGAAAAATTTAAGGGGGTCTGAATACTTCCCGTCCCCACTGTATATAAACAACAATGTTCATACATTTTAAACCCATTAACATAGATACATAATAGACCATAGTATCTCACTGTGATACTAAACCATTGCAGACTCCTCAGGTATATATGAGCTACGTGCCTGTGGAGGAGGGCAAGGGGAAATACCACAAGTCAGGAGAAGAAAGTGGGGTACGCCAAAATGGAAAGCCATTCATGTCTATGTGCACATCTAGAATGGTATATGTTAACCAATGGTGAAGATGTCCTCCACCTCACTTGTTCAGGCCGCACCCCAGATGCCCTCCAAGTGATTCCTTTACCACCTCACTGATATGCCACCTTTTAGATTACTAATTTGAATAAAACAAACACTAGTCGAACATGCTTTAAACACTAACCTGCCCCTAACCTGCTTTAAACACTTCAGCCCCTAACCTGTCCACCTTTAGGAGATCCCTGAAAACTCACTTATTCAGGGAAGCCTATCCCACACCCACCTAACTACTGTCCCCGAGCCACCCCCATCACATCATTCCCCTCATCTATTATCTTTTGTACCACCACCCCCTCCCTTTAGAATGTAAGTTCTATGAGCAGGACCCTCCTGTCCCTTCTGTATTGAACTGTACTGTAGTTGTGCTGTCCCCCCTCTACATTGAAAATCACTGCGTAAACTGTTGGCGCTATTTAAATCGCGCATAATAATAATAAACACATCATAAATGCGCTGTAAATGCCGCAGGCATCTTTATGGCACATTGCCATGGACTTGAATGGAAGGCATTGACAAGCTTCAACTCCTCCCAGACTCGACATGTAGCTTAATTTTTGCCGCACAGCAATGCAAAGTGATGCAAACCTTACATTTGTTTAAATGTGAACAGCTCTGTCTGCTGTCCAATATTATCCATGGCAGGCTGCTTTGCTAGGAATTCGAGGAGTGGAAAAACACACCTCAAATGCCTGTTTCTAATGCCAGTGTGAACAGGGCCTTACTGTGATATGTGTGTGTATGTGTGTGTATATGTACATATGTATATATAATAAATTCTTTTTAGATACATTAGATGTCAGCCTAAGTGGCTTCCCATGGGAGCACGGGGCAGAGAGGAGGGGCCAGTGGGGAACCCAAGAAGAGGAGGTATGAGGCTGCTCTGTGTAATTCCATTGCACAGAGCAGATCAGTATAGAGATGTTTGTTTTTTGGTTTCTTTTCCATTATAATCACTTTAAGTTTAAGTCAATCCTTCCCAAAAGCTAAATGTGGGTTGATTCATGTTTTAGTATCAACCAATCATGTGTTTTAGATATGAAGGCTAACCACCCAGATTAGTGTGAGGTCTACTACATTCAGAATTTCCAGACGTGTCCCTGGATTGAGGCTGCTACAAGGATCTGTGCCATAGGCACCTGCCTGAAACATGGGGATTCAGAACTATGGATTCTCACTATTGCCGCATGCGGCTCAAAGCAGGAGTCCAGATTTTTGGGCTGAATTCGGACCTGAAAGGGACCAAAAGACGCACAGGACCAGTGTGCAAATTCGCACCAGACCTGCAGCGGAGATATGTGAACCGGCTCCATAGAGAGCCAGTCACAATCTCCTAGCATGTGAATTGGATGCGGGGAAGCCCGCATCCAATTTGCATAGGTGTGAAACCAGCCTGAAGGAATCTCAGTTACTAACATTCAGGAAAGGCTAAAGATACAGTATAAGTTACATGGATGATTTTTGATCATGTGATTGTGCAAGTAAACCTGCATTTGATCAGTCACAGCCTTTGCAAAATGTTAGTTATGTTCACTGCCAATTTTAGTTTAGTTTAGTTTAGTTTAGTTTATTTGTAACTGCTGATAGTAGCAAAATACTCCTTACTAGTTTGTATTAGCAGTGATTCGGGGATCTGCAATTAATCGCACATAATTCATTAGATTAATTGCTTATTTCTGTTTTGCGCAATTTAAAGTTAAAGTATAAAGTTCCCATCTTGATGCATTTGGTTGTCTGAGTGAAAATCCCAGAAAATCGTATTATGTAGGGTGATGGATATGTTCATTGGAGTGCACAACTGAAGAGATCACACTACATTCTAAAGAACTAGGGAACTTTGGGATAAAAATAAAGCTTTGCTACAAATAGTATCTACAAATCTGTGTCTCATAACAGCCTTGGGCCAGGACCAGGTCTGTTTGTCTATTAGAACTGAGTATTTTAAAATGAATGCATCCCTTTGCAATAACTTGTTAAAAAAAAAAAGGAAACAATCTTTTAAACACTTCACTGTCATCAAGATACAGTTTTTAAGTATATGTTATTGAATTTTATGTTATGTCGAAAAAAAAGCTATCAATATATGAATACTCTTTTAACAGCAATATAATGTTGTGCTTTTTTTACCTGCATTGTCTCCTCCTGCCTTTCATACATCTGTTTTGACTAATGAGGCAGCTCATCATACTTATGAGCCATTGAAAATGTATGGGGAAGCAATATAGTGAACAGCTACCAAGATGTGTCTTAGTTTTGCTCATTCGAAGTTGTCCATTTGGGAAAAACAGGAATACTTAAAGCTGCTGCAAGTATGTACACGTACCTCTTGATGCGTGTTCTTGATTCCTGTCAGTAGCTTGCTTTTTTCTGTTAGTGTATGTAATTTCAAAGGGTCCTTTCATGAATATTATTTGTTCTATTGCAAAAACTGCTAAAAAAAGCTCTGACATATGTTTTAAAGTGACTTTAAGGCTTGTTGGGGTGTCTGGAGATTGTGTAATCTGGTTAGCTAAGACAAGAGCAGACACTGGAACCATGGGAGTCTGGGGGGAAACAATACAATGCATAATATAAGTGAAGTCACCACTGTTGATCTGTTTCAGGTCAGTGAATCAGAAAAGAATTAATGCCAACTGGATCATCATGACAACTATGCAACCACTATTTTTGAGAATAAAAAGGATTGGGAGCCTATTTATCTTTCTCATTATTTTTTCTTTACATTTTTTGCTTTTAACAGTAACAGATAAAAAAGGAAATCAGGTAACAGAATGTGTTAAAGGTACAAAATATACCTTAAGAGCTATATTAGTTTTCTGAATCTTTCTGAAACTAAATATGAATGTCATAAGTATTAGAAAAACCTATACTAAAATGAAAATCAGTGTTATAAACTGTTATCAAAACTGTAAAAAAGAGAACAGAAAAAAACCATAAACTGCTCTTTACATAAAATTACCTTGTGTAAGTTATACTTTTGTGCAATCTAATAGATTATATAAATCACTTACCGTATTACATATTCCCGACCGAGGAGGCGATTGGAACAAAGGTGGATCTTCAAATTACAGGCCACAATTTTTCCTGGCCTAAATGAATCCATACCCTATGCCCCCTTCTTAAAAGGGTTTGCATCAGGTAAAACCCACTGACAGTAATATGGCAATGTGGCACACTGCTGCGCCTCCTAACATAACAAATAGCATTTAAAATTGTTTACAGACTTAAAGTGGAGCTCCGCCCGATTTTTCTCCACTAGCTGCAGCTGATTACCGCAATGTCCTAATGACAAAACGGCACTTTTTTTTTCTGGCTGTACCTTTCTTGTAGAAGATCTCTTTCTTTTTTGCAGGAAGCACAGGCTGCGATTAGGGGCGTGTTTAGAGTGGCTAATTAGTCACTTCCTCTTAGCCGCACTGGCTCCTGGGAGCTTGTGTCATTGTTCCCAGGAGTCAGTGCGGCGGCCTGTTACAAGAGTCATCTCGAGATTTCCATAGTGGGAGTGACGTCAACAGCTCCGTTGCCATCATAAGGGGGCAGGACCTCCTATGACGCTGCTCGTTGTGATAGCAACTGGAGCTGTTGACGGCGCTCCGATTTCTGTGTAGTGCGCATGCACGAGATCAGGAAAAGAACGGGCGGTGCATGCTGGTTGATCAGCAGCACCGTATCCCAGAAGAAGATGCCTGTGGGCTTCACATGCCCACAGGCAAGATGACAACCATGTAGATTTAATTATCTAAGTTCATTTATTAGGCGTAAACAGACAGCAATGTCACTGAAAAACAGAACAAGTGAGTTCCCTATTGCTATATCGTAATCATTGTCATTTGGCCAAAAAAAAAATTGATCGGAGAGAGTGGAACCCCACTTTAATCTATTACACAGCTCTTCATAATTTGAATGATAATTATATAAACACACTATGTAATACATCTTGGAATTGAATGAAATTTGTATTGCATGTATCCTTTGCAATAATGTTTATATTCGTTCAATTGTTTATTGTTCAAACCTGCGTTAATTGTGGGGGGCGTGGCTAGCCGGCGCGGTGTATGGACGCTCACTGAAAGAGCTCCTCTCTGCCTAGGGCCATCAGACATCCAAACAGCGACTTATAACCTAGAAAATCAACTACATTCAAAGCGATTCAGCTGGGGGAACACTAAGGATGACTTCCAGGAAAAGAAAAGAGGATACTTACCCCAACAAACTGCCAGATTACTTCATGTGGCAGCGGCGGTCTCCTGAGCAAGATGGCGGCGGCAAGCAGGGGAAAGGCACACGAGGCTCTCATACACAGAACGGCGCTGCACAGGGGAGAAGACCAAACAGAGCTTACAACTCACCCACCGCTGAGCAGTACTCCCTGCCTCCTTCAGCCTCATCCAGCCCAGCAAAAAGCAAACCAAAGTTGGATCACACAGAGGAGGATGATGAAGAGGTAAGCCTGCATTCATCTCAGGATGATACAAGAGAATTACAAGACTCCATAACTGACTTCCCCACTGCTAATACGCCAATAATGGACACTACACTTAAAGACATGCTGATATCTCTCAGGTCCACATTGCATGCTGACATTCAATCACTAACTAGACAATTCAAATCTGAAATATCTTCAGTGAACAAGAGAATCTCACATGTCGAAACAAAGATGGGGGAATTTGCATGCACTTTTAACGATTTAGTGGATGCCCATAATGACAGAGATGACGACATGATGCAACTGAAACTAAAATTAGCAAATTTAGAAGATAGGTCCAGGAGAAACAACGTTAAAATACGAGGAATACCTGAATCAGTTAAAAATCCTGACCTGAAACCCCACTTTATACAAATGCTGAAATCTGCCCTCCCAGAAGTTCCCCTTGATGAACTAGTAGTGGATCGTATCCACAGACTGCCCAAGCCTAAACATGTAGCCGCCCACCTTCCCAGGGACACCATTGTCAGAATACACTTTTATCATGTTAAAGATCAGTTTATGACTGCCACAAGAAACCGTGATTCCCTTCCAGTGGAGTTCCAAGAACTTTCCTTTTATGCTGACCTCTCAGCTTTCACCATGCAACAGAGGCGTCAATTAGCATCTATCACGAAGCCACTAAACAACCACCATATCACCTATCGGTGGATATACCCAGCTAAACTCATGATAACAAGAGAAGGAACCACACATGTGATTTCTAACATCAAAGATGGCCTCCGACTCCTGCGGGAATGGCAAATCATTCTCCCTGATGCAGACGACCAATTCAATCATTGCTAGAAAAGAAGAGGTACACCAACTAGATATACTTCTAGGCAACCTCTACTGTCATTGCAACCCTGATGGCCCCGGGGATTGCCACCTTTCGTTTACCTGTTAAACACCCCTCATTTGAGCGGTTATTCCTACCGCACTGATTCCTTTAAGAATCAAGTTTTGTTTGTTGTTGTTAACTATTTCTTTTCTTCAAGAAGTTTCCAAGACTGGGATCCATCCCTGTACATCCCAAGGAATCGCATACTATTCCACCTGAACGGAAACCCCATCTCAGCATATCCGCAACAGCTACCACCTGAGAGTCTCCTAATCCACAAGTTCCACCCTACGGACCACCACACTGCCAGCGTCTGATCATCTCCTTCAGGACCAGAGCCGAACCACTCATCGACCTTAAGGTAACCAACATCTAAATATCTGTCAAACCATATAACTAAGACCAACAGGATCCCACACCATGCCGATCAAAATTGTATCTCTTAATGTAAATGGCCTGAACAGCCCATACAAACGACAAATGGCCTGGAAAGAAGCTAAAAGTCTTCACTGTGATGTGATTTGTTTCCAGGAAACACACTTTGCAGCAAACAAATCACCTAACTTTCAAAACCGCCAGTTCCCGCACATTTTCCAAGCAAACTATACCTCAAAAAAAAGAGGTGTTGCCATAGCCATTAAGGATTCTGTGCAATTCCAAAGCCTAGATATTCACTTGGACAGCTCAGGCAGATTCATCATATTAGTATGTGAGCTTAACGGCAAAAAATTCACCTTAGTGAACATCTACCTGCCAAACTCCAAACAGCTACCTTTTCTAAAAAAAATATGGAAAAAAGTCTCCTCAATGCAACAGGGTCACACCATCTTGTGTGGAGACTTTAATGCTGTCCCCAACAGAGACTTAGATGTGTCCAGCCAGACCAAGCATTCAAGAAACAGATTAACTCTGAATGATTTCATCTCATCTTCCGGTTTGTATGATGTGTGGAGGTGCCAACATTCCTCAGAAAAGGACTTTACTTTTTTTTCCAGCGTTCACCATACATATTCTCGTATAGACTTGTTTTTAGTAGATAAATTTATTTTACAACAGATTTCTAAATCTGAACTGCATTGTATTACATGGTCGGACCATGCTCCGATTTTAGTGGTTGTGGGGGATCGCTGTGCCGAGACCAGGGCTAACAGATGGCGCAATGACATTTTCACATTATCTCAACCGCAAAACCTAGCGAAAATCGAAAAAGCAATTAAAGAATTCTTTGCCATCAACGCCCCCTCGGTCAGCGACCCCTTCACACTATGGAATGCACATAAAGTTTATGTAAGAGGCCTACTCATACAGATGAGCGCTAGAGCAAAAAGACAAAGATTAGAAAAACTCAATACTATACTAGCTCAAATCCAACAGTTAGAAAACTTAAACAAACAACACACCACACAAAAGATAAGAGAAGCACTGTTTATGTCCAGACAAGAATTGCGTACTCTCCTAATCTCACGCCACAATCACCAATTGAGATCACTTAAAGCTCAAACATATAGATACGGGAATAAAGCAGGAAAATCCCTAGCCACACAATTAAAAGAAAAAACTATTAAACAAAAAATTTCCTACCTCATTAACCCTAAATCCAACAAAAAAGTCAACAACCCGCAAGACATAGCCGATGCATTTAGCGATTACTACGAGAAACTATATAACCTTCAAAAGGACCCAGACACTGTTCAACCCAATGACAAAGTAATTTCAGAATTCTTGGAATCAATACATCTCCCTAAAATATCTACAGAAGATTTAGCATACATAAACCAACCATTCACACTAAAAGAAACAAATGACGCCATCAAACATCTCCCCCGCAACAAAGCCCCAGGCCCAGATGGTTACTCTTCAGAATATTATCAATTATTCTCCCCCATCCTAACTCCTCACTTACTCCATGTTTTTGAAGCTGCAACTATTACAGCAAAATTCCCCCCAGAAATGCTTACAGCCACAATTATAACTCTCCCTAAACCAGGCAAAGAACCCAACCTCCCACAAAATTTTAGGCCGATATCCCTATTAAATGTAGATGTCAAATTGCACGCTAAACTGATAGCCAACAGATTATCACGTATTCTACCCAACTTGATAAACTATGACCAGGTGGGATTTGTAGTGGGTCGCCAGACCACAGACGCCACCAGAAGAATGTTAAATCTCCTTCATTTGGTAGAGGAGAACAAAGAGCCTTCTCTGCTTCTGGCCTTAGATGCAGAGAAGGCCTTTGATAGAGTGCACTGGGGGTACCTGTCCAAGGTCATGGATAAGTTTGGTCTGGTCGGCCCATTGCAGAATGCTATAATGGCACTATACTCATCACCCTCAGCATTTGTTTATACTGAGGGCATGTTCTCTAAACCATTTCCCATTACAAATGGTACAAGACAAGGGTGCCCCCTATCCCCCATAATTTTTACCATGCTTATGGAACCATTAGCAGAAAAAATTAGGTCTCACCCCTCTATACATGGTATCACATCACAAGAACACCACCATAAAATCTCACTATTTGCAGACGATGTTATCTTAGCCCTATCAAACCCAGACAAATCACTACCCGCAGCACACGAAGTCCTCGCACATTTTAGTAACATATCTTATTATAAAGTTAATGCATCTAAATCCAGTATTTTAGGAATGCATATACACAAAAAACTTGAAAACCTCCTCAAACACTCCTTGCCATATCCCTGGACAGACGAATCAATCAATTACCTAGGTATTAAGCTCACCTATCCAGTTTCAAAAACATATACCATTAACTATACCCCACTTCTCTCCTCCCTTCAACCAGAACTGTCTAGACTGGGGAAGCATCACTTAACGTGGCTAGGCAGATTGGCAGCGTACAAAATGCTCATCTTGCCGAAACTAATATACATATTCAGAGTCCTACCTATACCAGCACCAGCATCATTTTTTAGATCAATGCAAAAACAATTATCTAACTTTGTATGGGCAGGAAAAAGACCAAGATGTTCCCCTGAAATACAAACTAAAAACAAAACGGTGGGAGGCATGGGCTTACCAATCCTGAAAGACTATCACACAGCGGCAGTTTTGGACCAACTTAAAAATTGGTTCTCCAACCCTATTACTAAACCATGGTGTCACTTGGAGATTGCACAACTAAACAAGACTTCACCATTATCATTTTTAATTGCTACTAAGGCACATAAACAGAATAGAAGACCCCTCCCACAAACAATGCAAGCGATACTACATTCTTGGGAAGAAATCAACAATACAGGGAATGTATTCTACCCCTCAACAAGGATACCCATTCCCCTTGACACACTGCAATGGATAATCCCCAATATTAACCTTCGCAACTGGTATAAAGCAAATATACTAAATATAGTGGATATCATGTGTGGCGATAGGCTCCTACCGTTTAGCACAATACAACAGAAATTTAATCTCAGCACTTCTGAATTCCTAACATATACCCAGATCACTTCATATCTTCAGGGGTCTAGGGCCACACGTGTGTCCATAGTAGAAAAAATATGGACTTTCCTTCAATCTAAAAACCCTAACATAAAAGGTATTAAAATAATCAACAATTATCTTCACTCTAAAGATGTCTTTACAAAAAATAACAAGATTTCCAAATGGGAAAAAGAATTAGGCAAAGAGTTCACAGATCTACAATGGAAACAAGCGATTGCTAACAATCGCAAATTCTCTAGATGCGCCAATTATGAGGAACTAACACAAAAATTGATGTTAAGATGGTACTACACACCTTACATTACAGCAAAATTCTCCAAAGACAACTCAAATCTATGCTGGAGAGGATGTGGTCAGATAGGGACCCTAGCACACGTGCTATGGTCATGTCCGGTAATCAAAAAATTTTGGTGGAGGGTCTATGATATGCTTTTGAAAATAACTAACAGCACAGTGGTCCCATACATAGAACAAGCTATTCTAGGATTAAACATGGATCAATACAAACCAGAATTCAGATGTATAGCAACACAAGTCTTGCTGGCAGCAAGAATGGAATTAGTATACAGATGGAAATCTACTGATGTACCTACTATTAAAGATATAAAAATAAAAATTAACACTATTATAGAATATGAAAAAATTATGGCTTACAGGGATGGAACCTTTTCAAAGTTTGAATCTAACTGGTCCCCATGGAAACTCCTTCTATCTTCTAACTATTTGTTTTAACGTTTTTTTTTTCTTTTTCGTTTCAACATTCCAACTAGCTGTAGCTGGTAAACTATGCAAAGTAATATATCTTAGTGACTCCCGAGTTATATTGTTTATTTTTGAAAGGTTACTGATTTACTAATATAATTAAAGGAGGGGGTCCCTATGTGGGCACAGTGTGTTCCCAGTGGGGTGCCCGGGGATCTCACCCACCGTTATAAAAGCATAGTATCTCCCATTTCTTCTCGACTGCTACTCGTGGAATAAAGCTACCAGCATCACCTCACGATCTCTTTATAGCAGTACAGCTTTACTCTTTAAGATACCTTGGAAAGATTTCAGACATACTCAATGTTTATAATAAAAACTTGTAATTACTATTTTTGATTACTTTCTGTACAGTAAGTACGGGATTGTTTCATTATACTCATGTATGACTGCATTTATCTGTATTTGTACTAAAAATTTTTCAATAAAAACTATTTGAACAAACCTGCGTTAATTGTGATTGTGTTTGATTTTTGTGTTCCAGATGCTCCTTGGATCCTCCTTCTTCCCCCCTGGCATGGGCTTTCTTTGGGCTGTCTTCCTAGCATGAAAGGGGAGGTATGTGGGGACTTCCCTCCCCTTTTCCACCCTTTCTTTGTGAACCAATGATGCCGGAATACTTATTTTTGGCTGCTAGGAAGAGCACGTTTGTGCCAATGGGATCCCAGAATCTCTCCGTGAGTGAACTGGCACACGTGCGTGGTGTCATTGGTTGGTCCGGTGCATGCATGCTATGTCATCACGCCAAGCATGTTGTGGCGGAAGTGTCAGCAGCGGCCGGGGTTTATTACCTTCCGGGATGCCGGGGAGCCATGTGGTGGCCGCAGTGATGGCTAACAGATGCCCATTTAAATGAGGTGGAGAGCACCTGTGTTCACTCTCCCAAATAAGGCTCTATAATTTAGAGCCTAGGAGTGGCTAAATAAACCCTTCCTCATTGACCCAGGTGACTTATCCCTGGGCCTTGGTGTGCAGATGCTCTTTGGGTGTAATTGTGGCGGTCAATGTAAGTACAGACTTTATGATCCTCCCTTTTTTTGATAGGTGAATATCACCCCCCCCCCCCTCATTCCCTGTCTCACTGTCAGGAATGGGGTTGTGTTTGCCTCCTTATGGCCAGGCCATTACTCACTCTTAACACACTATCACAATTTTAACCTTTTTTTCTAGTATCAACATGGTCTTCTTATGAATCTACGTTTTTTCACCTCTCCTGCTACAACAAGCAAATATTACATAGCTACCATTTTGCACATTCACACCAATCCATTGGTCATCATAAGCAAACCCACATTTTTAGGTAATTTTGAATTTTAAAGACCTTTTAGCCTTGATTTGATTTGGTTTTTGTTTTTTGCTTCTGTTTTTGTTGTTTTTTTTTGTTCCTGATTTTTGGTATCACCATTACACTCCTATATTCACCTCCACCAGCACATTGTCACCACCTATTCACATTTAAAATTTAGATCAATCCACATTTTCTAGAGGGGTTTAGACTGATTAGCAGATCCTTACCTTGCACGGTGGAAGATATATTCTCTGACCCCCCAGGGTAAATATGTTTTGGCTGTGTTTCTTTTGTGGGGCCAGAGATATATAGTTGTCAGTGTGTATATACCACCTCCCTTTGTGGGGACCCTCCTAAATAGTATCTTAGAAAAAATTTCTTTGTATGGTCCAGCTAAGCTATTGATGATGGGAGACTTTAATGCTATCCTTCATCCTGCTTTGGATATACCAACTCTTCTTAAAAAAAAATTCTGGAGAGTTCTCCAATTGGGCTAAGATGGTGGACCTGGTAGAAGTTTGGCAAAGTAAAAATCCATCAACAAGGTCATATTCGTGTTTTTCATATTCGTATAAGACCGCCTCCCGCATAGATCTAGCCTTCGTTAATTCGGGATTATAAGCAGATATAGTGGATGTTAAATACCTGCCGAGCAGGTTATCTGACCATGCTCCGCTTATGCTTACACTTCGTCTGCATCACTTTCGTGATGCAGCACAATGGAGATTGGGTACTCATTGGATTTCACATTCAGATATGGTCACAAAAATTCAGCTCCTTCTAGCAGAGTATTGGGAGTTTAATATAGGGTCGTCCACTTCAACAATACTATGGGATGCCTTTAAGGCCTATACAAGAGGACAATATATATCAGCTATTAAAGCAGTTAATAAGGCTCAAAGAGTAAAGAAAAACATTTTGAAGTTTATAGTGGATGAAACAGCCCAATATGCTGCTGATCCTTCAGAATCCAATTTTATTGCTCTATTACACAGCAAACTGGCCTTATATTTGCATATGGCTGAGGCCACGAGGATGGATCTATACAAAAATAAACAAAAATCTTTTGAGCAGGGAGATCGCAATGGTCCCTTTTTGGCCATGATGGCCAAACATGAACAACCTAGTATTCCGATTTTGGAAATACGCACCTCCTCTGGAGATATGGCCTCTATACAGCCTAAAATTTTGGAGACTTTTTTAACAGACATTGTATACATCTCATTTGCCTTCTGATTTCCAGCCAACTGAATTGGCAGCTTGGCTGGATTCAGTTGCAGTGGCTTGGTTAACAGATAATGAGAGGGAGACGCTAGTATGTCCTATAACTTTGGAGGAGGTACTTTCGGTCGTCGGTTCTTTTCCAGTGGGGAAGTCATCGTGGCCGGATGGCCTTCCCTTTGAATTTTATAGGGCTCATGGGGAGATTCCAGCTCCTGTATTGGCTTCTCTTTACTCTAATTGTCTGAAGGAGGTAGCTTTGCCAGACTCGATGAGTCATGCCCATATAGTTTTAATTCATAAGCACCCAAAAGATCCACCCGCTTGTGCCTCATACAGGCCTATTGTTCTTTTGAATATAGACTTTAAAATTTTGACCAAGCTCATGTCCCAATGACTACAACCTATGATGTCTACTGATGTAAATTTGAGGAGATTATATACTAAAATTAATGCTTCACACTTAATATAGGAGCTAGGATTATTGCCTCCCTAGATATGGAGAAGGCTTTTGATACCTTGGAGTGGTCCTTTCTGTGGGAGGTACTCCACAGAATGGGCTTTCCAATGGTATTTATAAAATGGTTGCAGGTCTTATATAAAAATCCCACAGCTGCAGTGAAAATTTAGGAGGGTTGTCATCTTCTTCTTTTTCATTATTTAGGGGAACTCGACAGGGCTGCCCTCTCTCTCTGACCCTGTTTGCTATTGCTATGGAGCCGGTGGTGAAGGCTTTGCGCACTTCTCCCAATATTAAGGAATTGCGGATTGGTTGGTTGGAGAAGAGGGTAGCTTTGTATGCAGATGACCTTTTATTATTTTTGAATGATACTGGATCCTCGCTCCAAGGGGCCTTAGAGATACTGGATTCTTTTTCAATGGTTACAGGGTTGAAGGTCCTTGTTGTTCCCAATTGATCTGGAGGCTCATAGGCATGGCTTTGAATGATATTCCATTGCAGTGGGTAGAAAATAAAGTATTTAGGAGTGGTAATCTCCCGCCAAGCTTCTGAATTTATTTCCCTGAATATGACTCTGATTCTAGGAAACATTGGGTCAAAATTAAAAGCATGGAAGTCTCTACCATTGTCCTTATTGGGATGTATTAACCACTAGCCGACAAGCTGCTGCAGTTATACTGCGCCAGGTTGGCTCGGCTAGGCCGTAGCTGTACGTTGCTACTTTAAGACGTGACAGCAGGGGCTTACGATCACTCATGACAGAGCGAGAACCGGGATTTGTGTGTGTAAACACACAAATCCCGGTTCTCTCGGGGTAGAGGAGAGAGATTGTGTCTTCATACTAAGTATGAACACTGATCTCTCTCCTTCGCTAGTCAGTCCCATCCCCCCTACAGTTAGAACACACCCAAGGAACACAGTTAACCCCTTGATCACCCCCTAGTGTTAACCTCTTCCCTGCCAATGAGATTTATACAGTAATCAATGGCTATTTTTAGCTCTGATCACTGTATAAATGTCAATGGTCCCAAGATAGTGTCAAAAGTGTCTGATCTGACTGCAGCAATATTTCAGTCCCAATAAAAATCGCAGATCGCCACCATTACTAGTAAAAAAAAAATAATAAAAAAATGACATAAATCTATCCCTTATTTAGTAGATGCTATAACTTTTGCGCAAACCAATCAATATATGCTTATTGCAATTTTTTTTACCAAAAATATGTAGAAGAATACATATAGGCCTAAACTGTGTTTTTTTCAAAATTATTGCTTTTTTTGTTTATAGCACAAAAAATAAAAACCACAGAGGTGATCAAATACCACCAAAGAAAGCTCTATTTGCGGGGAAAAAAATTACACAAATCTTGCTTGGGTACAACGTCGCACGACCGCACAATTGTCAGTTAAAGTGATGCAGTGCCGAATCGCAAAAAATTATCTGGTCAGGAAGGGGGCAAATCCTTTCGGGGCTGAAGTAGTTAGTCTCTAAAAATGAAAATTATACCAAAATGTATATACTTATTTAGACATTCTCCTCAGTGGCTCCCTGTATTCTTTTTTACAAGACTAAACCAACTTTTCTCATATTTTTTTATGGGGATCGAAGAACCCCAGGTACAAATGAACTACCTTGACGCACCCTTGTGAACAGGGAGGCTTAGCTTTTCCGCATTTATATAAATGTTTCTTAGCCACTCAGCTGGTTATGGCAGTACGGTGGCTAAGCCCAGATATATATACCGTATATTCTCGAGTATAAGTCGTTCCGAGTATAAGTCTAGGCCCTAATTTACCACAAAAAAGTGGGAAAAACTTATTGACCCGAGTATAAGACGAGGGTGAGAAATGCAGCAGCTACTGCAGGTGGAAAAAGAGGGTCAACAATGCCCAAGTGCAGCTGTATACCTCCCTGTGTCCTGTGCATGTATCCTGTGCATATGTGTCATGTGTCCTGTGTATATGTGCATGTGTCATGTGTATATGTACCTGTGTCATGTACCTGTGTCCTGTGTATGTGTATATGTACCTGTGCATGTGTCTGTGTGTGTGCATCCTACCTGTGTCCTGTGCATCCTCCGTGCGCCGCTCTGCACCGATCAGCGTGTAGTATTCGGCGGCCATTCACTGTTCAAAAGCCGCGCCTCCTCCTCGTCCAAAAAACTCCATTACCCAGCAGTCAGCCTATCACGGGCATTCTCTCATCCTCATACCACAGACGAGGATGAGAGAATGTCTGTGATAGGCTGTACACTGACTGCCTATCACAGACGAGGAGGCGAAGCTTTTGAACAGTGAGAGCCGCTGCTGAGTCTATGCAGCACACGCTGGCCGCCGTCTGCCTGCATGACACGCTGATCATGTAGGCAGACGGCGGTGACTCGTGTATAAGTCGAAGGGGGCACTTTCAGCCCCAAAAAAGGGGCTGAAAAATTCGACTTATACACGAGTATATACGGTAAATCTCCTCCACTCGGCTGGAAACAGCAGTGGTAAGCTCTATAGAAGCTCCTAAGGTACTTTTATTTAGGGGCCGTAGGGAAACCATTTCAGTTGAATGCTCTAATACTTAATACTATTCGAACTTGGGAGGCTGGTCTCAGATGTGAGTATTATCCAAAGGGGGTGATCTCTACAAATGCCCCTCTATGGTTTAACCCTACCCTCTCCAATTTTTTAAAGTACCAAAGTCTATTGCATGCACTAAATATAATATTAAATTACTCTTTCAAGTGGTCACTGGTCAGAAACTATCTAACTTTCCTACACTTACCTCAATTTTTAACTTACCTAGTTCTTTTCTATTTAGATATGTCCAGCTTCTCCATATTTTTCATGCACAGTTTCCACAGAACAGCTCAAAGATCATATAATCCTCCTTAGAATTGGTACACAGGGCTGAGTGCATGGATAAGCCCACCTCGAGACTGTACTCTCATTTTACTTTAATTTCTATTTCGCCATTAGAAGGTTTCAGAGCTAGGTGGATGTGAGATATACCAGCCTTGGTTATGGAGGACTGGAGGGGTGTGTGAGATCTCCCTATGCGATCTGTGGTATCTTTGAGAGACTGCATGATTCAATTCAAATTGGTACATAGAGCATATATTACGCTGTATAGACTTCAAAAGATAAACCCTGCATGCTCTTCAAAGTGTTGGTGGTGTGGATTTCACACAATTTTAATACAACATTTTTCTATGCAAGAAAAGCCATCGCTATGCACTGGAAGAAACCTTGCTCTCCCACATTTTTATACTGGAAACAATTGATAAACAATTATCTCCCATTGTATAGAGAGACCTATATGGTTGTCCTAGTAAATATGATAAAGTCTGGGCAAAGTGGCTGGACAAACCGCACACGGCATCTAATGCCAATGGGGGTCATTAATCATAATAAAATAAAATTCCTGTATAAGGGATGTTCAGGGCCATTGATTATAGAAGGGATTCATATTTGCTTTCTTTTTCTCCCCTTTTTTTGTATATGGGGTAAGGTTTGACATTTGAGTGGACAATTGGGAAGACCTAGATTTAGGCCGAGATATAATACTTTTTTGTTAATTATTGTATCTCTTTAAGTTGCTTTTTTTATTCTGAACTTTTATTTTGAATTGATAGTTGCTATGCAGGGTAATTGGATCTTGATATTCTATTAATATATGTTACTTTCAATGTGTATGATGTTTTGTTGTGTTGTGCTTGGTTTTGTCTCTTTATCTGTTAATGAAATTAAATTAAAAGATTTATAAAAAAAAAAATAGATCAATGTTATTGGTTGCTTTAACTTTGGTCGACCACTTTACTTGTTCACTTAGACTGGGTTCACACTGATACGACACGACTCTCATCCTACTTTGCCCTGCAACATTGGTCCTACATCGGTCCTACTTCAGTCCTACTTCCATCCGACTTGAATGAACAAGATTAGATTTTGCTCAGATTTTGAGATAGTACAACTTCTCTTTTGACCAATCAAAACAATCCCAGTGTGACATTCAGGCCGGGTTCACACTGGTGCAACACGACAGCCATCCTACTTTGGATCCGACTTTGCCCCGCGACTTGAAGCCGACATACGTCTGACTTTCAATGAACGGGGATCCTACTTGGATCCCCACCAATACCTGTGTTTGGTATGAATCTTGAGGGGGAACTCCGTGCCAAATTTTAAATAAAAAACCGGCATGGGTTCCCCCTCCAGGGACATACCAGGCCCTTGGGTCTGGGCAGAAGATAGCGGAGGAGCCCGGCAGAAGTACCGGACACCGGGAGAAGAGGCCGGAGAGCGGGAGAAGAACTGGACACCGGGAGAAGAGGCCGGAGAGAGCGGAGAAGTCGGAAGAAGACCCCCGAAGTCGGAAGAAGACCCCCGGAGCTGCCTAATAAATTACTTTAAAAACCTGTCTAGTGTGTTTTTTTATTGACACTTTTTTTCCTAGGTGAATGGGTAGGGGTACGATGTACCCCATACTCAAGTATTCCGCGCTTAGGACAATGTTTAAAAGAGAACTGCAGCCCCCCCAAAAAATGGAAAAACACCGAGGTGAAATCCAAAAAATAAAAAACTCTAGTGGGGAATATGGCGCTGTTCAGAAGTGTATATAATTAAAATAATACCCTAAAAAATGTGGTTACAATATGTGAGAAATACTGTGAACAAATGTATGAATGGTAAACAAACAGCATGTCATGTGTATATGCCACAAATGTAAAACATCACATAATATAAAAAAGGCAAGTGCAAATGAAGTGTAAATAATCCTAAAAAAAATACATGCACTCAAAAAAGCAAAACATAACCAATATATAAATATGTGCATGATATTGGTGCTGGTTTACAAAATCGCAAGAAAAATGCACAAAAAATACCCAAAAAATGCACAAATATAATCAATAGTGTAATAAATAATCGATGTGATATTGCACCGGAATTTTCAAAAATCAGATCCAAATGATATAAGTGTCCAAGCAAAATTAAAGTTCTATATATGTAAAAAAGAAAAAAGAAAAAATCTGTGAAAAGTGTCTTTGCTTCCAAAAAGATCCCGTGTGAATTATTGTGGTCGTTGTGTAATCTCCTCCTCTGGAACCCCCAATTGTGTTCCCACTCACCGGAAAGCCTAACCCCTGCAGGGGTAATGGGCAAATGAAAGTAAATCCACTGGCAGAAGTCGATCGGTGTCCCCCTCTGTGGTTCCGCAATCTCCTTCCTGGTTGGGTAATCGCTAGTCCTTTAAAAAAGTCCACCAGAGCGTATCCATCGCCTCAGATGATGTCTTGATGACGAAACGCGTAAGGCGTGGTCACGCTGGTATGCATACGTCGCTGTAAGCTGTTGTTCGTTCATTTCCGGTTTTTGGCAGTCCGGCTGTGGAACGCACACCGCTGCCTCGCTACTGTTTCAGCTATCGGCCCTCCACTAGCCGGCGGAGCAGTGCTATCTCTTAGTCAGACTTCATTTGTTTCACCTATTTTAATTACTTTATTTTTATGTAAGCTGACTGGCTAAATGAATAAATAAATTTTTTGGATTTACACTATGAGGCTCCTCTCTTCTCCATATATATGGATACGCTCTGGTGGACTTTTTTAAAGGACTAGCGATAACCCAACCAGGAAGGAGATCGTGGAACCACAGAGGGGGACACCGATTGACTTCTGCCAGTGGATTTACTTTCATTTGCCCATTACCCCTGCAGGGGTTGGGCTTTCCGGTGAGTGGGGACACAATTGGGGGTTCCAGAGGAGGAGATTACACAACGACCACAATAATTCACACGGGATCCTTTTGGAAGCAAAGACACTTTTCACAGATTTTTTCTTTTTTCTTTTTTACATATATAGAACTTTAATTTTGCTTGGACACTTATATCATTTGGATCTGATTTTTGAAAATTCCGGTGCAATATCACATCAATTATTTATTACACTATTGATTATATTTGTGCATTTTTTGGGTATTTTTTGTGCATTTTTCTTGCAATTTTGTAAACCAGCACCAATATCACGCACATATTTATATATTGGTTATGTTTTTCTTTTTTGAGTGCATGTATTTCTTTTAGGATTATTTACACTTCATTTGCACTTGCCTTTTTTATATTATGTGATGTTTTACATTTGTGGCATATACACATGACATGCTGTTTGTTTACCATTCATACATTTGTTCACAGTATTTCTCACATATTGTAACCACATTTTTAAGGGTATTATTTTAATTATATACACTTCTGAACAGCACGATGTACCCCATACTCATTCACATAGGGTGGGGGGCCGGTATCTGGGGGCCCCCTTATTAAAGGGGGCTCCCGGATTCTGATAAGCCCCCCACCCGCAGACTACGACAACCAACGGCCAGGGTTGTCGGTAAGAGGCCCTTGTCCTCATCAACATGGGGACAATGTGCTTTGGGGTGGGGGGGTGCAATATGCCCCCATATTGAGGGTATGCGGCCTGGTACGGTTCAGGAGGGGGATGCTCGCTCGTCCCCACCCCCTTTCCTGATCGGCTGGGCTACCTGCTTGGATAAGGACCTGGTATTGGGGATTTGGGGGTGACCCCCACGATGTTTTTCGGCGTAGGGGGTTCCCATTAAAATCCATACCAGACCCAAGGGCCTGGTAAACTCTTGGAGGGGGAACCCATGCTGTTTTTTTATTTAAAATTTGGCGCGGAGTTCCCCCTCAAGATCATCTGAGCACAAGTCGCATGCCAAAGTCGGATCATGCAAGATGGCGATCCGACTTTGATCCGACTTCAATGATAGTCAATGGGCTGAAGTAGGATCAAAGTCGGACCAAAGTAGTACAGGGAGCATTTTCAATGTCGGACCGACTTGTGTAGAACCAGTTAGGACGGCTCCCATAGGGAAACATTGATTTTCACACGTCATGCGACATGAGTTCCCAATGTCGGAGCGTTTGTTGCACTAGTGTGAACCCAGCCTCAAAGTCGGACCGACTTGTGTTATAGGGAATCATTGATTTATACACGTCATGCTACATGTGCTTCCAAAGTCGGGGCGTATGTCATACCAGTGTGAACCCAGTCTGAAAATCAATGTTTCCCTATGAGAGCCATCTTAACTGGTCTGACACAAGTCGGTCCGACTTTGAAAATGCTCCCTGTACTACTTTGGTCAGACTTTGATCCTACTTCAGCCCATTGAATATCACTGAAGTCGGATCAAAGTCGGATTGCGGTCTTAACTGATCCAACTTTGGCATGCGACTTGTGCTCTAATGATCTTGAAGAGGAACCCCACGCCAAAAGTAAAAAAAAAATGCATGGGTTCCCCCCTCAAAGACCATACAGGCCCTTCGGTCTGCCATGGATTTTAAGCTGAAACCCCCTTGCCGAAAAAAATGGGGTGGGGTCCCCCACAAAATCTATACCAGACCCTTATCCGAGCACGCAGTCTGGCAGGTCAGAAAAGGGGGTGGGGACGACGAGCACTGCTCCCTCTCCTGAACCATACCAGGCCACATGTCCTCAACATGGGGGGGTGGGTGCTTTGGGGCAGGGGGACCCTGCGCCCCCCACACCAAAGCACCTTGCCCCCATGTTGACAGGGACAAGGGCCTCTTCCTGACAACCCTGGCTTTTGGTTGTCGAGGTTTGTGGGCGGGGGCTTATTAGAATCTGGAAGCTCCCTTTAACAAGGGGGCCCCCAAATCCCAGCCCCCCACCCTATGTGAATGAGTATCAAGTACATTGTACCCCTACCCATTCACCTAAAAAAGTGTCAAAAATAAAACACAGTACACAGGTTTTTAAAGTAATTTATTAAGTCAGCTCCGGTGTCTCTTCTGATTTCTTCTCCCCTCACCCGCTCTTCTGCTTGCTCCGCTGATGTCTTCTGCTTCTGCCAGGTCTTCTCCCCTCTCCGGGTCCTCTCCGCTCTCCGATGATGTCTTCTAGCCCTCTCCGGTTCTTCTCCCTCTGTCTGCTGTCCGCTGCCTCTACTGGGTCATCTCCGCTTTCTTCTCGTTCTTTTGCTGGGTCGTCTCTGCTGTCTTCTCCCTCTGTTCTTTTTGTTGACGTCACCTGGTGACCCCGCCCCATGCCAATATATGTATGTTATAGCGGATCTATTCGGCCCCTAGCAGGGCACTTTTAACCACCGTGAGTGGCCGAGGCAAGGGTTAATAGCGCCCGAAAAGCACTGCTGCTGAATCGCTTTGCAGGCGCTTTGGCAGTGGTGCCCATTCATTTCAATGGGCAGGGGCGGTGGAGGAGCGGTGTATACACCGCTCCCGAACCGCCCCAAAGATGCTGTTTGTAGGACTTTTTTTCCTGTCCTGCAAGCGCACCACCCCAGTGTGAAAGCACTCTGGCTTTCACACTGGGGCTTCAGAAGACGCAGTTTACAGGCGCTTTTCGCCTCAGCGTGAAAGGGGTCTTAGCATTTACTTACCATGTTAGAAGAAATATATAATAATTTTTACCCTGCTGAAACCAATACATAACAAAAATTAAAACAAAAGGTGGCTCTCCTTTCCTCTCCTGGGGCACCAAAAAGTATGACTTCTTGTAAGGCAGCCCGTCTTTAGACCTTGCCTTGAGGGTGAGGAGGACGGCCCAGGGAATATTCTGAATCAACTTTATTCCCTCTTTAAAAAAACGTCTCTGGTCATAAGTCTGCTCTCCATCTACCAGCGGTAAATATACTCAATATGTCCATATGGATTGTTATATATTGTAATACGCTATAAATTTAAGACTTTGACATATCTTGTAGATAACATAAATCCTCTAAAGAAGACCACAACTATATGGGGTGAAAATGCATCAGGGTACAAGTTTGGGACAGGATTGCTGCAATTTTTTGAGTATACCTGCCTAATTTGTATATTGTCACTATACTTGATGGATCATGCCTACATAACTTGTAACCAGTAGGGATTGTTCTAAAACAAACCGAACATATGGGGCATTTGCGAAAAATTTGAGCGCCGTGGAATGCCCCATAATGCACTGCAAGATCTCAGTGCATTGCTGTATGATGATTGGCCAGAGCATGCACCTGACCTGCATGCTTTGGCCAATCACAGCACACTCTGCTGAGAGAGCCATAATTGGCCAAAGGAGGACTAAGTCCACGCCCCACACTATACAAGGCTTCTTACAGAGCGGCCATGTGTAGTGTTGTTGGTGTGGACAGAGAGATAGCTTGAGATAGATTAAGCAAGCAGGTTATTCAGTTAGTGGCAGTGTATTTGATATACAGTATCTCACAAAAGTGAGTACACTCCTCACATTTTTGTAAATATTTTATTATATATTTTCCTGTGACAACACTGAAAAAATTACACTTTGCTACAATGTAAAGTAGTGCATGTAAAGCTTGTATAACAGCGTAAATTTGCTGTCCCCTCAAAATAACTCAACCCATAGCCATTAATGTTTAAACCGCTGGCAACAAAAGTGAGTACACCACTATGTGAAAATGTCCTAATTGGGCCCAAAGTGTCATTATTTTGTGTCGCCACATTTATTTTCCAGCAGTAGCTTAACCCTCTTGGGCATGGAGTTCACCACAGCTTCACAGGTTGCCACTGGAGCCCTCTTCCACTCCTCCATAATGACATCATGGAGCTGGTGGATGTTAGAGACCTTGCGCTCCTCCACTTTCCGTTTGAGGATGCCCCACAGATGCTCAATAGGGTTTAGGTCTGGAAACACACTTGGCCAGTCTGTCACCTTTACCCTCAGCTTCTTTAGCAAGGCAGTGGTCATCATGGGGTCCTTATAATGTTAGAATAATGCCCTGCGGCCCAGTCCCCGAAAGGAGGGGATCATGCTCTGCTTCAGTATGTCACAGTATATGTTGGCACTCATGGTTCCCTCAAAGAACTGTAGCTCCCCAGTGCTGGCAGCACTCATGCAGCCCCCGACCATGACACTCCCACCACCATGTTTGACTGTTGGCAAGACACACTTGTCTTTATACTCTTTATAAAGTTTATCTTGGTCTCATCAGGCCACAGGACATGGTTCCAGTAATCCATGTGCTTGTCTTCAGCAAACTGTTTGTGGGCTTTCTTGTGCATCATCTTTAGAAGAGGCTTCCTTCTGGGACAACAGCCATGCAGACTAATTTGATGCAGTGTGCGGCGTATGGTATGAGCACTGACAGGCTGACCCCTCACCCCTTCAACCTCTGCAGCAATGCTGGCAGCACTCATACGTCTATTTCACATAGACAACCGCTGGATATGATGCTGAGCACGTGCACTCAACTTCTTTGGTCGACCATGTCGAAGCCTGTTCTGAGTGGAGCTTGTAGTGGTAAACCGCTGTATGGTCTTTTCCACAGTGCTGCAGCTCAGTTTCAGGGTCTTGACAATCTTCTTATAGCCTAGGCCATCTTTATGTAGAGCAACAATTTTTTTTTTCAGATCCTCAGAGAGTTTTTTGCCATGAAGTGCCATGTTGAACTTCCAGTGACCAGTATGAGAGAGTGAGAGCAATAACACCAAATAACACACCTGCTCCCCATTCACACCTGAGACATTGTTATGCCCTGTATACACGATCGGACATTGATCGGACATTCTGACCACAAAATCCGTCGGATTTTTTCTGACGGATTTTGTGCTAAACTTGTCTTGCATACACATGGTCGCACAAAGTTGTCGGAAAATCCGATCATTCTGAACACGGTGACGTAAAACACGTACGTCGGGACTATAAACGGGGCAGTACCCAAAAGCTTTCATCTCTTAATTTATTCTGAGCATGCGTGGCACTTTGTGCGTCGGATTTGTGTACACACGATTGGAATTTAAATGATCGGATTTTGTTGTCGGAAAATTTTATATCCTGCTCTCAAACTTTGGGTGTCAGAAATTCTGACTAAAAAAGTCCGATGGAGCCCACACACGATCGGAATTTCCGACAACACAATCTGATCGCACCTTTTCCATCGGAAAATCAGACCGTGTGTAAAGAGCATAACACTAACGAGTCACATGACACCGGGGAGGGAAAATGGCTAATTGGGCCCAATTTGGACATTTTCACTTAGAGGTGTACTCACTTTTGTTGCCAGCGATTTAGACATTAATGGCTGTGTGTTGAGTTATTTTGAGGGGACAGAAAATTTAAACTGTTATACAAGCTGTACACTCACTACTTTACATTGTAGCAAAGTAGAATTTCTTCAGTGTGTCAGATGAAAAGATATAATTAAATATTTACAAAAATGTGAGGGGTGTACTTACTTGTGTGAGATACTGTATATATATATATACTTTGCATCCAGTGTAGCCTATATCTACAGTGCATTCCGTGGTGTACAGTTGCTAATACAGTGCAGGCGGTGTACACAGTATCTAATACAGTGTGTACAGTTTCTAATACACTTCTGGTGGTGTACACAAAATATAATACAGTGCAGCCATTGTACAGTTGCTAATACAGTGCAGGCGGTGTACACAGTATCTGACTCTATCCTACACTCTCTAACCAACATCTTCAATCTCTCCCTCACCTCTGGCATATTCCCCAATGCTCTAAAACATGCATTGGTCACCCTCATACTTAAAAAGCCATCCTTGGACTTTACCAATCTTAACAACCTACGCCCTATCTCCTTGCTCCCCTTTTCCTCTAAACTCCTTGAATGTCTGGTTTACAACCAACTGAGTGACCACTTCATTAAGAATAACCTTCTTGATCCCCTTCAATCTGGATTTCGTCCCCAGCACTCCACAGAAACTGCTCTTTTAAAACTCACAAATGACCTACTAACTGCAAAAACCAATGGACACTATTCTGTACTCCTACTTCTGGACCTTTCAGCTGCCTTTGACACGGTTGACCACCCCCTCCTCCTCAAAAAACGTTACTCCCTCAGTCTCCGTGACTGTGCTCTTCAGTGGCTCTCATCCTACCTATCCCAACGCACCATCAGTGTCACTTACAATTCTACTTTCTCCACTCCTCTTCCCTTCTCCATTGGGGTCCCCCAAGGTTCTGATGTTGGACCTCTTTTATTTTCAATCTACACCTCTTCCCTGGGTCAGCTGATAGCCTATCATGGCTTTCAATATCATTTATACGCCGGCGACACCCAAATCTATCTCTCCACCCCTCAACTCACCCCATCAATCTCCTCACGCATCACAAACTTACTAACAGACATATCTATATGGATGTCACACCACTTCCTCAAACTCAACTTGTCTAAAACCGAGCTTATAATATTTCCTCCCCACGTGCTATTTCCCCTGACTTCTCTGTCAAGAGCAATGGCACAACCATCCACACATCCCCACATGTCAGCATGCTAGGTGTTATCCTAGACTCTGAACTCTTCTTTCGGCCCCACATCCAATCACTTTCCAAAGCTTGCTGCCTCAACCACTGCAACATCTCTAAACTACGACCCTTTCTAACCAATGAAACCACAAAGCTCCTGATTCACTCCCTGGTTATCTCTTGCCTGGACTACTGCAACTCCCTCCTCATTGGCCTACCTTTAAATAGACTATCCCCCCTTCAGCCCATCATGAATGCGGCTGCCAGACTCATCCACCTTACAAACCGCTCAGTGTCTGCTACCCCTCTCTGCTGATCCCTCCATTGGCTGCCACTTGCCCAACGAATTAAATTCAAAATACTAACAATAAGTTACAAAGCCATCCACAACTCTACTCCCAGCTACATCACTAGCCTAATCTCAAAATACCAACCTAATCGCCCTCTTCGTTTCTCCCAAGACTTCCTGCTCTCTAGCTCCCTCATCACCTCCTCCCATATCCGCCTCCAGGACTTCTCCCGAGCCTCGCCCATCCTCTGGAATTCCCTACCCCAATCTGTCAGACTGTCTCCAAATTTATCCACTTTTAGGCGATCCCTGAAAACTTTCCTCTTCAGAAAAGCGTATCCTGCCTCCATCTAACAACTGCACTATTTTCTCCATTAGTTCATACCCCACAGCTATTACCCTTTTGTATAACTTGACCCTCCCTCCTATATGGTAAGCTCTAACGAGCAGGGCTCTCTGATTCCCCCCTGTATTGAATTGTATTGTAATTGTACTGTCTGCCCTAATGTTGTAAAGCACTGCGCAAACTGTCGGCGCTATATACTGTAAATCCTGTATAATAATAATAATACAGTTTGTACAGTTTCTAATACACTTCAGGTGGTGTACACAGTACCTAATACAGTGTGTACAGTTTCTAATACACTTTGGGCAGTGTACACAGTATCTAATACAGTGTATTGTGGTGTTGCAAAACAAAAAATACGCTCACAGGCCATTAAAAGAGGGCAAGCAGCCTCTGCCTACAGTCAACAGTGGTGGTCGTGGACATGGTGCATCCTCTGCAGGTGGCCGTGGGGCACGCTTGTCCTTTTTTGCTGCTGCAGGCTGTGTTATTGAGCCACAACTTGCAGAAGAGTTGGTGGAGTGGATAACAAAGTCGTCCTTATCCTCCTCATCCTCTGTCACCCAGGCTCAGAGTTGTTTGCCTTCCAACGCAGCTGCCAAAGTGGCCTATTCCACCGGCTCCTTGTCACTCCTTCCGTAGCCCCACCATCATGCACAGACGAGTCCTCAGAATTATTCGACCACAGTGTTGGTTATATGCTGCTGAGGATGTGCAGTGGTTTGAAGGCTCCGATGTTGGTTCTCAGGTTGAGGAAGGGAGTAACGTGAGCCTAGAGAGAGGGGGTGCCACAGAAGGACAAAAAACTGGCAGTCATGTTTCACAGCAGGGCCCGTTCCTGTGCCCAACAAGAGTATCTGTAAGGGGTTAAAGTGTTGTGGCACCACCACCACCACCCAAGGCCCAATTTTTCTGCCCCTGTTTAACAGGGGCATGCAATTATATTTTTTGATATAATATTTCAATGCAGGGCCCGTTCCTGCCCAATAAGAGCAACTGTGAGTGCTTACAGTGTTCTGGCGCCACCAAAACCAAAGGCCCAATTTTTCTGCCCCTGTTTAACAGGGGCATATAATTACAATATTTTGTATAATATTTCACAGCAGGGCCCGTTTCTGCGCCCAACAAGAGTAACTGTGAGGGCTTACAGTGTTTTGGCGCTACCAAAACCTAATGCCTCGTACACACGGTCGGAATTTCCGACAGAAAAAGTCAGATGGGAGCTTTTCATTGTATATTCCAACCGTGTGTATGCCCCATCTGACTTTTTACGTCGAAAATTCAGACTTAGATAGAGAACATGTTCTATATTTTTCCGACTGAATAAATTCCTATCGGAAAAACCGCTCGTCTGTATGCTGTTCCGACATACCAAAAATGACGCATGCTCTGAAGCAAGTATGAGACATCGTACGTGCTGTCCCGTCGTACGTGTTGTACGTCACCACGTTCTTGACAGTCGGAATTTGGTGTGACCGTGTGTATGCAAGACAGCTTGAGCGGAATTCCGTCGGAAAAACCTTCAGAGTTTATTCCGACGGCAAAACCGGTCGTGTGTACAGGGCAAAAGGCCCAATTTTTCTGCCCCTGTTTAACAGGGGCATGTAATTACAAATCTTGATATAATATTTCACAGCAGGGCCCCTTCCTGCATCCAACAAGAGTAACTGTGAGGGCTTACAGTGTTCTGGTACAACCAACACCTAAGGCCCAATTTTCTGCAGAGTATATAGGGCAGGCCGTATAGTATGTATACTGTTGTTCAGAGTATATAGTGCTTGGGGGCCTGGGGGACCTCCACGCCATTTAAAAAAAATTTGGTTCCTCTAATATCCATGCCAGACCTGAAGGGCCTGGTATAAATTTTTTTTTTGGGGGGGGTACATCCATGCCATTTTTTTGGTATATTTGGTATTTTTATCTATATTGCCGAAATACGACAAATTAAATGTTTTCCTTTCGAAATGTCATTTTGCTGTGACACTGTTATAAACATGGGAAAGATGCACTACTTTACAGGCATACTAAGGACACCCCCAAGCATGATAATTAAAGGAATACAGTGCCTTGCAAAAGTATTCACCCCCTTGGCTTTTTACCTATTTTGTTACATCACAGCCTTTAGTTCAATGTTTTTTTAATCTGAATTATATGTGATGGATCAGAACACAACGGTCTAAGTTTGTGAAGTAAAATTAGAAAAATATATACATAAAACTATTTTTCAGAAATAAAAAACTGATGATGCATGTGCGTATGTATTCACCCCCTTTGTTATGAAGCCCACAAAAAAGCTCTGGTGCAACCAATTACTTTTAGAAGTCACATAATTAGTGAAATGATGTCTACCTGTGTGCAATCTAAGTGTCACATGATCTGTCAATACATATACAAACCTTTTTGAAAGGCCCACACAAGAGGCACCACTAACCAAACACTGCCATGAAGACCAAGGAACTCTCCAAACAAGTAAGGAACAATGTTGTTGAGAAGTACAAGTCAGGGTTAGGTTATAAAAAAAATCCAAATCTTTCATGAGCCCTAGGACCACCATCAAATCTATCATAACCAAATGAAAAGAATATGGCACAACAGCAAACCTGCCAAGGAACGGCCGCACACCAAAATTCATGGACAAGAGCAAGGAGGGCATTAATCAGAGAGGCAGCACAGAGAACTAAGGTAACCCTGGAGGAGCTGCAGAGTTCCACAGCAGAAACTGGAGAATCTGTACATAGGATGACAATAAGCCGTATGCTCCATAGAGTTGGGCTTTATGACAGAGTGGCCAGAACAAAGCCATTACTTTTAGCAAAAAACAAAATGGCACATTTTGAGTTTGCAAAAAGGCATGTGGTAGACTCCCAAAATGTACGGAGGAAGGTGCTCTGGTCAGATGATACTAAAATTGAACTTTTTGGCCATCAAAGAAAACGCTATGTCTGGCGCAAACCCAACACATCATATCACCAAAAGAACACCATGAAACATGGTGGCAGCAGCATCATGCTGTGGGGATGTTTTTCCAGCAGTCAGGACTGGGAAACTGGTCAGAGTTGAAGGAAAGATGGATGGTGCTAAATACAGCTTATTGAGCAAAACCTGTACCACTCTGTGTGTGATTTGAGGCTAGGACGGAGGTTCGCCTTCCAGCAGGACAAAGAACCAAAACATGCTAAAACAATACTTGAGTGGTTTAAGGGGAAACATGTAAATGTGTTGGAGTGGCCTAGTCAAAGCCCAGACCTCAATCCAATAGATAATCTGTGGTCAAACTTAAAGATTGCTGTTCACAAGCGCAAGCTTATAACTTATCCAAAGTGACTTGGAGCTGTGATAGCCACAAAAGGTGGCTCTATAAAGTATTGATTTTAAGTGGGTGAAAAGTTATGCGCACTTTTTCTGTTATTTTGTCATATTTGTTGTTTGCTTCACAATAAAAAAAAAACATCTTAAAAAGTGGTGGGCATTACTAATCGATGTTAATTCCAGGTTGTGAGGCAACAAAACACGACAAATGCCAAGGGGGTGAATACTTTTGCAAGGCACTGTATTTCATTTTTACTGTTTCACTTTAATCATTATTAAAATCACTGTTTCCAAAAAACAGACGTTTTTAAAACTTTTTTTTTGCATTGATACATGTCCCCTGGGGCAGGACCCGGGTTCCCAAATACTTTTTATGGCAATAACTTGCATATAAGCCTTTAAAATTAGCACTTTTGATTTTTCACATTCGCGTCCCATAGACTTTTAACAGTGTTCGCACAAATTTTTTTCCTGTTTGTTTGTTCTGCTGCGAACGGAACCAGGGGGGGGGGGGGGTGTTCGGCTCATCCCTAGTAACTAGAGCTCATATTTTAAAACCTTGTGGATTTTAACAATTGTATAATAAAAAAATATCTTTTTTATTTTATTGTAAATGTGAGTGCCAATTATTCACCAGAAGAACATAAATAAATAAATAAGCTAAGCAAAGAGGAAAGGTGTGGCTATAAACATGTGAAGAGAGCATAGAAAGGGCATGTTTCAATGGGCTTTGGGCTTATCAATGGAAAATCCCATCTGTTTTTAGATGCATTCCGCTTGCATTTGAAATCAGTTTGAGACACCTCTAATGTCCCGTACACACGGTCGGACTTTGTTCGGACATTCCGACAACAAAATCCTAGGATTTTTTCCGACGGATGTTGGCTCAAACTTGTTTTGCATACACACGGTCACACAAAGTTGTCGGAATTTCCGTTCGCCAACAACGCAGTGACGTCAAGCACGTACGACGAGACTAGAAAAGGCCAGTTCAGAACCAAGCGCGGCACCCTTTGGGCTCCTTTTGCTAATCTCGTGTTAGTAAAAGTTTGGTGAGAGACGATTCGCGATTTTTTCAGACTCGTGGCTTTCAGATAGTTTTCTGCCGTTCAGTTTGTGCTTGTGGGTTTGTATCTGCTGTGCGTGCAAGCAAGTTCCACGTGACTTTAAGTAGTCATTGTGTTCTTGTTCGTTCGTTACTGTTTTTCAGGTCGCTCTTCACAGGCCTTGCTGTTCCTCAGTGCATTCTGTTACTTCGTTCTGAGCAGCCGATGGTTTTCTAGCCATGTTGCGTATACGTACTCCTCGTAGAGTTCGTGCTGTGCGGGGGCTTGGTGTTGGGGTCCTGACCTTGACACAAGTCCAGTCCATGAACATGGTGGGGAGGAGTTCATGGACCAAGAATTGGTTGCTTCAGCGTGACCAGTTCTCTCATTTGCCTTTGCTCCGTGAGATCCGTGAGAATAATCTTGATGATTTCAGGAACTTTCTCAGGATGACGGACCCCGTGTTTCACCGTCTGCTGGCTTCGCTGACCTCTTATATTAGCAAGCAGGATACCTGTATGAGGCAAGCCATCACTCCGGAGCAGAGGCTCGTCGCTACCCTGCGGTACTTGGCGACAGGGAGAAGTCTGCAGGACTTGAAGTTCTCGACAGGCATCTCCCCCCAGGCTCTGGGGATCATTATCCCGGAGACCTGTTCTGCCATCATACAGGTCCTGCAGAAGGAGTATATGAAGGTAAGATTTTTATCCTTTAATCTCACATTTTTTTGTATTTAATGATTGATAATATATTGTATTTCTTTACTCATTCCCTAATTACCATGATTGGAATATGCTGTGAATGTCCCCTTTGTCCTCATGCATGCTGGATTTGTATGTAATTCATTTTTTAGTCCTTCATACAGATTGTCCTTCAATAACCTCCCCAGCATGTTCTCCTGCCCTATATTCACCTCATGTAGTCACTTAACAATGTATTTTATCAGCTCCATAGTAGTGCTTTACCCCAAACACCCCCTAAAATGTTTTGAAATGTGATTTGTGCTTTAAATTCAGGCAGAGTGCCAGAGGCTTTTTTTGTGGTGTCCACAAATCATTTTTATTAACCCTCCCTCCCCCCAACTGGTAAGTCAGCTGATCCCAATTCTCTATCTATCCTCAATCATCTATCTGCTGACTTTGCCAAACCCATACACACTATACTATCTCTTTTGTGCTCTGATTTATGGATGAATTACCCAAAGCATGTAGTGCAAGGGCCTGCCTGTATACTTTCAAATGGTACTGTTTAAACTTTTTAGATCCTATTATTATCTTGAGACAGGTAATAGCAGAATGTCCAAATAGCCTCAAATGTGTACAGTGTGTATTTATATCTTTGTATTATGACACTTCTTACCTGTCCAGTGGGCTGCCAATAGTGTAACTAAGGAGGGGCTGTTCCAAGTAATACCCTGTATTTAGGCATTCATCTCTCAATGAAGTGAAGAGGGTTACCTGTCCAAGATTTCCCCACCCCCCATAATGTTATAAATGGCCCATGAGCGGGGGGGGGAGGGGTAATATGATAGGTGTACCTTATACTTTGGTGTTGTTAAATTCCCCTTAATAAATGCTATCTGGAGGTTGCCCCAGAATGTTTGTGCCTAAGCTGCTTGCCATGTTTATGTGCAAAAATATTAATATATTTTTGTTTTCCTCAACAGTTTCCTTCCACGCCACAGGAATGGCAGACTATGGCCTCCCACTTTGCCCAGTGGTGGGACTTTCCTAACTGCGGAGGGGCAATTGATGGGAAACACGTCCACATCGTCCCACCACCCAACTCGGGGTCGTACTATTTCAACTATAAGGGGTTCAATAGTATTGTGATGTTGGTGGTGGTGTCAGCTAATTACGACTTCTTGTATGTGGACGTGGGGAAGAATGGCCAGATGTCCAATGGTGGAGTCATCGCCCAGACGGAGTTCTACAGGCGTCTCCAGAATGGCAGCTTGGACTTGCCAGCTCCAGAGGACAGTGTGGAAGGACTCCCATTCGTGTTCGTTGCTGATGAAGCGTTTGCGCTGGGGGACCATCTTATGCGGCCATTCCCTATGAGGACCCTCACCCTGGAACAGAGGGTTTTTAATTACCGGCTGGCCAGAGCCAGAAGGGTGGTGGAGAACACATTTGGAATCCTGGCCAGCCGGTTCCGCCTATTTCTGACACCCATCCATATGGCGGAGTATAAACTTAATCATATAATCATGGCGTGCTGTATTCTCCATAACTTTTTACGCAAACATTCGGCCAACTATGCTGGCTCAGTGGGGCCTGAGGCCGGAATGATACACGAAACAACACTGACGGCGCTTGAAAGTGGCCGTTCTGGCTTGCCGTCCCTGAGTGCCCGTGATGTCCGGTTAAGATACCTGGAGTTCTTTGCGGGTAGGGGGGCCATCAATATGCCAGCAAATTTGTGAAGCCTTTATCAAATAAAAAAGCAAAAAAAAAGAAATTCTTTGTGGACATTTACTGCTTGTGTTTGTTTTAGCTGACCCTGACAGAAATGTGTTGAGTCCAGAAAATGGCGTGATTGTGTAACCTTATACAAAGCACTGTTGGGTGTTATTTACTAAAGGCAAAGACACTTTGCACTACAAGTGCACTTGCAACTGCACTGAAACTGCACTTGTAGTGCAAAGAGGATTTGCCCTTAGGAACGAACCCCCATTTTCACAGAAAACACCAATTACATCACCAACAAAGTGTTTTAGCGTTGACACAATAATCCACACATTCTTGCTTAACAATCTCTTTAATACCTGCACAATCACATGTGCATTTAGAAAAGGTTTTTCTAACAAACCAACATGTTTGTTGTATAAAAATTTTTGGGGTAGCATTATGAAACAGATAAATGTCCATTTATTAAGATAAAACAGGCATGTGTAAAACCAACAAGAAAGACACAAATCTTGAACTTACAAAGTTCACATGTGGTAGAACTTGAAGGCAATATCAGACATGAGTATTTAGGAACTGTGTTTGATATTGCGTTCAGATGGGGTGAAGTCACCCCAGGAAAAGGCAAATTTGGAAGATGCACACAAATTTACCAATGTCAACACGTGCGACCTGCCATCACGGGGGATCAAGGGACGTGTTTTGGGGGAGAAACCCCTTGCTCTCAGCTACTTTATTATTGAGGAAGGGGTTGCACCCCCAAAATGCGTCCATTGATCTCCCGTGATGGCAGATAGCACATGTTGGCACACTGTGTGCATCCTACAAATTAGGCTTTTCTACAAATCTTTCAAACATTTTGAATATTGGAGCACACCAAAAAACCAAGGGATTGGGAGGGGTTTTAAACTCGCCTCAAAACATCAATGATGTTTTTATTTTTTAGAATAACATCATTGATGTTTTTCTTGAGGTTTTCCAATTGTAAATTACACCCCATGATCTCCCCAATCAGGATCTGGGCACTTTCTGATGTGAAAGGATCTGGATCCACAACATCACGATCACCTAAAAAGAGAGAAACCAAACAAAAACAGGTATCAAAAATATGCCGGCATCCATCTCTTACCTGAGCCTGTGGTCGCAGACACTCACCTGTTGTGGTGACTAGTTCCACCACATCTTCTTCCTCCTCCTGCACTTCTTGGGTTGAGGGTATTTCCCCTTCTTCCAGAGGGGGGGGGGGCTCTGGTCTCCTCGGATGAGGGGTGTCCTCCGAGTCTTTTCTCCCCTATGTAAAACAAAAATGATATACTTAGCACACAGTGATTTGATGGCAGAACTATAAATAGGAAACATTGCTTGGAAGTGGGGTACAATTGTCTATTTTGGCAGAGTTAAAAAATGTAGCTTTTTCAGTGTCCTTTGTCAAGCTTCAATACTTTACATGTTTGGTACAAGCTTCACAGGTGTAGCCCCCCCTATAGTATACACTAGTGCACCTGTGTGGCCCCCTAATAAAAATGGTGTGCTTGTGTCCCACACTAGTGCTCCAGTGTCCAGATGTGAAAACAGCTGCTGAGTGTCCTCTCCTTACACAGAATCTAGTTTGCATTTCATTCTAGTAACAAAGCCATCTACACATCCAAAATAGTTTCTGACAAGTAGGGCGTAAAAATTGTGGCCAAATGCATATGGCCTAAACAATGGTGTTTTATAGGCCGAAAGAAAAATGTTTGATACGAACGAATAATGTGCCCATGAACATGAAAGTTGCCATTTAAAAATGTACACTTGTAAGAAAAGCACATGGAGCAGCACTAACGTAAGAAACATAAAAAGAATAGGAACACAGGACAACTACTTACTTTTTTGCAGCACTCTCCGGATCTTTCTGTACTGCTCATGTTCTCGTAATATGAGGTCCGACCACCGTTTCCTGTGATGATCTTTCGATCGTCGTACCCCGAATTTCCGGTGCAGACTTTTGACCACTTTCGCAATTATCTTGGCCTTTCTGATATTGGGGTTGGGGTAAGGTCCATACTTTCCATCATAGTCGGCCCTCTTCAGGATGTCGAACATCTCAAACATCTCCCCAAAGGACATATTTGAGGCCTTAAATCTCCTTCTGGATTGGGACGTTTCCGGCTCCGGGCTTTCCTCCTCCTCCTCCTCGTTCCTGTAATTAGCACGCACCTGCTGTGTATCCGACATGTGCTCTTCCCCCACTGCACAGAACGAAAAGGGGTGGGGAAGAGACTAGAAAGAACGTCAGGGGCGGGCGGAGTTACACGCATGCGCAGTGTGTATAAAGCGTAACACGCGTGCGTATTACGTACGATCTGTGAGCGGAGGAAGGAGCATCGAAAGCGCCGATCGTGATAACGAAGGTAAGATCTAAACTTGGACCTATAGTGCTTCGAAATTGAAGCCTATATTGTAACAATATTAGGAGAGTTTGGCCTGACCTTAGGGTTTATCTTGTGTTGTATCTTGCAGAGAAAATGGATGGCTTCAATGACCACAACTTCCTCCCCCTGTTCATAGACAAATACAGGGAGCTGCCCTGTCTTTGGCAGGTGAGACACCCCCATTACAATAATAAACAAAAGAGGCCGGCAGCGCTGGAGAAACTGCTGGAGTTGGTGAAGCCGGTGGTCCCCACAGCAACCATCCCCTATTTAAAAACCAAAATTGGTGGCCTGAGGAGCACTTATCTTAGGGAGCGCAAGAAGGTCACGGATTTCCAGAGGTTCGGAGCTGCAGCAGATGACGTTTATGTCCCCAGGCTGTGGTACTATGAGAGACTGCGATTTCTGTCAGACCACACTGAAGTCAGGGAATCCCTCTCCACTCTTCCTTCCACTCTTCCTTCCACCCCAGCTGAGGCTTCCGATGTCCAACCTGGGCCTTCCAGCCAGGAAGAAGTGGAGGAGCCCAGCTGGAGTCAAGGTATAGCATTCCTCTACAGATTTCAGGACAATAAAGAAATTATGTTTACTAGATGTTATTAGTGATCACTAATTGCTGATTGAAAAAAGTGTTTTACATATCAATAGACAGTAGTGGGCAAAAATAATTGGGACAAGAATGAAAAATGCTGGGCTCAGAATGCTAGTCTGTTATATTTGTTAACATTCAATTTGCAACAGTCAGGAGGTGAAAATTGTGTGTGATTGATGAAGAAAAAACTACAACTATGTCCCTTTTTCATACACAGGAAGACCTCAGCCAGGAGGAGGTTGTGGAATGTGGCAGCCAGGAGGAGGCGGGGATTAGTGGCAGCCAGGAGGAGGCGGGGCTAAGTGTCAGCCAAGAGAAGCCTGGGACAAGTCGCAGCCTGACTGAATCGCAGGTTCCTCCCCTCCGCCTTCCATACAAAAGGGCGAGGAAGACGACTCCCATGCAAAATTCAGCGCTCAGGCTCATTCAGGAGGCTTCTGCGTCCCTCCGAGCCTTACCCACTCCTGAAGAGGCCTTTGCCTGCATGGCTGCCACAAAACTGCAGGGCATGCAGGAGGGTCAACGCCTCCTGTGTGAGCAACTTATTTATAAAGTCCTAACTTAAGGGGTGAGTGGGGAACTAACACCCAAGACCGACATGATTGAGTTGGACCATCCTCCTCCTCCTCCTCCTGCTACCACAACTCCACCACCACAGCCACAGCGTGGAAGGAAGCATGGAAAGAAGACCAGAGAGTGATGACCCTGGGTTCAGTCTGGTCTGACAAAAGCTGCAGTCTCTCGTATGACCACAGCCTGGGGACACAGATGTCATCTGTTGCTTTCCGGATCTCTGGGACTGATGGACCAGACTGCACTCCCAATTTTGCTTGAAAATTATTGATGTCTGCCCTGGGGGTCCAAGGCATCGCCAATTTCTGCAATTTCTCCAGCGTTGCCGCCCTCTTTGTTTAGTTGTGAGCCCTTAATAAAAGTTTTATTTTTGGGAAATTATACTCTCCTGTGTGTGTTTTTATCCATAAAGGACAGTTTGTTGGTGACGATTCAGGTACATTTCTAACATAAAATGTGAAATTAACAAGGGACAACAACACCAAACAATCTCCTACAGATTAAATATAACAACATATCAATGGTGTTGTGGTAACTTGACACAAAAAACACACACATAAATTTTCAGGAGTACAAATAAAAATCCCAAAAACAAAAAATACGCCTTGAAAAAAATACAAACCCAAAAAAAATTATTCGGCCTTAAAAACAAAAAAAAAAACAACACCAAAATAATGATGTCAGATGTGACAAATCAAAATATATTTAGGAAATCCCGATAAATAGTAAAGAAATAAGTTTGTGAGAAGTGTGTGTGAATATGAGCAGCAAAACTACTTAATTCTTGTCACATTATAAAGAAGAAGAGAGTGCGTTGTATTAAACCATTTTTAACATTGCAGCGTGACGAAAGTGCTGTATCCATTGCGAACGCTAATTTTACCAGACTGAGCTGTTCCGTGTCGGAGATTCTTCTGAGCATGCTTGGCACTTTGTGCGTCGGAACAGGCCACACACGGTCGGAATTGACGCGATCGGATTTTGTTGTCGGAAAATTTTATATCCTGCTCTCAAACTTTGTGTGTCGGAAAATCAGATGGAAAATGTCCGATGGAGCCCACACACGGTCGGAATTTCCGACAACACGCTCCGATCGGACATTTTCCATCGGAAAATACGACCGTGTGTACGGGGCATTAGACTATTCAGAGTTCATTTAACAGTAGCATTTGACTTGTAGTTTACCTCCTTCTGACCACAATTTAACCTCCTTCTAACCATTAACCTGCTTCAAACTTTTTTCCCCAATTTCTTCTCTATTGACATGTATATGGAGAGAAGCAGTTCTGAAGTGAACAAAAGCCTGTCAATACAGAAGCTAAAGCTACCAAAAGTTTGATTTTTATAAATAAGCACTTTTGAACTGGGTCTCTGCAGGGAGGAGGGAGCACTTAGGCATTGGCTTTTCTCAGGAGAAAACAACAATGATCGGCCATGAAAATGTAACCCAGCTGATTGATTGACCATTAAATTTTCCCTTCAACTTTTATATACCCCCTAAACCCTATTATGAATCCTTCATCACATTCCTTGGTTTGCTCTAGTCTAATTTATAAAAATCAATTTAACCCCTAAAATTGCACACCTACCTTATGTAAAAAGAGAAACTGAACACAAAAAACTACTGATCTGTAGTCACTGTGTGTCACAGTTAATGAGAAATAAATGGAATGTCAAGAGAATGTCAAGAGTAATGGAAAAAAATACATAAATATTTAACACAAATACCTCTAAAGCTGACCTAGTATCATATATTTGTTCTTGTTACCTGCTCACAGTCCAGTAAGTGTAATGTGTTAGTGTAACACTTGCAAATATTAATTGTCTCTCAAAGTGAACACAGTATGCCTTTTGGCAAAGCTTTAATCCTACTTTCTTCACAGAAGACATGTGCAATATTTTTTTCAGGGATCATAAATGTGACCACTTAATGGGTTAAAATCCTTTCTCTATGGCACAACAAAATAAATTATAAAGCATGTGCAGTGATATTTATGTCCTTAGCTATGTGGGCTTGTGTAGCAGTTTGACATCAGTTTGAGGCACTTCTGAGATCATTCAGAAATACTGGACATAGGATGTAGGCACGGACAATGTTACAGTCTAATTAATCACTAGGCTGAGTAAACTGAGGAAATGTTTCTCATGCCTGCAGCAGACCAATAACATCTACTTCCTGTATTACACCACTTTATCTAGGCACAGTCACTTCCCTGAAGTTTAATAACTACTTTGGATAAAATTTTTATTTTTTATTTTAAATGTGTTGTTTTTCAAAATACTGTTGCTATATATTGTAACATCGCTATTAGATTTAAACATCATACATTATACAGTCAGGTCCATAAATATTGGGACAGCGACACAATTCTAATCTTTTTGGCTCTATACACCACCACAATGGATTTTAAATGAAACAAACAAGATGTGCTCTAACTGCAGACTTTCAGCTTTAGTTTGAGGGTATTTACATCCAAATTAAGTGAATGGTGTAGGAATTACAACAGTTTATATATGTGCCTCCAAGTTTTTAAGGGACCAAAAGTAATGGGACAATTGGCTGCTCAGCTGTTCCATGGCCAGGTGTGTTTTTCCCTCATTATCCTATTTACAAGGAGCAGATAAAAGGTCCAGAGTTCATTTCAAGTGAGCTATTTGCATTTGGAATCTGTTGCTGTCAACTCTCAATATGAGATCCAAAGAGCTGTCACTATCAGTGAAGCAAGCCATCATTGTTTGGAACATCCTTAAAAAGAAAAAACGCACCAGTGAGCTCAGCAACACCCTCAGCAAGACCCGGAAGACCACGGAAAACAACTGTGGTGGATGACTGAAGAATTCTTTCCCTGGTGAAGAAAACACCCTTCACAACAGTTGGCCAGAACAAGAACACTCTCTAGGAGGGAGGGGTGTGTGTGTCAAAGTCAACAATCAAGAGAAGACTTCACCAGAGTGAATACAGAGGGTTCACCACAAGATGTAAACCATTGGTGAGCCTCAAAAACAGGAAGGCCAGATTAGAGTTTGCCAAACAATATCTAAAAAAAGCCTTCACAGTTCTGGAACAACATCCTATGGACAGATGAGACCAAGATCAACTTGTACCAGAGTGATGGGAAGAGAAGAAGGAAAAGAAGTGCTCATGATCCAAAGCATACCACCTCATCAGTGAATCATGGTGGTGGTAGTGTCATGGCGTGGGCATGTATGGCTGCCAATGGAACTGGTTCTCTTGTATTTATTGATGATGCGACTGCTGACAAAAGCAGCAGGATGAATTCTGAAGTGTTTCAGGCATTATTTTCTGCTCATATTCAGCAAAATGCTTCAGAACTCATTGGACGGCGCTTCACAGTGCAGATGGACAATAACCCAAAGCATACTGCGAAAGCAACCAAAGAGTTTTTTAAAGGAAAGAAGTGGAATGTTATGCAATGGCCAAGTCAATCACCTGACCTGAATCCGATTGAGCATGCATTTAATTTGCTGAAGACAAAACTGAAGGGAAAATGCCCCAAGAACAAGCAGGAACTGAAGACAGTTGCAGTAGAGGCCTGGCAGAGCATCCCCAGGAATGAAACCCAGCATCTGGTGATGTCTATGCATTCCAGACTTCAGGCTGTAATTGACTGCAAAGGATTTGCAACCAAGTATTAAAAAGTGAAAGTTTGATGGATGATTGTTAATCTGTCCCATTACTTTTGGTCCCTTAAAAAGTGGGAGGCACATATACAAACTGTTGTAATTCCTACATCGTTCACCTGATTTGGATGTAAATACCCTCAAATGAAAGCTAAAAGTCTGCAGTTCAAACACATATTGTTCCTTTCATTTCAAATCCATTGTGGTGCTGTATAGAGCCAAAAAGAATAGAATTGTGTCAATGTCCCAATATTTATGGACCTGACTCTACATTCAGACTTTGAAGTTGATGATAGGTCCAGTTTGTATTTTTGGCTTTTTTATACTTTAAATATAAAACAAGTGAATTCCAACAAAAAATCTAATAACTTTACATATATTTACTTATGTATGTGAATGTATGTATACTTTTGTTATCTTGACAACTATTTTATTGCATGTTGTTTTCAATCTCTCTTTATTAAATGTTCATTTCATCTTACTTCATCTTCATTTTACTGCATGTTGATTAAAAAAAGTCCTTTGGCCTAATCAACTGGCAAAAAAAAATTAGATTCTTTAGAAAGCAACGATATTGTTTCCTATTCTATGAAACAGTTTTGGACAAAATATTATAAGCCCAACACAACAGGATTCTTTTTAGGATAGGACCTACAATAAAATATTTTAAAGAAACCCTGTTGCCAGGTTGCAGAACTCAGAAGAGCAACTACGGGAACACTTCCATTATACATGGTACATTGTTCCCTTCATGGCACAACCACAAAAATACCACAGAGAAACACCACCATACATCTTAGATAGGCAGGCTGGGACAAGGTACCATCGCGTAATAACTTTAGGATTCGCCTCAATAAGAGAAATATTCACAATGCCTTGGAAAGCTGCACGAAAGCAGAGGTACCATGTTTCCCAAGTCGCATCAGAGGACAAATCCTGGTCCCAGCCCACCATATAGGATAATTTATCTGGCCAGTAACATACCATAAATTAATGAGATCACTCCTCTCTGTCCTTTTTCTGTGTTACTGTCAGGGATATGGCATGCGCAGACATGCATTTGCAGGTGCCCACCTTGCCGGGCATAGGCTAATGCCTATGTGCAGAAACATTAGCGCTAACAGGCGAACAATACCTGCGCACGTTAGCCATTAATACTGGCACCAAATGGCCTATAAAAAGATCTGCAGCTGTACCCTGTGTTCTGATCCTGTGCCTGTATCTGATCCAGTATTGACCCAGCTTCCTGGCCACGCTGCTATCTCCAGTCCTGACCTTTGGCTTGCTTGACCTTGCTATTCCTGCCTGTTTATCTGATCCTCCATTACCAAAACCGGCCTGAACTCTAACTACTCCCTGCCTGCTGTTTATGCTGACTGATCTTCTGTGTTTGACACGGCTTGTCTGACTCCACTCCAGCCTACTGTCCTGCATCCGCAGCACACCTGCATCTGCTGTCCTGCATCCGTAGCACACCTGCATCTGCTGTCCTGCATCCGTAGCACACCTGCATCTGCTGTCCTGCTATCATTGCACTCCAGCTTGGTCCTGCTACTTGTCAGCTGCTACCGCTTCCAGCAAAGAGATCCTTACAGGCACTCTTACGTGCTCTCACGCCCACTGTCACAACTCCCGTGGTCCCTGAGCCGGTGCTGTATGAGAGGTCTCTGCACATCAGGCTCATCTCCAAGGTACGTGACAGTTACACAGGGAGTAAGGGAGGGGGCCTCCGGACCCACCAGGCAGATGAATTTAAAAAAATGGGAAATCTGATGAAAGCTAAAAAAATCTTAGACCATGGCAATTCTAACTTAGAGACACAGTGGGTCAAGGTGAAAGGTGAGGTAAAATAGTGCCCAATCCTATAAATTCCTTTATTCTGCCACCATTTAAAAGCCCTAGCATCCATGCCTGGAGGGAACCAGGGATCAGTAGATCACTATACTCGGCAGAAAGGGAAGGAATCGGCAGTTCAGCCAAAAAGGAAGAGATCCTATCCAGACTATCATCTAGAGGGGGCTTGATAAAGGGAAGAATAACATTTATAAAATGCATCCAAGACCTTTTGTAGGTTTTGTGACACCTCACCACCCAGACATCTAATTTTAGGTAAAGCATGGCTTCTGACCCTAGGAGACATGTAATGTGCTAACATAGTATCTGTTTCATCCCTATGGACATAAAACCTGGCGGCATCCCATCGAACACTTTTCTCAGCTTTTGTGGTCAATGCCAGGGTAGGTTAAACTCTGGTGGTGTCTATTTTTTGAAGCAATGTCCTAATAGGAGAGCATTTATGAGCCTTGATCAAGGACTGAAGATCCCGATCTAAATGGTCTATTTTAGCTATGCAATCCTTCTTTAGCTGAGAAGAGATGTGTATGAGGTGCCCACAGATAGTGAACTTATGGTCTGCCCATGTCATGCCAGGAGAGTCATCAGCATTAACAATATGCCTAAAATAGTCTAGGATAGATATCCTCACATCCTCACACCAACAGGGATCACTGAAAAGAGATTTGTTCAAACACCACTGACAAGAACTAGGTATGTGAAATGTCAATGATAAAATGACAAGCAAGAACCAACAAATGGTCATATCAAGCCCATTCCCGTATAGTGGCTCATCTGAATGAAGGAATGCCTGTAGAGAAAAATATGATCTATTCTGGAATAAGTGGAATGAGGGGCTGAGAAAGTATAGTCCCTTGTAGAGCGATTAAGTTCCTTTCGGGCATCAACCAGATTGAGAGATCGAAGGAGCTTAGCACCACGAGTGCTCTCCTTCGAGGGTCTGAAACAGGGGCTGAGCCAAACAGTGACAGGGTTAAACTTATCTAAACTTAGATCCAGAGCCACTCCACAAAAGGTGACAACTTGCAAAACATCTCCTGAAAAAAGGAGTCTTGACCTATATTTGGTGCAACAGAAAAGACAAGCGAGCAAAACTGTTCTCCAACTAGACCTTTCACAAGGAAATAAAATCCCAAGGGGTCCCTACGTTCCAACACCTGGGTAAAGGATAGTCTCTTAGCTATGCAGATAGACACCCCCCAGGTTTTATCAGGAACACTGGCCAAATAAAAAAACGGTAGTGTTTCTGAAGAAAACTAGGGTTATAGGAGGCCAGTAAAGAAGTATATCAGCCCGCAAGGTATGACCATTTTGAAGTGATTTCCGGCATTTGATAGGGGAATTTAGACCCTGCACATTGTGGGAGACAACTCAACACAAAAGTATGGTGGGATTAGCCATCCTAAAACAAAGAGAGGAGGGAGCTCACCTCAAAGCAATAAAAATTAGACAAACACCACAAACTCATGGGCCTGCCCATATACTCAACATCGTACACCACAATAAAATTGGGTAGACAACTTCCGAGCCCCGGATCAAGTGGGGTTAGCAAAATATCCAGAGCTGGCAACAACCAGACAATCCAACATTAAGCAATTATTTGGAATCCTAGAGTGCGTATTCAAAAACCACAGGTACCCATAATAAAAAGCACTGTAACTACCTAGGAACCCAAAGGGTCAGGTCCTTTTTGACACCTACCCAAGCCATCAAAATCAAAAAAGAAAAAGTCAAGCAAGGCCCAGAGTCTAAGGAAGGCATAAGTAATAAAAAACTATAAACAGGTACATCAAAAACAGTGTAACTATGAGGGCAACAGTAAGTGGGAGACTCACAAGCTAAAATAGAATTCAAAGCAGAAAGTCACAGTGGGATTAATTAGGTCACTACAGGAAGTGGGATGGTGATTTATGCCAGATCGGAGAGAGCGAAGGTTCCTTATTGGTGGCAGCAGAATTCTGATTTGAGCATTGTGAGAATAGCCCAATTGCAGCGGCAGGTCTTCACCCTCTGTAAAGGAAGTAAAAGAGTACAGTTTCTTATTGTAAGTAAAATGCAAACGAAGTAGGAATGTCCAACGATATTTCAGCTCCTTATGGGGACAGTGCCTGGAGAAGCGGCTTCAAGGGCCTGCGCTGCTGAATAGTGAAAAGGGATAGGTCCTTAAAAACTTGGACTTGATATTCTCTGACAGACAGCGAGGCTGATTCCTTGGGCTTAGGCATAAATTGTTTCTTGACCCCGTAGTAATGAGGTTTGACCAATATGTCCCTGGGTGGGCCATCTGGGTGTAGAGGTTGCAGGACCCTATGGACCTGATTATGCTCCAATCTGTGGTCAGGAAGGTCAAGCAAAAGTTCTTTAGAAAGGCACAAACCATTTGAGGTACATCCTGGATCGACTCCAGCTAGGGCCTCGAGCAAGCACGCTGTACCGACCCGCCTTCCATCAGCTTGATATGAGAATAGCCTTTCATCTGCAATAGGCAGCAATTGGGCACTAGGACCAGCGGGATAGTGCCAGCTCGGTGCGCAGCTCATCATGCAACCATCATGGCATGCGACCCCCATGTCCATCTCTTCATGCCCTTTGTTTGACAATCGTTTGCCTATTTTCCCTAATTATGGAGAGAATTGATTATCAAGATTCACCTCCCATTGAGTCAATTGGGTTCACATTAAAGTTCACAGTTTGTTGAGTTTTGAATGCTTTCACCAAATGCACCTGTGAGTCAAATTGCCCATCACAGCTCCTTACCCATGCTTTAACCTTATAGCAACTCCCTTAGGATTGTTGTTAGAAAATAAAACTGTCTATGTATTGTAAATGTCTTTCCCTTAATGTTCTCTTATTCATCACTTTCTATTTAGAGTAAAATGAATAATTAATATAATGAAAAAGAAAATGAAATTACTTGCAGAACTGTTAGCTCATAAGCGCCGAGTAATTAAGGATTAGAAGTACATAAATTTACCTAACGGGATTGTGTTAAATACAGCAATCACGAGGAAGCAACTAAATTCAATGTTATTTTCAACCTCATTTAAGTAGTTATGAAACAACTAGTTATTGTTTAGTTTTATTTAGCAAAATGCAGAAGGTAGAGCTTAGTTTATCATTTGATACAAGAGCTTATAAGGTTTTTTTGATCGCTATGTAATGCCAAAGAACATTAGAAGATTTTATCACTATGTAATGCCAAAGAACATTAGAAGATTTCTGTAGTTGTTAATACAATTCAGATTGTATTATCTAAGCAAAATGTAAATACACTCAAATCCAGGTAGGTATCCATTATAACAACTGAGATGTGTATGTTCTGGAGGTTTAAACTTCAGTACATAACAAATGAATATGTTATAATAAATATGGTTAATATGTTTATAAAATAATTGCCTTTGTCCATTTTGTTACCATAGACTGCTTCAGCAGCCTATGGCAGCATCAGCAGGTAATACAAATGTTTTTAGTTAGTTAATGCTAGTGAGTTGAGCTAGAATTTAAGTGCCACACTGCGATAACGAAATATAAGCTTATTCTAACTGTACACGAATCCAATGAATTTTGGGAGCTAAGCCTTATCCTGTTTGTCTGGGTTTGTAGAGATCCGAGCAGGGCGTGTGGACTTGGGAGTGTTGGAGACTTGGAAGAGGTATTAGTTAAAGTGGTTATTAAGCAAAAAGTACAATGCTTGCCAGCAGCTGATTGTAGCAGCATGCTGACTAACAACATAAGTTAATAACAGCACAAACATCTTTTCCTAAGATGTAAAGGTGCACTGTTATAACACCCACCATGGGTATGAAAATTCAGATTTTTCTAAAAATGCTGATTAATGACTGGTTCTCTTTATTCAGCTTGTAAGACGTTCAGACAAAGTAAATGAAGAGCATGTGAAGTTGAAGTATTATTATATATTCTGCTATTGGATAAACAATATACTGTGTTTGCTGGATAAGGCATGTATTTTTATTAAGACTGTTCCCATCAGTGAATTATCAAGAAAGAAAAATGAAAGCCTTTTTATTCCATCCATTATCTTCATGTTCGGTATTTCTTACTAGATGCTCAAAAAAAACATGGTTCACTTGCAATAGCATTGGAGAAAAAATCTGTACATGTTATGGGGAAGAAAAGACTGTTTTATAAAAATAAAAAAACTACCTGCACGTTTCTAGGGAGCTAACATAAGGCAGGATATGGCTTGTATGGCAAGTTGAATAGCTGTGTATGAATAATGTTGCTAATGTGTAATTTGCTTTCAGTGTTGTTGTGAATAAATGATTTCCTGGTCTTTCAGTCTCAAACAAAGCATCCTACCAACCTAACCATAAATGGATTTTCAATTTTGCTTCATGTTTAAAGATAAATTAACCACTTACCAACCAGCCGCCGTAATTATACTGCGGCAGGTCGGATCGTTCCTATAATCGCCGTAGGTGTAAGTCGGCTCTTTTAAGAGCTATAGCAGGTGTGCACGCGCCTGCTGCACGGCGGAGGAGCTGATGTCCGCCAGCCACCTGAGATCGCTCCACAGAGAGCCAGAACGGGTATCTGTCAATGTAAACAAACATATCTCAGTTCTGACAGGGGAGTAGAGAGTGATCGTCTGTTCCTAGTGATCAGGAGCAGCCATCACTCGCCTCCTGCAGTCAGTACACCCCCCCAGTTAGAAACACCTCCCAGGGAACACATTTAACCTCTTGACCACCACTAGTGTTAACCTCTTCCATGCCAGTGTCATTTATTCAGTAATCAGTGCATTTTTATGGCACTGATCACTGTATAAATGTCAGTGGTCCCAAAAAAGTGTCATAAGTGTCCGATCTGTCCATCGCAATGTCGCAGTCCCGCTAAAAGTTGCTGATCACTGCCATTATTACCAAAAAATAATCATAATAAAAATGCCATAAATCTATCCCCTATTTTGTAGACACTATAACTTTTGTGCAAACCAATCAATATAAGCTTATTGCGATTTTTTTACCAAAAATATGTAGAAGAATACATATTGGCCTAAACTGATGAAGATTTTTTATTTTTATTTTTTTAATATGGGATATTTATTATAGCAAAAAGTTAAAGATATTGGGTTTTTTCAAAATTGTCGGTCTTTTTTTGTTTATAGCGCAAAAAATAAAAACTGCAGAGGTGATCAAATACCACCAAAAGAAAGCTCTATTTGTGGGAAAATAAGGACTTCAAATTTGTTTGGTTACAGCGTGGCACGACCGCGCAATTGTCAGTTAAAGCGATGCAGTGCCGTATAGCAAAAAAAGGCCTGGTCATTAAGGGGTTAAGAAACATTGAGATAAAAATCCCTTTCTACTAGAAATTAATATAGGGATTTCCGCTACCATTGGTTCAAGGGAGATCCTGCTAATTTAAGATTTGCAGTCCTGGTGAATTTATGTGCAGAATTGCCTTGGATACAACTTCACTTATCCATAATACACTACATCGTCTTTGAACTATGTCCATTAGGCTTAAAAGGTCAATAAGGGAGCATATGGACAAGCTAGCCCCCTCTAAAAATGGTATGGGGGGGCACAGGGCAGTGTGGATTGTTGTATATTGGAATCGACTGTAGTTTTAGTTGAGTTGAAGTTAAAGTGTAGTTCCACCCAAAAATGGAACTTCCACTTTTTGGATTCCTCCCCCCCTCCGGTGTCACAATTGGCACCTTTCAGGGGGGAGGAGGGAGCAGATACCTGTCTAATACAGGTATTTGCTCCCACTTACTGGCACAGATCACCGCGGTGATTGCGGTGACCTATGCCACTTCCGCCGCCTACCCCGTCCCCCCCCCACTGTATTTGGTGGCTTTTGACGTAAAGGCAGTAGCTTTTGTCTCTTAATTTATTCTGAGCATGCATAGCACTTTGTGCGTCGGATTTGTGTACACACAATCGGAAATTTCCGACAACGGATTTTGTTGTCGGAAAATTTTATAGCAAGCTCTCAAACTCTGTGTGTTGGATATTCCGATGGAAAATGTGTGATGGAGCCTACATACGGTCGGAATTTCCGACAACAAGGTCCTATCACACATTTTCCGTCGGAAAATCCGACCGTGTGTACAGGGCATAACACCCACCAGGGGGTGTAACACACCTATTCATTTTAGTGGTTTTGGTATAAGTTTTATCAGTTTATCACATACATTTATATTACTAGGAATATTAAATTGTATCACTTACACGTATTTCACTGGGTGTAACACATCTTACACCAGATTTTCTGATTTTAAAGTTGGTCTAAAATCCGAAGTCCACCATAACACCACTACATAAATATTTTTAACCTAGTTGCCTGATCCAATAAGGCAGAGAGTATAACACTGGTCTTCATAGTTTTACTTTTTCTTTTTATGAAAAAATTCTGGTTTAGTCTTATTTGTACTTTTGACAGCTTAATATTTCTACAGCACTAACGTTAAGCCAAGAGTACAGCCAAACTGTTAGGCACTTCTATTTTCATCACACTATATTAACCACTTCAGCCCCGGAAGGATTTACCCCCTTCCTGACCAGAGCACTTTTTACAATTTGGCACTGCGTCGCTTTAACTGCTAATTGCGCGGTCATGCAATGCTGTACCCAAACGAAATTTGCGTCCTTTTCTTCCCACAAATAGAGCTTTATTTTGATGGTATTTGATCACCTCTGCCGCTTTTATTTTTTGCGCTATAAACGGAAAAAGACCGAAAATTTTGAAAAAAAATGATATTTTCTACTTTTTGTTATAAAAAAAATCCATTAAAATCAATTTTAGTCATACATTTAGGCCAAAATGTATTCGGCCACATGTCTTTGGTAAAAAAAATGTCAATAAGCGTATATTTATTGGTTTGCGCAAAAGTTATAGCGCCTACAAACTAGGGTACATTTTCTGGAATTTACACAGCTTTTAGTTTATGACTGTCCATGTCATTTCATGAGGTGCTAAAATGGCAGGGCAGTACAAAACCCCCACAAATGACCCCATTTTGGAAAGTAGACACCCCAAGGAAATTGCTGAGAGGCATGTTGAACCCATTGAATATTTTTTTTTTTTGTCCCAAGTGATTGAATAATGACAAAAAAAAAAAAAAAGAAAAAAAAATTACAAAAAGTTGTCACTAAATGATATATTGCTCACACAGGCCATGGGCATATGTGGAATTGCACCCCAAAATACATTCAGCTGCTTCTCCTGAGTACGGGGATACCAAATGTGTGGGACTTTTTGGGAGCCTAGCCGCGTACGGGGCCCCGAAAACCAAGCACCGCCTTCAGGATTTCAAAGGGCATACATTTTTGATTTTACTCCTCACTACCTATCACAGTTTTGAAGGCCATAAAATGCCAGGATGGCACAAACCCCCCCCAAATTACCCCATTTTGGAAAGTAGACACCCCAAGCTATTTGCTGAGAGGCATGTTAAGTCCATGGAATATTTTATATTTGGACACAAGTTGCGGGAAAGTGACAATTTTTTTTTTTTTTGCACAAAGTTGTCACTAAATGATATATTGCTCAAACATGCCATGGGCATATGTGGAATTACACCCCAAAATACATTCTGCTGCTTCTCCTGAGTACGGGGATACCACATGTGTGGGACTTTTTGGGAGCCTAGCCGCGTACGGGGCCCCGAAAACCAAGCACCGCCTTCAGGATTTCAAAGGGCATAAATTTTTGATTTTACTCCCCACTACCTATCACAGTTTTGAAGGCCATAAAATGCCAAGATGGCACAAAACCCCCCCAAATGACCCCATTTTGGAAAGTAGACACCCCAAGCTATTTGCTGAGAGGCATGTTGAGTCCATGGAATATTTTATATTTGGACACAAGTTGCGGGAAAGTGACAATTTTTTTTTTTTTTTGCACAAAGTTGTCACTAAATGATATACTGCTCAAACATGCCATGGGCATATGTGGAATTACACCCCAAAATACATTCTGCTGCTTCTCCTGAGTACGGGGATACCACATGTGTGGGACTTTTTGGGAGCCTAGCCGCGTACGGGGCCCTGAAAACCCAGCACCGCCTTCAGGATTTCTAAGGGCATAAATTTTTGATTTTACTCCTCACTACCTATCACAGTTTTGAAGGCCATAAAATGCCAAGATGGCACAAACCCCCCCCAAATGACCCCATTTTGGAAAGTAGACACCCCAAGCTATTTGCTGAGAGGCATGTTGAGTCCATGGAATATTTTATTTTTTGACACAAGTTGCGGGAAAGTGACAATTTTTTTTTTTTTTTGCACAAAGTTGTCACTAAATGATATATTGCTCACACAGGCTATGGGCTTATGTGGAATTGCACCCCAAAATACATTCTGCTGATTCTCCTGAGTATGGGGATACCACATGTGTGGGACTTTTTGGGAGCCTAGCCGCGTACGGGGCCCCGAAAACCCAGCACCGCCTTCAGGATTTCTAAGGGCGTAAAGTTGTGATTTCACTCCTCACTACTTATCACATTTTTGAAGGCCATAAAATGCCCAGATGGCACAAAACCCCCCCAAATGACCCCATTTTGGAAAGAAGACACCCCAAGCTATTTGCTGAGAGGCATGATGAGTACATGGAATATTTTATATTTTGACACAAGTTGCGGGAAAGTGACAATTTTTTTTTTTTTTTTTTTTTTTTTGCACAAAGTTGTCACTAAATGATATATTGCTCAAACATGCCATGGGCATATGTGGAATTACACCCCAAAATACATTCTGCTGCTTCTCCTGAGTACGGGGATACCACATGTGTGGGACTTTTTGGGAGCCTAGCCGCGTACGGGGCCCCGAAAACCAAGCACCGCCTTCAGGATTTCAAAGGGCATAAATTTTTGATTTTACTCCCCACTACCTATCACAGTTTTGAAGGCCATAAAATGCCAAGATGGCACAAAACCCCCCCAAATGACCCCATTTTGGAAAGTAGACACGCCAAGCTATTTGCTGAGAGGCATGGTGAGTATTTTGCAGCTCTCATTTGTTTTTGAAAATGAAGAAAGACAAGAAAAACGTATTTTTTTTTTCTTTTTTCAATTTTCAAAAGTTTGTGACAAAAAGTGAGGTCTGCAAAATACTCACTATACCTCTCAGCAAATAGCTTTGGGTGTCTATTTTCCAAAATGGGGTCATTTGGGGGGGGTTTGTGCCATCTGGGCATTACATGGCCTCCGAAACTGTGATAGGCAGTGAAGAGTGAAATCAAAAATTTACGCCCTTAGAAAGCCTGAAGGCGGTGCTTGGTTTTCGGGGTCCCCTATGCGGTTAGGCTCCCAAAAAGTCTCACACATGTGGTATCCCCGTACTCAGGAGAGGCAAAAGAATGTATTTTGGGGTGTAATTTCACATATTCCCATGGCATGTTTGAGCAATATATCATTTAGTGACAACTTTGTGCAAAAAAAAAAAAAAATAATAATAATTTGTCTTTTTCCCGCAACTTGTGTCACAATATAAAATATTCCATGGACTCGACATGCCTCTCAGCAAATAGCTTGGGGTGTCTACTTTCCAAAATTGGGTCATTTGGGGGGGTTTTGAACTGTCCTGGCATTTTATGCACAACATTTAGAAGCTTATGTCGCACATCACCCACTCTTCTAACCACTGGAAGACAAAGCCCTTTCTGACACTTTTTGTTTACATGAAAAAATTATTTTTTTTTGCAAGAAAATTACTTTGAACCCCCAAACATTATATATTTTTTTAAAGCAAATGCCCTACAGATTAAAATGGTGGGTATTTGATTTTTTTTTTTCACACAGTATTTGCGCAGCGATTTTTCAAACGCATTTTTTGGGGAAAAAACACACTTTTTAAAATTTTAATGCACTAAAACACACTATATTGCCCAAATGTTTGATGAAATAAAAAAGATGATCTTAGGCCGAGTACATGGATACCAAACATGACATGTTTTAAAATTGCGCACAAACGTGCAGTGGCGACAAACTAAATACATTTTTAAAAGCCTTTAAAAGCCTTTACAGGTTACCACTTTAGATTTACAGAGGAGGTCTACTGCTAAAATTACTGCCCTCGATCTAACCTTCGCGGTGATACCTCACATGCATGGTGCAATTGCTGTTTACATTTGACGCCAGACCAACGCTTGCGTTCGCCTTTGCGCGAGAGCAGGGGGGGACGGGGGTGCTTTTTTTTTTTTTTTTTTTTTTTTTATTATTTTTTTGATTTTTTATCTTATTTTTAAACTGTTCCTTTCATTTTTATTTTTTTTAAATCATTTTTATTGTTATCTCAGGGAATGTAAATATCCCCTATGATAGCAATAGGTAGTGACAGGTACTCTTTTTTGAAAAAATTGGGGTCTATTAGACCCTAGATCTCTCCTCTGCCCTCAAAGCATCTGACCACACCAAGATCGGTGTGATAAAATGCTTTCCCAATTTCCCAATGGCGCTGTTTACATCCGGCGAAATCTAAGTCTTGAAATGCTCGTAGCTTCCGGATTCTTAGGCCATAGAGATATTTGGAGCCATTCTGGTCTCCGATCAGCTCTATGGTCAGCTGGCCGAATCACTGGCTGCATTCTCAGGTTCCCTGTTGGGACAGGAGAGCCAGAGAAAAACATGGAAGACGGTGGGGGGGGGGGGCATTTCCTCCCACTGCTTGTAAAAGCAGTCTAGAGGCTAATTAGCCGCTAGGATTGCTTTTACATGAAAGCCGACCGCTGGCTGAAAAGAATGATACCAAGATGATACCTAAACCTGCAGGCATCATTCTGGTATAACCACTCAAAGTCCAGCAACATACCAGTACGTTGCTGGTCCTTGTTGGGCATATATTGTAAACTTTTTTTTCATGCAGCCTGTGGGCTGAACGAAAAAAAGATATTGATCGGTGGGTATGCCCACCATTAGAATACCTCCCTTCATCCACCCACTTCTAATGATGGGCATACATGCACCATTTATATATGCCGAAGCATGGGGGCATCCTCCCGCAAAAGGCAGGAGCAAATTGCTCCTCCACCCACTGCCCCCACGCTTCGGCATATATGCTGAAGTATGTAACTGTGGTGGTGAAATCACCTCCGACAGCGTTGGAGTCACGGCTTTATGTATCGTGGGAGCAAACGCTGTTGCTGTCAAGATAAATAAATCTGCGCTGCAACTGAATGGCGTACCTGCTAAGCAAATGATGGTTAACAAAAAACAAAGTAACATTACAGTATAACAGTAATACTTACCATACCTGCAAAGCAAATACAAAAAAAAACCATAGTAAAAAATAAAACATTTAACGCAACCTGTGCCTACCTAAAATATATATATGCCGAAGCATGGGGGCATCCTCCCGCAAAAGGCAGGAGCAAATCGCTCCTCCACCCACTTCTGCCCCCACGCTTCGGCATATATGCTGAAGTATGTAACTGTGGTGGTGAAATCACCTCCGACAGCGCTGGAGTCACGGCTTTATATATCGTGGGAGCAAACGCTGTTGCTGTCAAGATAAATAAATCCGCGCTGCAACTGAATGGCGTACCTGCTAAGCAAATGATGGTTAACAAAAAACAAAGTAACATTACAGTATAACAGTAATACTTACCATACCTGCAAAGCAAATACAAAAAAAAACCATAGTAAAAAATAAAACATTTAACGCAACCTGTGCCTACCTAAAATATATATATGCCGAAGCATGGGGGCATCCTCCCGCAAAAGGCAGGAGCAAATCGCTCCTCCACCCACTTCTGCCCCCACGCTTCGGCATATATGCTGAAGTATGTAACTGTGGTGGTGAAATCACCTCCGACAGCGCTGGAGTCGCGGCTTTATGTATCGTGGGAGCAAACGCTGTTGCTGTCAAGATAAATAAATCCGCGCTGCAGCTGAATGGCGTACCTGAAAACAAAAAAATGTTGAAAAGCAAACATGATAAAACATAACAATAAAACAATGCAGAATAGAATACAGTAAAAAAGAGCAGAACAATAGAGAGAAAATAGAGAGAGAGAGAACAATAAAACGACAACTATTTTTGGTTTTTTTATTTTATATTTTTTTTGTGTATTTTTTTTTTTTTTTACTTTTTTTTTTTATAACTGTAACTTTTAAAACTGTAACGGTTCCAGGTTTGGGTCTCTCAAAATGCGATGGCATCTTGGGAGACCCTGTGGAAGTGTGTCCTAGTCTGTGCAGTGCTGTACCCTACGCTAATACTCAACTAGTGTATGGTAGCGTTCAAAACATTCACCAATGCAAAGACCAGGATTGCCAGGACAGGAGGGACAATAATACCGGGTGTCACGCCTAAATCCGCGCTTTCTGCAGACACGACATTTTCTTTGGGGGGCTCGTTGGGTAGGGGTACTCTGGAGGACATAAGGAAAATGCCTCTCATGCAGCCGGCCTACTGCATTTGGATTGGGAAGGTGAGGTGGAGCACCGTCTGGAAACAGAAGGGCTCTGACGATCTCTTCCTGGAATTTAAGGAAGGATCCAGTCCGTCCTGAAGCTCTGTATAGCACATGAGCGTTCAGCAAAGCCAATTGAAATAAATAAACAGACACTTTTTTGTACCAGCGTCTGGCCTTACGGGCAATTAGGTACGGCGCCAACAACTGGTCGTTGAGGTCCACCCCTCCCATATTAAGGTTGTATTCGTGGACACAGAGGGGTTTCTCCACAACACCAGTCGCCGTAGTAATTTGGGTCATCGTGTCTGCATGAAGGGAGGTGAGAATGAAAACATTCTTCTTATCCCTCCACTTCATAGCGAGCAAATTATTATACTGCAAGCAGGCTCTCTCCCCCAGCCTAAGACGGGAATCTACAAGCCGCTGGGGAAAGCCCCGGCGATTAGGTCGCACGGTGCCACATGCTCCAATCTGATGATCAAACAAGTGACTAAAAAGTGGCACGCTCGTATAATAATTGTCCACGTACAAGTGGTACCCCTTTCCGAATAAGGGTGACACCAAGTCCCACACTATCTTGCCAGCGCTTCCTATGTAGTCAGGGCAGTTTATCGGCTCTACGTGACTATCTTTGCCCTCGTAAACCATAAATCTACATGTATAGCCTGTGGCCCTGTCACAGAGCTTATACATCTTGACCCCGTATCTGGCACGCTTGCTGGGAAGGTACTGTTTGAAGGACAAGCGGCCAGAAAACTTAATCAGGGACTCATCAACGCAGACAACTTGATGGGGGGTAAACAAGTCTGCAAAACGTTGGTTGAAGTGGTTTACGAGGGGCCGAATTTTGTAGAGCCGATCGTATGCAGGGTCTCCACGAGGACGACAGAGTTCATTGTCGTTGAAGTGCATGAACCGCAAAATCTGCTCGTATCGTGCCCTGGCCATTGAAGCAGAGAACACGGGCATATGGTGAATTGGGTCAGTGGACCAATATGACCGCAACTCACTCTTTTTGGTTATGCCCATGTTGAGGGAAAGGCCCAGAAAGATCTTAAATTCGGAGACCGTAATTGGTCTCCAATCTCTGGCAAGGGAGGACTGGGGATTAGCGGCGATGTGTTGACCAGCGTACAAATTGCTTTGGTCCACAATAGATCTATAGAGATCTTCGGTGAAAAACAGTGAATAAAAATCCAGTGGCATAAAGTCAACTGTTTCCACCTGAATTCCGGGTTGGCCAGTGAAAGGGGGAAGTACGGGTGCTGCAGAAGTGGTGGGTACCCAATTCGGATTGGCGAATGCAGCAGGAAGGGCACTATGGGCATGACGGGCCTGTCTTTGTCTTATTGGTGGCAGCGGGACACTAGTTGTGCTTGCCACCTCGCCAGCTTGAACTGCACTTATGGGACTCGCCACGTCACCACGTGATACTGCAGTGCTGGATGTACGACCAGGGTGTACTAGGCCGCTGGTGCTTGCCAGTTCACCAGAAGGAGTAGCGGCGCTAGTACCTCTCTGCTCCCTACGAGAGCCCTGCGGTTCTTGCACGTCAAGGACAGAAGAAGAAGATCGGGGTCTGGTACGCCTGACCCTAGCAGGGACCACAACTCCGTCGTCAGAGCTATCTGTCATGGAGCCGCTGTCCTCTACAGGTTCGTATTCTGAGCTTGAACTTGACAGATGAGTGACTTCCTCTTCACTATCTGTCATGCTCAGAATCCTGTAGGCCTCTTCACTAGTGTACCTTCTATTTGCCATTTTGGGCTCTAAATTTAGGGGTACACTAGTGAGACTCACAGGCAAAAAAGCTCCTGACTGTCAGCGACTGTATCAAAACGCTACCAAAAAACTGTTAGCGATCGCAGGGATCAGGCCTGACTCTGCGACCGCTGCAGTTATGTGTGCTTAGTGTTTTGTAAGTGTCAGTTATCGATCGATACTGCACTTGGGTGGGCTGGGCTGGGCTGGGCCGAGGAGCAAAACGCAGGTGCTAGCAGGTATCTGGGCTGATCCCGCTAACACTGCGTTTTTTTGGGGGACCCTAAACTGCTGGGGAGTATAGATCTGATCGGATCAGATATCGATCCGTTCAGATACTATAGCACTAAGGGAGGTGTATGCTGCGTGCGTGGGTTTTAGCGGTACTAGCGCTAACCTGACGCTGCCTGGGGCGACGCAGACCTTATCTGATCCTAAAAACTTAACTTCTATCACCGCCGGGCAATTAGGGGGTTAAACCTTTATAGGGTAATAAACGGCGGGTGCCCTAAAACTGTAATAAACTATAATAAACTGTAATAAACTACAAAAAACAAACCAACTAACCAGCGTCACCTGTAACAATTATATGGTGATCGCTGGTGAAAGGGTTAACTAGGGGGCAATCAAGGGGTTAAAACCTTTAGCAGGTAGTATATGGGGGTCCCTGTCGCTATAAAACACTGACAGCGAACCTATATACTTACCTCCCTAACTAGCGTCACCTGTGTCACTAATACAGCGATCAGAAAAACGATCGCTTAGTGACACTGGCGACGGGGGGTGATCACGGGGTTAAAACTTTATTAGGGGGGTTAGGGGGGTACCCTGGACCTAAAGGGGGGTACCCCTGACCTAAAGGGGCCTAACCTAACTGCCCTAACACTTGTTACTGTCACAAACTGACACCAATGCAAAAAATCAGAAAAAAAAAAAACTGCTATTGGTGTCAGAGTGACAGGGGGTACAGGGGGGTGATCAGGGGGTGATCGGGGGGTGACAGGGGGGTGACAAGTGTGCCTGCGTGTTCTACTGTATGTGTAGTGTTGGTGCACTTACTTGGATGTCTTCTCTCCTCGGCGCCGGACGAAAAGACCGGCTCAAGGAGAGATGACATCACTTCCTCTGCTTCTGTTTACATTCACAGAAGCCGAGGAAGATTGTCATTGGCCAGGAGCGATCGCGAGGTGGGGGCCACGAATGAGTGGCCTCCCCCTCACCTTTGATCGACCCTGACCTCGATCCGACCGCCGCAGGCACCGGGGGGGGTCCGATCGGACCCCCCACCCGCGGGCAGGCAGGGACGTACAGGTAAGCCCTTTTGCCTGCCCGTGCCGCTCTGTCGACGTACATCGTCGTGCGGCGGTCGGCAAGTGGTTAAGAGTAGAATAGCACCATTTCTACACTTCATCATTCATTTGTATACTCCACCCAGGTGGTAGTATTATGTAGAGGCAGCAATTCTCCTTTCTTCTTTTTTCCTACACACTTTTATATACATATATATCTCCTACTCCTTTTTAAAAAATAATTTTTGATTATTGTAGCACCCATTTACTGGACCTTATTATTAGGGCCACCTTCTTTTTGCTTGATAGATACCGTAGCGCAGGGTCACCTACTATTTCTCTATAAGAGGTATGTCTGGTTCCGCTTTGCTTCCCCAGTGATTTGGGGGCGATCCAGTTCAATGTAGAGGGTTTCTCAATCAGGCCGAGAAATACTGTGAGATGCTGCCCCAGGTGGACAGAAGCAATGTAGGTTTCGTGATATCTTTGCTATCTGAGAGAGCCTTGGCCTGAGCAAACCCTCTATGGGAGACGCAAAAACCCTTTGTCCTGAGTTACCCAGAGTTTGTGGCTTCCTTTAAGGGTATTTGATGTTTCCGCATGCTCCACTTCTGCTGCCAAGTGCCTCACGTCCATCAAATAGAGTATGAGGACTGTTGCGGATTACGCCATTGAATTCCGTACTCTGGCAGCAGAGGTTGCATGGAACAATGAGGCCCACGTGGCTGCTTTTTCTCATGGTCCCTTGGATACCACCAAAAATGAGATAGCAGCACGAGATATACCCACTGAGCTGGAGAAGTTGATCACGTTTGCCAGCCTCATTGACTCCAGACTCAGAGAAAGACTCTCTTTTATAGAGCGCATGTGAAATCCTCCTGTACATTTGTCTCCGAGCTTTGCAGTTCCACCCTTGCCACCTTCACCTCCCATTCCTCCTGGTACAGAGTCAGTCAGTGAAGAAGAACCCATGCATTTGGGCTTCACACGTCTCTCTGTGGATGAGAGAACCATTAGGAGGAGGGAGAGATTGTGCCTTTATTGTGGCCAGGCAGGTCACCTTTTGAAGTCTTGTCCTACCCATCCAGGGAACGCCCGAACCTTGAGGTCCTGTAGCGGACAGACCTTAGGTGGCGTTGTTTCGTCCCCAGTTATCCAGAAAGATAAACCTCTGGTCCTGGTTATCCTTTCTTGGTCTGTGTCATCCGTTGAGATACATGCTTTAATCTACTCTGGGGCTGCAGGCCTGTTCATTGATATCTAAGCACTCAGTTCCACTGCAGCTTCGTGCCACTCCACTTGCCATTGAGGCTCTTGACGGGAGACCTTTACAGCCTGCCCAAGTGACTCATGATACTGTTCCGTTGTCCATGACCGTAGGGGCTCTTCACCATGAGATAATCCAATTCCTAGTTATTACTTCACCTAAGGTTCCGCTGGTTATTGGTTATCCTTGGTTACAGAGGCACAGCCCCTCTTTTGATTGACTTTGTGCTGAGGTTCTCTCCTGGTCGCCACAATGCAGCAAGACATGTTTCAAGAATGTGGCTAAGGGCCCATTCACCTATTCACTCTCCCCCCTGTGGTTTTAGCGATGACTTTGACAAAGGTCAAGCCAGTAGTTAGCCTCCACACTGGTCATATGATTGAGAAATTGACCTTCAACCTGGTGCCATACCCCCTTGTGGCTGGGTTTAACCCATGTCGGTCTCAGAGGATAAGGCCATGGAGGAGTATGTTGCAGACGTAGTTTGTGAAGAAATCATCCGCATGTCCTTGTCTTCTGCTTGTGCTGGTTTCTTCTTCGTGAAGAAGAAAAGTGGTGAACTGAGACCTTGTATCGATTATACAATGTATTATTATAATGCTTATCCAATTTCGTTGATTACTGAGTTACTTGATCGCCTCAAGGGAGCAACGGTTTTCACGAAGCTGGATTTGAGAGGATCATACAATCTCGTGAGGATCAAGGAGGGCGACAAAAGGAAAACTGCATTTAATACCAAAACAGGCTATTATGAATACCTCGTAATGCCATTTGGCCTTAGCAACGCTCCAGCAGTTTTTCAGGAATTTATTAATGATGTCCTCCGAGATTTGTTGCAGCTATGTGTGGTGGTTTATCTCGACGATATCCTAATTTTTTCCAAGTCCCTAGAGAGCCACCACACAGATGTCTGTCGTGTGCTTCAGAGAGAGAACCATCTCTATTGTAAATTGGAGAAGTGCAAGCTCCATCGTGAACAGGTTAAATTCCTGGGTTATGACATTTCCACTGATGGTTTTTCGCTGGACCCAGAGAAACTTTCAGCAGTCCTACAGTGGCCCTGACCCATAGGTATACATCCTCTGCAATGTTTTCTTGGCTTGCCAATTATTATCGAAAGTTTGTTTGTAACTTCTCGTCTCTGGTCAAGCCCCTGAATGATATGACCAGAAACGGTCTCTGGAGTCCATTAAGGTCTTTGAGAGTCTCAAGGCTAGGGATGAGATTCGAGTTCGAGTCAAACTCATGTTCGACTCGAACATCGGCTGTTCGCAAGTTCGCCGAACAGCGAACAATTTGGGGTGTTCGCGGCAAATTTGAATGCCGCGGAACACCCTTTATAAGTCTATAGGAGAAATCAAAAGTGCTAATTTTAAAGGCTTATATTCATGGTATTGTCATAAAAAGTGTTTGGGGACCTGGGTCCTGCCCCAGGGGACATGGATCAATGCAAAAAAAGTTTTAAAAACGTCCGTTTTTTCAGGGGGCAGTGATTTTAATAATGCTTAAAGTGAAACAATAAAAGTGTAATATCCCTTTAAATTTCGTACCTGGGGGGTGTCTATAGTATGCCTGTAAAGGGGCGCATGTTTCCCGTGTTTAGAACAGTCTGACAGCAAAATTACATTTCAAAGGAAAAAAAGTCATTTAAAACTACTTGCGGCTATTAATGCATTGCCGGTCCGACAATACACATAGAAGTTCATTGATAAAAACGGCATGGGAATTCCCCACAGGGGAACCCCGAATCAAAATTTAAAAAAAATTTAAATTCCATACCAGGCCCTTATCCGAACACACAACCTGGCAGGCCGCAGGAAAAGAGGGGGGACGATAGAGCGCCCCCCCTCCTGAACCGTACCAGGCCACATACCCTCAACATTGGGAGGGTGCTTTGGGGTAGCCCCCCAAAACACCTTGTCCCCATGTTGATGAAGACAAGGGCCTCATCCTTACAACCCTGGCCGATGGTTGTGGGGTCTGCGGGCGGGGGGCTTATCGGAATCTGGAAGCTGCCTTTAACAAGGGAGAAACATTTACTCCTCATTTTCATGCCAATTGCGAAACTCAGGGCCTAGTTTATCTCATGACATGTGAGTGCCAAGCCTTCTACGTCGGAAAAACTATCCGACATTTCCGTTCACGTATCAAAGATCATGTGTATTACTCTGGAGGAGGAAAAATGATCACATCTGTTAGTAGACACTTGGACCTCTACCATAAATTTGACACCTCGGTGGTCTCCTTTTTTGCCCTTGCAGTTATTCCCAAAAGCCCTCGTGGTGGCGACTGGGACAAACAAATTCTAAGGCAGGAAACCTTGTGGATAGAGCGTTTAAATGCGACTCGGGCCCCTGGCATTAATGAATCACAGTCTTATAAACCCTTTTTGTAACTTCCATTGGGTTGCTTTTTGGAAGCGTATGCCCCCTCTGGCTAATCTGAACAGACCTACACGGGCCCAAAATCCATCTTAGAGACATAGAGGTCAGTGTGAAGGTCCATATACAGTCCTGTATAGAGCAGATATATCAAATACAAATATGGAGGTATTTATATGCAATAATAGAGATTTCTGTATTGCTCCATTGTAACTTAACATATGTTTTGAATAACCCCCCTTTTTTAAGGTACATGTGTATAATTTTTCTTTGTGTGCTTAGCTCTACGGATGACGGGGTGCGTTGGCGCCACCTGGTGGTGCATTCTTGATTGCTATGCGGCCGCCCAGCGCCGCATTGGTCTCCTCCGATGCGGCGCGCGCATCGGCTGGCTATCCTAGCCGGCGGATGCAGCTCGCGGTGGGCGTGCGCCGCCCTCTTGCTGGAGGCGCCGTTCGGATTGACGGCCCTTCCGGCTGGTGGGGACGCATGCGCACGGAGAGCCCTTGGCCGGTCCGGATGACGTCACGTCGGCGGCCGCCGATTGGACGTCGACGGACGGGACGGGCACACAAATAGGACAGCGTCCTGACTCAGTGTGCGTTCCGCTCCAGGATCAGGAGGACTATACATGCTACAGGCTCCCCCTTCTCTATATTCAGGTATTCTGTTTGACCACGGCATCAATTGGATTATGGCATATACTGCTGGATGGTGGCTTTATATTATTAACCGAGGTTCCACTCTCCCCCTTCCTTTTCCCTCTCTGTTTCCTTTTCTTTCTTGTGCTCCTGGCTCCATTCATACTCTAGGGTTTATACCTAAGCTCACACTGGGTATTACAACAGTGACACTGCGTTCTATGCCTGCTTGTACTCCATGGTGAAACTCAGAGGCACATAGACTACAATTCTCGATTTGTAAGACTATTAGTGGTGAGTGTCTTAGACCATAGCAAGGAAATAGTTTACTTTTAGCACATATATAGATATATAAATACTTATGTCTGATATATATATAAAAAAAAAAAAAAAAAATCTTTTTTTCTTTTTTAAAAAAATGCATTACCTTCTCTACTTCAGGAACAGGCCCATATATATATATAAGAAAATAGCAAATATACTGACTCGGATACGTAAAGCTCTACTATATGGTCAAGTCACTTGGTTTTTTCTTGCTAGCGGACTAATACCCCCCTTTAATATTTCATATTGGTTTTAAATGTAAGTACCTTTTTTATAATTTACCTTTATTACTTGTCTGTGCTATTAGGGGGCTACCAATGTTATACCCCCCCACTCTCTTCTTCCTCTTTCCTCTTTCTCCCTTCCCCCGCCTCCCATTCCTTTTCTCCCCCCCCCCCTATTTCCCCCTCCTCCTGCTTTCCCTCCTTTCCCCCCTTCTTCCCCCCACCTCCCTTCTCCCCCTCCCCCCACCCCTCCTTTCCCCCCACCCTCCCTCCCCTTCTTCCCCTTCCCCCCCTTTTTTCCCCCTCCCTCCTCCTCCTCCTCTTTCCCCTCCTTTTTTCTTCCCCTCTCATCCCCCCTTTCCCTCCCCCCCCCTTTCTTTTTTCTTTTTTTCCCTTTTTTTCTTTTTTCTCCCCACCCTCTCTCCTCTTTTTCTTCCCCCCTTTTTCTCTTCCCCCCCCCCTCCCCCTTCGTCTTTCTCCCTTCCTTAAATACCTGACCGGGGTTACAAACTTGAACACATTGTATATACCACCTATAATTATGTTGTGCACGCCCCCATAGCAATCCTTTAGTATCGCTTGGACGTTGGCGCCCACCACCACTCCGTTATGAGCAAGCACACAATTGTTCTTTTTGGTACTAGATATTTGGCGCCCCTGTAGACGCCTGCTTTCTATCTATGTGTATATGTACTGATAATTAACTGTAATGTTATATACCTTGATAGCTACATCATACACTACTATTGCTCTTGAGGAAGCGTAGTCCATACGCGAAACATGTCGAGCATCGATCAATCTCAACATATGAACTGACTATGGAACTGCTATATAGCCACTTCTTCGGACTGATCTACATGGGAAGCTGTTCCTCCTAAATGCCCGAAGAATTTCATACTGTAGACGGTGTTGTATAGCAATGATTCAAGTACAGACACATGTTGTGTTTTAAACTATACTATTTTTGTTTTGTTATGTGTGTTTTTTGATATCAAATAAAATAAGGAATTTTTATCTACTATTTTGTGGTGCCTAAAAAGTCCATAAGTCCCTTCTCCCCCCGTTTTTGGTATACGTAATTGATAGGACGCGGCACGGTATTACTTGTAGTGTATCCACGGCACCACTCCGTGTGATGATACACATTTTTTTTACATCTTTCCTAACTTTATCTATTAGCTGTGGTTATAAAATCAGTCATGTGATGGTAATAGAGAGAATGCAATGTGTATTAGCATTAGCTATAACCACTAGATGGTGGTGTGCAGATGAATGTATAATAATATGGCAAGGGTTTTAATTGGTTGTTGAGGAGCAATAGATGGTGTAAAAGAAAGATCCAGTGGGTGGGCTTTATCCCTTGATGACATCATAACCGACAGAATGCATTGGGAGGAGCCTCGTACACTATGTCACTTTCGGTTGCATCACTTCCAGTGACATATTTCTGGTCACTGCAAAGGGAGCAGCCATCTTGTTGGTTAGTTTTAGAGTCAATAGACTGTATGTACTAATATAATTAAGTTTTAATGGCCTTTAAAATTATATGGTCTTTAAAATAAAAGAAATGGTACTGCACTTTTTTGAGTCCCACTCTTTTATGTGGTGGAACTACCTGGCAGAAGTGGAGCAGAGGAGGAAGAGACGCAAGCAAAGCAGACAGTACAAAAAGCACAGATTGACCTTCATATAGTTATAAGGGGTCGCACCAAATCTGGTGAGTGGCGCCCATTAAGGGTGGGGGGGTGGTGGAGGTGAGCACAGGCACAAGAGTGTTTAAAGTATTGGAAGAAAACACCTTGTAACAGCACCACAAACACTTTTTATAGTGGATGAACTAATGGTTTTAACTGTAAAATGCAGCAAAGCACTGAGAGGGATTGGAATGTCTAATGGATTAACTATATTGACTTGCTCCATTGCACAATTATTTAATGCACTTTATTCTTACATAACATTTTGCACATTGATATTACAGCAAGTTTTAAGCACTTTAATATAGTATATTTGTCCAGTATTGCATAAGATAGCTTTTTATTGTATATTTTGGTTGCATAAGACTGCATATGTTTTGTTTCCAAAGGCACTTCATAGCACTTTATTGTATATTTTGGTTGCACATAATTGCATATGTTTTGTATTCAAGGCACAAGATTAATTGACTGATAGTTATAGCACATCACCTTATAGCACAGCACCAGGTTAAAAGTATAATATATAAAGAGCAAAGGAGGCTTAGGTCCTCTTAACGTTAGGACTTATAATCTGGCATGTCTTTTGAGGAGGCAGCAATGGTGGCTCCACTGAATCTAACAGCTATACTGCATTGCAAACCTAAAACTCTATCTGATAAGCTACAAAACAAATCTACTTTTACGGGACACCCTTGTCACATGGCGTACAATTAGGAGATCTCTTTTTTTTTTTTTAAATCACATAGTTTTTATTACATTTTGTCTCATATACAACAAAAACACAACACAACAAAAAAAAGAAAGAAAAAACTTAAATATTTACACACACAAGATATTTAAGTCCATCAGTCAAATCCTTCCACCTCTTCAGAACCGTTGATCCCCCTTCAGCTTGACAGAGTTATCAGTTTTATAAACCCGACCTAAATATTTCATTTGCAGTTATCCTCCACATATATTCTATCTCATTATTAGCTTTCCTCATTATCCTTAATATGCTCAATTGACTGCTCAGACAGATCAGAGACTAGCCACCAATACCAGATTTTCATAATTTTTTGGGGGCCTCTCCTATGTTTATATGTCAACTCCTCACATCTTGAATTAAGATTTATTGTTTTTATCCATTGATCTATTGTAGGCGAGTGGTTTGACATCCATTTTTGTAATATGAGTTTACGAGCCACATACATAATCTTAACCACATCACGTGCATTTCAGCTGGGGACAACCCCTAACAATGCTATCTTTGGGTCATAATGAACCTGTGTGAAACACAAGGAATGTCAAATACACCTTCCCAGTAGCGATGCAGTTTGGGACAACGACACAACATATGAGTGTACCAACATCAGTAGTACATCTTGGACAATTTAATGTAGCTGCCTTGCCCCAAAATACCTAAAATAAGTTCTTCAGAGCTTGCTCCCACTTCTCTTCACTGAGTGTCTCCAGATCTCTTCGCCACTATCTAGAGCTACCCTCTAGTAAATTTGTTCTAGTTTTCTCTTGTAGGGAAGAATATATGTTCCTGATGAGTCCCTGTTTAGATCGTCTCATGCCCCGTACACACGATCGGACATTGATCGGACATTCCGACAACAAAATCCATGGATTTTTTCCGACGGAGGTTGGCTCAAATTTGTTTTGCGTACACATGGTCGCAAAAAGTTGTCTGAATTTCTGATCGCCAAGAACGCGGTGACGTACACCACGTATGACGAGACTAGAAAAGGTCAGTTCAGAACCAAGCGCAGCACCCTTTGGGCTCCTTTTGCTAATCTCGTGTTAGTAAAAGTTTGGTGAGAGACGATTCGCGCTTTTTCAGACTCGTGGTTTTCAGATCGTTTTCTGCTGTTCAGTTTGTGCTTGTGGGTTTGTATCTGCTCTTCAGTGCGTGCAGCAAGTGATGCGTGACTCTGTCATTGTGTTCTTGTTCGTTCGTTACTGTTTTTCAGGTCGCTCTTCACAGGCCTTGCTGTTCTTCAGTGCCTTCTGTTACTTCGTTCTGAGCAGCCGACCATTTTCTAGCCATGTTGCATATACGTACTCCTCATAGAGTTTGTGCTGTGTGGGGGCTTGGTGTTGGGGTCCTGACCTTGACACAAGTCCAGTCCATGAACAGGGTGGGGAGGAGTTCATGGACCAAGCATTGGTTGCTTTAGCGTGACCAGTTCTGTCACATGCCTTTGCTCCGTGAGAGCCGTGACAATAATCCTGATGATTTCAGGAACTTTCTCCGGATGATGGACCCCGTATTTCACCGTTTGTTGGCTTTGCTGACCCCCTATATCAGCAGGCAGGATACCTGCATGAGGCAAGCCATCACTCCGGAGCAGAGGCTAGTCGCCACCCTGCGGTACTTGGCGACGGGGAGAAGCCTGCAGGACTTGAAATTCTCAACAGGCATCTCCCCCCAGGCTCTGGGGAACATTATCCCAGAGACCTGTTCTGCCATCATCCAGGTCCTGCAGAAGGAGTATATTAAGGTAAGATTTATCCTTTAATATCACATTTTATTGTATTTAATGTTTGATAATTTATTGTATTGCTTTCCTCATTCCCTAATTACCATGATTGTAATATGCTGTGAATGTCCCTTTTGTCCTCATGCATGCTGGATTTGTATGTATTTTTTTTTTTGTCCTTCATACATATTTGCCTTCACTAACCTCCCCAGCATGGTCTCCTGGCCCTATATTCACCTCATGTAGTCACTTAACAATGTATTTTATCAGCTCCATAGTAGTGCTTTACCCCAAACACCCCCTAAAATGTTTTTAAATGTGATTTGTGCTTTAAATTCAGGCAGAGTGCCAGAGGCTTTTTTTTGGGTCCCCAAATCATTTGGAACCCTCTCTCCCCCAACTGCTAAGTCAGCTGATACCAATTCTCTATCTATCCTCAATCATCTATCTGCTGACTTTGCCAAACCCATACACACTATACCCATCTCTTTTGTGGTCAGATTTATGGATGATTTCCCCAAAGCATGTAGTGCAAGGGCCTGCCTGTATACTTTCAAATGGTACTGTTAAAAGTTTTTGTATACTATTATTATCTTGATAGGTAATAGCAGAATGTCCAAATGTGCTCAAATGTGTACAATGTGTATTTATATATTTGTATTATGACACTTCTTACCTGTCCAGTGGGCTGCCAATAGTGTAACTAAGGAGGGGCTGGCCAAAGTAATACCCATTATTTAGGCATTCATCTCTCAATGAAGTGGAGAGGGTTACCTGTCCAAGAGTTCCCCCTCTATAATGTTAGAAATGGCCCATGAGAGGGGGTGGGGGAGGGGGCATCTGATAGGTGTACCTTATACCTTGGTCTTTAAAAACTCCCTCAAATAAATGTTATCTTGATGTTGGCCAAGAATGTTTGTGTCTAATCTGCTTTCCCTGTTTATGTGCAAAATGACTATTTTTTTTTCTTCTTTGACTCCACAGTTTCCTTCCACGCCACAGGAATGGCAGACTGTGGGCTCCCACTTTGCCCAGCGGTGGGACTTTCCTAACTGCGGAGGGGCAATTGATGGGAAACACGTCCACATCCCACCACCCAACACGAGGTCATACTATTTCAACTATAAGGGGTTCATTAGTATTGTGATGTTGGCAGTGGTGTCGGCTACTTACGAGTTCCTGTATGTGGACATGGGGAGGAATGGCCGAGTGTCTGATGGTGGAGTCATCACCCAGACGGAGTTCTACAGGCGTCTCCAGAATGGCAGCTTGGACTTGCCACCTCCAGAAGACAATGTGGAAGGACTCCCATTCGTCTTCGTTGCAGATAAAGCATTTGCACTGGAGGACCGTCTTATGCGGCCATTCCCAATGAGGACCCTCACCCCGGACCAGAGGGTTTTTGAATTACCGGCTGGCCAGAGCAAGAAGAGTGGTGGAGAACACGTTTGGAATCATGGCCAGCCGGTTCCGCCTATTTCTTACACCCATACACATGGCGGAGTACAAACTGAATCATATCATCCTGGCGTGCTGTGTTCTACACAACTTTTTATGGCAACATTCTGCCAACTATGCTGGCTCAGTTGGGCCTGAGGCTGGAATTCAAAATGAACCAACACTGACGGCGCTTGAAAGTGGCCGTCCTGGTTTGCCCCCCCTGAGTGCCCATGATGTCCGTCTAAGATACCTTGAATACTTTGCGGGTAGGGGGGCTATCAATATGCCAGACAATGTCTGAAACCTTTTTCAAATAAAAAAAATGTACCTACTAAAATCTTTGGTGACATTTACTGCTTGTGTTTCTTTTAGTTGACCCTGACAGAAATGTGGTGAGTCCTGAAAATGGCGTGATTGTGTAACATTACAAAGCATTCTTGGGTGTTATTTACTAAAGGCAAAGACACTTTGCACTACAAGTGCACTTGAAACTGCACTTGTAGTGCAAAGTGGATTTGCCCTTAAGAAATAACCCCCATTGTCACTGAAAACACCAATTAGAGCACAACAAAAGTGTTGGAGCGTTGAAACAATAATCCACACATTCTTGATTAATAATCTTTTTAATACCAGCACAATCACATGTGCATTTAGAAAAGGTTTTTAAAACAAACCAACATGTTTGTTGTATAACAATTTTTGGGGTCACATTAGAAAAATTAGAAATGTCCATTTAAGATAAAACAGGCATGTTTAAAACCAACAAGAAAGACACAAATCTTGAACTTACAAAGTTCACATTTGGAAGAACTTGAAGGCAATATCAGACATGAGTATTTACAAACTGTGTTTGATATTGTGTTCAGATGGGGTGAAGTCACCCCTAGAAAAGCCAAATTTTGAAGATGCACACCAATTGCCGAATGTCAACATGTGCTAGCTGCCATCATGGGGGATTAAGGGACGTGTTTTGTGGGTGAAACCCCTTCCTCACAGCTACTTTATTATTGAGGAAGGGGTTGCACCCCCAAAACGCGTCCATTGATCTCCCGTGATGGCAGATAGCACATGTTGACACACTGTGTGCCTCTTCAAAATTTGGCTTTTCTCAAATATGTCAAAAAATGGTAAAAAATTTTACATCACAAAAAGCCCCCAAAAAATAGGGATTTTGAGGGGTTTTAAACTCTCCCTAAAACATCAATGATGTTCTTCGGTTTTTTTTAAACATCATTGATGCTTTTCTGGATGTTTTCCAAGTCCCTATTACACCCCATGATCTCCCCGTTCAGGACCTGTGCACTTTCCGAGGTGAAATGCCCTGGATCCACAACATCACGATCACCTAAAAAGATAGAAACAAAAACACACCATGTATTATAAATATGCATCTATCTCTTACCTGAGCCTGTGGTCGCAGACACTCACCTGTTGTGGTGACAATTTCCACCACGTCTTCCTCCTCCTGCTCTGCTTGGCTTGGGTGGATTTCCCCTTCTTCCAGAGGTGGGGGGGGTCTGTGGTCTCCTCGGATGAGGGGTGTCCTCAGAGTCTTTTATCCCCTATATAAAAAAAAATAGGTATATTTAGCACACAGAGTTGGCAGAGTTCCAAGATGTAGAATTTTTAGTGTCCTTTGTCAAGCTTCAATACTTTACCTGTTTTGTACAAGCTTCACAGATGTAGACACCCCTATAGTATACACTGGAGCACCTGTGTGGGACCCCCTAATAAAAAGGGTGTTCTTGTGTCCCACACTAGAGCTCCAGCGTCCAGATGTGTAAACACGCTACTGAGTGTCCTCTCCTTACACAGAATCTAGTTTGCATTTCATTCTAGTTACAAACCCATCTACAGAACCAAATTATTTGCAGACAAGTAGGCCATAAAAAATGTGGGCAAATGCATATGGCCAAAACAATGGTGTTTTCTAGGCCGAACAAACAATGTTTGATACGAACGAATAATGTGCCCATGAACATGAAAGTTGCCATTTTAAACTGGATAACAGTTAAGAAAAGCACATAGAGCAGCACGAACGTAATAAACATAAAGAAAGGGAACACAGCACCACTACTTACTTTTTTGCAGCACTCTCTGGATCTTTCTATACTGCTCGTGCTCTCTTAATTTGAGGTCCGACCACCACTTCCTGAGCTGATCTTTCGATCGTCGTACCCCGAAATTCCGGTGCAGACTCTTGACCACTTTTGCCATGATCTTGGCCTTTTGGGCATAGGTGTTGGGGTGAGGTCCATACTTCCCATCATAGTCGGCCCACTTCAGGATGTCGACCAACTCCAACATCTCCTCAAAGGACATATTTGAGGCCTAAAATCATCTCCTTCTGGATCGGGACGTTTCTGGCTCCGGGCTTTCCTCTCCCTCCTCCAAGTTGGTGTAATTATCAGACACCTGCTCTGACTCCGCCATGTGCTCTTCCCCCCTGCGCCGAACGAGAAGGGGAGGGGAATAGACTAGAAAGAACGTCAGGGGCGGGCGGAGTTTCACGCATGCGCAGTGTCTATAAAGCGTAACACGCGTGCGTAGTACGTACGATCTGTGAGTGGAGGAAGGAGTAACGGAGGCACCGATCGTGATTGCGAAGGTAAGATTTAACATTGGGCCTATACTGCTTCTAGATCAGTGGTTCTCAACTCCAGTCCTCAGGACCCACCAACAGGCCAGGTTTGCAAGATAGCTGAAATGCATCACAGGTGATATCACTTGCTGCTCAGTGATTGCAGTATACTAGTCTGCAACTCCCCAAGGTAATACTTAAAATCTGGCCTGTTGGTGGGTCCCGAGGACTGGAGTTGAGAACCACTGTTCTAGATTGAAGCCTGCACTTGCACAAGTTTAGAAGACTTTAGGCTGACATTAGGGTTTGTTTTGTGTTGTGTCTTGCAATGAAAATGGATATCTTGAAAGATAAGGACTTTATGCCAATCTTCATTGATATGTTCAGGGAGCTGCCTTGTCTGTGGCAGATAAACCACCCTGATTATAAGAACCAAACAAAGAGGAAGGCAGCGCTGGATAATTTGTTGGAATTTGTGAAGACGGTGATCCCCACGGCAGACATCACCTATTTGAAGATCCTAATTGGTGGCCTGAGGAGCACTTATCTAAGGGAGCACAAGAAGGTCCAGGATACCCAAAGATCAGGAGCTGCAGATGACATTTATGTCCCCAGGCTGTGGTATTATGACAGGCTGCATTTTCTGGCAGGTCAGACTGAACCCAGGCCAGCACTCTCCACTCTTCCTTCCACGCTTCCTCCACCCCCCAGCTGAGGCTTCTGACGCCCAACCTGGGCCTTCCAGGCAGCAACATGTGGAGGAGCCTAGATTGAGCCAGGTATAGTATTCTTCAAAATATTGCTGGTTGTCCAATCAATGATGTTAAATATATGTTAGTTTGGATTGCTAATTTATGATTGTGATTGATGAAGCAAAAACTAAAACCATGTCCCTTTTTCATACACAGGGAAGTCTCAGCCAGGAGGTGGCAGGGACAAGCAGGCTGCCTGATATCCAGGTCCCTCCCCTCCACCATCAAAGAAAAAGTGGCAGGAAGAGGAGTAACCTGGAGGAGGCTGCCACAGGCCTCTTTTGGAAGGCTGCAGAGGCCCTGAGAACCCCCCACACTGTGGAGGAGGACTTTGCTGGCCTAACTGCCTGCAAAATGATGCAGATGGAGGAGGGCCAATGACTCCTGTGTGAGTACTTAATTTTGGAAGCTCTCAACAAGGGGTTGAGGGGCCAAATAACATGTGTTACCCACATTTGTGACCTCACACATAGTCCTCCTCCTCCTCCTCCTCCTCCTCCAGGTCCTACTCCTCCCCCTCCTCCAGGTCCTCCTCCTCCAGGTCCTACTCCTCCTCCTCCTCCTCCAGGTCCTACTACTCCTCCTGCCACATCTCCAACACCAGAGCCACAGCTGGAAGCGTGGAAGGAAGACCAGAGAGTGATGATCCTGGGTTTAGTCTGGTCTGGCAAAAGATGCAGCCTCTTGTAGTACCACAGCCTGGGGACACATATGTCATCTGCTGCTTTCCGGATCTCTGGGACTTCTGTACCAGATTACACTCCCTTATATATGGACTCCTCAGGCCACCAATTTTGCTGTAAAATAATTGATGTGTGCCCTGGGGGTCCAAGGCTTCGCCAATTTATGATGTTTCTCCAGCGTTGCCTCCCTTTTTGTTTGGTTCTGAGCCCTTAATAAAGGAATTTTTGGTTCAATTATACTCGCCTATGTGTGTTTTCCTTCAAAAAGGAAAGTTTGTTTGTGAGGAGGCAGGTACATTTAAAAAATATAATGTGAAATTAACAAGGGACACCAACATCAAGCAACCTCCTTGAGATTAAATAATACAAGATAATAATGGTGTTGTGGTAACTTGACACACAAAACACACCCAAAAATATTATGGAGTAAAACCAATTTAAAAAAAAAAACATCAGCCTTGAAAAAAATACAAAACAAAAAAAAACTAATTTGGTCAGATGTGACAAATCAAAATATATTGAGGCAATCACAATAAATAAAAAAGAAAGAAGTTTGTGAGAACTCTGTGTGAATATGAGCAGCAAAACTACTTCATTCTTCTCACATTATAAAGAAGAAGAGAGTGCGCTGTACTAAACCATTTTTTACATTGCAGCGTGACGAAAGTGCTGTATCCATTCCGAACGCTAATTTTACCAGACCAAGAAGTTCCATCTTGGAATTTCTTCTGAGCATGCGTGGCACTTTGTGCGTCGGAATTGTCCACACACGGTCGGAATTGACGCGATCGGATTTTGTTGTCAGAAAATCTTATAGCTTGCTCTCAAACTTCGTGTGTCGGAAAATCCAATGGAAAATGTCCGATGGAGCCCACACACGATCGGAATTTCCGACAACACGCTCCGATCGCACATTTTCCGTAGGAAAATCCGACCGTGTGTACGAGGCATTACAGTTGCTGCCATAGCTAGAATTGATGAAGGGTTATATTTTAATAAAAAGTTCTTTGCTTAACTGCCGCAGTTGTAAATATTTAAAAAAATTCTTATTAGGCAAATTATATCTCTCTGACAGTTTGTCAAATGGTTGAAAAACCTCATTATTATAAAGTTGACAAAGAATCAGAATACCAGCTCTTTTCCATAAATGAAAATTTTCAAGTTTTACTACCTCAGACAACCGCAGATTATTCCAAATGGGTATATATTGAGTATATCCCTCATGATGAGTATCTCGTTCAATAGTAGTCTAAATTTTATGAATCAAATAAAATGTGGGATAGTTACGTTTACTATAAAAGTGGTGGGTTACTATTAACTGTACCGGTGGATTTATCAGTAATTGAGAAAATATAATTTGTTGTATGGGGTCCTCACAGTCTATAATATTCTAGCCATACAATTACTGAAGTTGAGATGCAAGATAATACATTCTGGCATTAGGAACAGCCAGAGTCTCCCTCATCCTTAGACAACTGCAGAATTTCCAATCTAATCCGAGGGTGTATACTCTTCCAAATAAGATCTCTAAACAAGGTATCTATTTGTCTAAAACATTTCCAGGGTAGCCACACAGGACAATTATGTAACAAATATAACAATTGTGGCATCCATATCATCTTTATCAAATTAGCTCTACCTATTATCTTTAAAGTCAACTTACTCCATATTTTCCCCTTTTGTTTAAACCGCAATGGGTCTAAATTTCTCTCCACATATGCACTTACTTGTGATGTAACTAGTACACCCAAATATTTAAATGTAGAAACTACCACAATTTGAAAGCAGAAATTGGTAGGTTGGTCATCAGGGGATCCACTGGTAAAAGATCTTATTTATCCCAGTTTATTGTAAAACCTAAGAAAGAACCATATGTATTGAATAAAGACATTACTGCTTTTAAAGATGACGAAGTCTCCCAAAAATAAAAGTGTATCGTCAGCATATAAAGCAATCTTGTCCTCCCCCCAATGATCTGTGAAATCCAAGTATATTTGATGATTGACAGACAGAAGCAGCCAAAGGTTCAAGGGCTAAAGCAAAAAGTAATGGTGATAGTGGACATACCTCTCTTGTTCCTCGTTGCAAAGAAATAGGCTCGGATACATGTCCATTTACCTCTACCCGTGCCACCGGGGCAGCGTAGAGGAGATGTATCCACCTTATAAATTATGGACCAAAACCAAATTTTTCTAAACAATGCCATAAAAAATTCCATTCTATACTTTCAAAAGCTTTTGCCGCGTCTAGGGAAAATATAGCTCTATTAACCAGATTTTCAGAGGGGACCTGCATATTAAGAAATAAGTATCTTATGTTCACTGTAGTAGATTTATTTGGGATAAAACCAGATTGATCCGTATGCACTATCTTAGATATTACTTTAGTCAATCTGATAGCTAATGCTTTTGCCAGTAGCTTCACATTCGATGTAAGTAATGATATTGGGTGATATAATTCAGAATTACTTTGATATTTATCAGGTTTTAACAAAACTATGATATTTTCTTCGTTCATAGAGGGTGGAAGGTGATCACTTTCCAATGCTATATTAAATTGGCAATAACTCAGTTCCATAAACTTTGTAGACTTCCCCCGGTAACCCATCTGTTCCTGGGGCTTTATTATTAGTCAAGCTATCTGAAGCAGTTTTAAGTGCCTCCAATATCAATGGTTGATCCAACATCTCCCTTTCATCTACTGATAATTCTGTTAATTTAATTTAATAGATTTAAGAAAGAGTTGCAGTTCATCTTACTTATAGGATACTTTACTACTATACAATTTCTTAAAAAAATCAACAAATACGGATGAGATCTCCAAGGTAGTTTGTGCTGTTTCAGTTGGAGAGATTTGTAATTCTACTACCCGAGTCATTGGTTACTGAGCTTTCACTATTGTTGCCAAAAAATAACCTGTATTTTCTCCATCCTCAAAATAAGGTTGCTGAGGAAAAAATGTTTCTGTTCTGCTTTTTTACGAGAAATATCAGCATATATCTGTTGTTTTTCTATCCACTTATGTTGTGTTTCTATAGTAGGATTTGCTATATAGAGAATTTCTACCTTTAAAACATCTTCGGTCACTGAGCATTCCCAGGACCTAGATCTTTTTTTTATCCTTAGAATATGAGCGATAAACAACCCCCTCATAAAGGCTTTTAAATAGTCCCAATATATCTGCGAAGATACAGAGGGTTTGTTTATATCTCTATAGGCCAAGATGTCAAGCATTACTTTCTGTTTTGAAGGAAAAAGATCAAACCAATAAGAGTTAATTTTCCATAAAGTACAATTTTGAGTTAAATTTAAAGCCAACTTAAGTAGCAATGAGGAATGATAAGATAACCCTCTAGCAGCATAAGTTGCCTCAGATATCACTGGTAGCATCGCAGGGGTAATTAGTGCTAAGTCTATTCTTGACAAGGTCCCATGGGTGCTAGAGAAGCAAGAAATTCTCTATCATTAGGGTGTAATATTCTCCAGACGTCCATAAGACCAATCTTCCCAATAAAGCCAGCAAAGAAGGTAGATATTGTAGTCGTTGGAACTGCATTCAAACTAAATTTATCTAAAGAGGGACCTAGATAATTATTAAAATCTCCTACTATTAACCAAGGAACATCCATTTTATCAGAAGTGAACTTCAGTAGTTCTTTAAGTACCTCTGAGGACTATGGGGATGGTATATATATATATATTAACTAACATGTATGATCTTCTAAACATTGTACAATACAAAAATATATAGCGACCTTTAATATCCGTTTGTACCTGCCTGCAGAGGAAATCTACATCATTTGCTATCAATATAGATACACCTCTAGAATATGTAGTATAAAGAGAATGATATTGTCTACTATATTGTGTACGTTTCAAATAGTTTAATTTATATGTATTTAAGTGAGTCTCCTGCAGGCAGATAATAGACAGAGAAAACTATTTCAATGTAGTGAACTTGTCTTTTTACTGAGTTGCTAAGCCCCCTAATATTCCAAAATAAAAGAACCTGCATTAAGGTTGACATATCACTATATAAATGATATAGAATGGAAAAAGGTCCTGTCTATTATCCATTTCAATAATAGCATCACGTCTATTATATCTTTTTTTAAGGTTCTCTGTGAAAGGAAGATTTATATTTTCATTCCAATTTTTCTGGTGTGCGCATTTAAATTAATCCATATAATAACAACAAAAAACACAAAAACCCCAAATTTCTTCAAATCTCACATAGACTGCCGTTCCCCTGAATGACCAACCCCCAAAGTGTCCTATATATGAGAGCATCACAAAATACACATAGTGAACTTTTTCTAGTAATTAGAAACAAATATTGAGAATAATATAAAAAAAATAAAAGCCAAACATTTCACACAGGAACAAAATATGGAGAGTCCATTCTGTAAAATATTTTACTGGACTCTCTCCTCCGGCTCTATAGTTATATAGAAAATCAGGCTAACCACCTCCCATCTGTGCAAAAGAGAGAGCAAGAGAAAAACAATAAAAAAAAATCGCCCTATTTTCCTTCTATTTTACTTATTGTGTCTATCCAGTCATTCCATAGCCAGTTGTGGTTTATCAAACAAATGTACGACTTCATTGGCCACCACTCTAAGTTTAGCAGGATATAACATTGAATATGGCAACTGCAGAATTTGCAGTCTTTTTTTAACATCTTCAAATTTAATTTGTTGTTTTTGGATTTCTGGTGAAAAATCTGGAAAAAAACATAACTTTAGTTCCATTAAAAGTAACTTCCTTCAATAGTCTGACTCTTCTGAGAAAGGAATCTTTGTCACGTTGATTAAGCAGTTGTATTAGGAATGGCCATGAGGGGGGTTTCTGCTGGGAAAGGCCTACTAGGTACTAGGTGTGCTCTCTCAACCAAAAAGGACATAGAGAGATGCTCTTTCTCAATCATCTCCCATAGCCAGGTTTCCGCAAATTCTGTGGGATTCGCTCCCTCACAATGCTCTGGGAGACCCACCAACTGAATATTATTATGGCTAAAGCGGTTTTCAAGATCTTCTGAGCGTTGAGATCTGATTTTTTCAATACTTCTTTAATATCTGAATCTAATGGCTGTGAAATATCCTCTAATTCCTTAACACGACCTTCCAGGGTCTATGTTCTTTCCCTTAATTTCTGTAGATCTTGACACAGAAAAGTAAATTCTTCTTTAAGTCCCTGTACTTGCCCTGTTAGGTTGCATAAAGAATTATGACATGGTTGCACCGCTTTTAACACATCAAGTAATGTAGGCTCTGTTGGCTCTATTGGTGTTAGTGATGATATTAATGCATACTGGCCATTTAGCTGTTTGACAGTATGTTGTCTATCACTTTTTTTCCATTTCTTCCACTTCACCTGTCATTTGATCCGAAGATTTATGTAAAATAGTTGTTTCCTGGTGCATCTTCGTGGCAGCATACATATGGGTTGTGACTCCGCCCCCACAACCTGATAGGACTGGTTAACTATAAATCAAAGACAGACCGGCTCACAGCATTCTCCTTTTTTTCCTCACCTGACTAAGGCTCCTGTCTTGGAGCAGTGGAAGTCCCTTTTAAGGGCCCTTTCACACTGGGGTGGATGGCAGGCGCTATTGCGCTAATAATAGCGCCTGCAAACCGACCCGGAGGTGCCGCTGCTTTGATTCCAGTGTGAGAGCCCCGAGGGCTTTCACACTGGAGCGGTGCGCTAGCAGGACTGGAAAAAAAGTCCTGCTGGCAGCATCTTCGGAGCGGTGAGGGAGCGAAGTGTATACCGCTCCTTCACCACTCCTGCCCATTGAAATCAATGGGACAGCGTGGCTTTACCGCCAGCAAAGCGCCTCTGCAGAGGCGCTTTGCGGTGGTTTTTAACCCTTTCTCGTGGGGGGTAAAACCGACAGTAAAGCGCCGCTTACAATAGCGGCACTTTGCCGCCGACCCCGCCCCAGTGTGGGAGGGCCCTAAGGGGGCACTGATCCAGGGTGTGCCTGTGCAAAGTTTTATGCACACACCTGGAGGGAAAACTTTCAGGATCAGTGGGCCATATCAGCTATATTGGTGTGACATTGGCGGAAGTTTAAGGGAGGTCCGCCTTTCTGGTACAATAATTTTTATTGAAAAAGTATAACATGACAAACTCACCCATGCAGGAGCATAATTCAATGAGCATACCGATCATACAAAATTGACAGGTGGGAAGTCCACCTTACAATCTCTTCCAGTCAGCCAGGCTACCAGAGTTGATGGGAAAGTCAAAAATTCTGTTCCCGTTTGTAACTGGATAGAAAAAAAAAAAAAGAGCAATCGTGGAGGTTCCAGTTACCCATGGGAGATGAGGATTCGGTTCACCTCTGTTCCTAGCAAAAATTAAAAATTAAAACCAGGTAATCTGTGCCCAGTGCTAAAGTTTAAAAAAAAAAAAAAAAAAAAAAAGCAGCACAGGAAGTTAGTTGTGCAACATGGAAAACCTCCAATCAATTATAATATTCATAAATCTGGGAGACTGGATTCTCCTGTAGGTTTATCAGACACCTACTTGTCCCAATTCATCCTCAAGGGACTTTCTATCCTCTGATAGAGAAAGCCAAAAGTACTTTGGGAGTGAAGTCTCTTCCAGCAGAACAGTGCCGGAGTATCCTTGGCTCTTCGTAACTGACCAATTATTCTCAAATAATTAACAATGAGTCTATCAAAGACTCATTTCTATCCTACAGAATTGACTACACTCTGCAAACCCTAAAGACCGTATTTCTGGTTGCTACAACCTCTGTGAAGAAGGATGTCAGAACTACAGGCTTTGCACTCACGGAGCCTCACTTAACATTATACCCGGACAGAACAGAATAGTCCTAAAACTCCAGACTGCTTTTATCCATGGGGTGTCTTTCTCCTTCCAGTTTAACCAGAAAGTCAATTTCCCGTCTTTCTTGGTTGAGTGGGAACCACATCTTCTGTAGGTTGAGCTAACGCTGGTGACCTGCTTGGCAGCTACCCTTTCATTCAGGAAAGCTGAAATATGTACTTGGTTCCAGCATGGCTTAAGGAGGGGGCAGTCAGCATCAACGCGTTCGGTCACCTCCTAGATTGTTAAGACAATTAAAAGAGCCTACTCTTCAAGGCCTTCCTGTTTTGGAGGTCTTAAGAGCACATTTAACTAGGGCAGTGCCAGCTCTGTGGACAGCTCAGCACTGAGTGTCTCCTGAGGTTATTTGCTAGTCAGCGATATGGTCCTCCCAGTTCACCTTTATTACACTTTTATAGGTGAACCCGGCTCGCAACAGTAAAATTTTGAAAAATTCATGGTGCATACTTGCGCTACTGATGATTACAAAATTTTTCTTGCACCCTCCCGTATGGCGAGTTAGTCCCCATATGTATGCTGCCATGATGCACCAGGAAAACGGAAAATTGTATACTCACCTTTCCGTAATTTTCCTTTTCTGGTGCATCTTCATGGCAGCATACAGATACCCACCCAAATAGTGAGAGTTACAGAGAATGCTGTGAGCCGGTCTGTCTTTGATTTATAGTTAACCAGTCCTATCATGTTGTGGGGCGGAGTCACAACCCATATGTATGCTGCCATGAAGATGCACCAGGAAAGGAAAATTACGGAAAGGTGAATATACAATTTTCTAGTGCAAGAATCTTCCGTTACGTCACTGGCCACTTGTTGAAAGCTTTTATTTTCACTATCTTCACTATCATTGCAAATTTTGCTAGTTTTTTAACAGCAGCAGTTTCTTTAGCCTTCTCTTTTACTGATTTCCAACTTTGTGCTTGCTGAGAAACACCATCATCCTCTTACGTAGGGGCTGCAGCATTTAAAACCCCCGTGCTTCTTTTTTTGATAATTTTGCAATTTTATTACCAGCTTTCCTTTCCATGTCTCCTGTTCCTTTTTATCTTTCTTTCTTTTCTCTCTCCCCTTTATAGTTATTTGTTTAATTATCTGTTGCCTGATTTATATTGTGGTTGATCTGTTGCTTTGCAGCTAAGCTTTCCACAAAAAGTTTTTCCTTTTCTTTTCTCTTCCTTTTGTTTTCCTCCTTATTACTTGCTTCCTCTCTCCCCTCCTTTAATTTACCATATTTATTTTTCACCAGAAGACCATAGATATTATTACAATCAACTAACTAAAAATATCAAGTCTTTCTATAGTTTGAAAAAAGACCCTTTTCAGCAATCTCTAATAGACCATGCAATACAATGTCAAAGATACTCAATATGTGACCCTTATTCTCCATTAAACTATCAATTAACTGCATCACAAAGACACTCATTATTGAAAGGATGGACTAAGGAATTTCCAGAAGAGGCGTTTGATTATAAACTTCTCGGAGGGTATCCAAAAATTTGCAGTTTAATGACTAGTGAAAATTGGAGGGAAACACAATTCAAGCTACTATATTAAGCTTTCATGCCCTTCTTGATTGATAAATCGGATCTCTCTGTCTCAACTTGTTCTTGGTGTGGCACCATACAACCCACACTACTTCATAGAATGTGGAGCTGTGCCAAGATATCTACCTTCTGGGACCAAATTCTAAACTATCTACATACTATATTGAGGATATAAATTGACAAGGATCCTACGATCAGCCTTTTTGGATGTTTTGGCCCTTCCTTAACACCAGTTACAATACCATCATGGTCTTCACTATGTTTCTTGACGGCTCTCAGAACTATGTTAAAATCTTGGACATCACTTACTGATCCCAAATTAACTACAGTGAAAAAGGACCTGAAATCCTTGCTGTATATTGAAAAACTGGACACATTAACACAAGCTCTTAACTCTACAAAAAGTTTCTTAAACCGATGGCAAAGATTTATGGAACTCTCATTTTTAAACTCGGAAATATCCCAACTGATGACACCATTTCTTTATACTGAAATGTACATTAAAACAAATATGAACAATTCTCTAGGAAGACTAAGAATTGTACCAAGTGATTCCTAGTATCAACATTTTTTCTCCACCAAGTGTTTGCGGAAATTCTAAGAATCTTTAACATAGTGAACCACAATACTATGGACGAACAACTATTACTATTACTTTATATTATTACTAATATACAGGATTTTTCTGTGTTATCTTATTTTATTTTATTTCTGTTTTCATTCTTTGTTATTTTTTCTTTTTTTTCCTTGTTTTATATTTTATTGTAGATCTTCTATACAGATTAATTGATTATATTAACAGTTAAATCCAAATTGTTTATACATGCTTCCACTATAAATGAATAATTTGGTAATATTTACATGTTTACATATACATTAATGTGATTAAAATTGCATGATATCAACGCCGTAAAACATTGGTAGTGGGTTAGATACAAGCTATGTGGGTGAGATACAAGCTCACTCCATGGACAGCAAAAATATCAAAAAAGCAAATACTGGAGGACACAATACCAAATGTTTTACTGGATTAAAATTACAAAACTCATGCTCACCTACTTACTTGAGAAGGTAGTTATTCTTGAATTGGTTAGCGAAAAAAGGAAGATAGACCATTAAAGAAACCAATGGACATCAAAAAATGTAACATCAGGTAGAATTTGAAACAGCTAAAGCGAATCAGTAACAAAAGAAAAAAAGAAGAAGAAAGATAGGCCATAGATTCGCTAATAGTCAGACACCTGAACAGACAACATCATCATGGTAGATCATTGTAGTTAAGTAGTCTTATGATATCATTTATTCTAGTACAAAGCTTTAAAACTATGGGGTAAAAATACCGGTAATTGCAAGAGATAACCTTCGATCCCCAGAAAGTCAGTCAAATAGTTTGGCAAAGTTTAGGAATTTCTATGTTTTTTCAGCAAATGACTTGGTGATAAGGACATAAAAAGAGAGAAGGGCGCACCAGCCATGTGCATTATCTTTTGTAAAACATTTATTAAATAAAACGATAAATCGTTTTATTTAATAAATGTTTTACAAAAGATAATGCACATGGCTGGTGCGCCCTTCTCTCTTTTTATGTCTTTGTCTGCTAGGAATCCCCATCCTTGAGGGCAGCAAGGCCAGTGTATTCCTTCTTATTGGGTCGACCACTTGTGCGCAGGAGTCATTTTCTGTTTTTATATGACTTGGTGATAAGCCATTGGTAAAACCTTGCTACCTACTTCAAGCTCAATTAGTTTACATAAATGTGTTTGATAGGTGAAAAAACACATTTCTGAGAGCTTGATCTGATCATGTACAAATATGTTACTGGCTGTGGGTAGCTTTAACTTTACTGTTGTAATGGAAATTTGTAAGTCCTGTATATAATTGTATTCCATTTTGTATGTATTGCACAATGCCCTCACTGTACACACAGTACTAATAATGTTTTCAGTACATGTGTACATTCTTTGAGTCCTGATTAGAATTGGCCTGCCTATGTAATGCCCCTTGTTACCATAAATGTACAATTGTAATATTAATGTGATACCTACGTAATCATTTGTATAAAAACCTTCAATTGTGTCATAATAAAGCAGAACAGTTATTTGGAAAGATGCTGAACGTATCTTTTGTGTCTGTTCCCTACTACAGTAGTTATTATTAATTTGGAACCACTAATCAATATGAGGATAGGAGTTGCCTATCATCAATTTAACCAAGTCAGCATGGCAAGCTTTGCCTAGGAGGGGATTCCAGGTGACCCTGATTATCTGAGACGAGGAGCTTGAGACGATTCGGGAATTTCTGATAATCAGCCGGCTGAGGTAAGCCTTTTGCTTACATTTGAGTTATCAGACTTCCTTGATCGGTAAGGCATTTTTGGGACAAAGGGTACCTATTTTGCTCCCCTTAATCGAACTGTATTGATTGGTGGTTATATGTTATGTTGTTCCTGTCCATTGTCCATCGGAGTGTTATAGATAAGAAAGGGAAGAATAGTGCTGTTCACAGGTATATGTAGTACATCTGCTAGATAAAGTAGTTTAGAGGCAAGAGGGTATAGGCAAACGTAGAGAAGACTGGCCAGTCATTATGGGTATTAAATTAAGTAAGGGAATGAAGGGTAAGAGACCCTCAAAAATGCCCAGTGCAAGAGGAGTGCTATATATGAACCGCCTATACTGAGCCCCTTGATTAATGGTTAAAGTGGGCAGGGATCCACAATGGGTAACTGGGTAACTGGGTTACCACCAAAGTCCACAGGGACTAAGAATCATGCAGAGTAAACAGCTAGAGAAACAGCTATCTATGTGAGCAGGATGGATCAAGGGTGACATTAACACTAGACAGAAAGGGACATTTGCATGTTAAGTTGTGGGATGAATTTGGGGTCAGGCACTACAACTAGTAAAGTCAGAAACAGAGAAATGAGAATTAAAACAGAATACTTTATATGTTGTCAGAGAGGGAAGATGGGATGAGCACTGCCCGTCTGATCATAGAAGCTAGATATAAAGGATATCTTACCAAAATAAAAGAAAGTGAGAGAATGATCTGCATGTGTAGTGTACAAATGGGATAATGTAAGCAATTTTAGAGAGATATTCGTGTATGTGTGAATGCTGGGAGCTTTAGTTCTACCCCTTGTGTGTGTCATGTACGCAGATGTGACCCCCTCCTTTGTGCTCTTATGAAAGAATGTGGCGGGGATGAGAGGTCAGTGATAAGCTGGAAGGACACCATGCCAATTCCATTTTTTTAGACAAAACATTTATAACAAAATGTGCTGGGTTAACGAATCTAATGATAAGCAATGTGATCACAATTATTTTGAATCTGTTTTCCAAACATGGTAAAATGAAGGTTACATTTAACCGTGTATTACACAAATTGAATATCCCTTGATAGTGCAAACAGTGCATTTAAAAAAGGGAAATTAAGTAAAATTAAATAATAATGAGTATTAATTTCTAATATGAGTTTAACAATTTTATTAATAATATAGATATATTGAAACTGGTTTAGACAACCTTTGGTTGGAAATGAAATCCAGGTTATTGGGGAAATTTGTAAAAATTGGATTAGTTTAGATTAAGATAACAATTTTGTAATTTTACATTTATACAATAAGCCCTTATTGAGAGAAAAAAAAAGATTAAGATGAGGTTGTTATTTGGAATACAGCTGCCATAATATTTAACAAAGCCAAGATGGATGGGATACATAAGAAGGTTTTCTACAAAAATTACATTTTAAGGTTCTTGATAATAACTTAATGTGCGGTCCGTGATGTGAGAGTTATAATAAATACAATTTAAATATAACAGACCCATTTATATCAAGTCCACACACCCTGTTAGGATAGATGCCACCTGCAGCCAGTTGTTTTATAGTTTTTGATGCTTTCTGGTCCATCACACAGATTGTTGATCCTTTTGTTTATATTTATTTTTATTTTTGAAATCCAAAGCAGAATGTGTGGATTGTGAAATGATGTGCCCCTTTTCATTGTAAGTACAGTGGTATAAGCAGAAGAATATTTTGGATTTATGGAGATCTCTCAATGACCACAGGATATTGTTATAATATTGCCAGGAAAAAGTTGTCTTTTGAAGCATGAAACTGGAGTTCTTACACAAACAGGTGATAGAAAACAAGCCATTGTAATATATTTATGCAAGCTGGACCCAGTAATGAAGGGTTCATCCCGACATATCAGAGCTGTAGCTTTATGCAAAGGTGCTATTAGACAAAGTTAGATATTGTTTTGGTCAAACATTTAATTTTTAATGGTGCGACATTCTGCACAGCAAATATACAGCTAACTAAATGTTTGTCTAATGAAAGGTTTAAAATATGAGTTTGTTTATGTACAAATCTAACAATGAAAAATGCGTACATTTGAATCCAGACACCTTATTGCCTCTATTGGAGGAGGCTGGAGACAAAGGAAGACACATGTGTTAAATTGATGGTGGAGGAATCAGCTGCTGTGAGCCCAGTGCAGGACACCCTCCCTGAAGACCCAGGTATTACATTTTTTGTAGATTTGAGTATGCAGTTTATCACCCAGAAGGATATTCTGTATTCAAAGTCATTGGAGTCTTTTTCTCCAGCTCAAGAAGCAGAGCTCCATGTTTTAGCAAAGCCTGTGAGCTATAAAAAGAATGTATATTTATATAGATAGTCGAGATATAGAGAGCTTTTGGTTCCATTTGAAGGGCCAGAAGTTTGTTTTTACTTCGGCAGGTAAACCAATCAAGCATGCCAAGTTAGTTTGATTGGCTGTTTTCAGCCTTCCAGGTTCTTGCTGAGCCATATTAACTTTCACACATGGAAGCAGACCAGGTGACTAAGGATGCTGCATTTACAGCCCCGGACACTTGATGGGTCTGTGCAACTCACAGATTTCACCCTAGTTCTGGCCCAGTATAGCTGGGATTAATAATTCAACTTTACGGACCCCAGAACGAGAAGAACAAGTGGTCCACAGGGGGCAACTTCTTATGAAACAGGACTTTGGAAAAGGTGATCATTTATGTCTGCCAGCCACTCTTTTCCCTCCAGCTTGACACATGGACCATGTCATCAGTCACAAGCAGTTATGGCTGCCTTAGTAAATGAACATGGGATAGAGCCAGGGTTCTCCACAGTTGTTTTTATAACTTACCACTTCTTGTTTTACCTGTTACCAAAGGTGTTACCAAAAGCTGAACATCCCTTCCAGAGATTACAAAAAAAAAAGATATATCCAGATGCCCAAGTCAGGATCTTACGAGTATGCATTTTGTCTGTATGCACATTTTTTTTGGATGTCCAGTGGCAAATGCTACTGCAAAGGCCACAGTAAAATGTGTTATCAGAAGTAGTTTGTAAGTACAGAGGGCAGAAAGTACAGAGAGTAACAGAGGAAATCATTTTTATAGCAGAGTCCTTACTAGAAGTTTTGAGGTTTTATTTTTACACTCCCTACTGTCTACAATGTAGTGGACAAAGTAGAGTAAGAAACTATAAAACTTTTGCCTGAATGTTTTCTTATATTTTATCAAGCCCCTAAGGGGATGTTGGACTCTCTCCCTATGGGATTTGGCTTGGAATTGTGTTACTCAAAACTCATTTATGTGTTTTCTCCCCAATTCCAGATCCTAAAAGTTTGGAAGGATCTAAAACTAAAGCCAGGTGACTTGTGGGTTGTTAAGAGACATTTATATATAAGGAAATGTTTGGAGACTCAATACAGCATCTATTTCATGTACAGTTTTTGCAAAACTTGAAGGAAAAGTCACCTTGATCCACACCAGACACTGCAAAAATGACTAAATTAAAGAGATCTCTGTTTGATTTGTTTCCCTCTTGTGATCACAGTCTAGGGTACTTTTTGATTCAATTACTTTAAATGTAAGGGATATATATATTTGAAAAGTAGTTTAGCCGTGTTGAAGTCATATTTGTCTTTTGCACGTCTTCCATTTTATGTAGAATTGTCTGTGTTTACATATGCTGATAAGTCAGCATGCCCACAATTCAGCTAGAAGGCCATTCTGGCCACAGGAGTGTACAGCCAGTACTCTGTAAATATGTCTTATCAATCATTTGTTTTTCACAATGAAAAGTCATTTTGTAATGAAAAAGTTGCTCAGCTATTATTTTCTCCACAATGGAGTTTTTTTGCCTCTTTGGCCAGGACTACCTCCACCTAAGCGTGTGGAGGTTCCAGGTTAAAGGTGATAGCAGGTATGGTTAGTGATCAAAATATTGATCAAAAGAGGGGAGACTGTAATGGAAATTTGTAAGTTCTGTATATAATTGTATTCTATTTTGTATGTATTGCACAATGCCCTCAATGTGCACACAGTTCTAATAATGTTTTCAGTACATGTTTACATTCTTTCGAGTCCTGATTAGAATTGGCCTGCCTATGTAACGCCCCTTGTTACCATAAATGTACAATTGTAATATTAATGTGATACCTACGTAATCATGTGTATAAAAACCTTCAATTGCGTCATAATAAAGCAGAACAATTATTTGGAAAGATGCTGAGCGTATCTTTTGTGTCTGTCCCCTACTGCAGTAGTTATTATTAATTTGGAACCACTAATCAATATGAGGATAGGAGTTGCCTATCATCAATTTAACCAAGTCAGCAGTATTTGAAAACATTATTCCTAAAATTATAGTGATATAGTAAGAAAGTCATAAAAAATAAATCTACAAAGTAAACCAAAATAATTGTAGGTAAAATTGGCCTTTTTGCATTTTCGGACTTGTAACGTGTTCATTGTGGCCAAATACTTTCTGAGCAATCCCAATCGGTTAGTTAGAAAATCCTCCTGCAGTTCATGAAACAGCCTTGTTTCCTGAAAGTTGAACAAGCAGTAGAATCTGTAGTAGGTTCTGTAGTAAAATGTGGACACGTTATTTACCTAAAATACTTCTAAGTCCATGCTTTGTAAATATCTAGATAAAAGAAGCTGATGATTATAATGACAGACTTACATAGAATGTAAAATTATGCTTCTAAAAATGATAGGTTGAGAATATTGCCTTTTAGTAAAGTGTGACTCGTATATCTATATTACACTTTCACAGGCTATTTCATACATACCGGTAAACATTATAGCTGTTTAAAACCAGTGAGCTACACAACACTGTAGTTTCTGCTATGCATTTAAAGAGGACTATTCTACATAAAAGTATTTGCCGCTCTCTAGCATTTTAGCTTTTTTTAAACCAAATTACACAAATCCAATTTTAAAATATTTTAGCATTTTCATTAATGTTGGCACATTTGCACAACGTAAGACTTTGATAAATTTCATTATAGCAAAGATGGCTTCAGCAAAATGGCTGCCCAGGACCTCTGTTATAGGATAAGGTTTTGACAGTATTCAACATGTCAGCAATTATTTTGTTTTGCTGAACTCTACAAGTGACTAGCTGTTAACAAATACGCTATGTGCCAAGGTTGATGAAAGGGCTTAATTACCTCCTTTAGCGCTTATGCTGCAAAATAGTTTTATTGACACAACTAAAACATAAAATCACTACAAAATGTCTAATTGCAGCAGGGAATTAAGTGGCATGATTCAGTGCAACTTTTTCTTTAAGATAATTCAGTATATTTGTTCCTTCATTAGCTGAACCCACATTTTAAGTTTCATGAAGAAAAGTTGATTTCAGCATATAGTGTTAGGAAGGGGATGACCTTTCCATTTTCAAAATTCAGATACTTGCACTTCTTTTCTAATGGGTGCCAATTTAATGACACATTTCTGGTTATATGGACATTTTTCCTAAAAATAGTGGGAGAAGGTAATCTGGGATTTGGATGTCTGGACCTGGTTCAGCACTACATCAGTCAAAACTCTTTTTTTTTCTGTTTCGATAAAGTGGGTAAGGATTGCAATGTCAGCTAGCTGTTTCCCTCACTTCATTTATCCTTATTGTAACACAGCTAAAACACATCAAAATTAGCCTAAAAATATAAAAATTTGAATGAGCCATAATGAATATACCAAAAAACACTGTCTTTATATGAAAATGTTAGCAATGTTTGTTTCTCCCCAGGCAATAGTGTTGGGTGAGTTTGGGCTGAACATTGGCTGTTTGCCCCATTCGTCCAACACCCTAATTTGCAGGGTGTTCGCCTCGCACTGCACGCTGCACAGCTTTGCCCAATCAGGGTGCAGTATAAGCTGGTTGTTAAGGAGCGGGGTCGGGAAGCCGGCCGCAGCATACTTAACAACCGATGGATTTTAAGGGGAACCCAACAACAATATTAAAAAAACCTTTGTGACGTCCCCCCAAAATCCATACCAGACCCTTATCCGGACATGCAGCCTGGCAGATCAGGAAAGGGGGGGCGAGTGAGCACTCCCCTCCTAAACCATACCAGGCCACATGCCCTCAACATGGGGGGGTGGGTGCTTTGGGGCAGGGGGGCACCGCCCCCTTGTGATGTCACTGACCAAGCATGCATCGGTTTGTGATGTCACAAGGGGGGCAGTGCCACCAGCTGACATCGCCAGTTGGCCCCACCATTACCTAATAATAAGAACTGTCAAATGGCAAAGCCTGCAGTAGGCGGTCAGCCTTCATGGACGGCAGGAGTGTTTTTTTTTTTCTTTTTCATATGAGGTGGGCAGCGGGATTGAAGATGGATTTACATCGGGGGACACTGTTTTTTTATTTTTTAATTAAGGAATTGTCAAAAATGGTCTCTGTCTTTTTATCACTTTTAGACACTTTTTTGTACCCCATACTCATTCACATAGGGAGGGACAGGGATCTGGGGGCTCTCTTGTTAAAGGGGGCTTCCAGATTCTGATACGCCCCCAGTCCGCATACCCCCACAACCACACCCCAGGGTTGTGGGGAAGAGACCCTTGTCCCCAGCAACATGAGGACAAGGTGTTCTGGGGGGTCAGAGCCAGAGCCCCCCTGCCCCAATCACTCACCCCCTCATTTTGAGGGCATGTAGCCTGGTATGGTTTGGGAGGGGGGCACTCGCTCATCTCTCCCCCTTTCCTGACCTGCCAGGCTGCATGCTCGCATAAGGGTCTGGTAAGTATTTAGGGTAGGGAACCTCACACTATTTTTTTCTTTTTTTTTTTTTCAATAGCTGTGTGTCGGCAATTGCAACCCACAAGTCAATTTAACTGTGTTTTGACTCATTTTTTTCTTTAGAAATGTAATTTTTGCTGCAGCATGTTCTATGCATGCTACAGATGTGCCACCTCACAGGCAGACTAATGGGACACCCCAGGCACTATATTTAAAGGAATTTTTAATTTTCATTGTTGCACTTTAAGCATCATTAAAATCACTGCTCCCGAAACAATGATTGTTTTTAAAACATTTAAAAACGACCCTTTTATGGCCAATTACTTGCATATAAGCCTTCAAAATGGGCATTCCCATAGACTTCAATAGGGTTCGCTGTTCGAGTTAGATTTTTTCTAGGGCGTGTTCAGCCCATCTCTACCAGGCAATAATGGGGTGGTATACACATGGCAGCTACATTCATATAGATTTGTTACATCAAAAGCAGTTGTTGATTATAGAAGCTAAAAGGCAATAGCAGTACATCCAGATGGGTGATGGATTTGAGCATATTTCTGGCTTGATACTCATGGTTCAGGCAAAATGTTTGATTTTTGAACTGCTGCATGCCTGGAAAATGTTTGCAATTATTGTTTAGACATGGCAACAGATTTTCCACAATTGACATATTTAATGTTAAAAAAAACAAAGCACACCAAACTTAGTGGCCAATTTAAAAAAACATTTGCTGTGCGAATGGCTCAAGCATTTACACAGCCATCATACATTATTACCATAATTTGCCTAATATGTTTATTCCCTATGATTGCCAGCTCCATCTGGTGGTCATAATTGGTGGTATTTTCCTGGCCCACCTTACTTCAGCACACCACGGGTTAACATCTCCTTCGGAAACCCCACATGACCACCTGTTCCTAGCTGAATAAAAGACAGCCCTTCCCCCAACTAAGATGTTCTTCGTTTTTGGTCTGCTCCAGGCTACCTGTTGTGTGCAGTTTGTAAGTAATTTGTTTGCTGCATACCCCCTGCTGAACCTGCCCCTCCATGTTCAGCCTCTCATGGAGTTGGAAGACCCTGAATGCTGAAGTTAAAAAAAAAAAAACAGTTTTAAAATCTGGGTGCCTTTTTGTACCAAGACCGCAGACAAAATAATGCTTAAACAGCATATATTGTACAGGTGTGGTATTATAAGAGCTCTGCAATGTTATCATTACCTCTCCTTTTGGGTTTTTTTCCTGTCTTTATGTGCAGTGCACCACACTGCTCTCCTGGCTTTATTGTCAGTCTGAGAGTGGCTGTGTATGGTGTCACAGGGTGCAGGGAGATGGGCAGCACAGGATGGGAACTGCCAGACGCCATGCAATAGTGTATATGATCTTGGAGGTCTGCAGTTGTGAGGGCTTCTCTCCCTCTCTCTCAGCAGTTCTGCCAGGTAAAGGTATCTGTCTCTGGATGTGCTGGCCTGGCTCCATTGCTATGCTGTGTACTCCTGTGGGTTTGACAGCCTGACTGTTTTTTTTGTCTCAGACTCTAAGTCCCCATACACACTATGCAACTTTTGTCTGATTTCCTGTGGATTTAGCAGGACCATGTGGTGCAGGGGCCTACCTGATTGCATGCAGATTGAGACTCTTAGGTTTGGCCTCTTATTAAGTGGTTTTGGTGAATCTGAGGGAAGAAGTCTGGAGAAGATTGTATAGTGTGTATCCAGCTTAACTGTGTCTGATGTCTGCCTTTGCAAATGCTGCCTAAAGCTCACCTGATGCTTGGGTGAATGAAGGCAGATGGCTCTTAAAGAGACAGGGTAAGATGTTCTTTGGTGAGAGGTAATATGCTTTTTTGTGCAAGTATGAGCTTGCCACACCTGTTAGGGGCACAGAAGATTAGCAAAGGTAGGAGGGGGCAACGTAGGACATGGTTATTAAAAGAGTGTCCAAGGAGATTATGCAGATTAAGGTGTTTTGCATTATTTTAGGAGCAGAAACCCTGAATGCAAATGCTCCAAAAATACATAAGACCCACCAACAATCATCTTATCCTGACCAGGATGACGGCACCCAACAGATTGTCACGTTCATTAATGTAAACCTGCCATACACCCAGTGAAGTGAACAGCCTCAGATGATACACAGGGATGAAACAAATCTCCATATAAGTTTCTACATGCATATCTGCTGTCTTCACATTTATATACTGTTTAGAAAGTGCAGATCATGTTAGGAAATTTTCTCTTCCTGGTTAACACAGAGTATGATGTCTGGACATACAGCTAAGATAGCTAAAATTGCTGATTGGAGGAAAGGCACACACCCCCTCTTATCATAGGCAGAGACTCTCAGAGGTGTTTTGTAACAGGGCCAGCTGCCTGCTAATCTATTTATAGCAACCTTCCCGGACAGAAATTTCAGCCTGCTTTTTCTGATGTGTCCGAGAATTTGTCAGGAGTTATCAGGCTGATAACCGACGAACGGGTCAGGAGAGAGCTATGGGACTTACCTCTTTGAAGAGGCATAGCAAAACACTGCAGATATATGTGCCCAGCTCAAGTTTCATGAATTGGGCTCACATCCACTTTAGGCAGCTCGTCAATACACTCTAATGGAGTTATTTCCACCTACCCTGTGAAAGGACAGGATCCAGGAATTTGGCACATGCGTTTATGTCAGCATGATAGAAAATGCCTCACCCAGCTCAGGGTGCATTTTGGGCCTGCATGCAGTAGCAGAGAGATGAAATTGCACAGGTTGCCTCACAAGGATGTGGTTGTGCAAAAATGCTATGCCCTATTATGGCGCCTATTGCAGAAAGTATCCTGCAAATATCCACAAGCAACATCCACAATGATAGAGTGTAAAGTGCTCATTGATGAAGGATGACATTTTCCCATATGGCAGAACGTTAATCGCTCGTTGATGAAGGATGACAGAGACCTCGTCAGAAGACCAATTTACAGTAACAGGTTCTCTAAGCTTTATCCATATAAGATGGCTGATGTATGTTTATGCACTGCACTTCCAGGAGCAAGTGTCTTTGCCTTTTTATAACTCAGTTGCCTTCAGAGATCCTATGGATGAGAAAGTGGACATGTGCACACCAGATGCAGTCCAGTGCATCTTTATCCTGCATCAAGAACGCATGGACAGTGTTTGACTTTGATTCCAATTACATAGTTCACACCAGTACAGCACATTCTAGTGTAGTCAACAAAAGTAGAATGTTGCATTGTTTCTGTATGGAACACATCTAGAGAGCAGCAAAACACATTGAGAATGCATCAAAAACACTCATGCAGTAACACATCTGGAACACAGAAATTGTGGTGATCTGGCATCAGGCTTGCACAGAATCTATACAGTGACAGATTTTGCCTGTCAACCAGCAATAGTGTTAACTTCGATATATGAACTTTAGAAATGCCATTTCATTCAACACTGGAAACTGCAAGCTTTGGCACAGTTCCTGGAAAGATTGGAACCTGGCAACTGACTTTTGTTGGATGCTTTCATAGACTTAGTATAAGCGCTGGTGCACCCAGTCACTGCTATGAGAGCATGGTGGTTATGCCACTGGAGGGCAGGTGGAACTTCTACACAAGCCTTCAACATTTCCTATAATGGGATGTTATTTTTTGACCAAACACTGAACAACGCAATTAAGCAATTAAGCAAATGACAGGAGGGGAAAAAAAAGTCTGGCCTCAGACTAGTAAGAGGAACCGCCATCCTTCACTCAAGCCTACTGAACTTTAGAGGTGCAGGAGGCAAAATCTTTTAGGACAGGTTACAAATTTCATGGATCACAGTGGAAGTGTCTTAAAATTACTTTTAACATGAAATCAAGTCCAGCGCAAGCTGCTAAGATGGCTGAAAGGTCTTTTTGAAGGTGCGTCCAACCAGCCTCTTCCAGTTGGGGCCAGGGGGCCCCTGAGTAAAGTTGATGATTGTAACCACCTTCTGGAGGGTTTGGATGACAATCCTCAAGACCAGTGGGTCCAGAAGACAGGTGGGAGTACAATGGAGAATTCCAGACCTGAGCACTGAATCCATTTAATTTATGTCCAACAGATCTCAGAAGAGAAAATGTTGGCAAGATTTTTATACTGCTACAAAGCCATCATGCCAGTGATACCGAAAACATGGAATCATCTGGGGGCTGTTCTGCCCAGTTTTTTCTAGTACCTAAGGCAGGAGCCTTCTGGCTTGTTTCAGTTTGAAGGAATCAAATGTGTTCATATACGCCAATCGGTTCAAGATGGAGTCCATGCAGACAGTCACAGGGACAGTTCAGCAGGAGGACCAGTTGGTATCAATCGACCGGCTGACTCATACTTCAATGTACCGATCAATGCCGAGCACCAGAGGCATGTGAGATTTGCAGTGGCCAGATGTCACTTCCAGTTCAGGTGTCTGCCTTTTACAGATTTGGCACAGCCCCAGGAATCTTTTTGAAGATCTTGTTAGCAGTGGTGGTACCTTGTGCTAGGTGGCACATGAGGGCATTTCAATTTGCCTTCTTTAGCCTATGAGCTGGGCTGTCTATGGATCAGAAAATCTTTGTGCCTATACAAATTCAACAAGAACTGGAATTTTGGGCATCGCCACTGTGCTTCTTTCGGAGGCATGCCTCTCAGCCCAGTAGATAGGATGATTCTGAAGCCAGATGCCAGTCTCTGGGGCTGGGGCTGGGGAGTCCACAATCTGAAGAAAACAGGTGCAGGGCCATTGGAAAACGGTGAAGCACAGAGTCCCCAGGAATATTGAATGGAAGGAAGCCTTTTTTAGCATTGCAAGCCTTTCAGGATCTTTGAGGGGGCCTGAGTTGACAACAAGATGGTAGAAGGCTACATTGCCTGACAAGGGGACACCAAGTTGTTTCTTGTTACATCTTGCAAAGAAACTTTACGTGGGGCAGAGAACCACTTAGTCAGTTAAGGTTGGTCTTCTTACCAGGGAAACAAAATCAATTATTGGTTCAGTTATGTTAATATTGGCCCTATGGTGTGTTCCAGCAGTAGTTCTCAGGGAGACTTCACTGAACATGCAGCTTCTGATATTTGCAACAGGATACCAATGCAAAGACTCCGTCATACAAGGTTCAGGGTGCCATGGAATTTTCTGTTTAATTTTTGTCTCTGATCAAATTAAATCTTTATGGCAAGGTCAGTAACAGCAGCCCGAGCCAATTAGACTACTTTTAATAGCCTGGCTTTGGAATAGGCTACATTGGAGGTGCAGGGATTCTCATCGGAGGTTGTTCAGGTTTTGGTGACCAGAAGATCATCCATGAACGCTACATAGGAGAGGATATGAAAGAAGTTTGTTTTGTTTGCTCAGCAAAGCTTTCTCTCCTATGTTCCCTGCTCTAGCCAATATCCTTAACATTTTACAGTCAGTGCTAGAGGTTGGTCTGGCATACAACTCCATTTAAGGGATTTCCACTTTATCTTTTCACAGGCTGCAGATGGGTGCAAAAGCCAGTGACCAGATGCTTCTTCCAGATAACAATCTATATATGACCTTGAGGAAAATCCTTTTTCCCTCTGTGGGACTTAGGCTTGGATCTGAGAGCACCCTTTGCTCCAATAGCTTTCATTTCCATTGAAGTACCTCATGGCAAAATTAGTTATCCTGACAACTACTTCAGACAGAAGGATATAGAAGATTGCAACACTTTCCTGCAAGGGCCCCTTGATGTCATTTTCTTTTTTTCCAGAGATAGGCATACCACATCAATCTCCAAAGTTTAATTTTAAAGTGGTATACAGTTTCCAGAAGAACTGGGAAGTAGTCCCTGATTTTTCACACAAGAGTCACTAAGTGCACAGCAGGGGGACTTCAGTTTCTTACACATGGTCGAGTTACTAACAATGTACTTGGTCAAAAGAGGAAAGTGTACAATCTTTTCATTTAGCCATCAGGCCCTTAGAAGTCAACCTTACAAACTAGATATGTGACCAGCATGTTTGGGACCAGAGAGATCAATTTTTTATGGCTTTAGCAGCTTTTCTTTAAATGTCAGTGTCTCTCTTCATTTGTTCTCTCCCACCCTATATTAGCTTTGGTATATCCCGTGGTGTGCTGATGTGAGGTGGGCCAGGAAAATGGAAAAATGTTTTAAATACTTACCGTAATTTTCCTTTCCTGGCCCATTCACATGTCAGCACAGGATTCCCTCCCTAGTGGCCTATCGCAGGTTAGGTTATTGAACATCTTAGTTAGGGGAAGGGCTGTCTTTTATTCAGCTAGGAACAGGTGGTCATGTGGGGTTCCGAAGGAGATGTTAACCCGTGGTGTGCTGACGTGAGAATGGGCCAGGAAAGGAAAATTACGGTAAATATTTGATAACAATTTTCCATTTTTCTTATTGTGGTATTTTCATGATGGCTAAATGCTTAGGATGTTCACGTTCCTTTTTTTTTTTTTTTTTTTAAATAGAACCCTTTAAGTATACAGTGGATTGTGTTTTTTTTGCTTCTACAATCTCCTTTTGTTTCACAAATACTAGGTCCAATATATGAATTCATCAATAAAGAGACAAATTCTAAGCCAAACAATTAGTCCTAGCATTCAGACCCTAAGATCTACAAAAGTTTGCTTATATTTTGACACTGCCAGTGCATTCAGGAGCAGCAACATCTGATTCACCTAAATGCCTGTAAATGCATCTAAACGCGCTTATGCACTAGGCGCGTCTAGCACTTGAGGCTCTTAAACACACCTAAATGCATTGCAAAAACAAGGCTTTAGTTGCTTTTTTTAATGCTGATTTTCTCCTGCCAGGAGAAAGGCATTATGAAGAGCTGGGCAAGCACCTTAAGCTCACAGCTGGTCCAGAGGGCAGCCTAGTTGTACATTGTACATCTATTAATATTTTTTACAGACCTTCTGTTAGCATGAAGAGGTGAGGTGGTAGCAGGAGGAGCACCTAGTGCAGTGGTTCTCAACTCCAGTCCTCGGGACCCAACAACAGGCCAGTTTTTAAAGCGGAGTTCCACACAAAAATGGAACTTCCGCTTTTCGGAACCCTCCCCCCTCCGGTGTCACATTTGGCACCTTTCAGGGGGGAGGGGGGTGCAGACACCTGTCTAAGACAGGTATTTGCACCCACTTCCGGCATAGACTCCCACGGGAGTCTATGCCTCTTCCTGTCCCTCCGCGCTGTCTCCTGAGAAACACACAGGTCCCAGGAGATAACGGGGACCAGTTACGACGCGCAGCGCGACTCGCGCATGCGCAGTAGGGAACCCGGATAGTGAAGCCGCAACGCTTCACTTCCTGATTCCCTCACCTAGGATGGCGGCGGCAGCTGCCGAGAGTCGAGCGATTCATCGACGTCGGCTGCCGACATCGCTGGACCCTGGGACAGGTAAGTGGCCATGTATTAAAAGTCAGCAGCTGCAGTATTTGTAGCTGCTGGCTTTTAATATTTTTTTTTTGGGTGGACTCCCTCTTTAAGTATTGCCTTGGGGAGATGCAGACTAGAATACTGCAATCACTGAGCAGCAAATTATATCACCTGTGATGTATTTCAGTTATCTTGCAAACCTGACCTGTTGGTGGGTCCTGAGGACAGGAGTTGAGAACCACTGACCTAGTGGAACATCCTTTAACTGCACAGTCAAGGCAGTGCAGTAAGTGAGGTAATTAACCTATTGTACAGGATCTTAAGAAGTCTACTGTGTTTCTGTTCATGAAGCCTTTTATGTTGCTGCTCAAGCACATGTGCTTTCAGAAGGCATAACTGCAAAGTAATATGGCCTTTCATTTAATCTGCAAACCGACAGCCCTGTTCCCAGGTGTACGATGTTGGTAATAATGAGCAAACTGTTTTTTGGAAATACTCCTAATATACTTAAAGTGCATCAACCAGAATTTTTATCACAAATCTCACATATAAATGGCAAATAGTATTTTTTAAAACAATCTGAATGTACAGTATATCTAAAGATATGTATTACAGTACTTATCTGAAACTACCTCATAGAGCTCCTTCTGCACTGAGAAAGAAGAGGATAGTGACAGCCTGAGGCAAAAGATATTTCTGTGTGGCCATAAGTGACAGACATAATTTTCTAAGTAAATTAATGCCACGTACACACGGGCGGACTTTTCGACGGACTAGGTCTGGCGGACTTTTCAATGGACTTTCCGACAAACTTTCCGAATAAACGGACTTGCCTACACACGATCAACCAAAGTCTGAAGTATTCGTATGTGATGACGTACGACCGGACTAAAGCAAGGAAGTTCATAGCCAGTAGCCAATAGCTGCCCTAGCGTCGTTTTTTGTCCGTCGGACTAGCATACAGACGAGCGGACTTTTCAACCCGACTCGAGTCTGTCAGAAAGATTTGAAATATGGTTCATTTCTAGGTCCCTCGAACTTTTGGGAAAAAAAGTCCCCTGGAGCCCACACATGATCGAATTGTCCGACGGACTTCGGTCCACAGGACCAAGTATGCCGGAAAGTCCAGTCGTGTGTATGCGGCATAACTTTTACTTTTTATTAAAAGGGATTTAAAAAAAAGCAACAATGAAAAAATAAAGCAAATCATAAAGCATTTGTTATAGTCCCACTGAAGGAATGAAATTTCATTTCGGCACATTTTAACATATAATGATTGAACCCTGTCTATCATTTAAGCACAATTCCTTTGTAAGCCAAAGTGTAATGCTACAGCATTTAGCTTTCTTATAAAGTGATTGTAAAGCTTTGTTTTTTTTTTTTTTGTTTTTTTTAAAATAAGAAACATGTTATACTTACCTCCTCTGTGCAAGGGTCCCTCCTTTTCTGGGGTCCCCCAGCGGCGCTCCTGGCTCCTCCTCTTCTTGAGTGCCCCCATGGACAGCCTCATTCCATGGGGGCACTCGTGCGGACTCATGCTGAGAGTGTTCAGCCATTGATAGGCAGCTTTGTATTCTCTAAATGAATATAAAGCTTCCTCTGATTGGCTGAAGAAGAGACCATGAGGTCATCCAACCACCTTTCCAGCAAGCACACCTGTTGGTGTGGGAAATGGTTTATTTGGGCCCGCTTTGCCCAAACAAACTATTTAAAGTGCCAGTAAAGCTGGAAATCATTACAATATCTTGCATGGGCATTGGGTCCACATCACAAATGCCACAGCAGCCTTGCAAACACAGAATTTAAAATACAAAGATCTTACCACATGATTCCATTAGAGACATAATAGTTTATATCTTGGTTTATGACTCTGCAGCGATGACCAAAAACTAAAATATTGGTGTTAGGTAAACTATTCACTTAAATTTCTTTACACTGTTTCAATAACTACATCAAAACACCACAAAAATGTATATGTGTCCAGAATTCACAGAGCACCTCCTGTTAATTGTACCATTCCCACAAGTGAGAAACTAGTATCTGAGGTATGACTGAGGGAGCACATTCAGATTCATACAGTATGTTCATGTTCACATGTTGCTGCAACTAAATCAGTGATGTCATATTTCCAACAATGCTTCACAATTACTTAACCATCAAGGTAAAAGTCATCTATGTTAGCCTTTCCCGAGTGGTAAATACACAAAATCACACAAAATACAATAGGACAGCAGGTAACATTAAATCTTCTAGGCACAAGGAAATATTACCAAGCAAAGCAGTACTCTTCAATGTGATATTTACACAAAAACTACTGGATGCCAGGGGGATATGGCCATAAAGTGAACTCGATGCAAGGGTGCATGCCCCAAACTAGTAACAAACCAGCAAGATGGAAATCCATGTCAGGAAGGTGTAAACTGCATAGAAACTTCAGGCCTTGTTCAATAGCAAAAAAAGCCACATCAACTTCATGATGCAATTATGCCCAGTAGACACGATAGGATTTTCCGACAACAAAATTCATGTTTTTTTTCCAACGGATGTTGGCTCAAACTTGTCTTGCATACACACGGTCACACAAATCTTGTCGGAAATTTGCAGTGACGTACAACACGTACGACGAGCTGAGAAAAATGAAGTTCAATAGCCAGTGTGGCTCTTCTGCTTGATTTCGAGCATGCGTAGAACTTTGTGCGTCGGAATTGTGTACACACGATCGGAATTTCCGACAATGGATTTTGTTGTCGAAAAATTTGAGAACCAGCTTTCAAATTTTGTGTGATGGAAATTTCAATGGAAACTGTCCTATGGAGCCTACACATGGTTGCAATTTCCGACATCAAGCTCCCATCGAACATTTTCAGTCGGAAAATCCGACCGTGTGTACGGGGCATTAGAGTTTATTGTTGCGCTATATTTTTCTCCCCAAAGAATGTCTGGATCAACATTATTTAAAAATTTGCTCTAGGCAGCAACAAAGGTAAGATACTAAGACAAAGAATTACCCCCTATCTGTGACTATGCCATGTGACATAGCCACTTCCACAGCTGTAAGGAAATCATAGAACACTTGGGGTATTTTCAAACATGTTTGATATTTTACAGCTCTACCATTTAGGGCATCCTGCAGCCAAAAGGCAGCTGCTTGGCTGTCAGGAGACTAGTAGACCAGACTGTGTGGACTGCACAGAGATAACCCAAAACGCATGTAAGTGAATAAATAATAATTTATTAAAATAGGTGATAATTCAGAGAATACAAACAACAAACTGCAAAACCAACACAATAAACCCACTACAAACAATATATACAGCAAGGGGCAATACCGGAATCACAGATGTCAGCCAGGCCAGGGTCATACACAGCGGGTCAGCAGGAACAAGGGATATGCCAGAAACATAAACGTTTAGCCAAGCCAAGGTCATACACAGGAGATAAGCAGCTGAACAAGGGCAGGTTAGGAGAGGGAGATAATGGATGGGATAGGATACAGGCTCAGGAGCAGGCTCAGGTTCAGGTTCAAATACAGGTTTACAGGTCAGGGCACAAGGAAGATAGATACCAAGGCAAGCCTATGAGGGCTTGCCGGGTATTTATAAGGCTGTAGTAATTGACCTTATGTTACAGCTGAGCGCAGAGGGTGCTGTTTGCTCCACACTGCTGGAGTGCACCCGCTGGTGGACACCGGTACTATGGCCCAAGGATGCAACAGTGCCACCAGCAGGAGAGACCTCTTACTGCAGGTCCCAGGTGTTGGAAGACACCTGCTGGTGGACACTGGTACTGCGATCCAAGAGACTGATAGCGCCACCAACGGGTAAACCCTCTCATGACAGTACCCCCCCAAAGGAGCGGCCTCCGGACGCTCCAACAAGGTGCAATTGTCCAAAGTTCATGGCCTCCAACCGAACAGATGAGGGCACATCAGGCTGGGCATCAGGTACATCAAACTGGACAGTGGGTACATCTGAGAAGACAGTGGGCACATCCGGAAAAACAGCGGGCACATCCGAGCAGACAGCGGGCACATCCGAGATGACAGCGGGCACATCTGAGATGAGAATACACCAAGCTGGGCAGCGGGCACTTTGAGCTGGGCAGCAGGCACGGGTACTTCGAGCTGGGCAGTGGGCACGGGCACTTCGAGCTGGGCAGCAGGCACTTTGAGCTGGGCAGCAGGCACGGGCACTACAAGCTGGGCAGCAGGCACATCAGGCTGGGCAGCAGGCACGGGCACTTCAAGCTGGGCAGCAGGCACATCAGGCTGGGCAGCAGGCACAGGCACTTTGAGCTTGGCAGCAGGCACTTTGAGCTGGGCAGCAGGCACATCAGGCTGGGCAGCGGGGATGGGCACTTCGAGCTGGGCAGCAGGCACATCAGGCTGGGCAGCAGGCATGGGCACTTCGAGCTGGGCAGCAGGCACATCAGTCTGGGAAGCTGGCACATCAGTCTGGGAAGCTGGCACATCAGTCTGGGAAGCTGGCACTGAGACATCAGGCTGGAAGGCAGGCACTGGGACATCAGGCTGGAAAGAAGGCACATCAGACTGGGAAGCTGGCACATCAGACTGGGAAGCTGGCACATCAGACTGGGAAGCTGGCACATCAGACTGGAAGGCAGGCATAGAGACATCAGGTGGAAATGCAGACACCGAGATATCAGGCTGAAAGGCAAGCTTCGAGACATCAAGCTGGAAGGCAGGCATGAAGACATCAGACTGGGAAGCGAGCACATCAGACTGAAAAGTGGGCACCGAGACTTCAGGCTGGAAGGCAGGCATCAAGGCATCAGACTGGAAAGCAGGCACATTAGACTGGAGAGCAGGTACATCAGACTGGAAGGCTGAGACATCCGGCTGGAAAGCAGGCATTGAGACATCCAGCTGGAAGGCAGGCATCGAGACATGCGGCTGGAAGGCAGGCATCGAGACATACGGCTGGAAGGCAGGCATCGAGACATGCGGCTGGAAGGCAGGCATCGAGACATCCGGCTGGAAGGCAGGCATCGAGACATCAGACTGGGAGGCAGGCACGTTAGACTGGATAGCAGGTGCATCAGACTGGAGAGCGGGCACCGAGACTTCGGGCTGGAAGGCAGGCATCAGGACAGACTGGACATCGGGCACATCAGACTGTGAGGCAAAGACATCAAGCTGGGAGGCAGGCGCTGAGACATCAGGCTGGAAGGCAGGCATCGGGACATCAGACTGGAAAGCAGGCGCATTAGACTTGAGAGTGGGTACATCAGACTGGAAGGTGGGCACATCAGACTGGAAGGCAGAGACATCAAGCTGGAAGGCAGGCATTGAGACATCCGGCTGGAAGGCGGTCACCAAGACTTCAAGCTGGAAGGTAGGCATCAGGACATCAGACTGGGAGGCAGGCACATCAGACTGGATAGCAGGCACATCAGACTGGAAAGCGGGCACCGAGACTTCGGGCTGGAAGGCAGGCATCAGGGCAGACTGGACAGTGGGCACATCAGACTGGGAGGCAAAGACATCAAGCTGGCAAGCAGGCGCTGAGACATCCAGCGAGACATCCGGCTGGAAGGCAGGCACCGAGACATCCGGCTGGGAGGCAGGCACATCAGACTGGAAAGTGGGAGCAGGTTGGGTTACTGGCAAGATGGTGTGGGTCGGGAAGAATTTTTGTTTCTTTTTTGGTTTAGCCCGTGCAGTTTTGTATGTAGGTGCAGGGCTGTAAGAAAAGAAAGTAGCTGGGCAGAAGGAAGACCAAGGAACTGTAGCTGGAGGAGGGTTTTGTGGGACTGTTACAGGTGGAGGAGAAGTGACAGGTGGATTGAAGGCAGGATAGGTGCGACACTTGGAGACTGGGTAGTAGTATTTGGTAGGGGGCTGATTAAACTGGGCTGTAGCTGAGGTTGCCATAGGCGACGGGGAGATAGATTTTTGGGAAGGTAGATGATTAATGACAGGGCTGGAATATTGTGGCTTAGCTAAAGGCAGGAGATCTGACCATGCCTGCAGCACAGGTTGAACAAACGCTGATTCACACACAGCCTGACCAATCAAGGATTGCACCGACTGGATGCAATTAGAAACACTTGCTGTGAACAGGAGGAATAATGTTCCATGAAATAGGCTGGATCATCCTCTAACAACCAAACCAGGGATTCAACTTGGCCATAATTGAAGGGGGGTGAAAAATCATCACTTCCCTCGGGAATGCATGACAGGGCTGGTTTTGCACATAACTGGATCAGGGGCTGAACATCTTCAAAAGACATATACCCCTGATCCACTAGGGAATGAGCTGATCGCATAGTTTCCATCAGCTGGTCACTAGTCCACCCTTTTAAAATCTGGCGACAATATTCACCATCCTCTTCTGCTAGCAGAGAATAATAAATTATTTCATTGAAATCCGTCTTAGCAGACCCGACAAACCAGGATGGTTTCCTCAATGCAGCCACGTCTGGTCAGGGATGGCCTTGGTATACTGTCAGGAGACTAGTAGACCAGACTGTGTGGACTGCACAGAGATAAACCAAAATGCATGTAAGTGAATAAATAATAATTTATTAAAATAGGTGACAATTCAGAGAATACAAACAGTGCAAAACCAACACAATAAACCCACTACAAACAATATATACAGCAAGGGGCAATACCGGAATCACAGATGTCAGCCAGGCCAGGGTCATACACAGCGGGTCAGCAGGAACAAGGGATATACCAGAAACATAAACGTTTAGCCAAGCCAAGGTCATACACAGGAGATAAGCAGCTGAACAAGGGCAGGTTAGGAGAGGGAGATAATGGATGGGATAGGATACAGGCTCAGGAGCAGGCTCAGGTTCAGGTTCAGATACAGGTTTACAGGATACAGGTTTACAGGTCAGGGCACAAGGAAGAAAGATACCAAGGCAAGCCTATGAGGGCTTGCTGGGTATTTATAAGGCTGTAGTAATTGACCTTATGTTACAGCTGAGCGCAGAGGGTGCTGTTTGCTCCACACTGCTGGAGTGCACCCGCTGGTGGACACCGGTACTACGACCCAAGGATGCAACAGTGCCACCAGCAGGAGAGACCTCTTACTGCAGGTCCCAGGTGTTGAAAGACACCTTCTGGTGGACACTGGTACTGCGATCCAAGAGACTGATAGCGCCACCAACGGGTAAACCCTCTCATGACAGTGGCAGATAATTGCTCCATAAACCCTGTAACCTTGCTAAGTTTCAAAAAGTGAAAGTGTCCATACCAGGACATAGGAAATAGCATACAGTATGCCATTACTTGCAATGGAAGGGAAGTAGTCAGATTAGTCAATTGTACTCTGAGTCAATCTGTGGATAGTGTAGGCAAGGAACAAAGAGAAACAGAGAACATAGACCTGAAGTGTGCCGTGGTCAGTATGCCTAAAAGGGGGCATATCCAAATATGAAATGAAATGAAAAGAAAAAGGGGAATGGGAGGGTGGGACACGAGAGCCTAAGACCACAAGGGTGGAGGCAATGGAGGGCAGGCTTTATGCAGCCTGACTCCTCCTACAAATACAGGCTGACCTGCGGTTAGCCTTACACTTGTACTCGGAGTCGATCTGTGGATAGTGTAGGCAAGGAACAAAGAGAAACAGAGAACATAGACCTGAAGTGTGCCGTGGTCAGTATGCCTAAAAGGGGGCATATCCAAATATGAAATGAAATGAAAAGAAAAAGGGGAATGGGAGGGTGGGACACAAGAGCCTAAGACCACAAGGGAGGAGGCAATGGAGGGCAGGCTTTATGCAGCCTGACTCCTCCTACAAATACAGGCTGACCTGCGGTTAGCCTTACACTTGTACTCGGAGTCGATCTTTGGATAGTGTAGGCAAGGAACAAAGAGCAACAGAGAAGATAGACCTGAAGTGTGCCATGGTCACGTGGTCAGTATGCCTAAAAGGGGGCAAAAATAAACACAGTAGGATGAAAGCTAAACAACCAGATTTATTAAACACAGAATTAATGTGCAATCTGCTAGATTGACAAAATGCTTGTGGCACCTCAAAAGAGGCTCTGGGACATTCCCAGAGAAACAAGCCACCCTCCACCTACCCAAATACCAAATAATAAGGGCCGGGGTCCCCTGGCGCAAAGACACAGAAGCTGCTCCTATCCTGAAAATATGCCAAAGTATGCTAAAGGGTCCAGACCCTGACTGGCCAAAAAAAGGGGCGGCAATGAAGTATGCATAGAGCTGCGGAGAGGGGAGCATTAGGAAAAGGCAACAGAGGACCAACCCTGGGTTTGTCAGATGTAGCACTGACGAGCTGGTTTAAAATGCAGATGTAAACAGAAAAGGCCGGGGTGCAAAAACCAGTTGATTGGCCAACAATAAACGAGAACCTGGGACAGAAGAGCAACTCCCCTGGCCTCAGGAACCACAAAAAAGCCAGCTATAGCTTTGCCTTGAGCACCAAGCTGGTAACCAATGCAAAAGGAGACCTTGAGAGCATGACAGATACTTCACGAAAAAATATGACCTACGATGGGAAGTCTGCTGAGCACAGCAGGAGGGCTACTCTTCAGGATCCCTGAGGATGGCTTAATAGAGTGCTCAGAAAATAAGAAAGGACTGTCGGGTCTTCCAACAACATGAAATGCTGAGCCTCAGCCAGATATGCCCCGATAGTGCTGTGGGCCGATATGAGTTGGAAGAGGCAAAAAACAGAAAAGAAAATAGGAACTGGATATTAACCGTCAGGACTAGGAAACCTTGACCGGAAAGCCTGGAAAACATCCCAAGCAGTGTCATGAACCTTCCTGGTATTCAAAATAAAGACTTACGATCAAGCCTGCTGCGTCCGCCAAATAGAAACCCAATCCATCACAAATGCTGGAAATCAAAGAGAAGGCATGATGCCAGCATCTGCATTCTAGACCTGGGCCTACTGGTACCAGCCTAGGCACCGAGAGGGTTATGGAATCCACTAAAGCCCCTGAGCCAGTAGAAGCTGCAATAGGCTGACTTACCAATAGTTCCATACAATAGCCACTCCTGGCCAGACGTAGCTGGGAATTAAAGGTCGTGTGGATTTGGGACAGGGAAAAACCACAGTCCGCCGGGCAACCTGCTCCACACTCGCGCTCGACGTGCAAGGAAACAGTAACCTTAATAGCTGGGTTTACCAAGCCGAAGCCGGGAAAGCAATCCCCCGTGTTGCAATACTGCCGTCAGGTCAAAGAGTGCTAGCTATGTGTAAAAAGGAAGCCTTGGGACGGACCAGGTTCTGAGAGAGGGTGAGCTACTGTGCTCCGACCCCCCCCCCCAGCTGAAGAAAGGAGGGATAGAAGCAAAGTCACCAAAATCCGCTGCTTGAGACATGACCTGCATAACCGGAACTTGCAACCTAAAAACGTGTCTGGGTGCTGAAGTAAATGGTAAGATGTAAATTTATGAAACAGAAACCGAGATATAAAGAATGTAACCCGGATGAGAAGACTTGCTGCTGCCCTCGCCAATTAAAACCCGACCAACTCAACTGTGAAGACAAAACCCAGCAAAATGATGAAAAAATAAAACCCATGAACTGAGTGGAAATGACACACAACTGGGTCAGCAACATAAACTGAGAGAAACGTGAGCAGACTGAGAAACCTGTGACAGGAATGTAAGCTGCATGAAGGAACGAGAAACATGCATAGCGCAAGCTGACGAAAACATGAGCAGCATGCGAACCGAGGCTGCAAGAAAACACAAACTACATAAGAAACGCTGGTAGCACGAGAACGTGATTTGATGAACGTGAGAAACATGAGAGATGAGAGTAACATGGGAAAACATGAGAAACCTGAAAAAACGAGAATAACATGAAGTTGGCATAAGAAACGTGAATTGCATGAGAAACGTGAATTGCATGAGAAACGTAAATTGCATGAGAAACGTAAATTGCATCAGAAACGTAAATTGCATCAGAAACGTGAGTTTGTACGAAATACATAAGCAGCGTAAGAACAGATGAGGAGACTTGCCACTGAACAAGCCAATTAAAAACGATCACCTCAATCTGTTAAACCCATAGACGTGATGGGTAACCTGCAGTGGCAGAACATGGACAACCCAGCTGTGTGAAAGCAACCAGATAACATTACAGACAACCAGCCCATGACATAACACCCCTGGTACCTGACAAGTATGATGATGTGGGTACAGAAATGACAAGAGCAAGAGTGAAAGAATGTGAACCTAATGACGACACCACCCTACTGTATGCAGTAAGCGAGCCTGAGCAACCTGCAGCGCCAGGACAGGAAATTAAAACGAACACTCAGGGCTAAGGTACCCACAGACCGTGGTGAGTAGTAGTAAAGGTGTAATGGTGAACGTGCACGTATGACGTATGGAAAACAGGCGGGAAGATTGTGGGACAACAATCAATTAAAACGAAACCTCAGCCCGTATGGATCTGTAGACGTGACAGACCCTGGATGTGAGCACTAGCTAACGGAAATGCAGCGAACGAAAGGCCATGACATAAAAAGGCATATGACATGAAATGTGAGATAGCATGGGAAAACATAAGAAAGCAAAAAGATAGGAAAACGTAAGAAACATGGGAAAACTAGAGAAACGTGGGAAAACGAGAGAAGCATGGGAAAACGTGAGAAACATGGAAAAACGTGAGAAACATGGAAAAACGTGAGAAGCATGGGAAAACATGAGAAGCATGGGAAACGTGAGAAGCATGGGAAACGTAAGAAAAACATGAATAGGCATAAGAAGTGACAATTGCATGAGAAACCATAATTGCATGAAAAAACGTAAATCGCATGAGAAACCGTAAATTGCACGAGAAACCGTAAAATGTACGAAAACCGTAAAATGCATGAGAAACTGTAAATTACATAAGAAACCCTAAATTGCATGAAAAACCGTAAAATGCATGAGAAACCGTAAATTGCATTAAAAACCGTAAATTGCATGAAAAACCGTAAATTGCATGAGAAACCGTAAAAATGCATGAGAAACCGTAAAAATGCATGAAAACCATAAAATGCATGAGAAACCGTAAATTACATGAGAAACTGTAAATTGCATGAAAACCGTAATTTGCATGAAAACCGTAAAATGAATGAGAAACCGTAAAATGCATGAGAAACCGTAAATTGCATGAAAACCGTACAATGCATGGGAAACCATAAATTACATGAGAAACCGTAAATTGCATGCCCCCAAAGGACTCCCATAGAATATAATGAGATGACAGGCGATGAGCAAGTGTCATGACAACCCCACAGCCTGAATTAACCCCTGAAACCTGTGCTTATGCATGTGTGGCATGAAGTAACCAGCGCTAGTAGCGTGGCCCCATGCAGGTGAAAAGGCAGCACCCGCAGGCTGCCCTGTCTGCAAACTGTACTACCATGGACACCCCCATCCGCAGCCTTACAGCATGAGGATGCACTGTGCCCACTGTTAGGCGAAGACGCTGATGACTTGTGATGGAGCTCTTGTACTGATTGCCACTAAGGAGTAGGATTGGGAGATGCTCAGATCCCGACTGGACCCTGAAATGGGGAGAGTAGTGGCAACTGGATCGGGATGTACAGGAGCCCTAAGCCCTAGTAATCAGGAGAGGGAGCCTCCCCATCCCACCATTGAGCCGGAAATAGTTGCACCACCGCCAGAGAGGGCCTGAGACCGCCATCCTCAGGGGGACAGCGGGGAGCCCTTCAGCCAGTAGATGCCTGACAGTCCAGGTGGAGGTGGCCACCTGCCCGTGGACCCGTGGACCCCCCCCCCCCCCAACCAAACCTCAATGCTGCATGTAAAAGCAGGTTTACAGACCCCACTGCTTCCAGCCTAATGCCAAGTACCAGCCTCCTCCCTTTTTAATGCATTAAATGCCTTTGCAAACCCAGCTGTTACCTTGTAAAAAAAAAAAAACAGTGACATAATCACCATTGTGCTCATAACCGTCAATAGGGAGAGAGGAGCAGGCAGGTGGCTGGCCGACCTTCCCCCACAGCGTGAGCACCGGGATGGCGGCTCCCACGTGGAGCCGGAACTGCACAGGGAGAGGAGCAGACAGGCGGCCGATCACCCCCCAGCGTGAGCACCGGGAGGAGCGGACAGGCAGCCCCCTTATGGAACCGGAGCAGGACAAGGAGAGGAGCAGACGGGCGGCCGAACACCCCCCTCCCCCCGGGAGAAGCGGATAACCCTGGGGTGATACGAAGGTGGGCGGGCGGTCTCCCAGGTGGTGCCTGGTGTGAGCACCGAGAGAAGAACCACCGCCGCAACCATTGTAGCAGCCGATCGTCGCTCCGCAATGGACCCAGAAGTGACATGAAACGAGCCACACCTCCACCCCCTTCTGACCATCCCAACTCAGACAGCCTACGACCACAAGGGAGGAGGCAAAGGAGGGCAGGCTTTATGCAGCCTGACTCCTCCTACAAATACAGGCTGACCTGCGGTAAAAAAAACTCATTAATAGTTTGATAACAGATTTTTTTATGATATATAATTTATGATATATATATATATATATATATAGTATATACTTTCACTTATAACTGATAACCCTTGCAAATATCTGGAGCCCATATGACAAATGATGCAATACATTGTGAAAAATAGAATTACTTTTTTTTTTAATAAAAATGAAAAAAAAAAAGCTGCCATCATAATAATATGATTACATTCAATTTAATATATATGATTCTGTCTAACTGTATGTCAGCATGATATCCATTTCTGTAATGTCAACATAAGAGCTGTGCTTTATTGTGCCTGTAAGTAGCACAGAATGAGTCTTTGTTCCCTGATTGATTGATGTATTCATTTGCCGTGATACTCTGACAGCAAGCAGAACTGGCTTAACTAGTTCAGTACTGATGGAAAAGAGACTGCCACAGGCATTTTATTTAAATGTATTAATATCACAAAATAGAAATCAAAATGGTCACTTGGAACCATGGTTTAAATAAATGAAGTAGCACTTAAACAAAATGGTGGAATATAGAAAAAAATCTGTATATGTGATGTGTACAGTGTTGAAATCAAAGCCTTCCATAAATAAATGTTCATAATTATAAAAAAAAAAAAATGTATATTATTGTAAAATATTCAGATTGTATGTGGAATGTGATGGTGGCTTAAAATGATGAGATGTCACATAACAAATTCTTTAAGATTACATTTCCTGTTGCAGAAATTATTCTTTTATCAAGGGTTGGAAGTATATTTATCTCCTTGCTTGGGACTTCAGAAACAGCAAATTAAGAGCTTGACAGGGTCCATCGGGCCCTGGGGCCAAGAAATCCTGACCCAACCAAACCGAGAGATATTATCTGCCGAGTGCATTTCTATCGCACAAAGGAAGACATCATTAGAAAAGCAAGAGCAAAGGGTTTAATACATTTTGAGGGAACTACTATTCACTTGTTGCCAGACCTTTGCCGCTTTATTCTAAAGAAAAGAAAGGCTCTTAAACATTTTCTTACATTGCTGCAATATTGCAATATATCTTACTGCTGGAACTTTCCCTTTCAACTACAGATTCAGAAGGAGGGCAAATGGCTAGTCATTTGAAGCCCAACAGATATCCCTGAGGTACTATCGGCTTTGCATCTGCCAGAGCTTCCACCCCTAGAGTAGCTGCAGACCTATACCATGCCACAAGGGGCAAGATGTCAGGCCTCTGCCCCACCGATCCCATGAGTTAGCTCATATCCCGGTACTTCAACTGCTGGCAACAAAAGTGAGTACACCCCTAATTGAAAATATCCAAAATGGGCCCAATTAGCCATTTTCCCTCCCCAGTGTGATATGACTCATTAGCAGGGGTGGCCCATCCATTGAGGGCGCACGGGCACTGCCCCCTCTATCCACGCCACACCTTATATCAGGGATATGCAAATAGCAGACCTCCAGCTGTTGCAGAACTACAAGTCCCATTAGGCATAGCAAGACTCTGACAGCCACAAGCATGACACCCAGTGGCAGAGGCATGATGGGACTTGTAGTTTTGCAACAGCTGGAGGTCCGCTAATTGCATATCCCTGCCCTATATGATTAATAGATAGATTCATGCATAGCATGAATCTATCCACGGCCGCCCCAGTCACCCCCCATTCATACATCCGGCCCTTTTCAGGACACCGGGCGCATGAATTACAGCAGTGGGTTTTTTTAAGAACCTGATTAGAGCTATAGGCTCTAATAGGCTTCAAAATAGGGTGGACTCATGGTGCAGTGCATTGCGCTCGGAGCCGGTGTGTTAGAAAAGCAAATGAATATTCACTTTTCTAACGCTGAATCGCCTCTCCGCCAATCAGGAAGTGCGAGTCTGATACATGTTTCCTGATTGGCTGAAAGGTCAGGCCATCCTATTGGATGCCTAGTAGCAGGAGGGGGATGCTCTGCGGAAGCCGCCGTGATCCACTCGACAGGAGGAGGAAGAAAGCTGCCAGCCCGCTTCCTAGATAGGGTAAGTACGGGGCTTTGATGTCCTGACTGTCCTGGGGGGGTGGCTGTTTGTAGCCCCCCCAAAAGAAATTAGCCACCAGCTGCCACTGCTCGTTAGTGTTACAAGGTCTCAGGTGTGAATGGGGAGCAGGTGTGTTAAATTTGATGTTATCGCTCTCACTCTCTCATACTGGTCACTGGAAGTTCAACATGGCACCTCCTGGCAAAGAACTCCCTGAGGAGCTGAAAAAAAGAATTGTTGCTCTACATAAAGATGGCCTAGTCTATAAGAAGATTGCCAAGACCCTGAAACTGAGCTGCAGCACAGTGGCTAAGACCATACAGTGGTTTAACAGAACAGGTTCCACTCAGAACAGGCCTCGCCATGGTCCACCAAAGAAGTTGAGTCCACGTGCTTAGCATCATATCCAGAGGTTATCTTTGGGAAATAGACGTATGTGCTGCCAGCATTGCTGCAGAGGTTGAAGGGGTGGAGGGTCAGCCTGTCAGTGCTCAGACCATACGCTGCACACTGCATCACATTGGTCTGCAATGCAATCGTACACCCTCGGTTTGGTTTGCACCAGAACTTGCAAACAGGAGAAAAATTTGTATGAACATGCGAACACTGTTAAAGTGTATGGGACACAAAAAAATTGCTCAAAAGTGCTTATTTTAAAGGCTTATATGCAAGTTATTGCCGTGAAAAGTGTTTGGGGGACCTGGGTCCTGCCCCAGGAAACATGTATCAATGCAAAAAAAAGTTTTAAAAACTGCTGTTTTTTTTGGGAGCAGTGATCTTAGTAATGTTTAAAGTGAAACAATAAAAATGAAATATTCCTTTAAATATCGTGCTTGGAGGTGTCCTTAGTATGCCTGTAAAGTGGCGCATTTTTCCTGTTTTTAGAACAATACCACAGCAAAATGACATTTCTAAAGGAAAAAATTTCATACAAAACTACTTGCGGCTGTAATGTATTGTCCCAGCAATATACTGTAGATAAAAATCATTGAAAAAAATGCACCAAAATTTTAAAAAAATGTGTGGGGGTTCCCCCAAAATCCATACCAGGCCCTTCAGGTCTGGTATGGATGTTAAGGGGAACCCTGCGCCAAAATGTAAAAAATAAAATGGCGCAGGGGTCCCCCCAAAATCCATACCAGCCCCTTCAGATCTGGTATGGATTTAAAGGGAATCCCCGAGCCAAAATTAAAAAAAATGGCGTAGGGGCCCCCGAAAATCCATACCAGCCCCTTATCCAGGCACACAACCTGGCAGGCCGCAGGAAAAGGGGGGACGAGAGAGCACCCCCCTCCCTCCTGAAGCATACCAGGCCACATGCCCTCAACATGGGGAGGATGCTTTGGGGTCCCCCCAAAACACCTTGTCCCCATGTTGATGGGGACAAGGGCTTCATCCCCACAACCCTTGCCCGGTGGTAGTAGGGGTCTGTGGGCAGGGGGCTTATCGGAATCTGGAAGCCCCATTTAACAAGGGGACCCCCAGATCCCAGCCCCCCATGTGAATGGGTATCAGGTACATTGTACCCCTACACATTCACCAAAAAAAGTGTTAAAAAATGATAGTATACAATTTGGTACAGTTCTTTATTAAAAAAAAACAAAAAAGCTGCTCATTCCGATGTCCATTCATCTTCGATCACAGCATCTGACGACCCGATTAAAAAAAATGTAAAAAACTCCACCACCATGGGAGGCTCCCACTGACTGAAGCCTCTTCGCAGTGACAGCTCTTATAAAGCTGAGGGCAAGGCCACCCTGTCACGATGTTCAGGAGGGGGGTGCTCTCTCCTCCCCTTCCCCCCCTTTTCTTTCCTGCGGCCTGCCAATTTGCATGCTCAGATAAGGGTCTGGTATGGATTTTGGGGGGCCCTACGCCATTTTAAAAAACATTTTGGCGCAGGGTTCCCTTTAACATCCATACCAGACCTGAAGGGCCTGGTATGGATTTTGGGGGACCCCCACGCAATTCTTTTTATTTGGGTGCGGGGTTCCCCTTAATATCCATACCAGACCCAAAGGGCCTGGTAATGGACTAGGGGGGACCCATGCCGTATTTTTCAATGATTTTTATCTATCTTTCGACAATACATTACAACCGCAAGTAGTTTTAAATGAAATTTTGTCCTTGTAGAAATGTCATTTTGCTATGGTATTGTTCTAAACACAGGAAAAATGTGCTACTTTACAGGCATACTAAGGACACCCCCCAGGAATGATATTTAAAGGAATATTTCATTTTTGATGTTTCACTTTCAGCATTATTAAAATCACTGCTCCCGAAAAAACGGTAGTTTTAAAACTTTTTTTTGCATTGATACATGTTCCCTGGGGCAGAACCCGGGTCCCCAAACACTTTTTATGGCAATAACTTGCATATAAACCTTTAAAACTAGCACTTTTGTTTTTTCATGTTAGTGTCCCATAGACTTTAACGGTGTTCCGCGGCTTTCGAATTTGCCACGAACGCTGCATATTGTTCGCTGTTTGGTGAACGGGCGAACACCTGATGTTCGAGTCGAACTTACATTCGTCTCAAGCATCGGGCTCATCCCTACTTATTTGATGGTTTTTAAGCGTGTGGCGGCAACTAGGTGAGGAGTACAAAGATAAGCGTGTCTTGCCAACAGTCAAGCATGGTGGTCGGAGTGTACTGGTCTGGGGCTGCATGAGTGCTGCCGACACTGGGGAGCTACAGTTCATTGAGGGAACCATGAATGCCAACGTGTACTGTGACATACTGAAGCAGAGCATGAACCTCTCCCTTTGGATACTGGGCCGCAGGTATTCCAACATGCTGGCGACCACAAACATGCCTCCAAGACGATCATTGCCTTGCTAAAGAAGCTGAGGGTAAAAGTGATGGACTGGCCAAGCATGTCTCCAAACCTAAACCCTACTGAGCACCTGTGGGGCATCCTCAAATGGAACGTGGAGGAGCGCAAGGTCTCTAACATCCACCAGCTTCGTGATGGCGTTATGGAGGAGTGGAAGAGGACTCCAGTGGCAACCTGTGAAGCTCTGGTGAACTCCATGTCCAAGAGGTTTAAGGTAGTGCTGGAAAATAATGGTGGCCACACAAAATATTGACACTTTGGGCCCAATTTGGACATTTTCACTTAGAGGTGTACTCCCTTTTTGTTGCCAGCGGTTTAGACATTAATGGCTGTGTGTTGAGTTATTTTTAGGGGACAGCCAATTTACACTGTTATACAAGCTGTACTCTAACTACTTTACATTGTAGCAAAGTGTCATTTCTTCAGTGTTGTCACATGAAAAGATATAATAAAATATTTACAAAAGTGTGAGGGGTGTACTCACTTTTGTGAGATACTGTATATTGCATCTTAACTTGTATTATAAGTTTATGTCATGTGCAGGGGTAAATGGGGGGCTATAATGTTTTTCAGCAGTACTACTCTAGAGCAAATCATTCCCCTGTTCTTGTCTCTTATGCAGGACAAAGATATGGTGCAATGTCATATCGGTCATTGTTTGGAGGTCATGAGTTAGGTTGACCTCACGGTGATCCCTCTTTCCCCCTTTGTCTTTTTTCTGCAATTTACAGTATGGCTTTGCTGACTATTTGATTTCTTTTCGCTCTTGTTGCTAAATATTTAGATGACATAAAAATCATTTGTATGTCACTGGATTTCGCGTACACACTGGATGCCGCGTACACACGGTCGGACTTTTCGTCTACAAAAGTCCGACGGACGCCAACGGACTAAAGCCGGCTGACAATCTGATCGTGTGTGGGCTTCCCCGGACTTTCAGCGGACTTTTTCAGCCGCAAATCTGACGGACTTTAGATTTGAAACATGCTTCAAATCTACGTAGTATCTACGCCGGACCCAGAAATCCGCTCGTCTGTATGCTAGTCCGACAGACAAAAACCCACGCTAGGGCAGCTATTGGCTACTGGCTATCAACTTCCTTATTTTAGTCCGGTGTACGTCATTACGTACGAATCCATCAGACTTTTGTGTGATCGTATGTAGGCAAGTCCGTTCGTTAGAAAGTCTGCCGCAAGTCCGCCAAAAGTCCGTCGAAAGTCTGTCGGACGGACTGTCGGACTTTTGTAGCCGAAAATTCCGACCGTGTGTACGCGGCATAAGACTACTTATTATGGTTGAACTCCAGGTATGACTATTTTCATTCATGGCACTCATGATGGGGGCTGGCATCATGAGTGCCAGGTGTACTTCTGTAGAGCAGTCCATCATTGGCCCTGTACCCAAGGTGGGATGAGGCTAGGGTTTAATGATATGCCATTAATAGGTTAGAGGTCACATGTTACGTTAACTAAATAGGATGTGTAAAAAAAATGTTTTGTGCTTTTTTGCTTTTTTTTCTTCTCTCACCCATCTGTTCCTGGGTAACATTAGTGACACATGAGTGAGATTTTTGGCTCTAGGGTGCCAGATGTAAAGTTGGAATATCAATTAACTTCATATGTATTTGATGTTACAGTAGGGTTTTCGCTTACCCGGGTTTCCGTTTTTAGGGGAATTGTTTGTGTGTATTCACTCCCCCCCCCCCCCCGTAGGACTACCAGGCCTCTGGAGGGGTCTGGTAAGATTTTTTTTTTGGAATAAATTCCATATCCTATTGTTCACTGTCTTTACCCCCCTTATAGTTTATTACACTGTTGTCTATTTTTGGTTTCCAGGTAGTTCCAGATCCAGAGAGAGTTATCTCTCTCAGGCTGCATTCACACCTGAGCATTTTTAGCTCGAAAAAAGCTTGTAGAAGCCCAAAAAATCGCCCAAAAAATGCCCAACAAGCAAAATCCCATTGATTTAAATGGCCCCTGTTTACATCTGAGCGTTTTGTAGCCTGAAGCAAAACACCGGAAGCTCAAAAAAGTACATGAGCTTCTTTTTGAGCAGATCACAGGCGATTTTCTGCTTTTTCCAGTGTGACCTTTTGACCTGTGCAAAATTGGTGCAAAAACGAGGAAAAAAGCTGCCAAAAAACATGGTAAAAATCATGGCAAAATAGTGGTAAAAACGCGCAACTTTAAAACGCTTAGGTGTGAATGCAGCCTGAAAAGGAAACGCTCAGGTGTGAATGCAACCTCACTTTTATAATCTACCTTTAACTAGGAGATGGCACCAGATCCTTCTTCATCTCTTCCTTTGAAATTGTGTTCATATGATGTCAACGGCATCAATATCCAATCCAAAATAGGTCAGAATTTCTATGCCCTCCACAAATCTAAGGTAGATATTATACTCTTTCATGAGACCCATTTTAGAACACATTATATCCCCAGGTGTTCTGGAAGATTTTACCCCAAGTGGTTCCATAGTACTATGTCTTCCTCAAAAAAACAGGGGTGTCTTCATCGCTATCCATGAACGTTTACCGAGGAACTTGTTGGAGCAGGTAGCCGATCCCAATCACCGGTATCTTTTTCTTAAACTTTGGCTTTGCAATAAACTTTTCACAATTGCTAATTTTTATATTCCTAATCATGATCAAATTACAGCAGTATCCCGGTATCTACAGCTCTTAGCAGATTTTGTGGAAGGTACTAATTTGGTAGGAGGAGATCTTAATTTAGCATTAGAGCATCAGTTGGACACTTCTTCACAGCAATCTAACATCTCCTATAGTCTTCTAAGGGCGCTCAACAGCTGTATGACTATCGATTACTTGACCTTTGGCGGACATTATATCCTAAAAATCATAACTATACATACTTCCTCAGCCCATCAATCCTTTAGTAAGTTAGATTATTTTTTAAAGCACTGCATGTATTGGAAAGGAATCCATCTTTGGATATTGGGTCTTTTATCTGGTCTGATCAGTCACCTATTTTCTTGACAATATATCTTCCACAGACTTCACCATCTGATCGGTCCACCACTTTATTATCGATCATGAGCCCAATAACCATACAATGGGAAGCCTTTAAGGCCATGATTCATGGGTTGTTTATTCAACATGGTGCCAGGCTTAAAAAAGAAAGAGCAGCTGCAATAGAAAATGTTCTGTGTAAGCTTCACTCATTAGACACTTCACATAAAGCTTCCCCGTCTTTAGAGTTGTTAGCAGATATATCGTCTACAAGGTCATCTTTAATGCAGCTATTGGAAACCTCTCATAGCACTTATCAACATAGACAAGCTCTAGGTAGGTATCGACATAGAAACACGTGTGGGAGATATTTAGCCTGATCATTACATCCCCGCTCTTCTCAGACTTTTATACCCAGCATTAAGTTGCTTTCAGGGGAAATTACATCAGACCCATCCTCCCTCTAACAGGCTTTTCATGGTTATTTTTCAGCTTTATATAATCTTGCTCCATCAATATCCTTAGAAGAGTCAGGGTCCTTTACCCATCGCATACAGGACTATGTACAAGAAACTGTGATTCCAACACTAGATGGGGACACTAGGGACACCCTGTATGCCCCCTTTTCTTATAAAGGAATTATTGGAGGCGATTACCAATACACTATCCGGTAAAAGTCCAGGACCAGGTGTATTTACCTCAAAATTTTTCAAAACATATAAAGAGCATTTAATCCTGTTTATGCTTTGAGTCTTTACCTGTATTTCTACTATCAATTTATTCTCCACTCAGACACTGGAGGCTCATATCACCTTACTTCTGAAACCAGACAAGGAACCAATGTTATGCTCTAGCTATCGCTAGGAATGAGCCGAACACCCCCCGGTTCAGTTTGCAGCAGAACATGCGAACAGGCAAAAAAATTTGTTTGAACACGCAAACACCATTAAAGTCTATGGAACACAAACGTGAAAAATCAATAATTTTAAAGGTTAATATGCAAGTTATTGTCATAAAAAGTGTTTGGGGACCTGGGTCCTGCCCCAGGGGACATGTATCAATGCAAAATAAAGTTTTAAAAACGTCCGTTTTTTCTGCAGCAGTGATTTTAACCAGTTGCCGACCGCCGCACGACGATGTACGTTGGCAGAATGGCACGGGCAGGCAAAAGGACTTACAGGTACGTCCTTGCCTTTCCGCGGGCGGGGGGTCCGACCGGACCCCCCCTTGGTGCCTGCGGCGGTCGGATTCTCGTCAGAGGTGATCAAAGGTGAGGAGGAGGCCACTCATTTGTGGCTCCCCCCTCGCGATCGCTCCTGGCGAATGAAATGCTCCCTCGGCTTCTGTATAGTACACAGAAGCGGAGAAAGTGATGTCATCGCTCCTCGGCTCAGTATTTTAGGTTCCGGCACCGAGGAGAGAAGACATCCGAGTGTGTGCACAAACACATACACACAGAGTAGAACACGCCAGGCATACTGTACACCCCCCATCACCCCCCGATCACCCCCTGATCACCCCCCAATAACCCCCCCCTTTCACACTGACACCAAGCAGTTTTTTTTTCTGATTGCTGCATTGGTGTTAGTTTGTGACAGTTAGTTAGTGTGGTAGGGCAGTCACCCCCCGTCACAGTGTCACTATGCGATCATTTTTCTGATCGCTGTATTAGTGTCACTGGTGACGCTAGTTAGGGAGATAAATATTTAGGTTCGCCGTCAGTGTTTTATAGCGACAGGGACCCCCATATACTATCTAATAAATGTTTTAACCCCTTAATTGCCCCCCAGTTAACCCTTTCACCAGTGATCACCGTATAACTGTTACGGATGACGCTGGTTAGTTAGTTTATTTTTTATAGTGTCAGGGCACCCGCCATTTATTACCGAATAAAGGTTTAGCCCCCTGATCGCCCGGCGGTGATATAACTTAGGTTTTAGAGTCAGATAGGGTCTGCGTCGCCCCAGGCAGCGTCAGGTTAGCGCCAGTACCGCTAACACCCACGCACGCACCGTACACCTCCCTTAGTGGTATAGTATCTGAACGGATCAATATCTGATCCGATCAGATCTATACTAGTGTCCCTAGCAGTTTAGGGTTCCCAGAAACGCAGTGTTAGCGGGATCAGTCCAGATACCTGCTAGCACCTGCGTTTTGCCCCTCCACCCAGCCCAGCCCAGCCCACCCAAGTACAGTATCGATTGATCACTGTCATTTACAAAACACTAAACGCATAACTGCAGCACTTGCAGAGTCAGGCCTGATCCTTGATTTTTTTGGTAGCGTTTTGGTCAACTGGCAAGCACCAGCTGCCTAGTACACCCTGGTCAAGGTCAAACCAGCACTGCAGTAACACTTGGTGACGTGGCGAGTCCCATAAGTGCAGTTCAAGCTGGTGAGGTGACAAGCACAAGTAGTGTCCCGCTGCCACCAAGAAGAAGACAAACACAGGCCCATCGTGCCCATAATGCCCTTCCTGCTGCATTCGCCAATCCTAATTGGGAACCCACCACTTCTGCAGCACCCGTACTTCCCCCATTCACATCCCCAACCAAATGCAGTCGGCTGCATTACAGGCATTTTCTTTATGTCCTCCTGAGTACCCCTACCCATAGAACCCCCCCAAAAAAGATGTTGTGTCTGCAGCAAGCGCGGATATAGGCGTGACATCTGCTATTATTGTCCCTCCTGTCCTGACAATCCTGGTCTTTGCATTGGTGAATGTTTTGAACGCTACCATACACTAGTTGAGTGTTAGCGTAGCGTACAGCATTGCACAGACTAGGCGCACTTTCACAGGGTCTCCCAAGATGCCATCGCATTTTGAGAGACCCGAACCTGGAACTGGTTACAGTTACAAAAGTTACAGTTACAATAAAAAGTGTAAAACAAAAAAAAAAAAACAAACAAAAAAAAAATATAAAATAAAAAAAAATAGTTGTCGTTTTATTGTTCTCTCTCTCTCTATTCTCTCTCTATTGTTCTGCTCCTTTTTACTGTATTCTATTCTGCAATGTTTTATTGTTATTATTTTTTATCATGTTTGCTTTTCAGGTATGCAATTTTTTTATACTTTACCGTTTACTATGTTTTATTGTTAACCATTTTTTGTCTTCAGGTACGCCATTCAGCTACAGCGCGGATTTATTTATCTTGACAGCAACAGCGTTTGCTCCCACGATATTTAAAGCCGTGACTCCAGCGGAGGTGATATATGCCGAAGCATGGGGGCAGCAGGGGCGGAGGAGCGATTTGCATCCCCACCAATCAATCTCTTTTTTTCGTTCAGCCAAGAGGCTGCATGAAAAAAAAAAAAGATTACAATATATGCCCAACAAGGACCAGCAACGTGCTGGTATGTTGCTGGACTTTGAGTGGTTATACCAGAATGATGCCTGCAGGTTTAGGTATCATCTTGGTATCATTGTTTTCAGCCAGTGGTCGGCTTTCATGTAAAAGCAATCTTAGTGGCTAATTAGCCTCTAGACTGCTTTTACAAGCAGTGGGAGGGAATGCCCCCCCACCATCTTCCATGTTTTTCTCTGGCTCTCCTGTCCCAACAGGGAACCTGAGAATGCAGCCGGTGATTCAGCCAGCTGACCATTAAACTGATCAGAGACCAGAGTGGCTCCAAACATCTTTATGGCCTAAGAAACCGGAAGCTACGAGCATTTCATGACTTAGATTTCGCGGAATGTAAACAGCGCCATTGGGAAATTGGGAAAGCATTTTATCACACCGATCTTGGTGTGGTCAGATGCTTTGAGGGCAGAGGAGAGATCTAGGATCTAATAGACCCCAATTTTTTCAAAAAAGAGTACCTGTCACTACCTATTGCTATCATAGGGGGATATTTACATTCCCTGAGATAACAATAAAAATGATTAAAAAAAATATGAAAGGAACAGTTTAACAATAAGATAAAAAAGCAAAAAAATAATAAAGAAAAAAAAAAAAAAAGCACCCCTGTCCCCCCCTGCTCTCGCGCAAAGGCAAACGCAAGCGTCGGTCTAGCGTCAAATGTAAACAGCAATTGCACCATGCATGTGAGGTATCAATGCGAAGGTCAGATCGAGGGCAGTAATTTTAGCAGTAGACCTCCTCTGTAAATCTAAAGTAAAGGTGAGCCTGTAAAGGCTTTTAAAGGCTTTTAAAAATGTATTTAGTTTGTCGCCACTGCACGTTTGTGCGCAATTTTAAAGCATGTCATGTTTGGTATCCATGTACTCGGCCTAAGATCATCTTTTTTATTTCATCAAACATTTGGGCAATATAGTGTGTTTTAGTGCATTAAAATTTAAAAAACTGTGTTTTTTCCCCAAAAAATGCGTTTGAAAAATCGCTGTGCAAATACTATGTGAAAAAAAATGAAACACCCACCATTTTAATCTGTAGGGCGTTTGCTTTAAAAAAAATATATAATGTTCGGGGGGCTCAAATTAATTTTCTTGCAAAAAAAATAATTTTTTCATGTAAACAAAAAGTGTCAGAAATGGCTTTGTCTTCAAGTGGTTAGAAGAGTGGGTGATGTGTGACATAAGCTTCTAAATGTTGTGCATAAAATGCCAGAACAGTTCAATGATATATTGCTCAAACATGCCATGGGAATATGTGACATTACACCCCAAAATACATTCTGTTGCTTCTCCTGAGTATGGGGATACCACATGTGTGAGACTTTTTGGGAGCCTGACCACGTACGGGACCCCGAAAATCAAGCACCGCCTTCAGGCTTTCCAAAATGGGGTCATTTGGAGGGGTTTGTGCCATCTGGGCATTTTATGGCCTTCAAAACTGTGATAGGTAGTGAGGAGTGAAATCAAAAATTTACGCCCTTAGAAATCCTGAAGGCGGTGGTTGGTTTTCGGGGCCCCGTACGCAGCTAGGCTCCCAAAAAGTCCCACACATGTGGTATCCCCGTAATCAGGAAAAGCAGCTGAATGTATTTTGGGGTGCAATTCCACATATGCCCATGGCCCGTGTGAGCAATATATCATTTAGTGACAACTTTTTGTAATTTTTTTTTTTTTGTCATTATTCAATCACTTGGGACAAAAAAATTAATATTCAATGGGCTCAACATGCCTCTCAGCAATTTCCTTGGGGTGTCTACTTTCCAAAATGGGGTCATTTGGGGGGGTTTGTACTGCTTTGCCATTTTAGCACCTCAAGAAATGACATAGGCAGTCATAAATTAAAGGCTGTGTAAATTCCAAAAAATGTACCCTAGTTTGTAGGCGCTATAACTTTTGCGCAAACCAATAAATATACACTTATTGACATTTTTTTTTACCAAAGACATGTGGCAGAATACATTTTGGCCTAAATGTATGACTAAAATTGAGTTTATTGGATTTTTTTTATAACAAAAATAGAAAATATCATTTTTTTTCAAAATTTTCAGTCTTTTTCTATTTATAGCGCAAAAAATAAAAACGGCAGAGGTGATCAAATGCCATCAAAAGAAAGCTCTATTTGTGGAAAGAACAGGACGCAAATTTCGTTTGGGTACAGCATTGCATGACTGTGCAATTAGCAGTTAAAGCGACGCAGTGCCAAATTGTAAAAAGTGCTCTGGTCAGGAAGGGGGTAAATCCTTCCGGGGATGAAGTGGTTAATAATGCTTAAAGTGAAACAATAAAAGTGAAATATTCCTTTAAATTTCGTACCTGGGGAGTGTCTATAGTATGCCTGTAAAGTGGCGCATTTTTCCTGTGTTTAGAACAGTCCCTGCACAAAATGTCATTTCTAAAGGAAAAAAGTCATTTAAAAGTACACGCGGCTATAATGAATTGGCCCTTCAGGTCTGGTATGGATTTTAAGGGGGCATCAAAATAAAAATGGCCCACGCAATTTTTTTAAAATTAATTTCTGGTTCGGGGTTCCCCTTAATATTTATACCAGACCCAAAGGGCCTGGTAATGGACTGGGGGGATCCGATTTTTTCAATGACTTTTATCTGTATTGCCGGACCCGACAATTCATTATAGCCGCGAGTACTTTTGAATGACTTCTTTTCCTTTACAAATGTTATTTTGTGCAGGGACAAGCTACCCCAAAGCACCCTCCCCATGTTGAGGGCATGTGGCCTGGTACGGTTCAGGAGGGAGGCACTCTCTCGTCCCCCCTCTTTTCCTGCGGCCTGCCAGGTTGCTTGCTCGGATAAGGGTCTGGTATGGATTTTTGGGGAGACCCCCACGCCATTTTTATTTTAATTTTGGTGCCCCCTTAAAATCCATACCAGACCTGAAGGGCCAATTCATTATAGCCGTGTGTACTTTTAAATGACTTTTTTCCTTTAGAAATGACATTTTGTGCAGGGACTGTTTTAAACATGGGAAACATGCGCCACTTTGCAGGCATACTATAGACACCCCCCAGGTATGAAATTTAAAGGAGAATTTCACTTTTATTGTTTCACTTTAAGCTTTATTAAAATCACTGCTCCCAAAAAAGCGGCCATTTTTAAAACTTTTTTGTGCATTGATACATGTCCCCTGGGGCAGGACCCAGGTCCCCAAACACTTTTTATGACAATACCAAGCATGTAAGCCTTTAAAATTAGCACTTTTGAATCCTCCCATAGACTTTTAAAGGATGTTCCGCGGCTTTCGAATTTGCCGCAAACACCCCAAATTGTTAGCTATTTAGCAAATAGGCGAACAGCCGATGTTCGAGTTGAACTTATGTTCGTCTCAAACATTGGGCTCACCCCTAGCTATCGCCCTATATCCCTAATTGGGGTAGATGTAAAAATTTACGCTAAGCTGATTGCCACTCGTCTTCAACCACTTCTCCTGAACATGGTACATATAGACCAGGTCAGATTTGTTCAGGGGAAAGAAGCGCATGATAATATGCTTAAAACCCTATTGCTTATGGCTCATGCCCAAACAGAAAAAAATTCCAGCTTGCCTTCTCTCTGTCGATGCAGAGAAGGCACTCTATTCTAAACCTAGTGCTAAAATACGGATCAATGGATCCCTGACTTTGAGTTTTCCCATCCATAATGGTACCTGTCAGGGATGTCCATTATCCCCCCTCCTGTTTGTCTTAGTAATAGAACATCTAGCAATAGCTCTAATGCCGCGTACACATGATCAGAAATTCCGTCAGAAAAAACTAGGATGTTTTTTCCGACGGAATTCCGCTCAAGTTTGCCTTGCATACACACGGTCACAAAAAAGTTCTCTGAACTTTCGACCGTCAAGAACGCGGTGACGTACAACACTACGATGAGCCGAAAAAATTAAACTCAAAAAGTTCAATGCTTCGGAGCATGCGTCGAATTGTTTCCGAGGATGCGTGATTTTTTGCGCGTCCAAATTGCATACAGACGATTGCATTTTCGGATAGGAACTTTCCCCGACCGAAAAATACAGAGCATGCCCTCAATCTTTTGCTGGCTGGAATTCCGCCAGCAAAAGACCGATGAAGCATACACACGGTCGCGTTTTCTGACAAAAAACTCTCATCGGAGTTTTGCTGGCGGCATTTCCGATCGTGTGTACGCGGCATTAGACAAAATCTGTCCATTACTGGTATCTAAATACAAACAGGAAGTGAAACTTGCGGTATTCGCTGACGACCTGTTACTTTTTGTCACCAATCCTCATGTGTCTATGTCCTCTATTTTGCTTGAGTTCCAGCGTTTTGGACCTTTGAGCAATTTTAAGGTAAATCTATCTAAATCTAAATCCTCAACATATCTCTTTTACCACACCAAGTCCAGATTCTTAAGAATAACTTTCCATTTACATTCTGTTCCTCTGCGCTCAAATATTTGGGCATCAGAATTCAATCTGATCTTACTCAGTTATATTTTGTTTTCTTTTTCCTTTCCTTTCCTTTCCTTTTTTTACCTATTGTTACTTTACAAACGGCTTTTACAAGGTTTATTTGGGAAGGTAGTAGATCTAGATTACATAGAACAATTTTATCTCTCCCTAAAGCAAAAGGAGTAGGTGCACCAGACCTTTGTTACTACCATGCTGCAGCCATTTTAAGCAGGTAAGTTAATTGGTTTCACCACTTCGATACTAAACAATGGGTTTTTATAGAAAAGACAATCGCACCTTACAATCTTCAGGCACTTTCTTGGATAGATCCATCTATCTGTGGTCCTCCCTCATCGCTACCTCTGCTTACATCCCAACTATTGTATATTTGGGATGAAATGCAAACACGACTGGGACTCTCTCCTAAAGTGAGTCCGATGACCCCTTTGTTTGGCAATCCACAGTTCCCCCCTGTGGTGGCCCAGACACATTTTTTGATGTGGAATAAGGAGTCACACCGCTGACTATCTCAAATCCTCTGTCAGGGAACTCTTCTGCCTTTATCAGATCTGATCCCTATACAACAGTACTCAATTAAGCATTAGTTAGAATATTGTCAATTATGGTAATTTCTTTCTTCTTTTTTGTCAACAGACCTATTGATTAGGGAATCAGATAGATTTGAGTCTTTGCTTTTGCAAGACTCTGTGCCAAATCATGTTCTTTCAGTGGTATAAAAGGTACTTCTTATAAAAAAGCATCCTGGATTGCCGAGATATACAGTTAAATGGGAATTACAAATTACAGCAGAGGAGTGGGCTACATCATTTACTCTTACTCAACATTTCTCATTGGCGACTAAGGCGCAGGAGACAAATTTTAAACTTCTCTCCCGTTTGTATCGGTGCGCCGATGCTGCTTCACTGGATAAACCCAGATCTTACAGATACATGCTGTACCAGAGGATCTCTTTTGCATATTTGGTGGGAATGCCAAAATGTCCATAAGTTTTGGGATCTGATAATGCAGCTTTATAATACAATTACAGGGACAACTGTAGCCAACACTCCACAAATGACTTTATTATCTATCCTACCCGGTTCTAAAAATGTATTAAGAAAGATCTTCTGTAACATTGGCTGACAACTGCAAGGTCGGTCATACTGCGCCATTGGTGAACAGAACAGGCTCCAAATATAATGGAATGGGTGGTAAAGATAAATTATATTGAGATGATGGAGTCTCTTCCGACACATGAATCGGAAACATATGGACAATATCAACAAATATGGCTCCCTTGGATATTATACAGGGAATCATCACAAATACGAAAACTTATAAGGGGACAACTGTAGGACCTGAATTGGCCCAAAGTTGCCCTATGTGGAGCAGTATCTGGTTCTCATACTCCTTTACCCCCTCCCCCCTTTTTTTTGTGTGTGTTGTTTTTCCTTCCTCCCCCTTTTATAGATTTTGTTATTTGCATCCCCTTAGTTTTGATGATAGATGTTAAGAACCAAGATATTATAACTCTTCTTGGTACTAAGAAGTTGGGATGTGCCCAATTCTTTTTTTCTTGAAAAATAACGAGAACTGTTTAAAACATTAGTATTATTATTATTATTATAAGATATGCTTTAGTATTGGCCGTCCCACTCTATTAGTATTGGAATTAACTTCTAATATATAGGTGTAATGGTTCCTACAGAGTGTTTTATGTCAAATATCACATACACCCCATAATATTGTAGTGTTTATTATAGATTTGAGATATGTTGTTTCTTCAGAGATGTATATATCACCTTTGTATTGTAGTTTTATCTACATATAAAAATTGTTATTCAATAAAAATAGATTGAAAAAATTAATTATTCCAGTATTACAATCTGAGATAGATCATGAACAAAAACACTCTGAAGGGGAACAAAGATATTAATGAGGTTGTTGGCTGCTGCTTTAAACAATTTGTTAAAAGGCTTCAGAAAAATTAAAGCCTGCTGACAGTTTGTTTAAAGACACACTATTACCTTACTCATACAGAACAAAGTAACATTGCTTCTGCATAGACCACCCCCAAACCTTGAGAACTGTAATCTACCATATTCTGCTCCCATCTCCATACCTTGCTATCATCTTGAAAAGCTACTTGCCATAGAAATGGGTAGAAGAGAAGGTATAGAAAGTGGCTGAGAAGGGGGGGGGGGAGTTATTTCCATTGCAAGGACAAGTTTACATTTGTTCTGAACTTTGGGTTCTGGGGCACTTATGAATAATTCCCCAAGGTATGGGGAGGCACCTATAGGGATTCAGGAATGCAAGCTGCAGCTTTCTGAAGCTTTCTAAAGCTTTGTAAATGTTTGTTGTACACTGCTTTTCAGACCACCATTTACATAGCTCCCAACTGTCCCTAATTCAGAACAAAGTCCCTCTGTCCCGCTTTCCTCCTCATCTGTCCTTTATTTTGGTCTCATCTATATAGTTATAGAAAAAATACACTTTTTCTTTCAAAATGTGTTTCCCAGTGCTAAACCTTTCATCCAATTTCTAAAATGCTGCATTTGTACATTTCAAAACCAGTATAAAGGAATAGTAATGGTAAAAAAAAGCACTTTACCTGATAATATTCTTGTATAATTCCCTGTGACAGGGGGTGTGTCCAATACCTACATACTTTTGCTAATTGGTGTTCCTCATTGCCATCTCAAAAAGTTGGGATGTATGCATTTACAAGCTGTAAATTGTAATTGCCATTAAATCTTTTGTATTTTCTAGAGTGACTTAAATAAAAACTGAAAGAATTAACTTAAAGGTAACTGTAAAAAAAAAAAGGACAAAACTGATGGCCATAGGTGTGACTTACCATTAAGACACAGACACTGAATACATTAGTAATAGTCAGGTAAGTGTATTATCAAGAAATGTGTTATAAACTCTTTGCCTTGCGGGAAAACTATGACTTGGGCTAAATTGCAAAATATGTGTCTGGCAAGAAATGAGAACATCCTTGTTCTCACTGGAAGAGATTAAGTTGGTGCTCTTTTACCAGGTTGGGATGCTTATAAAGGTTTGCTTGCCAAATTCTGTAATTTGGTGAGGAGTAGTGATGAGATTGGATCATCTCAACAGTGGACATTTTATTCTTTCAGTGAGTATGTGAACCCATTCATCATGAATGAGGATTTCCATTACTGAATGATGTGATTGATAATGGATTTACATTATGGGTCATTTATTTTTAATAAAGAATTAATAAAGTGTGTTTTTATTTACCTTTTACATATTTTCATGAATGAGTAGAAGTACTGTGTAAACCCTACTCATTCACATAAGGGGGTATCTGGGAGCCCATATCTTTAAAAGGGGTTCCATATTTTGATCAGCCCCCTGCTCACAGCCCCTCACAACCACCATGCTAGGGTTCGCTCTGGCAAGCTACCCTCCCTATTTTGAGAGCATGTGGCCTGGTATGGTTCAGGAGGGGAAGGGGCATGCTCATCATCCTCCTTTTTTTGCCAGCCAGACTACATACTTGGATAAGGGTTTGGTATGAATTTTTTTGGGGGGGGGGCTCACGTCATTGTTTTTTGTTTATTGAATGGGGCACCCCCTTAACCACTTCAGCCCCAGAAGGATTTGCCCCCTTCAGGACCAGGACATTTTTTTATGATACAGCACTGCGTCATTTTAACTGACAATTGCACGGTCACAAAAAAGCTCACAAAGAGAGCTTTTTTTTTTTTTTGGTGGTATTTGATCACCTCTGCAGTTTTTTTTTTTGCGCTATAAACAAAAAACAGTATTGTTTAGTTTTTGCTATAATAAATGTCCCAAATTAAAAAAAATAAAACAAATTTCTTCATCAGTTTAGGCTGATATATATTCTTCTACATATTATTGGTAAAAAATAAATCACAATAAGCGTATATTGATTGATTTGCACAAAAGTTATAACGTCTATGGCATTTTTTATTATTATTATTTTTTTACTAGTAATGGAGGTGATCAGCCATTTTTATGGGGACTGCGACATTGCGGCAGACAGATTGGACGCTTTTGACACATTTTTGGGGCCACTGACATTTATACAGCTATCAGAGCTATAAAAATGCACTGATTACTGTGTAAATGTCACTGACAGGGAAGGGGTTAACACTAGGGGGTGATCAAGGGGTTAAATGTGTTCCCTCAGTGTGTTTCGATCATTACGATATTGTTATTTTAATGTTTCACATTATGCATTATTAAAATTGGTGTTCCCTACCAGTGCCCAGCCCCAACCCCCAACCTTAATGCTGTATCTTGGTGTATGCACATGGTACATTTGCAGGTACAGATCCCTGCTCTTGCTTAGCCAGCTCACTAGCAGCCAGACACTTCCCGGATAACCCACATCCACCTAAGCTTCTAGTTCTTTTTATAGCGGAATTGCAGTATTTTTTTTTATTTCGTTTTAATTTTGCATCGAGTAAGAAAAGGTTGCAAACTATTGTCTATGTGTGCCCCCATTAGACAGAATAATTCTTCCTTTCTATCTTGATGTCAGCGGCTGACAAGGCAGAAATTGAGAGAGAATTAAACATTTACATCTATTATCAGAACAGGACATTTGTGCAGCACCCTCCTCTAGTTAGGCTACTAGGTTAAATTTCGTTCTTGGCTTCAAGGTAATCAGTGGTACAGCATTTGATTGTTTTTGCCTGTTCAGGGTTTCCTGAGCTGAGTGTTAGATTTATCTCACCTGCTTCTGGAAGAAGCTTCTAGAATATAGGGTAGCGAGATTCACATAGCCAGCATAATTTTTTATCATGCCCCAGCCAATCCCTGGAAGGAGGCATCCAGAAAGTGGCTGGGAAGGTAATACATATTTGGGAGGCCTGGGCAGTGTTCATTCCTCTCCAGGGAGGGTTCTTCTTCTTCTGGGGTTGCTGCCCCTAGAAGGGAGCTACTGAGACAAAAGATTGCAGTTTGGGTTTAAGCGCAGGCTGAGCTGAGGACCTGGAGGTGATTGCTAATGGACTTTTTGATGGAGGGTGCTGTTTTGACTTCCTGGTCTGGAGAAGGATCTTTTATCTCCCTCACTGAGAATCTACCTGTGCATGATGGGTAGCAGACAGCTCCTGGGACACTATAAGTAAAGGCCTTGTTATGTGTGTGTTATATATATAAAACAAACCAGATGCAGCACATTTGGCCCTTGACTCTATCAACCGCCTCATAGAAAATTACTTAATACCTAACAACACTCAAACTAAACCTTCATTTGTCACCTGCCAGTGTCCTCTGTGTGTCACGTCAGGATATTTCAATAAAAAGACTCAGGATCAGGATCATTTTCTACTTTTATGTTGTTTCTATAGAAGAGAAATTTCACCATACACTATTATTGGACTGTCTCACAAGTTTCTCCTGCCTTAGGAGGCAGTGGCGAGGAAGGTTTGGGCTGCAGGATGTCACATTTTTGCAGCAGAATGTGGCTGTGAAATTCTGCTAAGTACAGGCAGTCCCCGGGTTACAAACAAGATCGGGTGTGTAGGTTTGTTCTTAAGTTGAATCTGTTTGTAAGTCGGAACAGGTACATTTTTTAACCGTAGCTCCAGCCAAAAAAAAAATATTTTTAAGCGTTTTGGATAGCATATGGAAGGGTTAACACCCCTGTAACATTTGTTTTGCTGTCTGTGCCCCTGTTTAGAAGATTTCACATCACTTTCTGTCCCAATGACAATTGGATTTTAAAAATTTTGGGTCGTTGTGGAAACAAGCCTTGGTGATAGAGCAATCAGTGGCAGGGGCGTTGCTAGGGGTTGGCTTTTGGGGCTATAGCCCCGAATCTGGGGCCAATAGCCCCGAGTCTCTGCAGGGGTCCCCAAAGAGGAGGGGAGGCTCTTTGGGGACCCTTATGTAGGTTGGGGGGCTCTCTGGGGACCCTGATGTAAGTGGGGGGCTCTCTGGGGACCCTGATGTAAGGGGGCTCTCTGGGGACCCTGATGTAAGGGGGGCTCTCTGGGGACCCTGATGTAAGTGGGGGGCTCTCTGGGAATATATATACACACACACACGTATATTACTGTATATACATGTGTATGCGTGCCCAAGCGTATGACATTCTTTACTACGCTGCTATGGGCTCTAGCCCCAGATCTTTTGTAGACCTAGGAATGCCCCTGATCAGTGGGAGTACCTTTTTCCCATAATAACTCTTACAGGACTGAGTTTACCTTTCTAGGGGTAGATTTCCTCTCACTTCCTGTTGTCTCCCTCCATTTGTAAGTAGGAGTCGTTGTAAATTGTGACAAAAAATTACAGCTTCAAAACACTCACCATGCCTCTTACTAAATATCTTGGACTGTCTACTTTCCATAAAAGGGGGCATTTGGGGGATATTTGTACTGCCCTGTTATTTTTCGGTCTCAAGAAATGGGATAGGCCATCAGTATATCAGGATTGATCAATTTTCATATATATATATATATATATATATATATATATATATATATATATATATATATATATATATATATATATCCTGTTTCCCCGAAAATAAGACCTAGTGTGATTGTCAGTGATGGCTGCAATATAAGCCCTACCCCCCAAATAAGCCCTACCCTGTTTCCCCAAAAATAAGCCCTACCCTGAAAATAAGACCTACAAGGACTTTAACTAGGGCTTACTTTGGGGGTGGGGCTTATATTGCAGCCATCAAGGACAATCACGCTAGGTCTTATTTTCGGGGAAACAGGGTATATATATATATATATATATATATATATACACCATAGTTTGTGGATCTTTCCTACAGACTAAATAATATACACTGATTTGGGTTATTTTCACCAATGAAATCCAGCTATATAAATTTTGGCCGAAATTTATGAAGAAAGATTATTTATTTGAAAAATGATATAACAGAAACTAAGAAAAACACTTTTATTCTCAAAATGTTATGGTCTTTTTTTTTTTTTTTTATTTGGCAAAAAAAAAAAAAATAAAAGCAGTGGTTATTAAATACTACTGAAAGAAACTTCTTATTTGTAAAAAAAATGATACAAATTTCATATGGGTACAGTGTTGCATGACCACCCAATTGTCATTCAAAATGTAATGACGCTGAAAGCTGAACTGAAAATTATCCTGGACAGGAAGAGGATAAAAGTGTCTGGTATTGAAATGGTTAAACAATCATTGTACTGAATTTTCTATCATCTGACATGATTTTATGTATTCTGCACTATACTTTACTACTTGTTCTATTACGGCAGACTGTACCAATTTACTTACAAGATATCATGATTGTAAAAGAGCCAGGGAAGCATTCCACTCACCACTCGGAAACATAAGCCTAGTAAATTTTTCGATGTACTTAAGGGGACTGGCTTTTGAATAATGGCACCAATTTTAACTGAAAACATTAATAGACCATCTTTGACACGATAGTCTGTGTCGCTGTAGGCTCAAACAAAAGGTGAGTCTGTTAGGCTCCGCTGCTTTAATATTAGCCCTGTCATCAAACATGATTGCCAATTATACATATTACATTGTCAAAATGATGTTATTTGCTGCAAGAGAACTCATTTAATGGATTAATCAAGGTTAGTGAGCTGTCTGAAAAAACAGAAAGAGACAGTCCATTGAATGCTGCTTTTAAGCAGGGTGATGGGAAGGATGGAATCCCTACTAATAATATACTTGAAAACACAGGAGCTAAGTGTCAGTTCATGCCCCTTTGAGGTTGATAAATTGCAGTTTGCTAATTAATTGTTTTTAAAGCAGCACTGCCGTGAAAATACTTAAATTTTCAGTGAAACATATTTTTTGTCTGCATTTTTTAGGTATACATTTTAATATTTTTGAAGCTGACCAGTCCTGCTAGCTTAATTTTTTTTTGTGTAACTGTATACATAGAATCATATTATTAAATACTAGAAAAGGTGTGCCTTAACAGGTAAAGTCAGGTTGGAGTGGTGACAGGTGTTGTGATGAATATTAGGGAGAAATGGGGTCAGGTGTGGTGATGACAGCAAGGGGGATATGCAGATGCATTTAGGAATGAAGGATGTGGGACAGTAGTGGAGACTTCATTGCCCCCCTGATGAATTCATGTGACTATGATGAAACATGTAGAGCAGGGGTCTCAAACTGGCGGCCCTCCAGCTGTTGCGAAACTACAAGTCCCATGAGGCATTGCAAGGCTGACAGCTACAAGCATGACTCCCTCAGGCAGAGGCATGATGGGACTTGTAGTTTTGCAACAGCTGGAGGGCCACCAGTTTGAGACCCCTGATGTAGAGCCATGAGCGGAAACAGCGTGGACCAGAAGTGACCTAATTATTTTTTCTAAGTCTGGTATCTTGTACTGTGCACTTGGTTTTATGCCGTTATGCTTTTTAATGTGTGAGTGTGATTCCTTCAATAAATTGGCTGGTTGTTAAATTTTACTACACTATTGGAGCCTGTTGTCTGTTGATTTTATTGAGAGCTATGCACCATGGATGCATGCATAATTAAAATGACAGCACACTAAAATAAACTCCTCGGAGGCACCACATAATTACCTCAAGGGAGACCCTTTGGACGGAGGTGGAAGTAATCCTAAGTCTTATGCCCCGTACACACGGTCAGATTTTCCGATGGAAAATGTTCGATGGAGCTTGTTGTCCGACCGTGCGTAGGCTCCATCGGACATTTTCCATCGGAATTTCCGACACACAAAATTTGAGATCTGCATCTCAAATTTTCCGACAACAAAATCCGTTGTCGGAAATTCCTATCGTGTGTACACAATTCCGACGCACAAAATTCCACGCATGCTCGGAATCAAGCAGAAGAGCCGCACTGGCTATTAAACTTCATTTTTCTCGGCTCGTCGTACATGTTGTACGTCACCGCGTTCTTGGCGATCGTAATTTCCAACAAGATTTGTGTGACTGTGTGTATGGAAGACAAGTTTGAGCCAACATCCGTATGAAAAAAACATGGATTTTGTTGTCGGAAAATTCTATCGTGTGTACAGGGCATAAGAGTTGGAAGCTTTGAGGATTTGATTAATATACTGTATGCTTCATTCTTCCAGATTTTAGGTGAGAGTTCTGGGAGCCTGGAGGGAGCATGTGGCATTTCTTATGTATCACTTAATTCATAGTGGAGTGGGTCACATTCACTGTGGATGGTCACAAATATTTATCAGAATGAATATTTATGAAGAACTTTGATTCGAGCTGTGAACAATTTGCACAATATTTTACACATTTATTGAAGTTGTATGAAATAATATTTTAAAATATTGTGTGTATTTTGTATTTTGTGTGTTGCCACCTATTCGGGATTCAGTTCGGGTTTGGAATCATGCGTCCGGTTTTCTGACCACCTGAAACCCGGACACATTATTCAGACTGGATTATGCCTTACCATCAGGGTTGCTGGCTGCAGTTGTCTAAGCCAACAGTGTCTGTTTCACTCTCTTTCACATTGCCCAAAGCCAGCACTAACAATTCCCTCACGCACACTTACACACTCAGACTGGAGAGAGGGCTAAATCTGCCAACACGCCAATCCCCAGCGCTGTGACTCAGAAAAGGAAAGTGGGGGGCAGAAATTTGAAGTCCAGCAGCCTCAGATACATCTGGATGAGAGGTGCTGACTGCCAAGGGGTGAGTGAGCTCACCATCCATCCCTATCTGCATAGGTATGCGCAGCCTATTGCATTGGGTTGTGCACCTCAAATGTAATAAAACGTGGACAGTGTTAGTAGAGCAGGGGACTTGTCAGTAGGGCAGAGGTTGGTTTCAGTAGGACAGTGTATGGTGTCAGTAGATTTTTATTTTTTTATTTTTTTTTACAATTCTTTTTAGGAGCCCTGTTTAGGGGCTTTGGTGAACTATCAGCATGGGAAATATACACCACACGAGGTGATTAGGGTGTGCCCAGGCACATCCGGCACACCCCCTATGCACGCCTATGGCTATCTGTGACTGAAGTCTCCCCCTTCTCTCCTGCCTCTGAGTACAGTAAGGTAAATCCGGGTTCTCAGCGCACCCCTTACATCAGCGTTCCCCTTTACTCCAGGGGCCAGAGTGTTCCCCGAACATCCCTTATGTCCGAGTCCCCAGAGTTCCCCCATACATCAGAGTCTACAGAGTCGGCCCTTAGACCCCTTTTACACTGAGCCGCCCCGGGCGTCAGCGGTAAAGCGGCGCTGTTTTTAGCGACACTTTACTGGCGTTTTAGCAGCGCTATTCGCCCGCTAGCGGGATGGTTTTAACCCCCTGCTAGTGGCTGAAAAGGGGTTAAATCCGCCCGCAAAATGGTGCTGCAGCGGCGCTTTGCCGGCGGTATCACGCCGCTGCCTCATTGTTTTCTATGGGCAGGAGCAGTGGAGGAGTGGTGTAGGAGCGGTGTATTCACCGCTCCTATACTGCTGCAAAGAAGCTGCTGGCAGAACTTTTTGTGACGCCCTGCCAGCGCAGCGCCCCAGTGTGAAAGCACTCGGGCTTTCACACTGCGTTTGCAGCTGAGGCTTTTTTCAGGCGCTATGCAGGCGCTATTTTTAAAGCTGTAGCGCCTGAAAAACGCCTCCAGTGTGAAAGGGGACCAACAGTGTAAGGGAACTCTTCGAGTTCAGGTGTAAAAGGGGAACTCTCTGGACTCTGATGTAATGGGGGACTTATGTGATTAACTTCATATGATTACAAATGTTATTTATTTGCAAAATATATATATATATATAGTTTTTACTATAAAAAAAACAACAACTGCTGTGCACTGCTAAAGTGTTCGGGTTGGACTTGAAGAAAAAGTGGCAACCCTACTACCAGCATAGGCAGTTGATCATTATTATCATATATCCCCAGGAAAAGGGGATATACTGTTTACATAATTGAAACTAAATCCAAAGGTAAAAGGTATTTACAAAGGTTTTTGGTTAAATTAATTAATGTAGCATGGTTAAGAAAGTGTTGATGATGACTAAAGTGTTATTATATGATAAAGGGTTTAAATCCACTTTAAAATGTTTCCACTAAAATTGTAAATGTTCTTTAATAAGAACCTTCTCAGTTCTGATGTAAACATATTTTTAATAAAAATTTGATTAGCTATAATATTTAAAATAGAATGTATATGGAAGAATATCATAATAGAGTAGGTAGAGTTTGCTGTTACAATATATACAAGTTTTGGGAAGTGACTGTGATGAATAGATTGACGTATATAGCTTCCTGCTATGTGTCTGTTTCTGGTTGTCATTTGACAATGTGCTATATATGATGAATGAGTTTTCCTATTTGTCCTGTAATTCTCTCCTGGAATTCAGTTTATTAATGGTGGTGAAAATGGGTTCTGGCTCAATAATGTTCAGTGCTCATTAAATGCAGTTTTGTTATTAGAACTAGGGATCGCATTCAGTTGTGCATGGAACATGGGTTTGACCTGAACTCAAGTGATTCATTGTTTGAGAAAATGGCAGATTAATATGGCTGTTCAATTCTATAGCAACCAATTACAAATAATGCACTTTCTGGACACTGAACAGAGGTCAGATGGGTAATAAGGGCAATTCATTGGGGTCTTCTTATGTGCCAACCCCCTCCCTATAAAAATCAGGGTTCCCAGCAGACTTTTTTAGTGTGTGCTGGAGGAGCATCGAGTAGTTAGATAAAGATCACAGAGTGTTTGCAAGGAAAGCTAGCTAACTCTGTTGACTTGTAAAAAAAAGCTATATTTACACTGAGTCACCTACACACTCACAAAGGAACATTTATCAAGCAAATCCGCAACACAACTAGTTGCAAATCAGGATGTATCTCCTTTAGCAAAGTCTCTCTGACTCTGTCTCACAGGTTTACAGACCTGTGCATCTGTGTGTTTGCAGTTTGCAAAGTTCAAAGGAAGATTCATTACTGAGGATAAGTAACAAAAATGTCCTAAATGGCACCTTTATATGGGGTGATTTCATTCTGACATAGAGTATCTCGCAAAAGTGAGTACACCCCTCACATTTTTGTAAATATTTTATTATATTTTTTCATGTGACAACACTGAAGAAATGACACTTTGCTACAATGTAAAGTAGTGGGTGTACATCTTGTATAACAGTGTAAATTTGCTGTCCCCTCAAAATAACTCAACACACAGCCATTAATGTCTAAACCGCTGGCAACAAAAGTGAAAATGTTCAAATTGGGCCCAAAGTGCCAATATTTTGTGTGGCCACCATTATTTTCCAGCACTGCCTTAACCCTCTTGGGCATGGAGTTCACCAGAGCTTCCCAGGTTGCCACTGGAGTCCTCTTCCACTCCTCCATGATGACATCACGGAGCTGATGGATGTTAGAGACCTTGCTCTCCTCCACTTTCCCTTTGAGGATACCCCACAGGTGCTTGACTGTAGGCAAAACACACTTCTCTTTGTACTCCTCACGTGGCAGCCGCCACATGCTTGACACCATCTGACCACAGGACATGGTTCCAGTAATCCATGTCCTTAGTCTGCTTGTCTTCAGCAGCAAACTGTTTGTGGGCTTTCTTGTGCATCATCTTTAGAAGAGGCTTCCCTCTGGGGTGACAGCCATGCAGACCAATTTGATGCAGTGTGCGGCGTATGGTCTGAGCACTGACAGGCTTGACTCCCCTTCAACCTCTGCAGCAACGCTGGCAGCACTAATGCGTTTATCTCCCAAAGACAACCTCTGGATATGACGCTGAGCACGTGCACTCAACTTCTTTGGTCGACCATGGCGAAGCCTGTTCTGAATGGAACCTATCCTGTTAAACTGCTGTATGGTCTTGGCCACCGTGCTGCAGCTCAGTTGCAGGGTCTTGGCAATCTTCTTATAGCCTCGGCCAGTGATAGCAAACCTTGGCACCCTAGATATTTTGGAACTACATTTCCCATGAGTGCCAGAGCATCAAAACATCTGGGGTGCCAAGGTTCACCATCACTGGCCTAGGCCATCTTTATGTAGAGCAACAATTCTTTTTTTCAGGGAGTTCTTTGCTAAACAATGTATTCCCCCTGCTCCTCAATAAAGGATTGTATTGGTGTACTCAATTCCTTGATTCCTTTAGAACAATACATATAAAAATCTAGAGGTCAGTTAAAACTGCATCACTCAATTTGGGTTATATGGTTAAATAAATATCACCCCATCTTAGGTGTGCTTCTCTTCCCTGACAATCCTATGTATTTTGATGTATTTTGATTTTCATCTATGTGACCAAGCACGTCTTCTGTTCCAAAGTCATCCTTGTAATTGATAACTTGCATTGTTATATTGAACTATCCATATTGCTGTACTTTCTCTGCTGTAAAATGGTGGACTGTGTAGTTGACATGTTTTCACGACCCCCCCCCCCCTATTTCTTGTTTGTTTTTGGTCTTTGTAAAAAGCACTTGAAAGCTTTAAATGCGGTAGTGTCTATTAAAAAAAAAAATGCCTTGTGTATCATGTTGATAAAGTGGCCTAGTGAAAGTCTTCAAAAACTGTACATGTGGTCCCCACAATATTTTAGGCATTTTTGCAAAATAAATCAGTTTTTTTAATGAAAAGCTGGAAAGTGTCTGACCCGTTGGAAAGTTAAAGTGTTTAAATAAAAAAAAATACACTCTAATCCTGATTGTTTGATTAACTGTTGGCTGGTGTCTGTCCTTTTCAAAATACAGCCTAGTAAATATGCCTAAGTACCATGTATGGAGTCAGTACAATATATACACTATATTGTCAAAAGTATTGGGACACCCGCCTTATCACTCATATGAACTTTAATGGCATCCCAGTCCTAGTCCATAGGGTTCAATATTGAGTTGGCCCACCCTTTGCAGCTCTAACAGCTTCAACTCTTCTGGGAAAGCTGTCCACAAGGGTTAGTAGTGTGTCTATGGGAATGTTTGACCATTCTTCTGGAAGCACATTTGTGAGGTCTGGCACTGATGTTGGATGAGAAGGCTTGGCTCGCAGTCTCCACTCTAATTCATCTCAAAGGTGTTCGATGGGGTTGAGGTCAGGACTCTGTGCAGGCCAGTCAAGTCTCTCCACCCCAAACTTGCTCATCGATGTCTTTATGGACCTTGCTTTGTGCACTGGTGCGCAGTCATGTTGGAACAGGAAGGGGCCATCCCCAAACTGTTCCCACAAAGTTGGAAGGATGAAATTGTCCAAAATGTCTTAGTATGCTGATGCCTTAAGCGTTCCCTTCACTGAAACTAAGGGGCCAAGCCCAACCCCTGAAAAACAACCCCACACCATAATCCCCCTCCCCGCCAAATAATTTGTACCAGTTCACAAAGCAAGGTCCATAAAGACATGGATGAGCGAGTTTGGGGTACAGGAAGTTGACTGGCTTGCACAGAGTTCTGACCTCAACCCGATCGAACACCTTTGGGATGAATTAGAGCGGAGACTGCAAGCCAGGCCTCCTCGTCCAACTTCAGTCCCTGACCTTACAAATGCGCTTCTGGAAGAATGGTCAAACATTCCCATAGACACACTTCTAAACCTATATAGATATATTTTTTTGTAAAATAAAGCATTAATTTCTTGATTATAAATGTGTCTGTTATCTCCCTGTGAAACTATGGCCTACGAAAGCATCTCACATAATGTGCATTGACTGAACAATTTTCAGCCTAAATAATACACTCTAATTTTTATTACTTTATTAAAGTGATTGTAAATCCTTACATATACCAACTGAAGTGACTAGCCTCAGGTGATACACAGAGATGAAACAAATTCTCCTACATAAGATGTACCTTTTTGTCTGCGGCTGCCTCTCCTCCACAGCCTCGTAAAGCACGCATTTTACACAGCATCTCTAAGCTCTAGTATGCAGGCAGGTGGCCCGGATCTGGCATCACACACTGCAAAGCACAGCTGAATGCAGCTGAATGTAAACTGTGATGTGAGTAGAGGGAATGGACACCAACACAAAAAATCATAGGGAAATATGCACTACTACTACTACTACTCCCCGATCCCCTTGATCCCTTGGAGTCATCATTAGCTGTTAGAAATGACTCATACAGATAGCACAGCAGGCAGGCAGCAGACAAAAATCACACTAAATGCTTTGTATTGGGGCAAGTACATACCATAGAAGGATATGATTTGTTCATTTTTCATATCAGAGATTTACATCTATGTTAATTGATTTCTTTCAGATTTATATTCCTAATATCACACTGGCTATGACTCTGGTCTGTCTTCTGGATTCTATTGTATGTCTATATGCCACATGTCCATCCCATAGCCTAATCATTTATTTCTATTTGTGTCCTGTCAACACTGACCTAGCCTATAAAATATATGATTCTGCTTGAATGCCACCCACCCTAACCTTAGCTAACCTTACAGACTGCACTTCCATCTCAAATGCTTCATGTGTCTATTTTCATGTTAGCTGTCAGCCCAATCTACACGTTTATGAAGATTTACCAACAACTATTAGGGTGAGAGCCTATCTAAACAATCAGTTTAATGTTTTCAAGTTAGGCCTTTGCACAATCTCCTTTTGGATTTAATAACAAATATAGTGCAAACATATTTTAATCTATATTATCAGCTACATACTGTGAAGCTCAGGGTGGTCAAAAATCAGTGCTGGCGACTAGGGATGAGCCGAACACCCCCCTGTTCGGTTCGCACCAGAACATGCGAACAGGAAAAAAATTCGTTCGAACACGCGAACGCCGTTAAAGTCCATGGGACACGAACATGAATAATCAAAAGTGCTAATTTTAAAGGCTAATATGCAAGTTATTGTCAATAAAAGTGTTTGGGGACCCGGGTCCTCCCCCAGGGGACATGAATCAATGCAAAAAAAAGTTTTAAAAACGGCCGTTTTTTCAGGAGCAGTGATTTTAATAATGCTTAAAGTCAAACAATAAAAGTGTAATATCCCTTTAAATTTCATACCTGGGGGGTGTCTATAGTATGCCTGTAAAGGGGCGCATGTTTCCCGTGTTTAGAACAGTCTGACAGCAAAATGACATTTTGAAGGAAAAAACACATTTAAAACTACCGCGGCTATTGCATTGCCGACAATACACATAGAAGTTCATTGATAAAAACGGCATGGGAATTCCCCACAGGGCAACCCCGAACCAAAATTAAAAAAAAAAAATGATGTGGGAGTCCCCCTAAATTCCATACAAGGCCCTTCAGGTCTGGTATGGATATTAAGGGGAACCCCAGCCAAAATTTTAAAAAAAAATTGACGTGGGGTTCCCCCTAAATTCCATACCAGACCCTTCAGGTCTGGTATGGATTTTAAGGGGAACCCCGCGCCAAAAAAAAACAAAAAAAAACGGCGTGGGGTCCCCCCAAAAATCCATACCAGACCCTTATCCGAGCACGCAACCTGGCAGGCCGCAGGGAAAGAGGGGGGGACGAGAGTGCGGCCCCCCCCCCCTCCTGAACCGTGCCAGGCCACATGCCCTCAACATTGGGAGGGTGCTTTGGGGTAGCCCCCCAAAACACCTTGTCCCCATGTTGATGAAGACAAGGGCCTCATCCCCACAACCGTGGCCGGTGGTTGTGGGGGTCTGCGGGCGGGGGGCTTATCGGAATCTGGAAGCCCCCTTTAACAAGGGGACCCCCAGATCCCGGCCCCCCCCCTGCGTGAAATGGTAAGGGGGTACTTACCCCTACCATTTCACTAAAAAACTGTCAAAAATGTTAAAAATGACAAGAGACAGTTTTTGACAATTCCTTTATTTAAATGCTTCTTCTTTCTTCCTTCATCTTCTTCTTCTTCTGGTTCTTCTGGCTCTTCTGGTTCTTCCTCCGGCGTTCTCGTCCAGCATCTTCTCCGCGGCGTCTTCTATCTTCTTCTCCTCGGGCCGCTCCGCACCCATGGCATGGGGGGGGAGGCTCCCGCTCTTCTCTTCATCTTCTTCTCTTCTTCATCTTCTTCTTCATCTTCTTCTTCTTCTTCTCTTCTTCCTTCTTCTCTTCTTCCTTCTTCATGTCTTCTCCGGGCCGCTCCGCAGCCATGCTGTGGCATGGAGGGAGGCTCCCGCTGTGTGACGGCGTCTCTTCGTCTGACGGTTCTTAAATAACGGGGGGCGGGGCCATCCGGTGACCCCGCCCCCCTCTGACGCACGGTGACTTGACGGGACTTCCCTGTGACGTCACGGGGAATGCCACAGGGAAGTCCCGTCATGTCACCGTGCGTCAGAGGGGGGCGGGGTCACCGGGTGGCCCCGCCCCCCGTTATTTAAGAACCGTCAGACGAAGAGACGCCGTCACACAGCGGGAGCCTCCCTCCATGCCACAGCATGGCTGCGGAGCGGCCCGGAGAAGACATGAAGAGAAGAAGGAAGAAGAGAAGAAGAAGAAGAAGATGAAGAAGAAGATGAAGAAGAGAAGAAGATGAAGAGAAGAGCGGGAGCCTCCCCCCCCATGCCATGGGTGCGGAGCGGCCCGAGGAGAAGAAGATAGAAGACGCCGCGGAGAAGATGCTGGACGAGAACGCCGGAGGAAGAACCAGAAGAGCCAGAAGAACCAGAAGAAGAAGAAGATGAAGGAAGAAAGAAGAAGCATTTAAATAAAGGAATTGTCAAAAACTGTCTCTTGTCATTTTTAACATTTTTGACAGTTTTTTAGTGAAATGGTAGGGGTAAGTACCCCCTTACCATTTCACACAGGGGGGGGGCCGGGATCTGGGGGTCCCCTTGTTAAAGGGGGCTTCCAGATTCCGATAAGCCCCCCGCCCGCAGACCCCCACAACCACCGGCCAGGGTTGTGGGGATGAGGCCCTTGTCTTCATCAACATGGGGACAAGGTGTTTTGGGGGGCTACCCCAAAGCACCCTCCCAATGTTGAGGGCATGTGGCCTGGTACGGTTCAGGAGGGGGGGGGCGCACTCTCGTCCCCCCCTCTTTTCCTGCGGCCTGCCAGGTTGCGTGCTTGGATAAGGGTCTGGTATGGATCTTTGGGGGGGCCCCACGCCGTTTTTTTTTTTTTTTTGGCGCGGGGTCCCCCTTAAAATCCATACCAGACCTGAAGGGTCTGGTATGGAATTTAGGGGGAACCCCACGTCAATTTTTTTTTTTAATTTTGGCTGGGGTTCCCCTTAATATCCATACCAGACCTGAAGGGCCTTGTATGGAATTTAGGGGGACCCCAACATCATTTTTTTTTTTTTTATTTTGGTTCGGGGTTGCCCTGTGGGGAATTCCCATGCCGTTTTTATCAATGAACTTCTATGTGTATTGTCGGCAATGCAATAGCCGCGGGTAGTTTTAAATGAGTTTTTTCCTTCCAAATGTCATTTTGCTGTCAGACTGTTCTAAACACAGGAAACATGCGCCCCTTTACAGGCATACTATAGACACCCCCCAGGTACGAAATTTAAAGGGATATTACACTTTTATTGTTTGACTTTAAGCATTAATAAAATCACTGCTCCTGAAAAAACGTCCGTTTTTAAAACTTTTTTTTGCATTGATCCATGTCCCCTGGGGCAGGACCCGGGTCCCCAAACACTTTTTATGACAATAACTTGCATATAAGCCTTTAAAATTTGCACTTTTGATTTCTCCCATTAGACTTTTAAAGGGTGTTCCGCGGCATTCGAATTTGCCGCGAACACCCCAAATTGTTCGCTGTTCGGCGAACTTGCGAACAGCCAATGTTCGAGTGGAACATGAGTTCGACTCGAACTCGAAGCTCATCCCTACTGGCGACAAATGATCTTTATTACTGACAGCATTCTAAAGCAATGCCACTAGCATAACTCTATGCAATACATTGATTATTTCTTGGTTTGAGCATCAGGTGGTACAATGTTTCCTTTCTGCGGTTTCTCTTCTTTTTTTCCATTCAGTTTATCCTAATTGTTCAATGGTGGGTAATGCTTTGGGGGTAATTCCAAAATCAAAAGATCTCAGGCATTTCAAACTGGAAGCTGAGTGTTTTCATTAACACAAGCCCTAACAAGCCCTAATTGCATCTTTTGCTACTGTCCCAGATTGTACAAGACTGTCCTGGAATTTTACCAAGATCCCAGCATCCCTTAAATAAAAGATATGTCCCACTGCCAGGTTCTGGAAACTTTGTTCCAGCATCCAACTCTATGCATGCACATTCAAAGTGTTCTCTCGTTTGATGGTGTCTTGCATAGTTCCAGCGCTGATGTAGTTTGTCAGAGCCAGTGGCATGGGAAACAGGAGCATTAGATTTTTAGGTAAGTAAATGCACAGAATGTGGCAAAGAATCAAGCCTTGTAAAAGATGGACGGAAAGGAGTGCCTTTTCAGTGTCTGGCCGTCAGGGTCTGGTGTCAGGCTCTGTGACTAGTGGCTGTAATCATAGAGACATTCACAGGTAGTCAGCCGGAAATGTACAAGCAGAACCCCCTAGCACAGGGATTTGCAATTAGCGGACCTCCAACTGTTGCAAAACTACAAGTCCCATCATGCCTCTGCCTCTGAGTGTCATGCTTGTGGCTGTCAGAGTCTTGCTATGCCTCATGTGACTTGTAGTTCTGCAACAGCTGGAGGTCTGCTAATTGCATATCCCTGCCCTATGTAGGCTCACCTTAGCCACAGGGCCAAAGCATTAACCAATATTCACCAGAGCTCCTGGTGATGGAGATGGGTTTTGCTGCATGTTAGTAATAGGTTGCGGTCCTCACCAGGGGGTGAGCAAGCCATGGTCTGGTAGCAGGTAGAACAGGCAGGGATCAATCATAGTCAGTAAAGAAGCCAAAGATTAGTAGAAAGTAGTAGCTGTCTGGGATAGTCGATGCCAGATGAACAAGCTAATAAAAAAAAAAAACATCAGCAGGTATGCAAAGAGCGAGATATCAGGTTCAAGGTAAAAGAGACACAAGATCTAAGGTAAGGTTGTCCAAGGAATTAGGCAGGGAGCCTGATGTTACTGGGTGGTACCACCCCTTAGTTATTTAAAGGAGAAGAATGGGATGGGTTAAATAAATAGCATAGATTACATTCATCACAAATCAGCTAATCTTTTTTTCCTACCCCCTTTCGTTTTTTCAGCATGTGTACATGAACTTTCCTCCAGCTGATAATAAATGGTGTGCTGGTGTCACGTACCTTACAGCGGAGCCCGAAATGATGAGGGTGGCCTTTTGCACGGTTCCGGTCCAAGCACCCCTGGTGGTGGGTACAGGGAGTGCGAGGGCAACGAAAGGGTGCAGGTGCCTGCAGGCAGGAGGCTGGAACTTGGAGAGATAGGAACCTCTGCTGAGGAGATGTGGAAACTGATCACCAAACTTGTTCAGCGGGAGCCAGATCAGGATCAACTGCAGAATCAGGAACAGGCAGGAGTCGGCAACAGGCTGGCAGCGGGGTACCAAGTCAGAAGGCAAAACCGTAGTCAGGAACAGGCAGGGGTTGGCAACAGACGGGCAACAGGGTACAGAATCAGGAAGCAGAGCCGTAATCATAAGTTCAAGCCAAGGTCAGTATTGCAAGTAAAGGCAGGTTCAGCAGGCAGGGGAGATCCAAGAGGATGGTCAGAAGATAGCCGGGTTTTCAGGAACAAGGTCAATCAGGCAGAATAACAACAGGAACACAGGAACACAGGAACAAGCTGAAGACAATCCAGCACTGATGCTAGGCAGACTCTCTGTTTATATAGGGTGCTGTGTGCCAGGATTGGCGCCAGCGTACGTGCGTACGCGCATGCGCATTAGCAATTTAACACATTGGCACATGCGCGTTAGCACATTAGCACTTTGGCACATTGGCGTATATGCGTTAGCATATTAGCGCTTTGGCACTCGCGGACGCGCGTTAGCGCGTGTGCGCATTCGCATAGAGTTGCCATTGTGCATGCTCACCCTGGATCTCATTTGCCTCTGGCTATGGTTCCGTGCATGCACCTTTGCATTAGCAGAATGAGGATTTGCAGCTGCTGCATGGAGACGGGTGCTTGCTGTGTGAGTTCTCTGACAGCTGGTCTGGGAGATCAGACCTGCACAGAACAGAAGTACACCATATGCCGTTCAGCGCCACCACCTGCTGTACAGTACCACCACATGCCGTACAATGCCACCACATGCCGTACAGCACCACCACATGCGTACAGCACCACCACATGTCGTACAGCACCACCACATACCGTACAGCACCACCACATGCCGTACAGCGCCATCAAATGCTGTACAGAGTCATCAGTAGCCGTACAGTGTCATTACATGTACGCAGGCCTATACCTACCTACACAGGAGGGCACAGCTGTATACAGAGGCCAATACCTACCTACACAGGGGGGCACACCCATTTATGCAGGCCTATACTTACACAAGAGGGCACAGCCGTGTACGAAGGCCTATACCTACCTACACAGGAGGGCACAGCCATGTACATAGGCCGATACTTACCTACGCAGGAGGGCACACTCATGTACACAGGCCTATACCTACCTACACAGGGGGGCACAGCCATGTATGCACGCCTATTCCTTTCTACACAGGGGTGGCACAGCCATGTACGCAGGCCTATACCTACCTACATAGGGGGGCACAGCCATATACACAGGCCTATAACTACACTGTACGGCATGTGATGGCTCTGTACGGCATGCGATGACACTGTACGGCATGTAATGACACTCTAGAGCATGTGATGACACTGTACGGCATGTGATGGCACTGTACGGCATGTGATGGCTCTGTGTGGCATGTGATGGCACTGTAGAACATGTAATGACACTGTATGGCATATGATGACTCTGTACAGCATGTGATGACACTGTACGGCATGTGATGGCACTGTACAACATGTACTGACTCTGTACGGCATGTGATGACTCTGTACGGCATGTGATGGCACTGTACGGCATGTGGCGGCACTGTACGGCATGTGGCGGCACTGTATGGCATTTGGTGACACTGTATGGCATGTGATGGCACTGTACGGCATGTGATGACTATGATGACACTGTACGGCATATAATGGCACTGTACGGCATGTGATGACTCTGTACGGCATGTGATGGCACTGTACGGCATGTGATGGCACTGTACAGCATGTGATGACTCTGTACGGAATGTGATGGCACTGTACGGCATGTGATGACACTGTACAGGATGTGATGACTCTGCACGGCATGTGATGACTCTGTACGGCATGTGATGGCACTGTACGGCATGTGATGACTATGATGACACTGTACGGCATGTGATGGCACTGTACGGCTTGTGATGGCACTGTACAGCATGTGATGACACTGTACAGCATGTGATGACTCTGTACGGCATGTGATGGCACTGTACGGCATGTGATGACTCTGTACGGCATGTGATGACACTGTATAGCATGTGATGACTCTGTACGGCATGTGATGGCACTGTACGGCATGTGATCTTGTAATACTCTATTTACAATGAAGGGAACATTATTACTATAGGGGTACTAGGTAATACGCCAATTATGGGGGAGCAAAGCTCTGTCCATGTCTGAGGAGCTCTGGGCTTCAGTTTGAAAATGCAAGTAGATGTGAATGGAAAGTTTCATTGTCTCTTATAAAAATCCAGATAGTCAATAAAAGGATTCATTCACAATGTTAGTTCTGATTTTATTTGATTTTACTACACCAGTAATGCATGGAATGCCTGTGTGCTGTCACATCCATATGTGTATTCTGCTTTACAAATATATTGTTTTCACTCTGGTAGATAATAATATGTAGAGGACATTTACATACACAGCACTATCAGTGACTTCTCCTACCTTAGTCACTGACTGAAGTGCTGTTATCTCTGCCGATTCTTCTGACCATCGGAACAGCCTACAGAGGAGGAGGGAGGAGGGGGCAGCTATGCTCTGAAGTCTCGGGAACGAGCAGAGAGCCAACATCAGTCAAGCAAAATGAAAGGAAAGAGGGTGGATCCAGACTCCAGAGCCAGACCATTGCCGGTATTACACTGTATGAAAGTCTGTAGACCCTCCTACAGGTATTTAGCTCAATTTTAACAGAATGGGGGCACTTCTGAGAGGGCTGGAAAGATTTTTAGATATCAGCAGCTCACATAGAATAGATGTAAGTAAAAAAAAGGAAACCCATGCTTCTCTATTAAGAACTGTCAGACAGTGCAGCTGGCAGATGGGCGAGCCTTCGTCTGGAGCAGAGCATTTTTTTTCCTTTCAGGTCAGCGGTGGCAGTGGGCATTGTGATTAACCACTTCCCACCCGGTCTATAGCAGAATGACAGCCGGGCGGTGGTTCAGTTATCCTGACTGGGCGTCATATGACGTCCTGCAGGATAACAGCCGCTGCGCACCCGTGGGGGCACACATCGCGGTGATTGGTGGTGTGGTGTGTCACTCTGACACACCGCTACACCAATCTTGGTAAAGAGCCTCTGGTGGAGGCTCTTTACCACGTGATCAGCCATGTTCAATCACGGCTGATCACGATGTAAACAGAAAGAGCCATTGATCGGCTTTTCCTCACTCGCTTCTGACAGACGCGAGTAGAGGAGAGTCGGTCGGCGGCTCTCCTGACAGGGGGGTCTATGCTGATTGTTTATCAGTGCAGCCCCCCCTCGGATGCCCACACTGGACCACCAGGAAAGCCACCAGGACCACCAGGGAAGCACATAACATGTGGATGGTCAGGTACATCCCCCATGGCCATCCACATGTGCCAACATATGCCCAATCTATGCCAATCAGTGCCCAAAAATGGGCACTGACTGGCACCATTATGAAAACTAAAAAATTCAGTGATGTCCAGCAATGCCACCCATCATTGTCATCAGTGCCACCCATCAGTGTCATCAGTGCCACCTATCAGTGCCCATCCGTGCCACCTATCAGTGCCCATCCATGCCACCCATCAGTGCCACCCATAAGTACCCATCAGTGCCACCCATAAGTACCCATCAGTGCTACCTACGAGTGCCAATCAGTGCCGCCTATGAGTGCCCATCAGTGCCACCTATGAGTGCCCATCAGTGCCGCATACCAGTGCCACCTCATTGGTGCTCATCAGTGCCGCCTTAACAGTGCCCGTCAGTGCAGTCATATCAGTGCCCATCATTGAAGAAGAAAACATACTTATTTACAAAAAATTTTAACAGAAACAAAGAAACTTTTTTTTTTAATTTCCAGTCTTTTTTTATTTGTTGAGAAAAAAAAAATCGCAGAGGTGATCAAATACCACCAAAACAAAGTTCTATTTGTGGGAACAAAATGATAAAAAATGTGTTTGGGTACAGCTGAAAGCTGAAAATTGGCGTGGGCAGGAAGGTGTGTAAGCAACTGTATTGAAGTGGTTACGATGGATCTACGTTGGAGGACATTAATAAACAATAATAAAAAACGAAACAAAAAAAATGTTAAGTGCCCCCGTCCCCGTGAGCTCGCACGCAGAAGTGAACACATACGTAAGTCGTGCCCGCATAAGTAAACGACGTCTAAACCACATGTGTGAGGTATCACCAGGAACGTTAGAGCGAGAGCAATAATTCTAGCACTAGACCTTCTCTGTAACTCTAAACAGGTAATCTGTAAAAAATTTAAACCGTCACCTATGGAAATGTTTAAGTACCGAAGTTTGGCGCCATACCACGGGTGTTTGCAATTTTAAAGCATGACATGTGAGGATTCTATTTACTTGGCATAACATCTGTCATATTATAAAAAAAAAGGGCTAACTTTACAGTTTTGGGTTTTTTTATTCATGAAAAGGTTTTTTCCCCAAAAAAAATTGCGTTTGAAAAATTACCATGCAAATACTGTGTGACATAAAAAGTTGACCGCCATTTTATTCCCTACCGTGTCTACTAAAAAAAATATATATATAATGTTTGGAGGTTCTGAGTAATTTTCTAGAAAAAAAATGGATTTTTACATGTAGGACAGAAGTGTCAAAATTTGCGCGGTATGGAAGTGGTTAATGTCTAAACCGCTGACAACAAAAGTGAGTACACCCCTAAGTGTAAATGTCCAAATTGGGCCCAAAGTGTCAATATTTTGTGTGGCCACCATTATTTTCTAGCACTGCCTTAACCTTCTTGGACATGGAGTTCACCAGAGCTTCACAGGTTGCCACTGGAGTCCTCTTCCACTCCTCTATGACAACATCACGGAGCTGGTGGATGTTAGAGACCTTGCGCTCCTCCACCTTCCGTTTTGAGGTTTTACCCTCTGCTTCTTTAGCAAGACAGTGGTCGTCTTGGAGGTGTGTTTGGGGTCGTAATATGTTGGAATACTGCCCTGCCACCCAGTCTCCAAAGGGAGGGGATCATTCTCTGCTTCAGTATGCAATAGTACATGTTGGCATTCATGAACTGTAGCTCCCCAGTGCTGGCAGCACTCATGCAGCCCCAGACCACGGAACTCCCACCACCATGCTTGACTGTAGTCTTTGTACTCCCTACCCGGTTGCTGCCCCACACGCTTGACACCATCTGAACCAAATAAGTTTATCTTGGTCTCATCAGACCACAGGACATGGTTCCAGTAATCCATGTCCTTAGTCTGCTTGTCTTCAGCAAACTGTTTACAGGCTATCTTGTGCATAATTTTTAGAAGAGGATTCCTTCTGGGATGACAGCCATGAAGACCAATTTGATGCAGTGTGCGGCATATAGTCTGAGCACTGACAGGCTGACCCCCACCCCTTCAACCTCTGCCACTGTCATACGTCTATTTTCCAAAGACAACCTCTCGATATGACGCTGAGCACTTGCACCCATTTCTTTGGTCGACCATGGCGAGGCCTGTTCTGAGTGGAACCTGTCCTGTTAAACCACTGTATGGCCACCGTGCTGCACCTCAGTTTCAGCGTCTTGGCAATCTTCTTATAGCCTAGGCCATCTTTATATAGAGCAACAATTCTTTTTTTCAGATCCTCAGAGAGTTCTTTGCCATGAGGAGCCATGTTGAACTTCCAGTGACCAGTATGAGAGAGTGAGAGCGATAACACCAAATTTAACACACCTGCTCCCCATTCACAACTGAGACCTTGTAACACTAACAAGTCACATGACACCCAGGAGGGAAAATGGATAGTTGGGCCCAATTTCAACATTTTCACTTAGGGGTGTATTCACTTTTGTTGCCAGGGGTATAGACATTAATGGCTGTGTGTTGAGTTATTTTCAGGGTACAGCAAATTTACACTGTTGTACAAGCTGTACACTCACTACTTTACATTGTAGCAAAGTGTCATTAGTTCAGTGTTGTCACATGAAAAGGTATAATAAAATATTTACAAAAAATGTGAAAGACATTGACGATCACTACAATCCATATTTTTTCCCACCTCAAAATCCGACAGATGTTCTCTATTTGGCAGTATTGAGTCAAGAATATGATCACCTTGGGTTGGGATTTTTACTAACTGCTTCAGTGAAACATCATTCAATGCCCCCATTACATCCCTGCTTCTGCTTGTAATTGCAGTTTGATAATTCCATTTAATGTCAGGCATGTTGAAGTAACCCATCATTAAAACCTGTCCTTTCGTTTTCAATGAGTTATCTCATGAATTAACAAGGTATCATGATTTTCAGTCTTTCCTGGGGGTCTGTATACTACACAAATTCTTAGGGAAGACACCTCTCTCTGGTTAGAATGCAGACCCACAGGGTTTCCATTATTTTTTTTTTTTAATTCATAGCCTTATGATATTTTTGACATATATGGCAATGCCACCTCCCCTCTTTCCTATTCTGTCTTTCCTGTATAGTGCGTAACCTGGTATAGTTATTTCCCAGTCATTTGATTCCTTGAACCATGTCTCTGTAATTGCAACAATACCCAAGTTGTCCCTAGACATACAGTAAGAGCTGTTGCCTAAACTATGAGCATTGATGTACAAATGAAGTAACAAACTCTGCTATCTACTGCTTTATTTTTAGAACCAGAAACTTTGACTGAATTAACGACCCCATAAGCCAAGTCCTTAGCAAGAATGGATATGACTTCATCTTGGATGTGCGGATCATCTTGCGGAATAATGAAATGAGCTAAATAAAAGTGAGCTGCTTTAATATTTCAAGTATTTAGGGTTCGATTAGATGTAACCTCTGATGACGTCAGACGTTGCTGACGAAACATGTTGGGTGGGATCTACGTGACACGTCACTTCCGCCATCTTGGAGCGCAGGTGGAATGCAATTGGTGTCCGTGCTTGTTTTATACATCTTTTACTGATCTTATAAAATAATTAGATTTGGCTGGTTGATGGTCACTTCACTGTCAATTCACTTTATTTGTTTATTGAATTGTTTTTGAGTTGTACACATTGGGAGTGCAGTCATTAGTTGTTTGTTTATCATTTAGGGCAGAGGTCGGCAACCCGCCGCCTGCCACCACTAGTTGTCCGACCCATCAGTGCCCATGATTAATTCATGGGCACCCGGCCCGCACACATGTTCGTCGCTTTCCTATTAATAGCACAGCGATGATCAGCCGATATCACAGGGCTGGATGGGAGCAGGAACTGCTGAAGTGAACTTTTTACATTAAACAGCAGGTGATTGGTTGCTGGGTGATCATAGCAACCAATCACCAGCCAGTCATTGTAAAAACTTCAGCAGTTCCCGCCCCATTCAGCCTGTGATACCAGCTGTTCGTTGCTCTGCTCAGCTGTACACCTGTGTAAGGTAGGAGAGTTCTACCTGCACAGTGTGTGATTGTGTATTCATGGGGTAGGGTGCAGAGGACACAAAAGGGACAGGGGTCAGAGGGCACTATGGGGGCCACTATGGGGGCAGAGGACACTGGACACTATGGGCGCAGAGGACACTATGGGGGTAGAGGACACTATGGGGGCAGAGGGCACTATGAGGGCAGAGGACACTATGGGGGGCAGAGGGCACTATGGAGGCTGGAGGCAGGGGTCACTTTAGGGGCAGAGGGCACTCTGGGGCCACTATGGGGGCAGAGGCAATTTTGGGGCAGAGGGCACTATAGGCCACTATGGGGGGAGAGGGCACAATGGGGCAGGGGACACTAGGGAGCAGAGGACACTGGACGCTATGGGGCAGAGGGCACTATAAGGGCACTATGAGGGCAGAGGACACTATGGGGGCCATTATGGGGCAGAGGACACTGGACACTATGGGGCAAAGGGCACTATGATGGCAGAGGGCACTATGAGAGCAGAGGGCACTATGGGGCAGAGGACACTATGGGACAGAGGGCACTATGGGGGCAGAGGGCACTATGAGTAAAGAGGGCACTATGAGGGCAGAGGACAGAGGACACTATGGGGCAGAGGGCACTTTGAGGGCAGAGGTCACTATGGGGGCAGAGGGCACTATGAGGGCAGAGGGCACTATGAGGGCAGAGGACAGAGGACACTTTGGAGACAGAGGACACTATGGAGGCAGAGGACACTATGGGGGCAGAGGACACTACAGTGGGGGGTGCAGGGGACAGAGGACACTGCTTTGTGGGGCATAGGAAACTTTCTATGGGGGAAGAGGGGAAAGGACACTATAGAATTATGTGCAGGGGGACAAACGACACTGCAATAGGAGGGACCCTATTAGGGACACATTCTTACTTGGAGACAGGGACCCCTTCTCCCCTGGGGACAGGGATCGCATCACCCCTGGGGGTGGGACTGTCTACTGGACCCCCATCTTCCCTAGGGACAGGGATCCCATTTTCCCTAGGGACAGGAACCCCATCTCCAGACCATGCTGGTTGGCAGGGCCGGCGTCAGCCACCCTTGGGTGCCAGGATGGGGGAGGGGGCACTAAAATCCAAATCCCCAGCCATATGCTCCCTTAGGATGAACTAGCTTTGTCTTAGTGAAGCATCTTAAAGTGAGGTAAACCTGTACTGCTATTATTACTTTGTTAGGATTATTATTATCGTCATTTATTAGCAGGTGAATGCGGCCCTTTATGCATTCACATACATTGAATCCGGCCTTTAAGTGGAAAAAGGTTGCTGACCCCTGATTTAGGATATCTCTCCTGAACAGGAGGGGATGAGAAATCCAGCAAATTTAATAATGAGAGGGGATGGCTGGACATAAAACATATGGATGAGAAGCAGGGTGGGATTGACAGGTTAAATAATCCACTGAACACCAAGTTTTTAAAGGAACTCTCGCTGATACTAATGAAAAGGACCACTAACAACATTAATGGGGGATTGTTTATCTCTCTGACACCAATTCTTGGTTACTTTTTTCAGCCCAGTGACACCAATGCAGGGGGATTGTTTCTAGTACCAGCAATGATTTGACATTCCACTGACCAACAACACCAGGACATTCTTCCTTTCACTAACAAGCAAATCAAAAGGTGCTATGTCACATTTCTGTGCACTCTGTAAGCTTTTTTGTGTGTTACATGATCCTGAACCCTGTACTATTTACATATGTTGTATATGTATGCTACAAACTCCAGGCTGCTGTAATACTCCAGGCTGCTGTAATTTATGCTGTACATTACATACTCCTGACTAGGGATGGGTGACACTGCCCAGGTTTGAGTAACAGAGGGTTCATTGAATAACGTTTGAAATTTGTGAAACTCGAACTTAGCAGGTAGGCAGTCATAAAGCAGTTGACACTTCCAAGGTCAAAGCAGGTAGTGGGCAAGCATGATCCAGTAGACAGTCCCAAGATACCAGGGCTGGTAGCAGGCATTTGTAATCCAGTAAGCAATCTGAGGTCAAGTTCAGATGGCAATTCCTAAAGAGTAGTCCAGGTATAAAGCAGGGGTCAGCAATGTGGAATGTGGAAAATAACAGGTAACACAGCAGACATGGTACAGCAGGAAGGGAGTTCCTATCATTGCCCTGGGCTTGTGATGTTTAATGTGATTGCCAATGGCTCCCTGTGCCCCAACAAAGCCAGCGAGACCCAAAAATGAAGGTAGAGAAGAGCTGCAAAGATGCATGGCTCTGGATCAAATGAGGGCTCAGGTAAGTAAAAGGGGTGTGAGGGGGGATGCCACCACCTAAACATTTTTTACCTTAATCGCTTGCCGACCGCGCTATAGCCAAATGAAGGCTACAGCGTGGCTCGATAACTCTGGGAGGGCGTACATTGACGTCCTCCCAGAATCACGCGCCCCCGGGAATATCCGTGATCACCAGATCCAGAGGACCCGGCGCATCACAGATCACGGTAAACGGCCACTTTACCACGTGATCGCTCCATCAAATGACGGAGCGATCACTTGTAAACAAACCGGCATCACGTACCGATCTGTACAGAGAGGGGAGAGGGGGAGAGAAAAGCAGCGCTGTGGGCACTACACATCCAGCCCACAGCGCTGCTTTTCTCTCCCCCTCTCTCCCCCTCTCCCCTGATATGTGCCCATTTCAGCCATCCATCCATACTCAGCCATCCATGCTCAGCATACCCATCCATACTCAGCATACTCATCCATCCATCCATGCTCACCCATCCATACTCAGCATACTCATCCATCAATCCATGCTCACCCATCCATACTCAGCATACTCATCCATCCATCCATGCTCACCCATCCATACTCAGCCTACTCACCCATCCATCCATGCTCACCCATCCATACTCAGCATACTCATCCATCATCCAAAAAAAAAATTGGCCAAATATGTGTATGTTATATGTGTATGTGTTTGTAAGCGTGTCGGGACCCCATGGGACAAAGGACCGCGCTATACCGCAGATGGATACCGGTGGCAAAAGTGCCCTGAGGCGATTCAGTTCGCATAGGTAGCGCTATACAAGTCACTCATTCATTCACTCAGCCGTACTCAGTCATACTCAGCTGTACCCAGCCATACTCAGCCATACTCAGCCATACCCAGCCGTACCCAGTCGTACCCAGACATACTCAGTCATACCCAGCCATACTCAGCCATACCATCTATACCCAGCCATACTCAGCCAAATCCATCCATACTCAGCTGTACCCGGCCATACTCATTCATGCTCAGTCATCCCATACATACTCAGCCATCCCCATCCACGGCTCATCCATCCCCATTTATGCTCATCCATGCCACATCAGTTCTCATCCATGCCATTACAGTGCCTCACAAAAGTGTAATAAGTAGTCAAATAAGATTTGAAACTTATGCTCCTAGAACATCTGATGGTGCTCCCTGCATGTTGGGCCTCTCTATGTGGCCACGCTGTGGAAAAGTCTCCCACATGTGGTATCACCGCACTCAGGAGGAGTAGGAGAATCTATTTTGGGGTGTAATTTTTGGTATGTACATGCTATGTGTTAAAAACATTGTGTAAATGGACAACATTGTGTAAAAAAATGCGTTTTCATTTTCTTTACACATTTTCCAAAAACTTGTAGAAAAAAATGACACGTTCAAAAGACTCATTATGCCTCATAGATTATACATTGGGTTTCTTTCCAAAATGGAGTCATTTTTGGGGCGTTTCCATTGTCCTGGTTCTCCAGGGCCTTCAAATGTGTAAGAGGTACTGTAGTCAAGAAATTATATGTGTAATTTATGCTCCAAGAACGCCTAATGGCGCTCCCTGCATGTTGGGCCTCTATATGTGCCCACGCTGTGTAAAAGTCTCACACATGTGGTATTGCCATACTCAGGAGGAATAGTAGAATGTGTTTTGGGGTGTAATTTGTGCTATGCATATGCTGTGTGTGAGAAATAACCTGCTAATATAACAATTTTGTGGGAAAAAAATCTTGATTTTGCAAAGAATTGTGGGAAGAAATTACAACTTAAAAAAACTCACTATGCATTTTTCTAAATACCTTGGAATGTTTACTTTCCAAAAAGGGGTAATTTGGGGGGTATTTGTACTTTTCTGACTTGTTAGGGTCTCCAGAAATGAGATGAAATGAGGCCGTCAGTGCATCAGGTGTGATCAATCTTCAGAGAATGGCACGATAGCTTGTGGACTCTATAACTTTCACAAAGACCAAATAATATACACTGATTTGGGTTATTTTTACCAAAGATATGTAGCAGTATAAATTTTGGCCAAAATGACGGAAGAAAAATTACTAATTTGCAAAATTTTATAACAGAAATGAAGAAAAATGCATTTTTTTACAGAATTTTCTGTCTTTTTTCTTTTATAGCGGTGATTAAATACCACCAAAAGAAAGCTCTATTTGTGTGAAAAAAGAACAAAAATTTCATATAGGTACAGTGTTGCATGACTGGGTAATTGTCATTCAAAATGCGAGATCACCGAAAGCTGAACATTGGTCTGGTTAGGAAGGGGGTTTAGGTGCCCAGTGGGTAAGTGGTTAATGCAAGGAATGCAGTCAGCAGCTCTCCGCTCGGGGAGCAGTGAGAACCAAGCCATCGGCGGTGTTCGGTGGTTCGGTTTTCAGTGAAGAGGCCCCGGGGGACAGATGCAGCATCGGACTGATGCTGCATCCACCTAGGTAAGTATTAATCAGCAAAAAAAACAGGATTCCCATACTTCTCTTTTAATGCTGCCAATGTCCACATCCACTCATTTAACAACATCCTAAAAATCATTGCAAAAAGGTGGGAAATTAAACACGAAAATATTTATCTCATTGGTACTAGGCACTGCACTTTTTTTTAAAATAATTTTCTGAAAATGTTAGCTATATACTCATATGTGTTTGCTTTTTAAAAACGCGTGAAAGCTGTAACATCCAGTTTAGATGAAATTAATGAACTAAACTGATAAATTGGTTAGTTGCAGCTGTGCATGATTCTTTCTGAATGCTGTAAATGGAATGGAATGTGTACATGAATGCAGGAATCCAGGTAAAAGTGTTAGAATAATAAACAAATTCCTAGCTTGAAAAGCATGCAAAAAGAATTATTTGGTTGTATAAGGTATTACAATAGCAATCTGATTCCTTCTAAGATTTTTGAGATTGAATTGACAGTAATAGATAAACTGCAGATGCTACAAATGGGGCACTGAGAAATACTGTATGGTTTGGACTTTGAAAAGAGCACAAAAGTATAACCCAGCTCCAAATTGTGAATTTGCGAGCCAAAGAAATGTTTGATTTGTAGCCGAGTGTTTTGAAGATCAATAATATGATAATGATTTAACCACTTACTTACTGGGCACCTAAACCCCCCTCCTGCCCAGACCAATTTTCATCTTTTTACACTGTCACTCTTTGAATGACAATTGCGCGGTCATGCAACACTTTACCCAAATGAAATTTTTATCATTTTTTTACCACAAATAGAGCTTTCTTTTGGTGGTATTTGATCACCTCTGGGTTTTTCATTTTTTGTAAAAAAAAATAAATAAAAAGACCGTTTTTTTTTTTTTTAAATATAAAATCGTTTTATATTTTGTTAATAAATTTTGCAAACAAGTAATTTTTCTCCTATATTAACGTACGCTGATGAGGCTACACTGATGGGCACTGATAGGCTGCAGTGATGGGCACTGATAGGCTGCACTGATGGGCACTGATAAGGCGGCACTGATGGGCACTAATAGGCAGCACTGGTGGGCACTGATAGGTGGCACTGGTGGGCACTGATAGGTGGCATTGGTGGGCACTGATGTTATTATATATATTATATATTTAAAGTAGAGTCCCTAGAGTATAAAATGGTGGGTTTTGCAATTTTTTTTATGTCACACGGTATTTGCAGGGTATTTGTTTTTTAAACGTAATATTTTTTGGAAAAAATACACTTTTTTGAATTGTAATGCAAAAAACAAATTACATAACCCAAATTTTCAGTAGAATAGAAAAGATGATGTTACGCGTAGTAAACATGTCATGCTTTAAAATTGCGCACACCCATGCAAAGGCGATAAACAACATACATTTTACTATCCACAGGCAACTCTTTAAAAAGCCTTTACAGTTTACCACTATAGATTTACAAAGGAGGTCTGGTGCTAGAATTACTGCCCATGATCTGATGTCCGCGGTGATACCTCACATGTGTTGGACCTTTGCTCACAAGAGGGGGGGGCAGGGGCACTTTAATTTTTTTAAATTACTTATTTTATTTTTATTTTTACACTGTTGCTTTAAAAATATTTTTTAGCACTTTTATTGCTGTAAACATCTCTAGTGACAGCAATAGGCATGTAACAGGTACACTTTATGCAGAGATCTATAAGATCTTAAATCCCTCCTCTGCACTTAAAAGCATTTGATCACACCAAGATTGGTGAGATCAAATGCTTTTGATTTTTTAAAATGGTGCTGTTTACATCCAGGTAACCCGTAAGTGATGTGACATCATTGCTTTCGGGTTACTAAATCATAGAGTCTAACAAAGCCAATCGGATCTTTGCTAGGCTCAATGATCAGTCGGAGGAAGCGCAAGCTGGTCGATTGGGACTCCTGGTGGGATGGGAGATCCTGGTACAGCTGCGGAAGGATGCTGCTTGTAAAAGAAATCCAGCGGCTATGTAGTTAGCAGCTGCAGGCACCATTCCGATATAATCACTTTTCTAATATAGTCTAATGATGTACGGGTATATCCCTGGTCGGCAAGTGGTTAATGAGGAACTTTACACATAGCAACTTGATAAAAAATGATGTTGTTTTGCAAGGAACATACATTCCAAGTTAATAATTATGCTACCAAAATTAGTGTGTGCTGTAAATTGCCTCCAGCATTGCTCCTGTTTCTTCTAGTTGAAGACCACCATTTTGCTAAAGCCCAGAGCCCCTGAGCAACAGTAAATCTTTAGGCTGTCAGGGTTTAAAAATCGTGGTGATTGGTCGCAGTGACTGGCGAGGATACACTGACCAGTCACAGCAATTTTTAAACCCTTTTGCTGCAGCTTTTATCTTATGCTCTATTTGTTTATGTGTATTGCCTTTTGTAATAAAGACCTTAAGAAGGTTTTACACTATCAGAAGCTGATGATCTAATTCTATTGCAGGAGGAACGGCTGGAGAGACGTACACTGCCTGCACTACATCTTTATGGACGCCTAAATAGCTGATATATCCAAATGCGTTTTTGACCTTCCATAATAGAGGGTCCATCTTGTGGGGTAAGATCACATCAGGACGTTATGTTGGTGATATCACATGGTGGAGGATATCTTTGGATACACCTTGCATTAAGCATTTCAATCCAGCATTTTTTGCTGTGTCTTCACACTTGATCTTTTGGACTAATTGGATCACTAATTGGACATTTTTTATATCAGAGATTATGAGCTCAACTTTTCCATTTCTTATGCCGCGTATACACGACCGGTTTTTCCGTCAGAATAAACTTTGACGGTTTTTCTGACGGAGTTCGGACGGACTTCCACTGAAACAGACTTGAGTACACATGATCACACCAAAGTCCGATCGTTTAGAACACGGTGACGTACAACACGTACGACGGGACTAGAAAATGGAAGTTAAATAGCCAGTAGCCAATAGCTGCCCCGTGCAGACAAACGGTTTTCCCGATAGGAACTGATTCCGTCGGAAAGATTTAAAACATGTTCTATTTCTAGGTCTGTCAGAATTTTTAAAAGAAGAAGTCAGATGAAGCCCACACACTATCGGAATATCCGATGAAATGATTTCGTCTGACCTTTTCTGCCGGAAAATCCGGTCGTGTGTACGCGGCATTAGATGTACTTTAATGCTAACCCCAGCTCTAATCTAACTGAAATAAAAAAATATAACTAAAGCTTGTTTTTAAACCAAAACCTTACTTTCAAACCACAAAACTGCTTTCATTATTCAGTGACAAACCCTCTCATGTACAATAAAATAAAATAAACATGACAGTCCCAGATGACTATAGTTCAATTAGTAGTGCTTTTCTTCTTTCAAATATTTTTCTCTTTAAATGTGCTTCTCATATTCTGCAGTTTTTCCACCTTTACCCTTGTGGATTTCAGTTAATACACTTGTGCATTGAATCCCACCACCTTTCACCACTGTGCTCACCTCCAGCTTAAACCTGTTTCCAGGTCTAAAATCGTCTTCCCCTGCTGGGGTTAATTCCAGGCTCCTCAGCTGTTTAACAGTGGCGGCTGGTGGGCTTTTCTTCTGGGGCGGCGGCAAACAACCAGCACTACCCCTCCCTCTGGGCCGCATAACACTGATGCACCCCCTCCCCCCCGCACCAGGGGTGGCCGCAGGACTAGCGGCACTGTCAGCCATCTAACCCCCCCAGGTCCATCACTTACTATGCGACGGGTGGGCTGGCTGTGTCCTCCTCTTCTTGCTGGCTGTGCCCCCCTCTCCTTGCTGGCTGTGTCCTCTTCGACAGCACTAGGCATCCAACAGGATTGGCTGGTGCTTTGGCCAATCTGCAAACAGGTCTCACTCATCTGCCTCCTGATTGGCGGGGAGGCACTGTAGTGTGAAAACAGTGAAAATTAATTTGCTATGGTCACACAATTTGCCTATTTTGAAGCCTATTATAGCCTCTGGCTCTAATCAGGTGCTTAAAAAACACTCCCTCCGCCCACCCCGCCATAGTAATCCATGTGTTGGGTGTCCTGAAAGGGGCAGGGAATATGGATAGGGAGGGTAACGGAGGTGTTGGGGGGCGGACCCACAATGCACAGGCTGCCACTGCTTTTCAATCGACTTCAAGTCTCCACAATGAGCTGTCTTTGTGCTGGGAACACGCTTCACAGTTTGCTCCCAGCACAGAGACCGGGGTCTCACCGAGAGCCCCTGGTCCCGTACTAATGATTGGGACCTGGGACTCTCGATTCCGGGTCACCTGATTGCTGGGATAGCCTCTGATTGGTTGCCACAGTGATCAGTCACTGTGAAGCCCACCCCTGTGTTTCCTCCCTCTGAAAGGAGGAGAGATATGCGTTGAATCTTTCTCTCTCCTTGCAGAGTGAAAAAAACAACTGTGTGTAAAATAAATAAATAAATAAATATTAATAATAATAATAATAACCAAAATAGAAATAAAGAAATAAATACCCTGATCAGGGTTTGATCTAGGTCAGTGCCAGGGTTAGTGTTTGGGTCAAGTAAGGGTCAAAGATTATGGTCAGGGTCAAAGGTCATGGTCAGTATATTTTGGTCAGGATTTTTTTTTAACTACTTAACCCCTGCGCTGTAGCAAAAAGATGGGTACAGCTTAAAATTACGGGAGGGCGTACATGGACGTCCTCCCATTCTTGCGCTTCCCTCTGTGATCGTTGAGTCCTTGGGACTCGGCTGATCACAGATCTGGTAAAGAGCCAATCAAAGCAGGCCCTTTACTACGTGATCAGCTGTCAGCCGATGACAGCTGATCACGAAAAGTAAACAGAAGCCAGTTATCGGCTTCTTTTCCCTCACACTGTAAGCATGAAGAAAAGAAGAAAGTCGTTAATCGGCTTCTGTTAGAAGCACTAGGACTATGGCACTAGGGATGGGCGAACGGTTCGGCCTGAGCATAAGTTCAACTCTCGCTGTTCGGACGTTCGGCGAACAGCTGAACAAACGGGTCGTTCGACCTTTTGTTCGCCCCCCCCCCCCCGAACCGACCACAATGCATAGCGGTGCTGAACAGTGCATTGCAAGCCCTGATTGGAGCAGTGAAATCTCCACCCAATCAGGGCACAGAGCACTGTTAGATTTATGATTGGACACTGTCATCATGACTTTATCCAATCATGCTCATTCCCGCCCCACAGTATAAAAGTATTCTTTTAATGGCAGCCATTTTCAGTGTGATTTTGGCGTGGTGAGAAATAGAACAGGGCTATGTTCAGTGCTATTAGTTAGTGTGCTATACTGTGCTATTTTTCTTCAATTGACAATGTAGAATATTAGTTTAGTGTCAGTCTAGGGATAGTGTAGTGAGGAGGACCATCATTCAGCTTTGCATAGTGTGCAGCTAGAGTAGGGACTGTTCTGTCTCAAGGAACAGATAGCTAAACCTTGTTATCCCAATAACTGTGGATACCATATTTCTTTGATCTCAGTTTTGTTAGAACAAGCCAGGTGAAACTACAAAATAACAGAAATAGACCTCAACAAGTATAATATTGCATACAATACAGCATACATTGCATAAACAATGATATACAGTACAAGATGGGATAGTAAAAACTTACTTTTTAAGTTCTCTAAGGGGTGATGGCGATAGATAGAGAAATACATGTGTTGTTTCCTGAATGTCTTGAAAAGAATGGTGACTGGTTCACTTCCTGCTAAGATTCTACCCAGAATTCCCTGCTTGCTGACAACTTCCTTAGTTACACATACAAATAAACAAAGAAACAGAACCGCAGCAATACCAAAAATGAATGCTAGATGGAGCCTGCACACCACATATGATTGTCTTAAGTAAACTACACATTTTGCATGTAAATTTAACAACACAGGTACAAATAACCAGTATAAAACATCAGCAAGACATATGGTGGACAGAACACTCCCCACCTGACATCAAGTGATGTCATTAACAGAGTCATCCGTAGAAAGCAACAGAATAAGTTTGGTCACTGTTCTCAAGAATACTTTACACTCATTCTGTTGAAAGATCTTGACCTCGACCTTACGGACACGATTATCCTTGCTTGGCAGTACTTTGGTGATCAAACCTAAAGGCCACATATTCCTTAGTGTCTGGCAATCTTTCATGAGCACAACATCACCAGGTTTAAGATTAGGCTTTTCAGTGTGCCACTTTCTCCTTACTTGATATTGTTCTCTCCACCGGTTCCAGAAGGTATTGGCGAGGGTTTGTACTTGTCTCCATTGACGTTTGTAAAGGTCCTTCTCACAAAACTCTCCAGCTGGAGCACCGACAAGGCTAGTCTTTTGCGTGAGTAACATGGCAGGTGGGAGGACCACTGGATCTTCAGAGTCACTTGAAATTGAAGTCAAAGGTCTGGCGTTAATGATAGCTGTAACCTCTGCCATAAATGTCACTAAACATTCATGAGTAAGCCTTGCAGTTCCTACTTGTAGGAAGATAGAGTCAAGAATTCTGCGGGCTATGCCTATCAGCCTCTCCCAAACACCTCGCATGTGAGAAGGGTGAGGTGGGTTGAAGTCCCACGTGCAGTTTTGCTGTTCCAGCCTGGGTATGGTGTGTACGGGAAGTGGTGCAAGTTTCGCTTTCCCCATTACAAACCCTATGTGGCATTGTCCTTTAGTGTCTATGGTTTTCAGGTAAGCTGCAGCAGCAATTGCTTTAACAGAAGCATCCGAAAACACACAACGTTTTTGCATCTGAACGTCAGCAGATGACAGAGGAGTGCATGGTCGTGGAATTGTAAGGTTGGATAGAGCTGTTAGTGACTCCTTCCACTCTAGGCATAGGTTCTTCTTGTCGGTGGGGAGAGGGTGGTCCCAATCTAGCGACTCACAGGTTAAGTCTCTCAGTAGTGCTTTACCCTGGATGGTGACAGGTGCTGCAAATCCTAAGAGATCATACAGGCTGTTTATGGTAGACAGGACACCTCTACGGGTAAAGGCTTTTTCTTCTGTGTTTACTTGGAAAGTAAACGTGTCAGATCTTAAGTCCCAAAGCAAAACAAGACTGCGTTGCATAGGAAGTGAGTCTTTGACTAGATCTAAGTCCTTTACCTCGTTAGAATGATATTGGACAGGAAAGGCTTCTAAAATTTCTCTACTGTTGGAAGCAATCTTGTGGAGTCTTAAGTTGGAACACTCAAGCATTGCCTGAGTTCTTTTGAGGAGACTGATTGCGGTTTCATTGGTGGGTAGTGATTTCAAGCAATCATCTACATAGAAATCCTTGCCCACAAACTGTCTGACATCTGACCCATACTCTGACTCTCCCTCTCTAGCAGTGTGTCTGAGTCCATATATAGCAAATGCAGGGGAAGGACTGTTGCCAAATATGTGCACCCTCATGCGATATTCTGTGATGTCTCCAGAGGGGTTGTTGTCCCTGAACCAGAAAAACCTCAGAAAGTTTTGGTGTTCTTCTTTAACAAGAAAGCAATAGAACATTTGTTGTATGTCTGCAATGCATGCGACTGAATCTTTGCGAAAGCGAAGAAGTACTCCTAATAGTCTGTTGTTCAGGTCAGGGTCAGAGAGCAGGACATCATTTAGAGAGACACCCTCATGCTTGGCGCTAGAATCAAACACGACTCTAATCTGCCCTGGCTTCTTAGGGGGATAGACCCCAAATATGGGTATGTACCAGCATTTCTCTGAGTCTTTGAGGTTTGGGGCTATCTCAGCATGACCATTCTGGAATATTTTCTCCATGAAGGAAAGGAAATGTTCTTTCATCTCTGGTTTCCTTTGAAGATTGTGTCTTAGGGAAGTGAGACTTTTAGAGCCCTTTCACACTGGGGCGGGGGCGGCGTCGGCGGTAAAACGCCGCTAATATTATTAGCAGCGTTTTACCGTCGGTATGCGGCCGCTAGCGGGGCGGTTTTACCCCCGCTAACGGGCAAGAAAGGGTTAAATACCACCGCAAAGCGCCTCTGCAGAGGCGCTTTGCCGGCGGTATAGCCGCGCCGTCCCATTGATTTCAATAGGCAGAAGCGGTAAAAGAGCGGTATACACACCGCTCCTTCACCGCTCCGAAGATGCTGCTGGCAGGACTTTTTTTACCGTCCTGCCAGCGCATTGCTCCAGTGTGAAAGCCCTCGGGGCTTTCACACTGGAATGCAAGCAGCGGCACTTTCGGGTCGGTTTGCAGTTGCTATTATTAGCGCAATAGCACCTGCAAACCGCCCCAGTGTGGAAGGGCTCTTATATGCTAGTTCTCTGTTGTTAGGCAAACGTTGTCTTTGTGGTCTACAGGGAAGAGGTGCAACCCAGCTATTAGTCCCGTCTTTCTCCATACTCCTTTCCATAACTTCTGAGAAGAGTCTATCCTCAATGGACATTGCTACCTGGTTATCTTCCTTTGTTCTCTGGAACACTGTGCTTCCTAAGTCGCTTTGGTCGTTGTCATAGGTATTGCTGTCACAGAGGGGACTTAGGAAGGGAAGAGGTACAGGGTTGTTGTGTGGTAGTTCCTCTATGAGGATGTAATTTTGACAGGGTTGGAAAAGAGTAGGATGACCATTCTCGAGGGTACTAGTGAGCAGGTTATTAACAGATGCCGGTTTGTGTGCACCTCCCAGGCAAACATCACCTATAAGGACCCACCCGAGATCCAGTTTTTGGGCATATGGGGCATTTTTAGGACCGTTGATCAGTTTTCTTACTTTGTGGACTTGCAAGATATACCTTCCTAGAAGTAAGATTATCTGAGCCCGATCATCTAGTTCTGGTATAAGATGTGCTATGTGATTCAAGTGAGTCTGGTGAGCTGCTGCATCTGGTGTGGGAATCTCTGATCTGTTGTCTGGCATCTGGTTGCACTCTATTATGGTCGGTAAGGGTAGGCATGTCTTACCATCCATAGATTCAATTTGTAGGCCGTCAGCTCTTCTCACCGCCATTTCCACTGTACCTGCACAAGTGCTAAGGGAGTAAGGGCTGCTGGGGCCTTTAAGGTTTAGAATGTCAAAAAACACAGATCTAGCTAGTGTGTTATTACTCTGATTATCCAAGATAACGTAGAGCTTTACTGCTTTGTCTCTGAGTCCTTTTGGATAAACTCTCACAAGACAGATTTTAGAGCAGGATCTGCTACCTGTACTTCCTTTGCAGACTTCAGTGCACTGTGAAGTGATTGCTATTGAGTCTGTACTAGGGTCTTTGGTCTCCCCACCTTGCTCCTTGTCCCTGTGAACAGGTGGGAAAGTTCTTGGAGTAGGCCTTGGTTTAGAGCTGTGTTGTGCTCTGTGCTGTCACATTATGTACATTTGACACTGACCTTACAGTCCTTGGCGAAATGTGTGGACGAAGAGCAGCACTAGTAACAGATGTTGTTCTCTTTGAGGAAAGCTTTGCGATCCTGGATGGTCTTTGTCCTGAAGGCTCTGCATTCCAGAAGAGGATGTGGCATCTTGTGTAGAGGGCAGAACTTAGTAGGGTTGCTGTCTTGATCCTCTGGCTGAGACTCTGCAAATCTGTGGGAAGAAATGTTAGTTTTGTGCACTGCTACTGGAGCTCTGAGTTGTTTAGAGCCATAAGAAGTGGTATAAGACACTGGAAAAATGAAGCTGGGGTCATCTTTCATTCCTGCTTGTCAGTCTACAAAGTCCACAAATTCACTAAAGGGTGGAAAAGGCACATTGTGTTTTTGCTTGTAGTTACAGCCATGAGTAATCCATCCATCTTTCGTGTCCCTGCAGGATAGATCTAGACCTTGAATGACATTCTGGAAAGCGGATCGCCATGCCCTGTAGTGTTGAGGGCGATCACTAAATTTGACAAGTCCTTGGGTAACTAATTCTCTTTTGGCCAGGAACTTGGCAAAGTCTACAGTAGCCTGATTGGCATTGGGGTAGGCTGCTGGTGTATTGTGGTGCGGTGTAAAGGCATACCTGGTAAAAGTCTCTTCTTTTACTCAAATTAAAGTTCACCAAACACCTATTTACATTGATTAACCACCTCAATACAGGGCACTTACACCCCCTTCCTGCCCAGGTCATTTTTCAGCTTTCAGCGCTGTCACACTTTGAATGACAATTGCGTGGTCATGCTACACTGTAACCATGTGAAATTGTTTTTCATTTTTTTCACACAAATAGAGTTTTCTTTTGGTGGTATTTAATCATTCCTGTTTTTTTTATTTTTTCCTAATGGATTTTTCCTTTTTCCTGATGGGCACTGATAGGGTGCACTGATGGGCACCGATGAGGCAGAACTTATTGTCAATGATTAGGTGGCACTGATGAGGAGGCACGAATATGCCGCACTTATGGGCACTGATAGGTGGCACTGATATGTGGCACTGATGAGCACTGATAGGCGGCACTCATGGGTGGCACTGGTGAGCACTGGGCACAGATAGGCGGCACTGAGGGGCACAGATAGGCAGCACTGGTGGGCACAGATAGGCGGCATGGATAGGCTGCATGATGGGTATCACTGATGGGCATTGATGGGTGGCATGGATGGGCAGCTGTGATGAGCATTGATGGGCAGCAGTGATGGGTATTCATGGGCAGCACTGATAGCCAGCACTGACTGGCATCACTATTGGCCACTGAGTGCTGGAACCTGTGGGCACTGATTGCTGACAGCGGTGGGCAATCATTGCTGGCACTGGTGAGCACTTAATTTTAATCAGGGCACGATGATCAGTGCCCTGATTACATACCTAGCTGTATCCTGTGAGGAGATGCCACTGATCTGCTTTGCTCTCCACACACTCTGACAGTGTGAGGCGAGGAGTGCCGATTACCAGCATCTCTGTGTTTACATGTGGCCGGCTGTGATTGGACACAGCCGATCACATGGTTAAAGAGCCGTGGCTCTTTACGCAGTTTGGGGTCGCACCATGTCCTAGCAACACTGCGCGGCCGAGATCACCACGCTGCGCACCCCCGGGGCACATGAGAGCGGTTATTCTGGGAAGCTGTCATATGAGTTCCACTCAGAACGAGAGCTGCACCGCCCAGCCGTCATTTGACGGTGGGCGGGCAGCAAGTGGTGAAAGTGCAACTACAAACAGATTTCAACTTCTTCTTTACATTTGCTTATAAGCACCGCCGCTCCCTCCCAATAATGTCTGGGAGTGTCTGGGAGGACAACAAGGAGAGGAAGATGTTCCCTTGGCACTGTAAGGGGGCCAGCAACAAATGTGTCCACAGGCAAAGGTGGATGTGGTGGCCAGTCCTCAAGTAGGGCATCATTTCCGCCATCTAGTGAGTTTGCCCATGCTATCCAGCCACAGCATGCAGAGGAGGTGGGGGACTGGCTTACTAAACCTTCCTCATCCTCTTCATCCTCTATCACGCAAGCAGAGTCAAGTGTGCAGTCCCTTGCAGTTGCCAGAGTGGATAATCCTGCCTCCTTATCCACATCTATTGCTGCCATAACCCCAACATCAGCCATTGAGGAGTCAGCTAAGTTATTTGACCACAGCGTCAGCCACTTGCACCTTGATGATGCCCAGCCATTACTGGATTCTGATGTTGGTTCTGAGGTTGAAGATGACAGGAACATGAGCCTAGAGAGAGGGAGGAACACTGGTAGACAAATTAGTATTCATGTTCCCCAAGCCCTGCCACAGTATATTTGCGGCAGCTGGTCGGCAAGTGGTTAATCAGTACAGCTTTCATCCAAAAATTCAAAACAAATATAATGCAATACATTAGATCACTTCCGAATTTTCATTCTGTCTTATTCTGTCGTATGAGCACTTTTTTTTCCTGACGCCAACATGGCAGCATACATATGATATAGATCCGCCCCTATATTCACCCACAGGACCTGTTTAGCTCTATAAAAGTCTGACTGAGAGCTACCCCCCCATTCTCCTTTTTGACCTCAAAGATCAACACCTACAGACAGTTACACTCAGGATAAGCTCTTACCTGCCGACTACGTCGGAGTCTGTCTGGGTTCAGCCTCTCCCAGCATGCAGTTCCACATCTTAGGCTGCTTGGAGTCTGGATCAAGCAGCTGGGGCAGCATGGTGTCTGTGTATCTGTGGAACTTCTGTCTCAGGTCTGACCTTTATTTTTCTTCATGTCATTCAGTCTATTGTGGCTCTGTTTTAAGCTAGGAACGGGTCCTCTGGCTTCCTGCCTTCCTGGGCTTGCGAGCGCGGCTCTCCTATCCTCTGAAACCAACCCTGGCGGCTTTGAGCATTCATGCCATTCTGCGCATGTGCGGTGGACTCTGGGTCTCCAGCGATCATGTTTTTGGGGCCTAGAGACGCCTGTGCATGCGTCGGCCATCTCGGAAGGGGGAAAAGGCTTCCCTCGGATGTCACAAACCTCCTGGATAGGAGGGTGGGCAGAGAGGGGATGGAGCCAGTCATAGGGCACCCTATTTAAAGGGCACAGATTCAGAAATATGGATGCCTTTTGATTCGGGCATCAAAACAAGCAGCATCTCTGCAAGAGGAACAACCAGAGACAGGTGAGTGAGCGGGATGACTGTAGTGTGAGGGGGCGGAAGGTCCTTTTCTGACTTCTTTTTACCTAAATTTGTTTTTTCTTTGTAATTATTTTTTTTTAATGGGGATGTGTATATATGTGTATATGTACAGTTGTGCTCATAAGTTTACATACCCTGGTAGAATTTGTGATTTCTTTGCCATTTTTCAGAGAATATGAATGATAACACAAAAACATTTGTTTCACTCATGGTTAGTGTTTGGCTGAAGCCATTTATTATCAATCAACTGTGTTTACTCTTTTTATATCATAATGACAATAGAAATTACCCAAATGACCCTGATCAAAAGTTTACATACCCTGGAATGTTTGGCCTTGGTACAGACACAGAAGGTGGCACACATAGGTTAGAATGGCAATTAAAGTTTCATTTCCCACATTTGTGACTTTTTAAATCACAATCAGTGTTTGTGTATAAATAGTCAATGAGTTTGTTAGCTCTCACATGGATGCACTAAGCAGGCTGGACACTGAACCACGAGGAGGTAGAAAAGAACAGTCAAAAGACCTGCGTCTTTCCTAATCCTAATCCTGAAATTCCTGAAGAGATTGTTGTCAAAGAATCTGCCAGTCATTGCAATGGTGGCTGGGACGCAGATGGGGAACGCTCCGTGATGCTCCACGCAGTACTGTTGTCTTCACTTCTGGGAACGGGGTCAGGTGGGCGGTGCTTCGCGTTCGGAGCATGCGTGCTCCTTTATCAGGCTATGCATAGCCTGCATGCTCCGAGCGCAAAGCGCCGCCCGCCTGACCCGATTGCCAGAAGTGAAGAAAACAGCACTGCGAGGAGCATCACGGAGCATTCCTCATCTGCGTCCCAGCCCCCATTGCAATGACTGGCAGATTCTTTGACAACAATCTCTTCAGGAAATTCAGGATTAGAGAATTTTTTTCATCTTAATGCATTCCATGCATTAAGATAAGCCTTCTGTGTGCACCAGCCTCCCCAGCACCCCCTTATACTTACCATCTCTGTCCAACGATTTACACAAGTGTCTTGGCCGTCTGAGACTCTCCCTCCTGATTGGCTGAGACACAGCAGCAGCGCCATTGGCTCCTGCTACTATCAGTCAAAGCCAAGCATCATGTTGACCGAAAATCACTAACAATCTTGTGTTGGATCATGGAAACTGAGTCTTTTCTCCCAGGTCAAGGGTATTTCTCTGTGGTTTAATGGCATAGAAAAAGTCACATACAGTCTTCATCTGTGAATACTCCTGGGTCTAAGATATCACTGGCAGCTGCATATCTCAGAACAGAAAATCAGGGATGAACATGATTCCTGGTCATGTGATCATGACAGTCAATCATAGTGATCATTAGAAGTTTGTTTACAAACAAACTTTCCCAGCATGCAGATAGCACCGTGTGTGTGCATGTTTGTGTGTGTTCTATTTCTCTCTCACTCTCTCTCTTTTTTTTAAGTTGTCAACACTTGCAGCTAGTACCACTTCCTGGGGGAGGATGTTCCACATTTTTTACTCTATTAGTAAAGAAGATTTTCCGCAATACAAGGTTAAATCTCCTTTCGTCTAACGTCAAATCATGGCTGCATGTCATCTTCAGGCACCTTAGAATAAACAGTTTATCGCAGTTACTGAAGTCACCTTTGAAATGTCTGTTAATTGGTAAACATATCCCCTCTTAACCGCTTTCAGACCAGCCGCCGCAGTTATACTGCGCAAGCCGTCGCAGCTGTAGTCGGCTCTTTAAGACGCCTCCGGCAGCGCATGTCCCCTGCACCGATGCAAGTGCCCGGCAGGCACGATGACTGCCGGGTACCCGGGATTTCTTGTTACAGAATGAAAACAGGGATCTGTGTGTGTAAACACACAAATCCCGGTTCTTTCAGGGGAGTAGAGACAAATCGTGTGTTTATACTATGTATGAACACTGATCTGTCTCTTCCCCTAGTCAGTCCCATCCCTCCGACAGTTAGAACACACCTAGGGAACACAGTTAATCCCTTGATCGCCCCCTAGTGTTAACCCCGTCCCTGCCAGTGTCATTTATACAGTAATCAGTGCATTTTTATAGCACTGATCGCTGTATAAATGTCACTGGTCCCAAAAATGTGCCAAAAGTGTTCGATTTGTCTGCTGCAATATCGCAGTATCGCAGTCCCAATAAAAAATCACTGATCGCTGCCATTACTTGTAAAAAAAAAAATAATAATAATAAAAATGCCAAAAATCTATCCTCTATTTTGTAGATGCTATAACTTTTGCGCAAACGAATCAATATACACTTATTGCGATCTTTTTCCAAAAAATATGTAGAAGAATACATATCGGCCTAAACTGAGGAAAAAATGTGTTGTTTAAAAAAAAAATTGGGATATTTATTATAGCAAAAAGATATTGTGTTTTTTTTTTTTTTTCCAAAATTGTCGCTCTTCGTTTGTTTATAGCGCAAAAAATAAAAACCGCAGAGGTGATCAAATACCACCAAAAGAAAGCTTTATTTGTGGTAAAAAAAAGGACTTCAATTTTGTTTGGGTACAGCATCGCACGACAGCACAATTGTCAGTTAAAGCGATGTACAGTAGGTGACCGCGATATTGTGTCAATCTCACCGCACTTCTCGGCGAGATTTGACACCTACGAGCCCCGTCGCAGGAGCCAGCGCCGAGATGGCTCACTCATCGGGAAAGGAAAACTTTGTTTTCCTTCCGCGATGAGTGACAGGCAGTGCTGACAGCTGTCTAGTATGAATCCTGAGGCGGGAACACTGCGCCAAATTTTAAATGAAAAAAAACGGTGTGGGTTCCCCCCTCGGGGGCATACCAGGCCCTTAGGTCTGGCATGGATGTTAAGGGGAACCCCTATGCCGAAAAAAGCGGCGTGGGGGTCCCCCCCAAACCCATACCAGACCCTTATCCGAGCACGCAGCCCGGCCAGCCAGGAAAACCTGCGGGCTGCGTGCTCGGATAAGGGTCTGGTATGGATTTGGGGGGGAACCCACGCCGGTTTTTTCATTTAAAATTTGGCGCGGTGTTCCCGCCTCAGGATTCATACTAGACAGCTGTCAGCACTGCCTGTCACTCATCGCGGAAGGAAAACAAAGTTTTCCTTTCCCGGTGAGCAAGCCAGCGCGACATTCACAGTACCCTGTCGCCGAGAACCAGCGCGATGGTATCACGCTGGAAACACAATCTCGCGGTCAGGTACTGTAGTGCCGTATCATAAAAAATGGCCTGGTCATTGAGCAGCCAAATCTTCCAGGTTCCAATTCTTAAGACATAACATCTGTAATTGATCCTCATAGCTGAGATCCTCCATTGTCCTTCTGTGAACTCTTTCTAATTCCACAATATCTTTCCTGAGAAGGGGTGACCAAAGCTGAACTGCATATTCAAGATGAGGCTGAAACAATGTTTGGTAAAGGAGAGAATTATTGATTTATCTCTTGAATACATGCCTTTTTAATACATGATAGTATTTTGATAGCTTTGTTAGCTGTAGCTTTGCTTTTTTTTTTTTTTGCTATTGCTAAGCCTGTGATCTGCAAGCACCCCTAGATCCTCTTCCATCACTGATTTTCCCTGAGGTGCCCCTCCCAATGTGCATTTCACATGTGTATTTTTGGCACCCAAGTGCATAATTTTATATTTATGAATATTAAACCTCATCTGCCATGTAGCTGCCCAACTTTCAACTTTATCAAGATCTTCATGTAATGCTATATCCTGTGCCGAAGTTACATCTCTGCGTAAAGTGGTATTATTAACAAACTCTAAACTGAGCTCTTAATTCCAACCTCTATATTATTAATAAACAAATTGAACAGGATTGGCTCCAGGGCAGAACGCTGGGGCACATCACTCACAACTTTTAACCATTCAGAGAATGTGTCATTTATTACAATTCTCTGGACCTGTCCACGTAACCAGTTTCCTATCCATGTACACATAATTTCATTAATTCCAACAGACTTTATTTTATAGATTGAATGTTTATGATGTACAGAATTAAATGCTGTAGCAAAATTTACATGAACTACATCCGTTGGTCTTCCACCATCCAATTTTCCATTAACTTTCTCATAGAACAATAACAGGCTGATCTGACAAGAACAATCCATTAATCCATACAGGTTGTCACTTATAATACTTTTATCACAGACAGATTCCTGTATAGAGAACCTTACCATTCTTCACATACTTGACATACTATTTATGTTAGGCTGATTGGTCTGTAGTAGGGATGAGCCGAACACCCCCTGGTTCGGTTCGCACCAGAACCTGCGAACGGACCGAAAAGTCGCACGAACGTAAGAACCCCATTGACGTCTATGGGACTCGAAGGTTCAAAATCAAAAGTGCTCATTTTAAAGGCTAATTTGCATGGTATTGTCCTAACAAGAGTTTTGGGACCCGGGTCCTGCCCCAGGGGACATGTATCAATGCAAAAAAAAACTTTTAGTATGCCTGTAAAGTGACGCGTGTTTCCCGTGCTTAGAAGAGTCCCTTTACAAAATGTCATTTTTAAAGGAAAAAAAGTCAATCAAAACTGCTTGCGGCTTTAATGTAATGTCGGGTCCTGGCAATATGGATGAAAATCAGTGAGACAAACGGCATGGGTACCCCCCAGTCCATTACCAGGCCCTTTGGGTCTTGTATGGATATTAAGGGGAACCCCGCACCCAAATTAAAGAAGGAAACAGCAGTATACAGGCTCTGTACTCTGAACAGCAGTATACAGGTGGTGCAAACAAGACAGGGACTGTAGGTTTGTTGTTAAGTACAATCTGTTTGTAATTTTGAACTGGTACATTTTTTACGTGTTTAGCTCCAGCCAAAAAATCTATTTTAAGCTTTTTTGGAAAACATAGGGAAGGGTTATCACCCCTGTGACATTTGTTTTGCTGTCTGTGCTCCTCTTCAGAAGATTTCACCTCACTTTTTGTCCCAATGACAAATGTTTTTTGAAAATTTGGGGTTTTTTGTGAAACAAGGATTGGTGATAAAGCATCAGTGGAAAGGAGAAATGTTTTTCCCATATTAACTCTTACAGGAGAGAATTTCCCTTCCTAGGGGTAGATTTCATCTCACTTCCTGTTGTCTCCTTCCGTTTGCAAGTAGGAGTCGTTTGTAAGTTGGATGTTTGAAAGTAGGGGCCTGCCCTATATACTCAGGCGAAATTTGGGCCTTAGGTGTTGTTGTGGCCACAACAATGTAAGCCCTCACAGAGCCCTGCTGTGAAATATTAGATCAAGAATTGTAATTACATGCCCCTGTTGAACAGGGGCTGAAAAATTGGGCCTTTGGTGGTGCTGGTGCCACAACAGTGTAAGTCCTCACTCGCTATTGGTGGGCGCAGAAACGGGCCCTGCTGTGAAATATTAGATAAAGAATTGTAATTACATGCCCCTGTTGAACAGGGGCTGGAAAATTGGGCCTTAGGCACTGGTGCTGGTGCCACAACACTGCAACCCCTCACAGATACTCTAGTTGGAATGCAGAAACGAGCCCTGCTGAAAAGTATTGCATCAAAAATTGTAATTACACGCCCCTGTTAAACAGGGGCTGAAAAATTAGGCCTTAGGCTTTGGTGCTGGTGCCACAACACGCCCCTGTTAAACAGGGGCTGAAAAATTAGGCCTTAGGCTTTGGTGCTGGTGCCACAACACTGCAACCCCTCACAGATAATCTATCGGTCCTAGGAAATCATACCATCTTTTCCAGTTTGGTGCCTCAGGCAGCACATCAGTGGCCGCCGGGGTGACAGGGGGTGTATCCCTACGGGACACAATGCCAGTCTTTTTGCCAATCTTTTTTACCAAGTAACAATACACTCTGAGTATGGAATGTTTTCCATGTTATGTTAAGACATATATGTAATTTATCATATGCTATTGTACCATATACAGTATGTATACTTAGATTTTTTTTTGTCATTTATACTCTTAGACGACTATACATGTTCTCATTTTGCCCTGATGAAGGAATGCACCTTGTATCTCCCAAACATGTCGGGAAATGTTGGGTGAACCCTCTGTGTATTGGGTCCTTATCCATATAAGACCCACCTGGGGTCACCTTTCAGTCCAAAGTATTGTACATTGCTTTCTGTATGGTGAATTTTCATTGCTTTTACTGAGTAATGTAACACTGATTACCATTTTAATCTTTTTTAATAAAATTTGTTATATTTTTATATTCTGGTTACTCCATTATCTACTGCCTACAAAGCCCCATTGAGGGGGGAGTTTCTTTGTTTGTCATTCCAGTCAGTAAGGTGTCTTTAAAAATTAGAAATAGTGTCTTGGCTATAACTGAACTAAGTTCCCTGAGGACTCACGGGTGTACGCCATCTGAACCTGGTGATTTGTTTAAATGAAATTTCTCTAGTCTGTTTTATACCTGGTTTTAAGTCAACCACAAAGGTGCCTTTGGTGAAACATCATTATTATCACTGTTAGGACTATCAAACCCATCTTTTTCATCTGTAAAAACTGTAGTGAAAAATATATTTAATACATCTCCCTTTTCCCTGTCATTTGTGACCAGTTCCCCTTGTTCATTGGTTATGGAGTCTATCCGTTCTTTCATAACCTTTTTTATACTGATATATTTGGAAATTTTTTTGGCACTTGCTTTACTTACTCTAGCAATGCGTTTCTCTTAGACACCTTTCACACTGGGGCGGTTTGCAGGCGTTATTGTGCTATAAATACCACCTGCAAACCGACCCAAAACAGCCGCTGCTGTTTGTTCAGTGTGAAAGCCCGAGGGCTTTCACACTGAAGCGGTGCGCTGGCAGGAGAAGAAAAAAACTCCTGCAAGCTGCATCTTTGGAGCGGTGAAGGAGCGGTGTATTCACAGTAAAACAGTGCTAAAAATAGCGCTGTTTTACCGCCGACGCCCCCACCGCTCCAGTGTGAAAGGGTCTTTATTCTATTTGAGCTAATTGTTCCAATGCAATTATTTTAAAATTCCTTGTAAATCTGGAATGCCAAAGGTGTTCCTTCTACTTTGTACTTTTTGAAGGCCTGTTTTTTTTTTTTCTCATTGATTTGTTTTGTTTGTATGCAGTTGAAGAGTTCAGGCTGCACTTTGACTGTCCTAATTTCTATGTTTGCTCCTGCTCAATGACTGCTCTAGACAGCCAGGAAACTTTCCCAGAAGAAGGTTAGCAATGGTAACCTCTTTATTTCTCTACTACAGTACATGTGTACATATAAATTCTACCTCGAGATAAAATGTAGTTTTTCTGGTATTGGATGGGTTAGCATACTGGCAGTAGTTTGTTACTGTCTGTGCACCCGCTAGGTGCACCCCTCAATTCTTGTCCTTGTGTCTGTGAAGGAAGTGAGTAGAAAGTGAGCAGAATCTCCTCGAAACCTCCAAAACAGAAAAAAAACTAACAGGGATTCTAATTTTAATTACTAAAATATTTTTAGCATTTTAGCATTGTATGTTGCCCCTCTAATGGTTGTCACAAGGAGAGGAAGTGATAGGAAATCTCTCCCTTTTTCTCTCAGAAAAAGGGAAAAAAAACACATATTAGTAGAGTAAGGAAAAGTCTATGTTTGTGTCTGTGCCTCAGAGATCCTTGTCCTCCTTATATCCTGTACTGTTGTTACAAAGTTAAAATGTAAAAGCAAATCCCCCCAATGGAGGCCCTGGTAGCCTTTAAAAAAAGATTGAAACCTTTCCCAACTTGATTTAACCACTTAAGGACCGGAAGGATTTACTCCCTTAATTACCAGGCCATTTTTTGCGATATGGCACTGCATCAATTTAACCGACAATTGCGCAGTCGTGCGATGGTGTACCCAAACAAAATTTATGTCCTTTTTTTTCCCAAAAATACAGCTTTCTTTTGGTAGTATTTGATAACCTCTCCCTTTTTTATTGTTTGCGCTACAAACAAAAAAAGATTGACAATTTTGAAAAAAAGCTATATTTTTTACTTTTTCCTATAATAAATATCCCCCCAAAAAATATAGAAAAACAAATTTCTTCCTCAATTTAGGCCAATATGTATTCTTCTATATATTTTTGATAAATAAATTGCAATAAGCATATATTGATTGGTTTGTGCAAAAGTTATAGCATCTTTAAAATAGGGGATAGATTTACAACATTTTTATTATTATTTTTTTTTTTTACTAGTAATGGTGGTGATCAGCGATTTTTTGCGGGACTGCGACATTGCAGACAGATCGGACACTTTTGACACTTTTTTGGTACTAGTGACATTTCTACAGGGTTCAGTGCTAAAAAATTGCACTGATTACTGTATAAATTACACTGGCAGGGAAGGGGTTAACACTAGTGGTGATCAAGGGTTGCGCCCACTGTATCTATTGCACGAACCAACGTACAGCTACAGTGATTCGCGCAATAGAGCCAACCTGCTACAGTATAAAGATGGCGGCTGGTCAGCAAGTGGTTAAATTAAAATTCAAAAAAGTTTTGGCTAAAAAGTGGGCTTTATTACCACTTCAGCCCTGGAAGATTTTACCCCCTTCCTGACCAGAGCATTTTTTGCGATTCAGCACTGCATCACTTTAGCTGACAATGGCGCGGTCATGTGACATTGTACCCAAACAAAATTGACGTCCTTTTTTTCCCACAAATAGAGCTTTCTTTTGGTGGTATTTGATCACCTCTGCAGTTTTTATTTTTTGCGCCATCAATTTTGAAAAAAAAGCAATATTTTTTACTTTTTGCTATAAAAAATATCCCCAAAAATATATAAAAAAAACACATTTCTTCCACAGTTTAGGCTGATATGTATTCTTCTACATTTTTTTGGTAAAAAAATCGCACTAAGTGTATATTGATTGGTTTGCCCAAAAGTTATAGCGTCTTCAAAATAGGGGATACATTTATGGCATTTTTATTATTATTTTTTTTTTTACTAGTAATGGCGGCGATCTGCGATTTTTATTGGGACTGCAACATTATGGCGGACACATGGGACTCTTTTGACACTATTTTGGGACCATTGTCATTTATACAGCGATCAGAGCTACAAATAGCCCCTGATTACTGTATAAATGACACTGACAGGAAAGGGGTTAAACACTAGAGGGCGATCAAGGAGTTAAGTGTGTCCTAGGGAGGTGTTCTAACTGTAGGGGGGATGAACTCACTACAACATGACAGAGATCACTGCTCCCGATGACAGGGAGCAGTGTCTCTCAGTCATGTTGCTAGGCAGAACAGAGAAATGCCTTGTTTGCATCTCCCCGTTCTACCTCTCCTCACTGCAATCGTGGGCCGCCGGCGAACAGAGAGTTTGCGGGACCCGCGGGCATGCACCCACAGTGCGCGTCGGTGTGCGCGCTCCCGATAGGCGGCAAATTAAAAGGGACGTACAGGTACGCCCATTTGCCTGCCTGTGCCTCTCTGCCGACGTACATCTGTGTGCAGTGGTCAGCAAGTGGTTAAGTTATGTTTAGCTTTCAAAAAAGCTCTGCTGTTTGAAAAATGTTGTTTTTTTAGCATTTCTATAATTTTGAATTACATAAACATTCATAATGTATTTGGTAAAAACTGCACCATTTGCCTTCAGTCTAAAAGGTCAGGAAGAGAGCGGCCATGTAATTGAAAAATGGCTTGTTGATTATCTCTTTGTAAACATTGTCTAAAATCTTAAATGAAAAGGAACTATAAAAGAAACCCCGAGCACAGGTGCAGTACTTAGCAAACAAGCAGAGCTTTGTTATTTGATAAATAATCATAAATATGTTTTTCAAGCTTAACTTAATACAACTAAAAAGGTTTCTTTGGTGAAGTCATGTCCAAATGAAAAACACATGCTTCTTGTAGCATTTGGAGCAAAGCAACATTTCTTTTTTTTTCCTTAAAAAAAATGTTAAACACAAGCACACGTACAGTATGTGAGTTAAAAGTACATTGCATTTATCACATCCAATATATGGTACTTCCATTGCGAACATAGGGTACTGTAGATCTTAATGTAGGGAATAAGACATCATCATGTAGGGACAGAGATCGATAGTGACCTGTTTATTAATCTGTTTTACTTTGTGGGATTCTTGTAGATTGTGTGTTCTGTGGGTTTCCTCTATTATTACCCCTGTTGTGTTATTCCAGAGAGAGCTATGGCTAAGGATGAGTCGATAGTTCAGTCTGAACCTGGGTTCAGATGGACACCCGAACTTTAGCACAATTAGCCCCCTGTTTAGTGAGAGACATGCATCATATATAGAAACAGTATTTCTACTGCTTCTATATATGACAGCTTCCTGCTGCCACTGGTTCCTAAGGAAGCAGAGGGTGCTTGCACCTGTGGCTTCTCTAGCAACTACTGATGTCATGGGGAATCCTTGCGTCTTTAAGTTAAGGGGTGGGAATATCAGTGACATCACTCACTGGCCATATTTGGACAATGATGTCACCACTATGCCTGTCCCTTCTCTTATATATAGCTGCCGCGATCTGTTGTGTGTGCTGGGTGGTTGGGTTTTCTTTTTCCAGAGAGTCATTAGGTCGTGGGCATCATGATTGATGCTGGGTTTACAATGAGGGGCTTTTTTTGGGATGTGTCAAATGTTTGAGAGTCTTTATTTTTAAGTGGCATCTTGTTTATGTTGTTTCTTTATTATTAAAGGGGGTTCCAAATTCCAATAAGCCCCCCACCAACAGATCCACACAACTACTATGCAAGGATTGTGAGGAAGAGGCCCTTTTTCTCATCAATATGGGGACAAGATGCTTAGCCAGGATCTACTCCATGCCAAGGCACCCCCATGTTTAAGACATGTGGCGTGGTATGCTTTAGGAGGGGGGAGGTACAAGCTCAACTCCCCTTTCCTGCTCGGATGAAATGTCTGGAATTTATTTTTTGGGGAGACTCAAAGGGTCTGGTATGCATTTGGGGGAGACGGAGACTCCATTTTTTTTTCATTGTTGCTGCAGGATGTGCTACTGCAAAAATGACACTTACAAAAAATTAAACTATTTAAATTGCTATCAAATGACATTCATTGCCAGCTTCAATCCTTAGGAAAAAAATAGCATTGGTACATGTTCCTTAGGGTTGGGTATTAGCCAAGAAAATGGGCATTTTTAATTTGACAGATTAGGCTTCAATTGATTTCAAAGGGATTTGGGGTTGGCATCTGAACTTCTTTGCAGTTTGCATAACACCTTTTGAACTGAACCCAGGTCAGTTCAACTTATCGCCAGTTATGGCATGGGTTCATGTTACATATTTGTACAGCTGACCAATCACTAAGCATCAGATTGGCTCAGTCAAACTGTTAAATACGGTATCTGAAGCAGACTCTAGTGGTCCTTTACCCAAGATTACCCATGATATAATGTAACACTACATGCAACCACTCTTCATTCTTCATCATTATTGTCTAGTATACCAAATAGCCAATACCTTAGAGTATGCAAAAATTGTTCAGGAAAAAAAAAAAATTGGTAGACAATGCAAAATCCTCATGGGACAGACATTAACACAGCTCGGGTAATCATCACTCGATATTCAAAACATCATCATATACAAAAACATAATTGTTAAAGTACTGGTAACTATTGACAATTGATATTATAAATACAGGTAGGATATTATATATTGGTGAATAAATATACAAGTATAATAATGAACAACCAAAAATCATTTTTTGGAGGTCCACAGCTATACAGGATAAGCTAGTTAAAAGTCGCTATTGCAGACTACAGGGGGTGGATATTCAGAGGGACTCACAAATGTGGCAAATTTAATCAATATCCATAGATATTGGGAGGAAGGTAATACAAAATTACTAAAAAGGGAAATGCTTAATTCATAGCAATACATATTATGTGAGACCAAGAGGATAGTCTATGCAATGCAATGAAGCATACAATATAAGAAAAAACTAAGAGAGAGCGGTTAGGTTTTTTTTGCTGGTTTTAATCTAATGAGTGTCAAGCCTCCCAGCATGTTAGTTATTTCTCCTTTGATTAATAAACTGAATTCTCAACCAGAACCATTCTGCCCTTTTTCAGGAGTGCTTCCCAGGAGAAGGTTTTCATTCTCATGGCAGATGTGTGGGAGACGTGTCTATATTCCCCTCACACACGTTCCTGGAAACAAGGCTCGTCTGTAGTGGGTGCTGCAGCGACTACTAGCTGGTTACCAGAAAATCACAGATACACGTACATATTCGCCAGGACACAAAGAATCCTCAAAGTCATCCAAAGATTTTTATTGCAGAGTAATCACATCACAAGAGAAAGTGCAACATTTCAGAGCCTTGCAGGATGCCTTTGTCAGGACCACATGTCTGACGAAGGGGTCCTGCGAGGCTCCAAAACTGCGAGGCACTTACTCGTGTGATGTGATCACTCTGTAATACAAATCTTTGGACGACATTTGAGGATACTTGGTGTGCTGGTGAATATGTGCATTTGTCTGTTTCGATGTGTGTGAGAGACTGCGCATGTGTGGGTAATGCACAAGCACATCCTAGATGAAATCACATGCCAGCTGTGGCGGGTGATAGAAGCCAGGATTTGGATTTAAATGGAAGGTTTGTAGCTTTCTCCCACATCCTTGGATCATCTACCACACATATCTCTCCTGTTAAGAGTAGAGAGGTCTAACATGCAGTGCCTTTTATACAGTATCTCACAAAAGTGAGTACACCCCTCACATTTTTGTAAATATTTTATTACATCTTTTCATTTTACAACACTGAAGAAATTACACTTTGCTACAATGTAAAGTAGTGAGTGTACAGCTTGTATAACAGTGTAAATTTGCTGTCCCTTCAAAATAACTCAACACACAGCCATTAATGTCTAAACTGCTGGCAACAAAAGTGAGTGTACCCTTAAGTGAAAATGTCCAAATTGGACCCAAAGTGCCAATATTTTGTGTGGTAACCATTATTTTCCAGCACTGCCTTAACCTTCTTGGGCATGGAGTCCACCAGAGCTTCACAGGTTGCCACTGGAGTCCTCTTGCACTCTTCCATGACAACATCACAGAGCTGGTGGATTTTAGAGACCTTGCTCTCCTCCACTTTCTGTTTGAGGATGCCCCACAGATGCTCAATAAGGTTTAGGTCTGGAGACATGCTTGGCCAGTCTATCACCTTTACCCTCAGCTTCTTTAGCAAGGCAGTGGTCGCCTTGGAGGTGTGTTTGGGGTCGTTATCATGTTGGAATACCACCCTGCAGCCCAGTCTCCTAATGAAGGGGATCATGCTCTGCTTCAGTATGTCACAGTACATGTTGGCATTCATGGTTCCCTTAATGAACTGTAGCCCCCCAGTGCCGGTAGCACTCATGCAGCCCCAGACCATGACACTCCCACCACCATGCTTAACTGTAGGCAAGACACACTTGTCTTTGTACTCCTCACCTGGTTGCCGCCACACATGCTTGACACCATCTGAACCAAATAAGTTTGTCTTGGTCTCATCAGACCACAGGACATGGTTCCAGTAATCCATGTCCTTAGTCTGCTTGTCTTCAGCAAACTGTTTGCAAGCTTTCTTGTGTATCATCTTTAGAAAAGGCTTCCTTCTGGAAGCATATGGTCTGAGCACTGACAGGCTGACCCCCATCCCTTCAACCTCTGCAGCAATGCTGGCAGCACTCATACGTCTTTTTCCCAAAGAAAACCTCTGGATATAACGCTGAGCACGTGCACTCAACCTCTTTGGTCAACCATGGCGAGGACTGTTTTGAGTGGAACCTGTCCTGTTAAACTGCTATATGGTCTTGGCCACCCTGCTGCAGCTCAGTTTCAGGGTCCTGGCAATCTTCTTATAGCCTAGGCCATCTTTATGTAGAGCAACAATTCTTTTTTTCAGATCCTCAGAGAGTTCTTTGCCATGAGGTGCCATGTTGAACTTCTAGTGACCAATATGAGAGAGTGAGATTAATAATACCAAATTTAACACACCTGCTCCCCATTCACACTTGAGACCTTGTAACACTAGTCACATGACACCTTGTAACACGAGTCACATGACACCAGGGAGGGAAAATGGCTACTTGGGGCCAATTTGGACATTTTCACTTGTACTCACTTTTGTTGCCAGCGGTTCAGACATTAATGGCTGTGTGTAAGTTAGTTTGAGGGGACAGCAAATTTACACTGTTATACAAGCTGTGCACTCACTACTTTACATTGTAGCAAAGTGTCATTTCTTCAGTGTTGTCACATGAAAAGGTATAATAAAATATTTACAAAAATGTGAGGGGTGTACTCACTTTTGTGGGATACTCTAAGTATCTTGTATGCTTTTCAGCCTATACATACATTTAAACCCTAATAATAATATATTCTAATTGCTATACTTGTATATTTACTCACTGTACCTGACTGTTCCAATCTTAGGGGTTCCTTATCCTAAGATGCTTGTTATTCACTAAGAATTCCCAATTAAATTGTTTCATCACATTTTGGAGACAGACAGATAATAGAATGCAAAAATATTTTTTATATAGGGTCATATATGGAAGCTGTATTAACAGTTCCCCGATATTTAGGTTCATCATATGCAATATAATAGTTTTCTTGATTTTTAATGGAGAAGTTTGGGGTTATAAAAAAAACCAAACATACATACTCACCTCTATGCTGCAACATCAGTGTGATGCTGCAACTGACTCATGTGGGCTCTAAGATTAAGAACTAAGAGATCACGTAACCACTGATTGTTCAGTTCTTGATCCCCTTGAAGTGGAGAGCTGCAACTGTAAGTCACCACTCTCTGCTCCTCCAGCACTCACTGAAGTGCCTGGCTGGAGAGGGGAAGGTGCAAATAGCTCCTGCTCTCAGTGGTGCACTGGGAGCTTGAGCTAGCAATCAATCAGGCAGCTGGGTGGATCCCACCAATATGGTTAGATTCCTTACAGAGCCTGGAGTGACTCTGAGACGTCAGCTGACAGTGGACTTTAGCTTGCTCTTTTCTTATTCTGGGTCACAAGAGTGCAAAAGTAAGTGCACCCCTGTGACCCAGAAAAGAAGTATGACCAAAAAGATTTGGCTATACTTCTCTTTTTATTTGCTTATTATAATTTTTGAGAAGGAACTAATGATTCAGAGGACATGCTTTTGCATTGTGCAAATGAGTTTGTAACAGTAAATGCATGGAATCTCTGTGTAACAAGTTGATCGTAGGCAGGTAAAGGCTACCGTTTTACTTTACTAGGTGAGTATAAAACATATTTAAACCTTAATAGTATTATATAAAATACATATATGACCATCTGTAGCGTGTTGCTAATATAATGTTAGATGTCTATGTCCCATACATTGAACTTATGATTCTTTGGTTCCAGGGGTACCCCTCTCTTCAGATCCATTCCAAGTTCCAGTGGGTTTGTGTTAGCCTTGGGTGTTTCCCACAGGGGAACCCCGAACCAAAATGAAAAAAAAAATGATGTGGGGGTCCCCCTGAATACCCCACGCCTGAAGGGCCTGGTATGGACATAAAGGGGAACCCCGGCCAAAATGTTTTTTAAAAATGGCGTGGGGTCCCCCTCAAAATCTATACCAGACCCTTCAGGTCTGGTATGGATTTTAAGGGGAACCCTGCACCAAAATAAAAAAAATGGCGTGGGGTCTCCCCAAAAATCTATACCAGACCCTTATCCGAGCACGCAACCTGGCAGGCCGCAGGAAAAGAGGGGGGGGAGCTCCCCCCCTCCTGAACCGTACCAGGCCACATGCCCTCAACATTGGGAGGGTGCTTTGGGGTAGCCCCCCAAAACACCTTGTCCCCATGTTGATGGGGACAAGGGCCTCATCCCCACAACCCTTGCCCAATGGTTGTGGGGGTCTGTGGGCGGGGGGCTTATCAGAATCTGAAAGCCCCCTTGAAAAAGGGGACCCCCAGATCCCGGCCTTCCCCCTGTGTGAAATGGTAAGGGTTGTACCCCTACCATTTCACAAAAAAAGTCTCAAAAATGTTAAAAATGACAAGAGACAGTTTTTGACAATTCCTTTATTTAAATGCTTCTTCTTTCTTCTATCTTCTTTCTTCTATCTTCTATCTTCTATCTTCCTTCGGTTTCTTCTTTTGTACCCCCTTACCATTTCACACAGGGGGGAGGGCTGGGATCTGGGGGTCCCCTTGTTAAAGGGGGCTTCTAGATTCCGATAAGCTCCCCGCCCGCAGACCCCCACAACCACCGGGCAAGGGTTGTGGGGATGAGGCCCTTGTCCCCATCAACATGGGGACAAGGTGTTTTGGGGGGCTACCCCAAAGCACCCTCCCAATGTTGAGGGCATGTGGCCTGGTACAGTTCAGGAGGGGGGGCACTCTATTGTCCCCCCTGTTTTCCTGTGGCCTGCCAGGTTGCGTGCTCGGATAAGGGTCTGGTATTAATTTTTGGGGAGACCCAATGACATTTTTTTTTTTATTTTGGCGCGGAGTTCCCCTTAAATTTCATACCAGACCTGAAGGGTCTGGTATAGATTTTGAGGGGGACCCCACGCCGTTTTTTTTTTTTTTTTTAAATTTTGGCCGGGGTTCCGCTTAATACCAGACCTGAAGGGCCCCCCACATAATTTTTTTAAATTTTGGTTCGGGGTTCCCCTGTGGGGAATTCCCATGCCGTTTTTATCAATGAACTTTTATGTGTATTGTCGGACCTGCAATTCATTAATAGCTGCAAGTAATTTTAAATGACTTTTTTTCCTTTGAAATGTCATTTTGTTGTCAGACTGTTCTAAACACGGGAAACATGCGCCCCTTTACAGGCATACTATAGACACCCCCAAGGTACGAAATTTAAAGGAATATTACACGTTTATTGTTTCACTTTAAGCATTATTAAAATCACTGCTCCTGAAAAAACAGCCATTTTTAACTTTTTTTTGCATTGATCTATGTCCCCTGGGGCAGGACCCAGGTCCCCAAACACTTTTTATGACAATAACTTGCATATAAGCCTTTAAAATTAGCACTTTTGATTATCCATGTTCATGTCCTATAGACTTTAACAGTGTTCGTGTGTTCGAACAAATTTTTTGCCTGTTCGCATGTTCTGGTGCAAACCGAACAGGGGGGTGTTCGGCTCATCCCTATTAGTAGCCACATGGATGTATCTGAAGGCTACAATCAAATAGGTCACTATACGATCATGTGTACAGTCATGAAAAGTAAACACAAATCCACACAACCAAAACTGAGCATGTGTTGAAACAATATATAAGCAGATGCTACCTTCTGGGCTTAAGGGGATTCTCTGAAACTGAAGGTTTTTTTTACCTTAGTGCATAGAATGCATTAACCACTTCAGCCCCGGAAGGATTTACCCCCTTCCTGACCAGAACACTTTGAGCAATACGGCACTGCGTGGTTTTAACTGACAATTGCACGGTCGTGCAACATTGCCCCCAAACAAAATTGAAGTGCTTTTTTTCCCCCACAAATAGAGCTTTCTTTTGGTGGTATTTGATCACCTCTATGGTTTTTATTTTTTGCACTATAAACAAAAAAAGAGCGACAATTTTGAAAAAAAGCTATATTTTTTACTTTTTGCTATAATACATATACCCAACAAATATATAAAAAAAAGTCTTTCTCGGTTTAGGTCGATATGTATTCTACATATTTTTGGTAAAAAAAAACACAATAAGCATATATTGATTGGTTTACGCAAAAGTTATAACGTCTACAAAATAGGGGCTAGATTTATGGCATTTTTATTTTTATTATTTTTTTTATTGGTAATGGAGGCGATCTGCAATTTTTATCATGACTGCGACATTATGGCGGACACATTGGACACTTTTGACACTATTTTGGGACCATTGTCATTTATACAGCGATCGGTGCTATAAAAATGCACTGATTACTGTGTAAATGGCACTGGTAGGGAAGGGGTTAAACACTAGGGGGCGATCAAGGGGTTAAGTGTGTCCTAGGGAGTGATTCTAACTGTGGGGGCATTGTCTCACTAGAACATGACAGAGATCACTGCTCCCGATGACAGGGAGCAGTAGATCTCTGTTATGTTGCTAGGCGGAACAGGTAAATCCCCGTTCTGCCACTTTGTGACATTATCACCCCCGGCACACATCGAGTCTGCACGCCTATAATGCCATGATTTAATGGGGACATACCTGTACGCCCATTTGCCCAGCCGTGCCAATGTGCCAACGTACATTGTCAAACGCTGGTCGGCATGTGGTTATGGAACAAAACCTTGAGGCTTTAGAACCACTTTAAGTGTGTATGCATATGACTATGTAGGAGGTAGATTGAAAGCTTTAAGATATCCCCCTATGAAGGCTTTATTCTAAGAAAGACAAGCAGCAAGCTAACAAATCCAGCAGTGACTGTATTACCTCAAAATTGGTTGACCAGCAATCTGTGGCAGCCTGGTGGTGCCCATAGATATGAGATTTTGTCAGTGAATAACCAGAATCAGTACCTCTAGCCCTCAATATATCTGTATATGCTTTTTCCACTTGAAGAAAATTGTAATGAACCATTAATTGTGTGTATAGCTTCTTGGGTTTGATATCTATGCAGACAGTGTTTGCTGCTTATGAATAAAGACAAGAAAAAGGAATAAATATTACACCACTATCTTGGAGAAGTGACCTTTTTCCAGTTTACATTATTAGCAGCCATTTTCCTAGCAATACTTGGGAGGAATAGATGAATGCTTTATTGTAAGACCTTTCTAGAAGGCTGGTGAGGCCTAAAGTGTGAAAATGATTATAGATTACAGAAAAATGTAAGTTTTAAAATATAACCTAAATGCATGAAGCTGTTTATGAAAGTATTTCATTATTTTAAATGTTTCTGTAAAAAAAATGCTCTTTATTTTACATAGCTTTTGTTATTTATTTTGCATTAATTTGTTTCATGCTTGTTAATACTGATTTAGGATAAAAGCAGATAAAAACTGATCATGATTTAATAAACGTGGCAAAGCATAATACAATCCTCAAATGAAAATGTTCTGATATTCTCAAAAAACGTTGCCCAAAGCAACCAATACAATTTCCACAGTATTTTTCAAGCGTTATTTTAAAAATAAATTGATAATTTGATTATCTGACCCTCCCCATCTGATTACCTAGAAAATAAACTGGCTTGGTCAATTATCGAGGCACTATAACACAAAATGAAGATACCCATATATTTTAGACTTCTGTTATCAGGTTTTAAACACATATGGTTTAGTGAAATATCCATTTTATTGGAGATGTTGTTTATCCCAAGCAGTATTTACAGTTCTGCTTTTCTCCACATTGATTTACTATTGAAAACAAAATCTTTGTGCACTAACACCTACTTGTCAAGCTAATGCCCCGTACACATGGTCGGACATTGATCGGACATTCCGACAACAAAATCCTAGGATTTTTTCCGACGGATGTTGGCTCAAACTTGTCTTGCATACACACGGTCACACAAAGTTGTCGGAAAATCTGATCATTCTGAACGCAGTGACATAAAACACGTATGTCGGGACTATAAATGGGGCAGTAGCCAATAGCTTTCATCTCTTTATTTATTCTGACTGAGCATGCGTGGAACTTTGTGCGTCGGATTTGTGTACACACGATCTAAAATCCTGACAACGGATTTTGTTGTTGGAAAATTTTATAGTCTGCTCTTAAACTTTGTGTGTCGGAAATTCCGATGGAAAATGTGTGATGGAGCCTACACACGGTCGGAATTTCCGACAACAAGGTCCTATCACACATTTTCCGTCGGAAAATCCGACCGTGTGTACGGGGCATAAGTGTTAATAGCCAAAAAACAGAAAACAAACACACAAACGTTTTTTATTATTTACATTGATGTATATGGTATGTATATATAAAAATGTAGAAATATAAATTGAACTAACATCTCTATTCAATTGTTTGCATTTCTGAACAATACATCTCCATGTGAGAACCAAGAGTCCCATTTTTTATTATAAAATTATATAGAGTTGTATAATGCGTGAAAGATTTTTTCCATCTGGTTAATGGAATTAATTCTTGTTTTGAATTGATTTATCGGAATTGAGGAAAATTTCCAGTGATAGGCTATGAGCCAATGAATTGCTACACATATGGTGTGAACCAGTCTCATATGAGGTATAGACAGTCCTTTGATTTTAGTGAATAATAGACAGTTATGAAGTGTGAGATTTATTTGAGGATTTGATATTTGATTTATTTGATATTGATGTTGCAAAATTACTTAACTGATTCCATATTTGTGAGACTTTATCACATTCCCAGAATATGTGGGAGAATGAATCAAATAAGTTTCAACCTCTAAAGCACGTTTGGGGTACCGTAGGGAAAATTCTGTGTAGTTTAGTAGCTGTATAGTACCACCTAGTAAATAGTTTGGTGACCATCCCCCTAATTGTAATGGATCTGGTGCATTTGTGAAGATTTTCAATACAGGAATCCCGTTCTTCTGTAGAGATATATTGCAGCAGCATTAAATTCCTAAATAAACTTTACCACTTACATTAACTTCTAACATATGTGCCTGCAAGGTTGTAAATACGCCATACTCCTATTGCTCATGGTGCTGAATGCCTCTTTGATGTACAGAAATTTTTGATTGAAGTCTCTCCAGAAACCAACAGCTGTGGCAATGCCAATCTCCTGGTCCCCCTGCTGCACTCATTTGTTGATCCCACCAACCCCCTCCATCACTAGATGGAAGTCCCAGCTGCACACTAAGCGATACTTTTGACTTAACAATGAGGATAGTGATTGCACAGATAGTGCTGTCAACTTTGAACAATAGATCTCATACCACCAAGACACTAAAACTGGCCATACACTGTTTAACTGGTTCAGCAGGAGCCTGAAGAATTTCAGTTAGTGTATGGCCATTCCAATTTTATCAGCACCTGCAGTCACTGATAAGTGTGGTTTTACAGTGGTGGGTGCCACTGTCAGAGTACAATGCCCAGAAGGGACAAAGTTGTACTCACTCAAAGACACATTCAAAGACAATCTCCACACATTGCCAAAAGATAACACATCACAATAAATCTACGGAAGGTCTGGGTGGGATTTTGGGTACTATAGAGTATTCCTCCCTGTGATTCCCAAGCCAAGAGATTCCAGAGACTCTGCTGTAGGGAAACCTACTGTATTTTTACCTTAACCACTTACAGTCGGTTCACACTGGGGCAACACGACTTCAGCGCGACTTTGCACGGCGGCTTCGGCGCGACTTCGACGCAACTTCGACGCGACTTTAGCAAATTACAAGGCGACTTGAAGTCGCCTCCATGACAGGCGACTTCGCCTGTGGCCAATCAGCTCCCTGGGAGGGAGGGGGAGAGGGAGGGGTTTTCCCTGCAAAGTCGCTTGACTTTACAGAGAGATCCGACTTGGAGGCGACTTCCATTGATTTCTATGGTACAGGTCGCCTACCAAGTCGGATCAAAGTAGTACAGGGAGTACGCTCTGAAGTCGGAGCGACTTCAGTAGCGTCTATTAAGACGCTAGCGTTAACTCCCATTCAAACTATTTCTGGGGCGACTTGGGGCGACTTGAGGGCGTACAAGTCGGATCCCAAGTCGCCCCAGTGTGAACCGAGCCTGAAGGGCTGGAAGGATTTACCCACTTCCTGATCAGGCCATATTTTGCAATACAGCACCGCGCCGCTTTAACTGACAATTGCACAGTCGTGCAATGTTGTACCTAAATAAAATGTATGTCCTTTTTTTCCACAAATAGACCACCAATCTTGAAAAGAAAAAATTTTTTTTACTTTCTGCTATAATAAATATCCAAAAAAAAATATATAAAAAACCAAATTTATTCATCAGTTTTTTCTACATATTTTTGGTAAAAAAATCCTAATAAGCGTATATTGATTGGTTCGCGCAAAAGTTATAGCATCTACAAAATAGGGGATAGATTTATGGCATTTTGATTTTTTTACTAGTAATGGCGGCGATCAGTGGTTTTTTAGCGGGACTACGACATTGCGGCGGACAGATCGGAAACCTAACTGACATTTTTGACACTTTTTTGGGAACCAGTGTCATTATTACAGTAATCAGTGCTAAAAATATGCACTGTTATTGTACTAATGACACTGGCAGGGAAGGGGTTAACATCAGGGACAATCAATGGGTTAAATGTGTTCCCTCACTGTGTGTTCTAACTGTATGGGGGACTGTGTGACTGGGAAAACACACAGATCCGTCTTCCTGCTTAGCAGAAAAACAGGATCTGTGTGATCTCCCCTGTCAGAACGGAGATTTGCCTTGTTTACACAGACAGATCCCTGTTCTGTCACTGCGGGGAATGAACCCGCTGACTGGCTCCCTCACTGGCCAATGGAAGCGTGTGAGTGCTTCCGGCGCCATGCGTGCCCACAAAAGCGAGATCCCATGCCGACGTACACCTACGGCAATTCGAGGGATAGTGCCACCTTGCCACAGTATAATGACGGTGGCTGGTCAGCAAGTGGTTAAATACACTAGCACCAATTGGGGGTTGAATGAAGAAATAGAAATTAAAACAATTTTATGACAGCTTGAGGGCATAATCTTATCTTTAATTCCATTTACACATATTATTAGGATTAGTCATTATTGTTAGTGATATGTGTTTACAGTCCTTTAGTATGTATGTATGTTACATATACAAGCAGCTTTGCATCTGTACATTTGGATTTCACATACACATATTTTGATCATTTTAAACACATCTACCAATAATTTTAAACACACTTTTTTTTAAACTTAGGTACATACATACATTTTGAACCATGATTTTAGCAATAAGTGATGTCATATATTGTTTTTTGCATAATTGTATATTTAATTGATATGAATGCGACACAAACATTTTAAAAGAATTTATTGATGCTGCCATAGTCTGTTGTTTTTACTAAGTTGTCTCATTGGACTGTAGTGGACATCCTCTGTCCTTTAGCTGCTTTTGTCCTCCATCCTGCTGTCACTGATCACGATTGTCTGGTCGCAGCTTACATTCTGTGCCATGCACGATCGTATTCGGCTAAGTCCGTGATCATTCAGCAGTTTCGCCCTTACATACCTGCGATTGGCTTATCTCCGCAAACCCACTGCCCCCTCATGTTTTGTACTGGCCACTAGTACTCTAAGTGACAGGAAGGCTGGTTCCGCCTATCTCTGTCTCTGGCTACCAGCAGAGTCATGTCTACCTCCGCATAACCAGGATTGGCTTTTTTCCATCCTTATGACTCAAAAATCTTTAGCACTAATGTCAATGTTCTATCCATACACATTTTAATAGTGCACAAATGGTTACACAAGATTGATTTTGATCAATGTAATGATGCCTATGTTTACATTTTAATGTGTTGCTTGTTGTTTAGTATTCTTACTTGCACTAGGTATTTCTATTCCTATTGCCCATGAACCCCCAGCACGGTGTTCCTGCTGCTGTGCTGGAACAGACTGTAGAGTAATCTAAACTTATCACCTCCCTTTTTAGATAACATAATCTTTTCTACTCCCTGAATACGTAGGCTACTGACATCTTTATTATGACACATATTACAGTGCCTCGCTATATTAGTAGAGTGGTCTTTACTAGATATATCATAGAGGTGATCATATAACGGATCCCTAAACCTATGGGTCATACGCCTCATGTATTGAACAGAGCATTGTTCACAAGTAATCACATACATTAAAAATGTAATGTTACAGTTTATAAATGAGGATACCTTAAAATTTTGTTTAAAGAGATAGAATGGCTTGTATCACCTCGTGATATGTGGGGGCAACACAAACAACCATTGCCTCCACATCGGAACGATCCTTTAAATTGTAACCAATGTGGACAGTGCGATCTGCTCGTGTAAAGGCTAGGGGACAATGTCCCACCAATGGTGGGGGCTCTACGAGACACTGATTTAATGCCCTTAGACAGAACCTGGACGTAAATGGGACCATTATACAAGACTGGCAGATATTTTTCAATCGTGTTTTTAATTTTATTAAACTCTAAGCTGTAAGGAGTAGAAAAGACAGGAATATTAATGGACTTGTCAAATCTGGAGATGTGTTTTCCTCTATCTCGACTTTTGTTTCTATTAGTGCTATCATGGAGAAGATTACTTCTCTCAACCTTGATGGCAATATTAAAAGCCCTGTTGAGAACAGGGATAGTGTAACCCCTGTCCAAGAACCGTGATTTCATATTGGAAGCTTCTCCCAGGAAACCCGATTCATTGCTGCACAAATGTCTAAGCCTTAAAAATTGACCAACTGGAATGCCTTTGATGGTGTGCTTGGGGTGACCTGGGACTGCCCTCAGCAAGGAGTTACCAGCTGATGGTTTCCTTTAGAGCTTGGAGATGTTCTCTCCTGCACCTATTAAAACAACATCTAGAAATTCTATCTGTTCGTGGTCCATAGTACCTGCAAAATTTAAGATTAAGACTATTGTCATTAAGGTATAGGAGCCATTCATTAATGTTGCCCACATCCTTGGTACATACAAAGAGCAAATCGTCTATGTAGCGACAAAAAACGTAACCTTTGAACGATGGGGACAGCTAGCGCCAAAAATGCGGGACCTCTCCCTCCATCCCATGTATAAATTGGCAAGGGAAAATTTTGCACCCATCGAGGCCCTGCATTTCTGGAGATAGCAGTCCCCATCGAATATAAAAAAATTATGGGTCAATAGATACTCTAAACAACATAAAATAAGCTCTTGATGGACCAAGGATAGTGACTATGATGTTTCAGAAAAAAGGCCACTATCTGAAGACCCAAGGAGTGAGGGATGGAAGAGTACAGACTTGCGACATCGCAAGTGATCCAGACATAGTCTGGATCCCATTTGAGATGTATATCTGATAGAAGCTGTTTGGTGTCCCTAAGAAAAGCGGGTAAAGTAGAAGCCAATGGCTGTAACTGATGGTCAACCCATCCACCTAGCCGCTGATTAAGGGATCCGATTCCCGCAACTACGGGTCTACCTATCAATGGGTTACACCCTTTATGTACTTTCTGTAGGTGATGAAAAATGGCCAATATTGGAGCCTCAGGGATGAACATCTCTTTCACATGCAGAAAAAATCCCCGCTGTCACCGCTCTTTCCAATGCCGTGTACACACGATCGCACATTCCAACAACAAAATCCATGTTTTTTTTCCAACGGATGTTGGCTCAAACTTGTCTTGCATACACACAGTAACACAAATGTTGTCGGAAATTCCGAACGTCAAGAACGCGGTGAAGTAAAACACGTACAATGAGCTGAGAAAAATGAAGTTCAATAGCCAGTGCGGCTCTTCTGCTTGATTTCGAGCATGCGTGGAATTTTGTGCGTCGGAATTGTATACACACGATCGGAATTTCCGACAACGGATTTTGTTGTCGGAAAATTTGAGATCCAGATCTCAAATTTTGTTTGTTGGAAATTCCGACGGAAAATGTCCAATGGAGCCTACACAAGGTCGAAATTTCCGACAACAAGCTCACATCGTACATTTGTTGTTGGAAATTCTGACCGTGTGTACGTGGCATAAGAGTGCGCACAGATCCTTCTTAAATGTGGATGTGGTATCACCCCTTAGCTTTAAATACGTGTTTTCATCTGACAACTGACAAATCGCTTCTTTCCTGTATGTATCGGAATCTAGGACTACCACAGAGCACCCCTTTATCGGCATTCTTTATAATGATGTCATTGTTCTTACTAAGATTAATTAAAGCCTCTCTCTCTGAACTGGTTAGATTATCAGATCTAAAGTGATCCCTGCACCTGCATGCCAGATGGGTCAAGTCTCTCTCAACTAACTTTTGAAAAAGGACCATAGCTTTTCCCCTGGAGTTAATCGGGTAGAAGTCAGACCTCAGTTGAAAAGAGGAGGTTGTACGACCACCCGATACCTCCAATGGGGCAGATGCGGACTCAATAGCAAGTTCTTCCAAGTCACAGAGAGCACAAAGCTCAGCGAAACTAGAGGGAAGGGAACAAGACTCACCCAGGGTAACAGCAGCAGCAGTATTATTGCGATCTCCACCACCTGCACCCAATTCATCTGCTGGATCCCTAAAGTAGTGCTTTTTCAGGGTAAGGGTACGTACAAATTGGTTAATATCCAAAATAGTCCCAAAAAAATTGAAATGCCGGTCTGGGCAAAAATTAAGACCCTTTGATAGTAGCAATAGTTCCGAGGGGCTTAAGAATTTACTTGATAGATTCACAACATTTGATGCTACTTCCAAGCCCAATCTCTCAGTTGATAGCGATCCTTGTTGGCCTCATTTGTGTCTCTTGCCGCCCCTTCTAGTCTTCTTGTGGGTCTATTCTTTTTGCCAGATCCCTGTGCACCCTTGTTTAAACTTGACGGGTTTAACTGGTAATTGGCACTCGTTGGCCAAATGGCTGGGTCTGGGGAAGAATCAGATGCTGTGGCAGCCATGGTATCATTGACACTATTGTTTTCTATGTCAGAGAAACTGACCCGTTTCTTAGTTGAATGCTTACGGGAGTGATTTGGGAAGGTAGGTTTCTTCCATACATAGACACTACCACTTTCGTAGTCCATGCGATCCCGTGCAAGCTTATAATTTTTCCCAGAGCAATGTACATGTATTACTAAACCCATGTTATAGCCTCTCGGGCTAAATATTTGTACACATTTATGCTATAGATATAAATATACATTATCCGATTAAGCATTGTATTTATTGTATTTACTATGCTCCTTAGATATATATATATATATATATATATATATATATATATATATATATATATATATATATATATATATATATATATATATATATATATATTATTGTTTTCTTAGTTATTTTGTCTGCCTATAGGGGCACATCTATATAGATATATGTATGCTCTTTATGTGTTTGCATGTTTCTCCCGAGGTTTTCCATAGAAGTGACTATTCTCTGATTATTTATATATGTTTATTATAATGTTTGATTTTATGGATTTATAATCGGGAGATATGTGCACACATTTGATTCAATTACTTCAGCCACATCTGGTCTAATCTAGTTTTGATGGAATCACAATGGAAAATAAGAGAATTTAACAACAATTTATTTGATCAAAATGGAATTAAATATGAGATTAATAAAAATAAAGATAAAAGTAGGAAATTTGAAGCAGGAATGGCACATTTAGCAGAGGAGAAACTTTAAGTGGCTACACCAACTTCTATGCATTGATAGGAGGCTAATGTTCTTCTTCCTCGTTGCATATGTTGGTGCATGTGATTTTTATTAAATACCAAATTATTTTACATTATATGTCATGTTTTAGTCCATTGCATCCGTGTTACCTCTTTAACTTTTCTATTTTTATATGTTTTCATATGTAGAATCTCCAGCAAGGGAGGTTTTCTCTCTATTTGTTCAATGGTCAATCTACGGACTTTAGATGTTCACAGGTGCTCTCAATTTGATATGTAATGGTTCACATGTTTTGTCTATTTGTTTAAATCACTTAGTTGTATATATATATCCATGTGTATATGTGGCACTTTAGCTATGACTAAGCACCATATCTGGTGTGAAATGCGTTAGCGGCTGTGCAGTTGGTCTGTACCTACTTACTATACTTTGATATCTATTTTTACTAAATAAAGGTGAATATTTGGAGTGCGGCTATCCAGTTTTTATTTTTTCATTCAAACATGGAAATAAAATAATCAACATGCCTAAAGGGTTGTTTCTGAATCCACATCCAGGAAACAAAGAAGAAGGAAAGGGAAATTACAAAAAGAATCCCTTTCTATGGAAGGAAGGGTAGAAAAGAGAGGGCAAGGGGGAAAAAGGGGGTAGAAGGCATGGCAGGAGTTGGGGGTCAGGGAAGATCCTCACTTCTCCTCCCTCCTCCCCCAATCCCAAGTATTCCTCCAGCATTCAAGTAGTAGTGACTCCAAAAAAAAGTTAGGAGCCAGTTATATTTTTATTTGGAAAAAATATTTTAACTAATGGAGCCTGCTGTAATTGGGTTTAAAAACCACAGCTTTGCCAGTGATAGTGAAAATGGTCAAGTGTACCTCCCTGCCGAAAACGTTGGATCAGGGACATGTCCAGATTTTGATAAAGAGGGATCCTATCTTGTTGGAACATTTTCAGCAATTTTGGGGTATCTGTTTATCATATTCATATAAAGTGTCAGGGGTTCTATACCAATGAGATAAAATGTCATGATTGGCCTCTTAAACATGTTTGCTCAGTGGAATTTTGGGTGTTAGGATCCAAACATCTTGCCATTGTTCCTCAGAGGATTGCACTCCCAGAACCCTTCCCATTTTTCTTTAACCACTTCAGCCATGGGCCAATTCTGACACTTTTTACATATACTGTATGTAAAAATCTATTTTTTTTGCTAGAAATTTACTTTTTTTAAGCAGAGGCCCTAAATAAAATAAAATGGTTGGTGTTGCATTTTTTTATGTCACGTGGTATTTGCTCAGCGGTTTTTAAAACACAACTTTTTTTGGAAAACATACACTGAATTTTTATGCACAAAAACAGATATACATAATACTCAATTGTTTGGTAAAATATAAAAGATGATGTTACACCAAGTAACTAGATACCTAACATGTCACACTTTAAAATTATGTGAAACGACGCTATAGTTCTTAAAAATCCCCATAGGCAAAGTCTTTACCAGGTTACCTGCTCCCGAAAAAACGGCAGTTTTAAAAAAAAATGTTTGCATTGATACATGTCCCCTGGGGCAGGACCCAGGTCCCCAAACACTTTTTATGTTGTCAGAACATTTCGGGTTAAAAGAATTTATATTTATATATATATAGGCCTTTATATTGTATATTTTTCAAATGAACATGAGAGGAGCCATTTTGGCTCTAAAGTTGAATCAGAGTTCATAGCCCATGAATAGGCATTGTTGCAAAAGTTGCTTTATGTCTTGAGACTGTGTAAAAATACCAGTATCCCAGGTTATATACCTCTTGTCCTTGGCACTTATAGATAAGGGGGATTTCTACAGAAGGTGTATAGTTTAGGGAATCGTATTTCAAATGAGTTTACAAACCTAAATAAGTATTTCAGAATAAGCTACAGAAACCAGAGAGCTTATTCACAATTCCTATTGTAATATGTATTTAAAATAAGGGTTTTCTTTGATAATATGGTTATAGTATATCTGTATTAGTTATTCATATATGAACCTGTTTTCTATATATATATTATTAATAATAGGGTGCAAATATGGTATCTTATTTAGGAAACCATTCATGAATAACTGGTAGGCTAATCGTAAGAATCCTGACTACACTTTCATGGCATTTACAAACCCAGTTAATTGTGTGGGGTATATTTTCTCATACACATATATTTTAAGAAGCGCCAGGACGGCTGGGGATATTGACACTTGATTGTCAACCATTAGACAATTAATGGTGTTTTGCTAAGTCAAGGTCAGAAGGTTATGTCAATCACATTAAAAGTAATTTCTGATCCAACACCGCCCCTAAGAGGCTGAAATTGGTAATTACTCAAAATGGCGTTGGTCTTGGTTGTCAAGGTAACATATAAACTCCATCGTCATATGACATCATCAGTTACATAGTAAAGAGACATACACCCACTTTTGGGGTGAGATTAAAAGGAGATACAGATAACAGGAAGAAGAGCTATGGGAAGATCTGAAGAAGCTCTGAGGATGGCTGGACGGGTTTATCTCTAAGGTGGAAAGAAGTCTCTTTTGGGATTTTGCTTCTCAAAACTACAGAATTCTTAAAATTCTGGTTACCAGGTAATTGAATTGTTTTTGAATTGTTTTTGCATATACATTACTAAGACCATTTAAATATATGGCAAGGCAAATTGGAGTTGTATTATTTTTAACTGCAGTATGAAATAATTATATTCCAAATATTAAAAGACACACACAGTTTTGTCTGTCTTTATAAAGCTAAAGCCAATATTGGTGCAATGGTTTTATTATGATATATGTGTAAAATAGATTCACTCTAAATTTAACATAAATCTTATTGGATTATTATGCTGTGCACCAGATGACATTTTGTCTGTGCATGTATAAAGTTTAAATAAGAAGGTCTGTTGGTTTTGAGAAGAGATCACATCATAGTATTAAGGTAAACAATATTTGTTTACACAAGTCTGAAGTCACGGAAGACTATTCACAAGTTACCAGGTTTAAAATGTACAAGCAGGGCTTTTTTTCAGGGGGAACTTGGTGAAACTTAGTTCTACCACCTCTGGCTCAGACCCTTTGGTGCCTGCTCACCACAATCACTTGTAAACACAGAAGTCTGGTTTCTGAGTTTACAAGTGACAGCTCTGCACTCTGTAACCCCCATGAACTCTGTACTCTATATGTAATGCAATCCTGATATTTAATGCCCCTTTAAGACCCTTCTACTGTTTGTGAAATATGACCACACCCACTATTTGATGTGATTTGGGGGGGGTGTGGGGGGAGGGGTTTTGGGGGGTCGTGGTTGAGTTCTAGCACCTATTGTTTGAGAAAAAAAGCCCTGTGTACAAGTATCATTTAAGTATTGAAATGTGGTATTTTGTTATGAAAAATTGAATAAGAGAACTGTGAATATTATCTGAACCATCATTTATCTTTCATATGTAGAAGTATATCCATTTATTTGTTTTATCACGAAATATACCTGATATTATTTTGCACCATATTTTAGTTAATAAATATATATTTTTAAGCAACATCATTTGTATCACTTGTCTTCAAAATAGCACGGATAAACGAACTTGAATTTCTTGTTGGTATTGGTAGAAAATTCTAAATCTCCCAAATCAAAGATTTGCATATTTTCATAATTACAATACTGTTTTTTTTTCAGTATAAACATTCTTACAATGTCAATACCTTGCATACAAGCCTTTAAAATGAGCACTTTTGATTATTCATGTTCATGTCCCATAGACTTTAACGGTGTTCGTGAGTTCTGCCAAATTTTTTGCCTGTTCATTATGTTCCTGTGCGAACCAAACCAGGGGGTGTTCGGCTCATCCCTAGTGATAACATGGGCAGTAACAGGTCCTCCTTATAGGGAGATCTGGGGTATAGACCTCAGAACTCTCTACACTCCAAAGCATCAGATCAAATCAAGATCGGTTTGATCTGATGCTTGTACAAACTGGTAATGGTTTGTTTAAATGAGACTGAAACCGGAAGTGGCAAAATGCTCATTAGGGATGGGCGAACAGTGCGGCCCGAGCATAAGTTCGGGCCGAACTTTCATTGTTCGGACGTTCGTTTAACAGCCGAACAAATGGGTCGTTCGACCATTTGTTCGGCCCCCCCGTACCGACCACAAGGCATTGCGGCACTGAACAGTGCATTGCAAGCCGTGATTGGCTGAAGCAGTGAAAGCCAATCAGGGCACAGAGCACTGTCAGAGTCATGATTGGACACTGTCATCATGACTTTATCCAATCATGGCTCATTCCCACCCCACAGTATAAAAGTATTCTTTCAATGTCAGCCATTTTCAGTGTGATTTTGGCATGGAGAGAGATAGAACAGGGCTCTGTTCATTGCTATTAGTTAGTGTGCTATACTGTGCTATTTTGCTTCAATTGTCAGTGGAGAATATTAGTTTAGTGTCAGTCTAGGGATAGTGTGAGTGTAGTGAGGAGGACCATCATTCAGTTTTTCATAGTGTGTAGCTAGAGTAGGGACAGCTCAGATAGTTTCAGTGTAGTGTAGTGAGACCATGTCAGTAATCTTGACATTAGTATATAGCTAGAGTAGGGACAGTTCAGATAGCTTCAGTGTAGTGTAGTGAGACTGTGTCAGTAATCTTGACTTTAGTATATAGCTTGAGTAGGAACAGCTCAGTTTCAGTGTAGTGTAGTGAGACCGTGTCAGTAATCTTGACATTAGTATACAGCTAGAGTAGGGACAGTTCAGATAGCTTCAGTGTAGTGACGGTTGAACACCATCTATTTGATTGCATTACTGCCAGTTTAACGCCATGTCGTATTGCATGTGTTACTGCCAGTTTAACGCCATGTCGTATTGCGTGTGTTACTGCCAGTTTAACGCCATATAGTTCTGTGTGCATTACTACAATTTTAACGCCATATAGTTTTGTGCGTTACTGCCAGTTTAATGCCATATAGTTTTGCGTGCGTTACTGCCAGTTTAACACCATATCGTTTTGCGTGTGTTACTGCCAGTTTAAGGCCATATAGTTCTGTGTGCGTTACTACAAGTTTAACGCCATATAGGCACCAAACACCTCTTTACATTGATTAAAGTGCATCTACGTACAGATTTCAACTTCTTCTTTACAGAGGCAGACGTTCCCTTGGCACTGTAAGGGGGCCAGCAACAAATGTGTCCACAAGCAATAGTGGACGTGGTGGTCAGTCCTGAGGCAGGGCATCATTTCCTTTGTTTAGTGAGTTTGCCCTTGCTATCCAGCCACAGCATGCAGAGGAGGTGGTGGACTGGCTTACTAAACCTTCCTCATCCTCCTCATCCTCTGTCACACAAGCAGAGACAAGTGTGCAGTCCCCTGCAGTTGCCAGAGTGGATAAATCTGCCTCCTTGTCCACATCTATTCCTGCCATAGCCCTAACATCAGCCATTGAGGAGTCAGCTGAGTTATTTGACCACAGTGTCAGCCACTTGCTCCTTGATGATGCCCAGCCATTACTGGATTCTGATGCTGGTTCTGAGGTTGAGGATGACAGGAACATGAGCCTAGAGAGAGGGAGGAACACTGGTAGACAAATTAGCATTCATGTTCCCCAAGCCGCAGCGTATTGCCAAGTTGTCTCCAGTGGTAATGATGAAGATGGAGGAGATGGAGATGATGATGATGAGGTTACTATCTGGCATCTGGGTTCCAGATAGAGCAGAGGAGGAAACTGAAGGAGAGGTGGCACAACCCCAAGGAAGTCGGCATCAAGAGATTACAGAGCAGCCACCCAATCCCATCACATTCTGCAGCTGTTATCTCCCGGCCCACTCCCCACAGCTAAGCTGTCTGGGCCTTTTTCAGCACATCTGCAGCAGATCGCACTGTTGCTATCTGAAAACTGTGTAAAAAATTGCAATGATATGCACCTGTCAAACAGGTGCAGAAAAATTGGTCTTTGGGTGTCAGTGGTGCCCACTGACACCCAAAGACCATTTTTTCTGCACCTGTTTGACAGGTGCATATAATTGCAATTTTTTACAGCAAGGCAAATTCTAGCTTTCATCAAGAGTACCTCTATAGGGTTACGGTGGGAAGGCGCCACCGACACCCAAAGACCAATTTTTCTGCACCTGTCTGACAGGTGCATATCATTGCAATTTTTTACAGTAAGGCAAATTCTTGCTTTCATCAAGATTATCTCAATAGGGTTACGGTGGGAAGGCGCCACCAACACCCAAAGACCAATTTTAACGCACCCGTTACTTCTATCCAAAGTCAAAGTGACACCAGAATGTATCCAAAAAATCTCTAATCTTGTTCACAGTGCACTACATTGTGGCCTCATCATACACACTGGCTCCCCAGCTGTTCCTGAGCAAAATAAAGGCAGCTTGTAGGAAAAATGTAATTTTTTTTGGCTTTATCAATTCAATAATTGCTGCAGCAGATTCTAGACATGGTACAGATCTGACACTTTACAGTTAGACTAAGGGGACCCCCCTGGCACTATATTGGAAGGAATTTTTCATTTTTAGGATTTCAATTTAAAAATCATAAAAATCACTGCTCATTTAAAAATGACGTTTTTTACAAACTTTTTTTTATTGAACCATGTCCCCCAGGGCAGCACCCGGACCCCTATAACCATTGTTTGCCTAATTACTTGCATTTAGGCCTTTAAAATGTGCACTTTTGATATTTGACGTTCGGGTCCCATTGACTTTAATGGGGTTCATTATTCGGGTCTGAACGTTCGCCGTTTTGTTACGAATCGAACTAGGGGTCCATTCGGCCCATCCCTAATCCTCATCACTTCCACTTTCTGACATCACACAGTGGGAGGAATGACACCTGTTCCTCTCACTGTGTCTCAGGAACCCGATACCACCAGTCGCATCCTTAACGGGCTCCCTGTTCACTCGGTAGAGCCCGGTAAAGGCAAGGGCGGAGGGAGGCGATGACACACTCTCAGTGCCTGTAAAAAAAAAACAAGTGGCTGTTTAGTTGAGCAGCGGCTGCAGCGATGACCGTGATATCACTCTTCCGATCCAATTGGTTGAAATGGGACTGATCGTCCCGAGTAACCTAGAAAAGCATTTAGGGAGGAAAATAAATGCCTAGTATTTCCCTTACCTAAACTTTTACATTCAAAATCAGTCAGGTTTACCTTGTAGGCCAGCAGCTGATTGGTATGCAGACAGTCTGTAACAGGTGTTAAACTAAGCGCATCTGAAGACATGAGAACTATGAATATGGGGTTTACATCCCCATGTAAGATTTTTCTCTGAAATAAGCCGGCCATGGATGGATTGCTTTTGGCAGGGACTGGCCAAGATACCATCCATGTATGGACAGGTTGGTTGTACTGAAGTTGATCTATCATTCGACTTCAATACAACAATCAACCTGTCGGCTTTTTGGCAAGCAATTACTTCAACCATAGACCGCTAATCATTGTGTTCAACTGACCAAGAAGGCTTCCCCCCCACAGAACACAACAGCACTGTTTGAGGAATACCACCATAAACACTGAATGTGTTGATGGGGGATCAAGCTATTTTCTACACTGTAACCACGCATTGAAAATCAAATAATCTATGGCCTGCCTTACTGCCCAGAAGGAACTCCTCCCGATGAGAACAGTCATTGAGTACAACAAAAAATTGGTTCTACTTTTAAGGTCTGAAGGCTGGCAGCCCGAACTGAATATAAAGAGTGTCACAGAATGCCCCACACTCCGCTTGAGTGCTTCCCTCAGTATACCACTTCCTTGTAGTCTGGATACAGATATCAGATATTCCCACCTCTCTGAGCACAAAACAAGGCGACACTTGCTTGTTGCTAACATGGACTGACTTTTTATTTGAGATCTCACACAAATATATACACAGCAGAATGACTAAAACCTAACCTAATTTACATAAGCTAATTAACTAATCCTTTTACCCAGACCAGATGACTCAGAGACATGACCTGTAGGTCACAGACTTGTGGGCACCGAGCTTGACACAGTAACAGAGTTAATTATCATAAGTACAACCACAGGACATTTTCTCACAATAGCAGAAGCTCCAATAGGTGTCGGCCAGTCTCCTACATTGTATAGAGGACAATGTGATCAGCTCATTGACTATTCAACATACATTACCATAAATATCAACACAGGGTTAATTAGAACAAACACCAATGAGTTGAATACCCTTAGAACCTGTGGTAAGCCAGAATAAACTCATTTACTCATGACATCAGACAGGTGAGTGGAGTTGAAGACACCTGCATCTCCTCACAGTATGTGTCCCAACAGTATGAATCAGTCTTAATCAGCAGGGGGATGCTGGAGGAATCCCCCCTCCCTCTTCAGGGACACACATCCCAAATGACCACAGCAAGGAGTCCCCAACAGAATCAAACAACATACAATATATACATATATACACGACTGAGTCTGATTAGTACAGTTCAGACTGGATTTCTAATTCACCTCACAAAGAGTATTGTTCCATTGAAAATCCAGGGCCCATAATCAAAAGGCAAGAGGCTTGCATTCAGTCCTCTCCAACAGCCTCTGGCCCGGCTAGGTCTGTCACAAAGAGATTGCTTAAAAATTACTCGCAGGCTGATTATCTGCAAGAGTAGTTATGCTATCTTATTGAGTATCAAAGAGTAAGGCCCCTTTGACACTGAGGGACCAGTCGGGTCCACCTGTAGTTTTTTCAGGCGGACCTGATCAGGCCATCCATTGCTCTCTATGGAGCGTGGATGTCAGCCGACATGTGTCCGCTGTCACCTGCTGATATCCGATACAATCCTGTCCACTAAAAATAGACAGATGGGGATACATCCCCATCCCATCGGCAAATCGGATTGGATGACATTCGGATGGAAACAGACAGGCAGTCCGTTTCCATCCGATAGCCCATAGAGGAGAGCGGGACCTGTCATCCACCTGCTCAGTGGGGATCAGAGGAGACATCCCCTTCTGAGCAGGCGGATCTGCTGGCAGATTCTGCCAGTGTGAAATGGGCCTAAATGATTATCTGATTAAAGCAATCCTGAGCTTTGTTCACTTTATCTTTTTTTTTTGCCTGGAATGACTAGATTGCACAGGTTTTGCTATATGATTCAACCAACAGGTTTAGGGGACACTTTGTTCCATAGCGTATATCCATGAAATTCTGCCTGTATTTTTGTCTAGAAGAGAAGAGGCTGTTGCCACCTAACCAACATTTACAAGGTAAATTGTAGCTCCGTTCCTGATATAAAACAAATTTCTGTCAAAATAAAATATAACAAACAAAAATTGTGTGCTTGTTTTGTGAAATAAACAGCAGTTGAAACTTATTAGCTAAATATATTATCAGTCATTACCACTTAATGGTAAATGGTTGGAAATGATGGTATTCATTATGCAGATGTAACTAGAAAATGGAGCGTCTCCGAACCACTTTCGATGCTCAAAAACAAACATGATCTATATCAGACGAGTGCTCCCTTGATTACAATTTTGTCATTTCATTTGTAAACACATTGCTCATATTATACGTGCCAAGTTTAGCTATGTATATATCATGGAAATGGTGCCCAAAAAAAAAAAAAAAAAAAGAAGAGGAATTCTAGGCTGCCTGGTGCTGTATGCAAAAAGTTTTGATTTTAATAATTCATATTTTTATAATGAAGCAAGCCATCTGCACAGAATAAACTCTAATCATTTTTTTTCTCTTCTCCAAGGCTCATTGCCCCAAAGTCCATGAAGAACTCTGATGAGTGCAAGCATTTCTGTCTGTGTCCAGAGTGCAATATGAAACTGTGGCTGCGTTTCTACTGTTCTGCTACAGCGGTTTGCTAAACTGCAGGTGTTGGCTGTCATGTACTGGCAGAGTAAAGCAGCATTCTCAGGCTTTTTAAAGTGACATAATGCTGATGTGGTCTGCTTGTAGGAACCACATATTACCTCAGGGATATGCCAACCTTTAAAACCACAGTGTGTAACTTGTGTTAGCAACCTAATGATGTGTAGCATCTTCAATGACAGTTCTGTCATACTGAGCCTATAACTAAGTGTTTGGACGTCCCTTGGTTAGGGATGGAAATAGGAGAATCCATCAAAGTTCTGTTTTGTATTTTTTATTTTTCTGCTTGAATAGCATTTTCATTATAGCAAAAGTTGTGCTATTCCATCGAGTGGTACCCAGCATTGGCATTCAAAGCCTCCTATCAATGAATGTTATATAATTCTAATACAGATTTGCAGGTAATATAATTAGTGTTGTTCTCTTGCATATGTATCTAAATAAAGCTAAGATCAAACATACAGTGCCTTGAAAAAGTATTTATACCCCTTGAAATTTTCCACATTTTGTCATTTTACAACCAAAAATTTAAATGTGTTTTATTGGGATTTTATGTGATAGACCAACACAAAATGGCACATAATTGTGAAGTGGAAGAAAAATGATAAATGGTTTTCCAAATTTTTACAAAAAAATATATGAAAAGTGTGGCGTGCTTTTGAATTCAGCCCCCCCCCCCTGCAATTACAGCTGCAAGTCTTTTTGGGGATGTCTCTACCAGCTTTGCACATCTAGAGAATCACATTTTTGCCCATTCTCCTTTGCAAAATAGCTCAAGCTCTGTCAGATTGGATGGAGAGCATCTGTGAACAGCAATTTTCAAGTCTTGCCACAGATTCTCAATTGGATTTAGGTCTGGACTGGGCCATTCTAACACATGAATATACTTTGATCTAAACCATTCTATTGTAGCTCTGGCTGTATGTTTAGGGTCCTTGTCCTGCTGGAAGGTGAACCTCCGTCTCAGTCTCAAGTCTTTTGCAGACTCTTACGCCACGGACACACGATCGGAATTTCGGCCTGCAAAAGGCCGATGAGAGTTTTTCGACGGAAAATGCGACCGCGTGTATGCTCCATCGGACTTTTACTGGCAGAAAAAGATTGAGAGCATGCTCTCAATTTTTCGGTCGGGAAAAGTTCGAAAATAAGATCGTCTGTGGCAATTCTGATGCTCAAAATTTTGCGTGACCTTGTGTATGCAAGGCAAACTTGAGCGGAATCCCGTCGGAAAAGCCGTCATATCTTTTTCCGACGAGAAGTTTGATCATGTGTACGCGGCATTACTGTTTTTCTTCTAAGATTGCCCTGTATTTGGCTTCATTCATCTTGCCATACTCTTTTCATTTTCAGATTATGGATTGAACAGAGCTTTGTGAGATGTTCAAAGCTTGGGATATTTCTTTATAACTTAACCCTGCTTTAAACTTCTCCACAACCATATCTCTGACCTGTCTGGTGTGTTCCTTGACTTTCATGATGGTGTTTGTTCAGTAAGGTTCTCTAACAAACCTCTGAGGGTTTTACAGAACAGCCGTATTTATACTGAGATTAAATTACACAGGTGGACTCTACTTACTAATTAGGTGACTTCTGAAAGCATTTTTTTCCCACTAGATTTTAGTTAGGGGTATCAGAGTAAAGGGGGCTGAATACAAATGCACTCCACCCTTTTCAGATATTTATTTGTAAAAAATTTTGAAAACCATTTATCATTTTCCTTCCACTTCACAATTATGTGCCACTTTGTGTTGGTCTATTACATAAAATCCCAATAAAATACATATACATTTTTGGTTGTAACACGACAAAATGTGGAAAATGTCAATGGGTATGTATACTTTTTCAAGGCACTGTATGCATATTAGTGTTGTACACTAGAAAAAAAATGCTTTTTGAATTTTTAAATGATTGTAATCTTATAGACCATTCTAAAGTGACCTCTAATTTTATCTTGGACAAAAAGCTATCAGGAATTTTTTGGAAAGAGCATCAAATATTGCGTTATTCATTAGGGAAGAATTATTTTTTTCAAATTTAATAGGGTACTCGTTATTTCAAAAATTAGCTTGTGAAAAAATTAGCTTATAACAGGTTAGGGAAGCATTTACCAAAGCCATGGAATCTGATATTTTTGGATAAACTGAGAGTCTCCATGTATTGGCCAACAATCTGCAAGAATAAAAAAGAAGCAATTACTGAAGAATTCCTGTGTGATTAGCTGTGACAAAGTTACCAACCACCCCCAAAATGCACCTTGTTGGATCACAGACTTTTGGCAAAGTTAATACTATATGTTGAAACTAATCTATACCACTGGACTGTTTCACATTTAAAGTGGAGTTCTGCCTAAAAAAAAAAAAAAAAAAATTAAGTCAGCAGCTACAAATACTGCAGCTGCTGTCTCTTAATAATCGGACAATCACCTGTCCCAGGGTCCAGCAATGCGGGCGAACAAAGCCCCGCTCATCTCCCCCTCCTCTCTGAGGCGCCAGCATTGTCACTGTGGGCGCCCGTCTGTGGCTTCACAGCGAGCCACGCTGCGTACTATGACTGGCCGGGCAATCATCTGGGATCTGTGATGTGCCCCAGATGATTGCTGAGAGGGAGGGGGGAGAGGTGAACTTCCTTCCGGCGCCGCGGTGCCCTGGGAGGAAGTGGGAGCTGGAACCCTCTAAAAAGAGGCTTTCTGCCCCCCCCCCCAAAAAGTGACATGCCAAATGTGACATGTCAGGGGGTCACTTTCACTTAAAGCGGAAGTTTCATTTTTGGGTGGAACTCTGCTTTAAGGTTGACATACAGGGGAAGATTTTCTAAAACTGGTGCACTCAGAATCTTGTATAGATGTGCCTGGTAGCCAAACAGCTTCTAACTTCAGCTTGCTCAATTAAACTTTGGCAAAAAAAAAAAATCTGAAAGCTCATTGGTTTCTATGCAGAGCTGAACCAGATTTTGCACTCTCCAGTTTTAGTAAATAACCCCCACAATCCACTTTAATGTAATCCAAGATTTATTAACTTAAAGTGGTTGTAAAGGCTGAAGGTGCTTTACCTTCAGTGTGCACCCCCCCTTAGCCCCCCCCCCTAATAATTACCTAAGCCAAATCTCGATGTGCACAAGACCCGAGGCTGTCCCAGGTCTCTCCCTCCTGATTGGCTAAAAAGCAGCAAGAGCCATTGGCACCTGCTGCTGTCAATCACAGCCAATGAGGGCTGGGATGAGCAATGCTCTCTGTGTCTTATGGACACAGAGAGTCGGTTTGGGAGCAAGCCCGCACAAGTGCACCCACAGCAAGCGACTTGATATGGGGGCACTCGGAAAGGGGGAGGGGCCCATAGCACTGGTGGGGGACACGAGAAAAGTAGGATCACGGCTGCCCTGTGCAAAACCAATGCACAAAGTAGGTAAGTATGCCATGTTTGTTCTTTTTTTAACATAAAAATGTTTCTATTACAATCACTTTAATACCAACCAATTGATATTTACATCTACTTTACCTTACCAGTCCCTTTGTGTACCATACATTTTTTATAGGAGCATTTGGAAAAGTCACCTTCTTGATATCAATGTATTTTCCTTTATCATGTTGTAAATCACAAAATTAAGCAGTGGGCAGAATTCTAAAGTCATAGTGAAGTGCACAGAACAGCTCATGTAGAATGTATCCGGAAATGCATTGTACTGCAACCACAATGCATAAAAATCACAGAAATGTGATTATAGACTAATTTAGCTATGACATTACATGATAGTGAGGGAAACATATGCTGTGAGTCTTGAAGATTTGAGCACCACTAACTTTGCAAATACAGTGATGCAGTGGCACGTTCCAAACTTATGTCTAGAATAATTTTCAGCATTTTAAAAACATCATTTGTCATTATGAAAGATAGCTGATTGTGTGAAGCCACTGAGCATGAGAGCGTGAAAATGATGCATGGTTGTTTCAGTCAGTATTATCTATGACAAATGTCTAAATACAGTAGAGTTTAATTTATTAAAAGGTCCCTATATACATTGCCCCTAAAGTATCAGAATTATATCAATCAACTTAAATAGTGCCAAACTGCTACCTCATACTTTCAAACTGTCTGCTATATGGCAGAGGACATGCATGGAATTATTTCGCTGAACATTATGCGGCTTTCAATATTAAGTTGCACTATAATTCCCATATAAAGTGAATCTGTGCAATATATATTGATAGTGCTAAACTTTATAAAGTGAATATCACAAAATAAAATTGATCAACTAGCACACTATAAATGGTCCATTCAATTGATGATAGATCTTCGATGTGAGATTGGCACACAATACACCCAGGAATTGTGACGAGAAAAGATGCACCTCCACCTCTACACACATTGCCGCTTACTGACTCCTGTTAGTCTCCTATTACAGGAGATCACACACACTTTTGGCTTAACACCCAGCCCAGGCCTTTAAGGTATGAAGTGATGGTCTCAGCGTAAGATATAAGTGGAGTCATGCTCGTCATAAGTATATAGTCCTGGCAGTCGTGCTAGTCATAAGTACATAGTTCTGGCAGTTCTACTGTGTCCCACAGGCTCCTTGCACAATCTGGGTAGATGGGAAAAGTGTGTGATGTTGTGCTGAATAGCTGTACATTCAGGAAAACCAGGAAGTAGTCAGCTCCATGCTGTCCAGGTTGAACCGGAACACATAGTTCCCAACTGTCCGTGATTTCGAGGAACTGTCCCTGATTTGGAGCAATGTCCCTCTGTCCCTCATTCCTCCTCATTTGTCTCTCATTTTGGTCTGATCTATATAGATGTATATAAAATGCACTTTTTAGCTATTAAAAAGTGTTTTTCAGCGCTAAACATTTCATCTGATTTCTAAATGGCTGCATTAGTAAATTCCAAAAGCCAATATAAGGAATAGTAGTGGTAAAAAAGCACTTGTGGGTTTAACCAATCTTGTTTTATTGTACAATTTTCATTTAAGGGGGCGTGGCAAGGGGTGTGCCCTATGCCTGCATACTTTTGCTGATAGGTGTTCCTCATTCTCATCTGAAAAAGTTGGAAGGTATGCGGAAGAGGAAAATTTTTCTTGAACATTATGGGGCGTTCACGGAAAATTAGAGTGCCACATAACGCCTCATAATGCACTGCGAGATCGCAATGCATTGCTGTATGATGATTGGCCAAAGCAGTCATGCATACCTCAGGGAGACTAAGTCCATGCCCCACACTATATAAGGCTGCTCACATGGCGGCCATGTGTAGTGTTGTTGGCCCGGACAGAGAGCTACCTTGATTTAGATTAAGCAGGCAGGTTATTCAGTTAGTGGCAGTGTATTTGATATATATATACAGTCAGTCTAGTGTGTATATACATATCTATATATATATATATATATATATATATATATATATATATATATATATATATACTCTGCATTTAGCATAGACTATATATTCAGTGTTTACTCGATATTCAGTTAGTGCAAGCAGTGTATTAATATATATATATCTACAGTGCATTCGGTGGTGTACTGTTTCTAATACACTTCAGGCGGTGTACACAGTATCTAATACGGTGTATACAGTTTCTACTACACTTCTGGTGGTGTACACAGTATTTACTACAGTGTGTACAGTTTCTACTACACTTCTGGTGGTGTACACAATACAGTGCAGCTGGAGTATAGTTTCTTATAAAGCGCAGGCGGTGTACACAGTATCTAATACAGTGTGTACAGTTCCTACTACATTTATGGTGGTGTACACAATACACAACACAGTGCAGCCATAGTACAGTTTCTAATACAGTGCAGGTGGTGTACGTAGAATACAATACAGTCAGTGTAGCCATTGTACAGTCCCTAATACAGTGCAGGTGGTGTACACAGTATATGTAAGGTAAACCGGTCCTCCACCACTAAAAGGCCAGTGCGGATGCCTGCTCATGCTCATACACATTGCACTCCTGCTAATATTCATAAGCAAAGGACCCACGTAATGCCTGCAATGCCAGTTCATCGCAAACATGTGCGCGTGCGCGCACCAATTAGCGTTTGGTGCCCAGTTGCCTATTTAAACTGCTCTGCCACTGTAAACAGTGCTGGATGATCTGCAGCTTCTTTCTGACCCACCAAGACCTGATCCGCTGTTCCTGTTTGTTCGTGTATGACCTGACTCACCTTTGGACTTCGCCTCTGCTTACTCCTTTACCTGTTATCCTGACTTTGGCTTGTTTATTGGACTTGATCTGCATACTGACTTGGTACCTCATTGCCCGGCTGTTACCCCACCTTGGCCTGCCTTCTGGACTTGCTTTGTCTGCTGATTCGGTACCCTTCTGCCTGGTTGTTGCTAACTACTGCTCTTCTCCTGGTTCCGCTCCTGTCCAGCCAGCTACCCGGCACTCGTGCGACTCCTTGCCTTTACACTTTCTGTTCCCACCTTCAGGAGTGTAGGCGGGAGGAGCAAGGGAGGCCCCCATCACATTCCAGTCTCCACAAGGTACGTAATAGTATGTAATACAGTGTGTACAGTTTCTACTACACTTCTGGTGGTGTACACAGTATACAATACAGTGCAGCCATTGTACAGTTGCTAATACAGTGCAGGCGGTGTACACAGTACCTAATACGCTGTGTACAGTTTCTACTACACTTCTGGTGTTGTACACAGTACACTATACAGTGCAGCCATAGTACAGTTTCCACTACTTTTCTGGTGGTGTACGCAGTAACTAATACAGTGTGTACAGTTTCTACTACACTTCTGGTGGCATACACAGTACAGAATACAGTGCAGCCGTAGTACAGTTTCTAATACAGTGCAGGCGGTGTACACAGTATCTAATACGGTGTGTACAGTTTCTACTACACTTCTGGTGGTGTACACAGTATACAATACAGTGCAGCCATTGTACAGTTGCTAATACAGTGCAGGCGGTGTACACAGTACCTAATACGCTGTGTACAGTTTCTACTACACTTCTGGTGTTGTACACAGTACACTATACAGTGCAGCCATAGTACAGTTTCCACTACTTTTCTGGTGGTGTACGCAGTAACTAATACAGTGTGTACAGTTTCTACTACACTTCTGGTGGCATACACAGTACAAAATACAGTGCAGCCGTAGTACAGTTTCTAATACAGTGCAGGCGGTGTACACAGTATCTAATACGGTGTGTACAGTTTCTACTACACTTCTGGTGGTGTACACAGTATACAATACAGTGCAGCTGTTGTACAGTTGCTAATACAGTGCAGGTGGTGTACACAGTATCTAATACAGTGTGTACAGTTTCTAATACACTTCAGGCGGTGTACATGGTATCTAATACAGTGTAGTAAAAATCATGTCCAGAAGGCCACCAAAGAGAGGCAGACACTCACAGGCCACTAAAAGAGGGCAAGCAGGCTCTGTGTCTACAGTCAACAGTGGGGGTCATGGACATGGTGCATCCTCTGCAGGTGGCCGTGGGGCATGCTTGTGCTTTTTTTCTGCTGCTGGCCGTGTTTTTGAGCCAGAACATGCAGAAGAGTTGATGGAGTGGATAACAAAGCCATCCTCATCCTACTCATCCTCTGTCACCCAGGCTCAGAGTAGTTTGCCTTCCAACGCAGCTGCCAAAGCGGCCTATTCCACCGGCTCCTTGTCCACAGTCACTCCTTCCGTAGCCCCACCATCATGCACGGAGAAGTCCCCAGAATTATTCTTCCACAGTGTCAGGTACTTACTGTTGGAGGATGCACAGCAATTTGAAGGCTCCGATGTTGGTTCCCAGGTTGAGGAAGGGAGTAACGTGAGCCTAGGGAGAGGGGGTGCCCAAGAAGGACAAGAAACTGGCAGTCATGTGCCCCCAGCTTCAGCATACTGCCAAGTTTGCTCCAGTGATGAGGAGGGAGGGGATGATGAGGTCACTGACTGTACTTGAGTGCCTGAGAGAAGAGAGGAGGAGGAGGCAAAACTCCAACAAGGCAGGATGTCCTCTAGGGGGCAGCTTAAGGGCAGCCACCCTATTGCATCACAACTCAGAGCTCCGCAGGTGCAGGGCACTGCTGACTCCCCGTTGACTTTTAAAACTTCCTTGGTGTGGGCCTTTTTCAACATGTGTGCAGCACATTGCACCGTTGCTGTTTGCAACCCATGTCTGAAGTGGATCAAGCGTGGCCAGAACAGCAGCCACTTGGGCACCACATGCTTGACCAGACATGTGATGACCTGCCATGCAGTCCGTTGGCAATAGCACTTGAAAGACCCACTTTAAAGAAAAAAGGTGGACTTCTCCTTGCTCCTCATCTGGGATCTCCAACCCTACTCTACCTCCAGTCCTCTCAAAATGATGCACTGAGAGCAATGAAGGTATAACAATAGGTGTCCCAAGTACTTGAAGCCAATCTGCTAGCAGTACATCACCATCTGATTTTAGCAGGCATATTTCCTTAGCCAGTTGCTGAACCGTAAAAAGAAATACGGCCCCAGCCATCCACGCGCTCAGCATCTAAATGCTAGCTTGGCCAAATTGCTAGCACTGCAAATGCTGACTTTTCAGCTGGTCGACTCGGCCCCCTTATGTGAATTTGTGGAATGTGCCGTACCTCAGTGGCAGGTTACAAAACGCCATTTCTTTTCACAGAAGGCCATTCCGGCTCTCTACCGGCATGTGGAAGGCAATGTTTTGGCCTCATTGGACAGGGAAGTCAGCAGTAAGGTGCATATTACCGCTGACTCATGGTCCAGCAGGCATAGGCAGCGACATTACCATTCCTTTATGGCGCACTGGGTAACTCTTCTGGGAGCTGGGAAGGATGCAGGACAGGGGTCAGTGTTGTTGGAGCTTGTTCCACCACCACGCCTCCAAAATGCTAGTGGTGATTCTGCCACATTTCTCTCCTCCACCCCTCCTCTTCTTCTTCCTCTATGGCCTCTTCTGCAGATTTGTCCTCTGAACCAGCTGTGCTCCATAAGCGCTCAAGGGGCTTCACAAGCAGTCAGGCTAAAATATGCTATGCGGTGCTTGAGTTTGTCTGCCTAGGGGACAGGAGCCACACTGGGGCAGAGATTCTGTCAGCTCTGCAGGGGCAATCTCAGAGGTGCTTGACGCCACGCCAGCTTCAGCCAGAAATGATTGTATGCAACAATGGCACCAACCTTCTCTCCACCCTCCGACAGGGGCACTTGACCCATGTTTCATGCACTTGACCCATTGTTTCATGTTTGGCACACGTCCTGAATTTGGTGGTGCAGTGGTTGTTGAGCAAGTACCCAGGCTTACAGGAACTCCTGAGGCAGGCCAGAAAAGTCTGTGGTAATTTCCGCTGGTCATACAATGCCAGTGCTCGGCTGGCTGACATTCAAAGGGAATGCAACCTGCCCACCAACCACCTCATTTTTGACATGCCCACCAGGTGGAACTCAACGTTGGCAATGCTGCAGCTGCTGCACACACAGCGAAGGGCCATCAATGAGTACCTGTGGGTGGATGGCACCAGGACATGCTCAGGGGAGCTTGGCTTCTTTTTGCCACACCAGTGGCTACTGATCAAGGATGCATGCACTGTCCTGTCACCATTTAAGGAGGCCACAAGGATGGTGAGCAGCAACAATGCATGCATCAGTGACACTGTCCCTCTAGTCTTCCTGTTGGAGCACATGCTTTGTGGATCATAGACAGGTCACTTGAGGCAGAACAGCGGGTGGAAGAGGAGGACTTCCTTACCTCTCGAAGCCCCCTTTATCCAGACAGCATTCCTGCGGGCCCTCCAATCACACAGGAAGAAGAGGAAGAGGTGGAGGATTGTTTCAGCATAGATGTAGAGGATAACATTCAGCAGCAGTCTTCAAGGGATGGTTTTCAGATCCCAGAAACCCAAGGAGTTGTACGTGGCTGGGAAGAGGTAGTTACTTACGTTGCATGGCCTCCCTGATTCTGCAAAGCTTGTGAAAGGACCCTAGGATTCGTGGTATCAAGGAGAGGGATCATTACTGGCTGGCAAGCCTTCTTGATCCATTTTACAAGGGTGAGGTTGCAGAACTCATCCTGCCTTTGCAGAGGGAGCAGAGGATGAAACATCTTCAGGAGGCCTTGAAGAAAGGTTTGTGTAACGCATTTCCAGACCCTAAGAGGTTACAATTTCCTGGTGCTGGACAATGTGTTGCTGAGGCTTTGTTCAGTCAGAGGTAGAGCGGTGGAGAAGGAGGTCGGCTGACTGATGCCTTTACACAATTTTTCAGTCCTCAGCGCCAAGGTCTGATAGTTCAAGCAACCATCACCAGTGTCTGCATTACTTGGTGCAGGAATATCTAGGGGCAAGAGCAGACTTGGACACATTTTCAACAGGGCATCCACTGGGTTACTGGGTCTTAAGGATGGACCACTGGGCAGAACTTGCTCAATATGCAGTTGAGCTACTGGACTGTCCTGCATCCAGTGTGCTTTCTGAACACACATCGAGTGCTGCTGGAGGGTTTGTAACGAATCAAAGAGTGCGCCTGTCCACAGACTCCGTTGATAGGCTCACATTCATAAAAATGAATCAGTCTTGGATCAGCAGCTATCAAGCACCTGATGCTGATGTAACTGATTGAATTTGCTATGGATGTGGGATCCCTTGAAGACTGCCTATGCTGACTATCCTATTCCTCCTCAATCTTGATGATGCTAACTTTCAATAATATTTTTGGTTTAGGGCACCACCACCACCACCCAAGGCCTAATTTGTCTGCCCCTGTTTAACAGGGGCATGTAATTACAATTTTTGATATAATATTTCACAGCAGGGCCCATTTCTGTGCCCAACAAGAGTATCTGTGGGGGGTTACAGTTATGTTGCACCACCACCATCACCTAAGGTCCAATTGTTCTGCCCCTGTTCAACAGGGGCATGTAATTACAAGTTTTGATATAATATTTCAATGCAGGGCCTGTTCCTGCCCCCAACAAGAGTAACTGTGATGGCTTACAGTGTTGTGACACCACCACCACCCAAAGCCTATTTTTTCTGCCCCTGTTTGACAGGGGCATGCAATTACAATTATTGATATAATATTTCACAGCAGGACCCATTCCTGTGCCCAACAAGAGTAACAGTGAGGGCTTACAGTGTTCTGGTACCACCAACACCTAAGGCCCAATTTTCTGCAGAGTATATAGGGCAGGCCGTATAGTATATATATATACTGCTGTTCAGACTATATAGTGCCTGGGGGCCAGGGGGACCCCCACGCCTTTTTAAAAAAATGGGGTGTGGGGTTCCCCTTAATATCCATACCAGACCAGAAGGGCCTGGTATGGATTTTGGGGGTGACATCTACGCCATTTTTTTTAATTTGGTATTTTTGGTATTTTTATTTATATTGCCGGGATCCGACAAAACATTAGAGCCACAAGCAGTTTTAAATGACATTATTGTTTTATTGTTTCACTTCAAGCATCATTAAAATCACTGCTCCCAAAAAAAATGTCCGTTTTTAAAACTTTTTTTTGCATTGATACATGTCCCCTGGGGCAGGACCCGAGACCCCAAACACTTTTTATGGCAATAACTTGCATATAAGCCTTTAAAATTAGCACTTTTGATTTTTCACGTTCGTGTCCCATAGATTTTAATGGTATTCGCGTGTTCGAACAAATGTTTTGCCTGTGCGCATGTTCTGCTGCGGACATGTCTCCGCTGACATCCGACGCTCCATAGACTAACATGGAGCACCCGTTCAAGTCCACCGTCAAAACTGACAGGCGGACCTGAACGGTCCAATCGTGTGAAAGGGGCCTTAGTGTTAAATGGTTTGTATACTCTCTAACTGAAACTTTTGCAAGACAGATTGGTCTCATTCCTGTAACTTCAAGTGAGCTTTTTCTGTTGAAAAACAACAGACTTACTGGCTTGCAGAGTTGGGTCGAACACCCCCAGTTTGGTTCGTGCCAGAACTCTCGAACATCGCAAAAGTTCGGACCCAAATCTCAAACCCTATTAAAGTGTATGTGACCCGAACTTAAAGAATCAAAAGTGCTCATTTTGAAGGCTTATATGCAAGTTATTTGCCATAAAAAGGTATGGGGGCACAGGTACTGCCCTGGGTGACATGTATCAATGCACATTTTTTTTTTAAGATTGTTTTTACAGGAACAGCGATTTTAATGATGCTTAAAGTGAAACAAATGTATATAGTGCCTGGGGGTCTCCTTAGTCTGTCTTTAAAGTGGCGCATCTGTACGGTGTATAGAACCTGCTGTAGCAAAACTGGCATTTAGAAATTGCTGGCAATACAATACTATTTCCGGCAACACAAACATGTTAAAAAGTCCCCCCCCCCATCCATACTAGGCTCTTTGGGTCTGCTATGCATTTTAAGGAAAACAAAGGACACAAAATAAAAAAAAATGGCATGGTGTCCCCCTAAATTCCATACCAAACTCTTTTCTGAGCATTCCCTACAACCCTGGGCTGTGGTTGTATACTCTCTAACTTTTGCTGGACAGCTTGGTCTGTTAAAGGAAGTTGAAAAAAGAACTGATGTACTGGTCAGAACAGGTGAAAATTTGAAAAAAAAAAAAAAATTAAGATTTAAAGTGGAATTCCAATGGAAAAAAAAAATTAAGTCAGCAGCTACAAACACTGCAGCTGCTGACTTTTAAAATGAGGACACTTACCTGTCCAGGGAGCCCGCGACGTCCTCACCCGAAGCCGACATGTCCCTCGGGCCCGGGTGCAGGCGCTGGCATCTTCAGTAAGGGAATCAGGAAATGAAGCCTTGTGGCTTCACAGCCTGGTTCCCTATTGCGCATGTGTCACGCTGCGCATCCTGACTGGTCCCTGCTGCAGTGGCGGCCCCTGGGCGCCACCCCCCCCCCCCCCTCTAGGCAGTCACAAAAAAAATGTCAAAAAAAAAAATTTCAAAGCTGGCCCTTAAAAAAAATACAAAAAAAGGTCTTTAAGTGCACTGTGTTCGGACGCCGGACACAGTGTGACACCGGACACAGTAGCTTCCACCCGGTGCTAGTATCTATTACTATGGCCGGGCGGTTTGATTGACATCTGAGTATGATGTCACTTCCTGTTTCTCTCTCCAATTGTGCCCAGGAGAGAGAAAGAGGAAGTATGAGAAGAACGGACCTCTCCATAGGAGACAACGCTGGAGAGGACAACACACAGCAAGGTAAGTAACCGGGGGAGGGGGATTTGATGATGACACATGCTGCTGCAATTTGGTGACACATGCTGCTACAATTTGGTGATACATGCTGCTGCAATTTGGTGACACATTGCTGCTGCAGTTTGGTGACACATGCTACTACAATTTGGTGACACATGCTGGTACAATTTGGAAACACATGCTGCTGCAATTTGGTGACACATGCTGCTACAATTTGGTGACACAGGCTGCTACAATTTGGTGACACAGGCTGCTGCAATTTGGTGACACATGCTGCTGCAATTTGGTGACACATGCTGCTGCAATTTGGTGGTGACACATGCTGCTGCAATTTGGTGACCCATGCTGCTGAAATTTGGTGGTGACACATGCTGCTGCAATTTGGTGACACATGCTGCTGCTCCAAATTTGGTGGTGACACATGCTGCTGCAATTTGGTGGTGACACATGCTGCTGCAATTTAGTGGTGACACATGCTGCTGCAATTTGGTGACACATGCTGCTGCAATTTGCTGGTGACACATGCTGCTGCAATTTGGTGGTGACACATGCTGCTGTAATTTGGTGATGACACATGCTGCTGCATTTGGTGGGACACAGGCTGCATTTTATGTGACACAGGCCGCATGTAAGAAGGGACTCCGCTGGAGGCATCTGATGTAAGAAGGGACTCCGCTGGGGACACCTGATGGCATCTGGTGGCAGGCGACGTGGCCAGTGACACGCTCAGGGCTCCTACTGATTCTGCATTATGGTGAGTTGAATGATTTCATTTTATATTACAATGTAATAATAGAAATAATGCGCTTCAATCATCCTGACACCATAAAAACCATGGTCCTGGGATGATTGAAGCGCTAACACCAGGTGTTTGGAGTATCTTTATCTGCTGATTGTTAAACTTTCTAGAATACACATATTTTTATTGTGTAGGATCTGGGCTTGCTGTCCCTCCATCCCTCTCTCCCTCTCCCTCCATGCCTCGTTCATTTCAGACACTAACTACACCACCTTAGAGCCACGCCCACTATTTCGCTGAAATCATGCGCATTTTCACCAAGTGGGAGGGGCCAAAAAGGAAGGGCGGGGCCTGGCACCCCCCCATCCTAAAACTTCACCAGCAGCCACTGCCCTGCTGTCTTCTGGGAGCTGTGTGTCTCCCAGAAGACAGTGGGGGGACGGAGAAGGGGCCGGACATGGCGTAGATCGCCACGGATTCTGCGTATTAGACAGGTGTCTGCTCACCCCTGAAAGGTGCCAAATGTGCCACCAGAAGGGGGGGGACCGAATAAGGGGAAATTCCATTTTTGGGTAGATCTCCGATTTAGGGATTTGTAAACTGCAATATATTACATTTTGTTTAGGGGTTTAATAATGCTTTAACAGCTTGCCAACCAACCACCGCAGTTATACTGCAGCAGGTTAACTCAGTTGCGTGAACCACTATAGCTGTACATCAGCTCATACATGGCGATCTGGTGGCACGTGCACGTTCCGATTGGCCAGCAGGGGAGCCAATTAGCGGGTCCGGTGGACTCAATGTCTGCTGGCCACCCGTGATTGTTCCCTGCAGTGACAGAATGGGGATCTGCTATAGTAAACAAGGCAGATCTCCGTTCTGACAGGGGATCACACAGAGATCCTGTCTTTCTGCTATGCAGGAAGACAGATGCGTGTGTTGTCCCCGGCAACCCATCCTCCCACTAGGGATGGGCGACCAGTTCGACCTGAGCATAAGTTCGGGCCGAACTTTGGTTGTTCGGATGTTCGGGCAAACACTGAACAATATACAGTGTTCGGGGCAAATTCGAAAGCTGCAGGAACACCGTTAAAGTCTATGGGACATTAATATGAAAAATCAAAAGTGCTCATTTTAACCACTTCCGGACCGCTGCACGCTGATGTACGTCCAAACTTTGCCGGTGGATATCGTTGTTATGGCAGCAGCTAGTTGCCATAACCCCGGTATCCCCGTTTTCGTGCGACGGCCGGCTTTCTGATAAAAGTGGTCCCTGCGGCAGATTCGCTGCGATATCACTTTTATCAGTGGCAGGAGAGGGGCCCCCCCTCCCGCCACGATCCGGTGCCCTCCGCCGCTTATCGGAGCCGTCGGTAGTGGCAGAGGCGATTGTGTACATCTCCCTTCTGTGCCTGGAGACGAGTGAGGCTAAGATGGCGCCCACTCATCTCCATGACACTGCTGGGCGGAAGCGACGTCAAAACGTCACTTCCGCCCACGCCTCTTAAAGGCATATTTTTTTCAATGTCATTTTTTTAAATGACTTTTTTTTTTATTGCATTTTAGTATAAATATGAGATCTGAGGTCTTTTTGACCCCAGATCTCATATTCAAGAGGTCCTGTCATGATTTTTTCTATTGGGATAATTACATTCCTTGTAATAGGAATAAAAGTGACACAATTTATTTATTTTTTTTTAAAAACAGTGTAAAAATAAATAAAATAATGTAAAATAAATAAAAATAAAAAAAAAATTTTTAAAACCCCCCGTCCCGACGAGCTCGCGCGCAGAAGCGAACACATACGCGAGTAGCGCCCGCATATGAAAACAGTGGTCAAACCACACATGTGAGGTATCGCCACGACTGGAAGAGCGGGAGCAATAATTCTAGCCCTAGACATCCTCTGTAACACAAAACATGCAACCTGTAGAATTTTTTAAACGTCGCCTATGGAGATTTTTGAGGGTAAAAGTTTGACGCCATTCCACGAGCGGGCGCAATTTTGTAGCGTGACATGTTTGGTATTAATTTACTTGGCATAACATTATATTTCACAATATAAAAAAAAATGGGCTAACTTTACTGTTGTCTTATTTTTGTATTCAAAAAAGTTAATTTTTTTCCAAAAAAAGTGCGCTTATAGGACCGCTGCGCAAATACGGTGCAAAAAAAAGTATTGCAACGACCTCCAATTTATTCTCTAGGGTGTTGGAAAAAAAAAACATATATTATGTTTGGGGGTTCTAAGTAATTTTCCAGCAAAAAAAACTGTTTTAAACATGTAAATACCTAAAATCCAAAACGAGGCTGGTCCTTAAGTGGTTAAAGGCTTATATGCAAGTTAGAAAAAGTGTTTGGGGACCTGTTTCCTGCCCCAGGGGACATCATCAATGCAAAAAATTTTTTTTAAAACAGATCTTTTTTCGGGAGCAGTGGTTTTTTTAATGCTTAAAGTGAAACAAAAATGAAATATTGCTTTAAATATCATGCCTGATGGTTGTCTATAGTATGCCTGTAAAGTGGCGCATTTTTCCCGTGTTTAGAACAGTACTGGAGCAAAATGACATTTCTAAAGGAAAAATTGTCATTTAAAATTAATCGTGGCTGTAATGAACTGTCGGGTCTCAGCAATATAGAAAAAACTAATTGAAAAAAATAGCATGGGGTCCCCCCTAGTCCATTACCAGGCCTTTTGGGCCTGGTAAGATTATTAAGGAGAACCCTGAACCAAAAATTTTTTTTTTAAAATTGCGTGGGGGTCCCCCCCAAAATCCATACCAGGCCCTTCAGGTCTGGTATAGAAATTAAGGGGAACCCTGCGCCAAATAAAAAAAAATGGCGTAGAGGTCGCTCCCAAAATCCATATCAGACCTAATGGTCTGGTATGGGTTTTAAGGCGAACCCTGCGCCTAAATAAAAAAAAATGGCATAGGGGTCTTCCCAAAATCCATACCAGACCCTTATCCGAGCACGCAACCTGGCAGGCCACAGGAAAAGAGGGGAGGATGAGAGAACACCCCCCCCCTCCTAAACCGTACCAGGCCACGTGCTTTGGGGTCTGACCCCAGAGCACCTTGTCCCCATGTTGATGGGGACAAGGGCCTCATCCCCACAACCCTTGCTCAGTGGTTGTGGGGGTATGCTGGCGGGGAGCTTATCGGAATCTGGAAGCCCCCTTTTCACAAAATAAGTGTCAAAAATGGTAAAAAAGACAAGAGACACCTTGTCAAAATAGACAAGGGACAAGTCCTTTATTAAAAGATAAAAAAATAAAAATGTCCAGCGATGTCACACCTCCCGACGAGCCAAAAAAACGAAAAAAAAAAACGCAACACCTCCATCTCCATGGGAGGTTCCCGCCTTGTGACACTTCCCATTGGTGACATCTGTTATAAAGCTGAGGGCGGGGCCACCTGGTGATGTAAACAGGTGACCCCGCCCCCCTCTGATTCCACGGGGAAGCCATGGGGAAGATCCCTTCTAGGTGAAAGATTTAGTGTTTAAATATCTTTTATTGTCTATCCTGTGGTGCCCCTATTATGAACTTGCTTAAAATGCTGGGCTAAGGGTCTATCTTTCCTTTGCTTTGTTCTTTATATCCATCAGATGCTCACCGATTCTAACTCACAAGTGGTTTTTAGTTTTCTCTATATAGAACTTTTCAGATGGATATTAAAGTTGGGCATAGTTACTGAATTTATTAAAACAAAATACATGAGCACTGGGTGTTAATCTTATCCAAAAACCTGGTGAAAAGTAATAAAATAGCAATATAATAGCACTACTATTAAAGTGCATTAACATAATAGGCCATCAGTGTCCAAAATTTGTGTGCTTAAATGTCCTATGCAACCTGCTTCACACATTTCATGCAAGTATAAAGTGCTGCATCAAACCAGTACTCCTTTTGTATGTCCATACCACAACCCGCTTTCAGTCTATAACTCACCAAATCCTTAGACCTAGGTTTAAGTGGGTCCAACAATGCTTTCATGGATTTCCAAACAAGATAGTAGTGTAGTCAACTCCCTTGCATCCTTCTTCACTGTCTTTCCGCTTTAAAAACAAAACGCCAAGTTCATAGTGCAACCCAATTATTCCATAAAGCATCAGCAAATGATAAAAATATATATCACTCATATGTATTGGTGCCCAAGCCAGCAACCGGGCGGATTGCAGCAGTGTATGTTCTACCTCAGAATCGCTGCTTGTCTTTCCAGAAACTCTGTCAGTGGATGTGATGTCAGATGTACCATGTCCCCACCTCTACGCATTTCACTGTCAACAGCCTGCAGCTACTGAATTTATTGCCTACCATTAAGCAGTGTTATACATCACTCTTTTAATGGGTGAGGCAATAAGGGTTAATTTTCAATGGATGACAAATCTCCACTGGCCCTTAGTTTTCCCTGTATAGAACTTTTATATAGATATGTAGATCATAGTGTATAGCATTTTTAAATACATTCATCCAACATTTCTTTGGCCTGCCTGAGTTGTATAATACCCTTTTATTATACACATACTGTAGATGCAGATCTGGCATGACCCACATAGATGTATTCCTTTAGTTCTAGGGAGGACTTCCTAATTCTTTAAAACATATGTTTTCCTTTTGTATTTATCGCTCCTCCCAAGAACAATTACAATGAATACCCTGAATTATCCTCTTCCTTTTGGTATAAGTATTGTAAATACACGTTCCTAAAGAATAACTGTAGGTCTGTGTAGATCTTAAATTCATCCATAATTTGTACAGAGGAAAAGTATAATTCTCTATCAGTGATAATATGCACATTAAAAGTCAGATAAAATATCAACATTATTCCCCCTCCCCTCCCCACCTGACTACACAGTGGGGTTTGGATATCGTTTTCTTGCATTTTGATTTATTTCCTTTTATTCCTCATTTTGTTCTTCTGCTGTTTCTCTTGGTCATTCTGTGCTTTTTCTAACTGTTCATTTTCTCTGTCTTTTTCTTGTTTTCTTTCTTATTCTTGCCTCCTTATTACACTCTACTTTTCCAGAGGAGGTTCTAACAATAATTTACTGATTTACAGCCGGTTCATACCAGAATGCATGGGGTACAGTTTTTGAGAGCCCTCATTTAAAGAGGTTGCAAAATGCACTAGAACACAAAAAAAGCAGTGCAAGCACTCCTTTTTCAGAACACATTTCACCAAACCGCATGGTACTGCGGTACCATGCAATTTAGCTGTTGCTATCGTACTGCATTCTTGAGAAGCATTTGGGGTACAATTGACAATTTATTGGCATCTGCATGACAATCACAAGGGCAGCACATTCATCTGCAGTGTGGGAAATATGCATTGAATGCACCTTTCCCACGCTGAATTTTGGTGTGAATGGGTCCTTAGTGTGGACCTCTATATCACTCTCATCTAAGGTTCTCTCATTTCTCAAGGGTGACTGATTCTTTGTCCTAAATGGTTTTCTTTTCGGTCAACTTCTTGCAGTATCTCACAGTTTAATCCCACCTAAGCCATGTTTGATACATTGTTTTTTTCATTATTCTAAAAACTTTCATTATGTAATGTTGTACTGGGAAACTATCTCTCAATACAATACCCTCTTCTATATAGGATTCCAGAGAGGTAATATTGCTCTTCCTACTAAGATGTTTTATAACAGACCCTTGTGATTAAATCACTACTTCATTTTATAATCTTGGGCATTCTGAGAAATACCCCTCTGGAATGCTGCCTTGATCTCATCCATATCAATATCTGTGGTTAATGTAGGTCACGGGGTACAGGGGTCTTATCAAGTAGAAAGGACCCAAGGCCCATAAATCAATTCATTGAAAAATATTAAAACACCTAGGAGTCTTTCTTTAAGCTACTGTAAATTCACTGACTTGTCTGCAATATAAGATGGCATCCCATAACCCGTAACAACTGATTAAACAAATGCTCACAAAAGAAGTGACTAAAGATGGTTATTGTAGTACTAAGTGCAGTACAAAATGTAATTTTTTTGTTGAAAATATGAAAAATACAACACCTCTGGACCTCCATAATGTTGGAGGTTTGTCAAGCCAGACCTCCAAAATTGTGGGTCCCAAATAAGTCTCTACTAATACTGAGAGAACTCCAAGTCAGTCCTCTCCTTTACCTGACTACCCTGGAACTCCTCACACATCACGGGTGAGACCCCTGAGTACACACACATTTCCCTTAAGGGGACCATAACTTAAATATTAGTGCCACATACACCTGTACACCAGACCTACCATTTTGCTGCCTGAGGCTAAAATCAATGGCAAAGAAGTAAAGGAAAGGTGAGCATGTGCTGCAAGGAAAGGGTATCTGACATTCAAGTAAACCTGTTGCTTTGCCTTTCATGCTCAAAACTTAATAATGTAAAGAGCAATTCAAATTATGGATATTTTATGCATTGTGCATGGGTTTTATTTTTATACTAACCATAGCACTTACAGAGATGTTTCCTCTGATCTTGTACATTGTAGTATAAGGATACACTAGAAAAACATCAACTGGAAACTGAATATTTTGTGTATGCAGTGCCACAGATTTCTTTTCTACAAATTTAATAAATGCTGTAATTTGGTCTAAAATAACTATGACTTCAGTCAAGAAAACGAGTAACGAAGAAATATAAATATCATTTACGGCCAGTGTTATGCCAGCATTATTTTTCATATAAAATCGAAATCTGTTGCTGGCAAGCACAAACAGATTAGTCTAAAAATATTGCTTCAAAGCTAGATATTCACCCCCAAGTACAGCCAAATCATCTTTTCTGTTCACATTTGTGCTACAGTGCAGTGTATATTCAGCACTATTTGAATTCCCTTGTGTACTGTTTTCTGTTTATTTTTTGGTGCAGTTATGTTTTTTTTTTGTAGTGGTTAAATGCTTTTTCTAAGAATAATTTATTATTTTCTAATAATGTATAGTTTTCTCAAAATGCAATTTCATCTATAAATAATGATCGTTCACATAACTTTAGTAACATGGTAATGTAACAAAATGTTTCCAAAAGAAATGTTTCTGATCAATTTCATAGACTGAGTGGTATTATGAAAACTCTATAGACCACAAACTAATACCTGTATTACAAATTTACATGTGAAGCAGACAATCTAGGTTCCCACCATCTCCTTCCAACTGTACAAAAACCAGGCCAGGGGGCAGGCTTTTTAAAACGGATAGGGTCCCAAGAAAGTGGCCTAGATAATTGTGCAGCTTTACCAAGACTCTCTCATTTTTCCCATTCATGTCAAAATGTCAGGGTAGCTTTAAAGCATAACCCACTTAGACCTACCGCTTATTTAAAACAAATAATTATACTGAGCACTTATTTACAGCATCCACCCTCATATCTCCCAACAGTCCCGGATTCCGCGTGACAATCTCGAGACTTCAAGTAAGTCCCAGGGTCCCGCGGATCTGGGTTAGAGTCCCGGGGCCCAGTGCCGACACATGTGCGGGAGCCCAGTGTCAGAACCAAGCAACCGATCACACGCTATGCAGGTGCACACAGCAGTAGGAGATATAAGGTAAGAGAACTCACGCGCTACTCTGTGCTTGAAAACAATGTGAAATCAAAAATACAAATAGTAAATATAAAAAAATATTAAAAAATGGTGATGCTGCCTAAGCGTAGCTAAACAATAAGTAAAGTTCAAAAGGATAAAGCTGTCATTCCCTGTAGTGTCCCCACATACATAAAGAAGAATAATCACAATATATGGAAAGGCCCTAAATAAATATAAAATAAAAGTGCTTGCATAAGATAATATGAAAAAATGGGCAGAATAATATAACAAATATGAATTTCACAAGTGAAAAATATTTCTCATAAGTGGTCACCATAAGGTTATGTCATAAACCAATCCAGTGAAGAGTTTGCAGCAAGCGCCAAATAAAAACACACAAAGTGATTTTAAAAATAGTAAATGCAAGATAAGTCGAAGTTCAGTGCAAAAGTGTGTCGAAAACTGTTTTGCATGTCAGCATACTATACAGAATAAGAAGAAAAGAGGAGAATTCTTAGCCACCTCCACAGGCAAAAAGTACAATATAAGAGAGTGTATATCATGTAGAACTGAGGGGTGCTTTGTGCCTTGGAATGTCCTTGTCACCTCCAGTATATAGGAGGAACAAAAAGATCTCTATGGAAGCATTTGAGGGAGCATATGCAGAATATATGGAATGGATATCCGAAACACAGTATCTCTAAGCATTATGCAGAATTCCACAACATACAATATCTCACAAAAGTGAGTACACCCCTCACATTTTTGTATATATTTGATTCTTTCTTTTCTTGTGACAACACCGAAGAAATGACACTTTGCTACAATGTAAAGTAGTGAATGTACAGCTTGTATAACAATGTAAATTTGCTGTCCCCTTCAAAATAACTCAACACACAGCCATTAATGTCTAAACCGCTGGCAACAAAACTGAGTACACCCCTAAGTGAAAATGTCCAAATTGGGCCCAATTAGCCATTTTCCCTCCCCGGTGTCATGTGACTCATTAGTGTTACAAGGTTTCAGGTGTGAATTGGGAGCAGATGTGTTAAATTTGGTGTTATTGCTCTCAAACTCTCATACTGGTCACTGGAAGTTCAACATGGCAACTCATGGCAAAGAACTCTCTGAAGATCTGAAACAAAATAATTGTTGCTCTACATAAGGATGGCCTAGGCTATAAGAAGATTGCCAAGACCCTGAAACTGAGCTGCAGCCCGGTGGCCAAGACCATACAGGATAGGTTTCACTCGGAACAGGTCTTGCCATGGTCGACCAAAGAAGTTGAGTGCTCAGCATCATATCCAGAGGTTGTCTTTGGGAAAAAGAGGTATGACTGCTGCCAGCATTCCTGCTGAGGTTGAAGGGGTGGGGGGGGTCAGCCTGTCAGTGCTCAAACCATACTCTGCACACTGCATCAAATTGATCTGCATGGCTGTTGTTCCAAAAGGAAGCCTCTTTAAAAGATGATGCACAAGAAAGCCTGCAAACAGTTTGCTGAAGACAAGCAGACTAAGTAAGAACATGGATTACTGGAACCATGTCCTGTGGTCTGAGGAGACCAAGATAAACTTATTAGGTTCAGATGGTGTCAAATGTGTGTGGTGGCAACCAGATGAGGAGCACAAAGACAAGTGTGCCTTGCCTACAGTCAAGCATGGCAGTGGGAGTGTCATGGTCTTGGGCTGCATGAGTGCTGCCGAAACTGGGGAGCTACAGTTCATTGAGAGAATAATAAATGCCAACATGTACTGTGACATACTATAGCAGAGCATGATCCCCTCCCTTCAGAGACTGGGGCACAGGGCAGTATTCCAACATGATATTGACCCCAAACACACCTCCAAGATGTCCACTGCCTTGCTAAAGAAGCTGAGGGTAAAGGTGATGGATTGGCCAAGCCTGTCTCCAGACCTAAACCCTATTGAGCATCTTCAAACGGAAGGTGGAGGAGCACAAGGTCTCTAACGTCCACCAGCTCCGTGATGTCGTCATGGAGGAGTGGAAGAGGACTCCAGTGGCAAACTGTGAAGCTCTGGTGAACTCCATGCCCAAGAGGGTTAAGGCAGTGCTGGAAAATAATGGTGGCCACACAAAATATTGACACTTTGGGTCCAATTTGGACATTTTCACTTAGGGGTGTACGCACTTTTGTTGCCAGCAGTTTAGACATTATTGCCTGTCTTGAGTTATTTTGAGGGGACAGCAAATTTACACTGTTATACAAGCTGTACACGCACTACTTTACATTGTAGCAAAGTGTAATTTCTTCAGTGTTGTCACATAAAAAAGAGATAATCAAATATTTATAAAAATGTGAGGGGTGTACACACTTTTGTGAGATACTGTATATCCTCTTTAGGTTACTAGGTATTTATTTAGTATTATTATTATTATTCATTAGCATTATTTATTATTTAATAGTTTGATCATTATTGGTGTCTTTTCTACACATTATTTTTTAGTATAAATTTATTGTGGTTATATTTCCCCATTTTCTGATCACTATGGCCGTATATCCGTGCCTGTTATAACATACATGAATTTTCTGCCTTTTATTAATTATATGCATATTTATGGCTGTTTTATGATTTTATTAATTTTTCCTTTAGTGGTTATGCTGTTATGTCCATTTCTATATGGTTCATATATCAATCAGGAAGTGCTGGACATTATGTGCATATTTGCCTTGTATATTGTAAGGTCATAATTATGGTTTATTCATTTATTCTATATATTTTGTCTTGAATGTATGGATTATTTGGATTTGTTGCTGCTTGCTTTTTAACTGTTTTTAGTAAAGGAAATTTCTGTTCAGTTTTGTGTTGCGGTTCCTATGGCTACCGGAAACATATATAATCCCGGAGATTGTCACCCAGCCTCCAGCCCTTGATAAAGTCACGTGTCAGTGATGAAACGCGCTGGAAGGAGATGGGTGATGTTCCTTCCGGTCACGGCCGAGACCGGAAGTTCGGATTGTTTCAGCTTCTAGCTCTTGTGTGACCCCTGTGTCTCAGATTTGTGCTGGATGTCAGAATTTTAAACTGTAAGTCTCTATATTTGTTTTTCATAAAACTAATCTTTGATACTACACCATGAGGAGTCTTATTGCCTTTTATATGTGTGAGCCAATCGATTTCCTGGTGGAATGATGGAAATTGCATGTAGAGATCAGTGGTTTATTCATTTTACCACCTGCACTCTGGATCCTGTTCCCTCGCAAATGCTACATTCACCCTCTGGCTCTATTCTACACCCTGTAACCAATATCTTCAATTTCTCCCTCTCTTCTGGCATCTTCCCCAACTCTTGAAAACATGCATTTGTCAGCCCCATACTTAAAAAGTCCTCACTGGACCCATCCAATCTTAACAACCTACGCACCATCTCTTTGCTCTTCTTTTTTATCCAAACTCCTTGAACGTCTGGTCTACCACTGCATGAGCGACCACCTTGCTGATAATAGCCTTCTTGATCCCCTTCAGTCTGGATTTCGTCCTCAACACTCCACAGAAACTGCTCTTCTAAAACTAACAAACAATCTACTAACGGCCAAAACCTATGGACACTATTCTGTACTCCTACTCCTGGACCTCTCTGCTGCCTTTGATACGGCTGACCACCCCCTCCCCCTCAAAAAACTCCACACCTTTGGTCTCCATGACTGTACTCTTCGCTGGTTCTCTTCCTACTTATCCAACTGCACTTTTAGGATTACTTACAATTCTACTTCCTGCTCTCCTCTTCCTTTCACTTTTGGAGTCCCCCAAGGTTCTGTTCTTGGACCTCTCCTATTCTCAATCTACACTTGCTCCCTGGGTCCGCAGATAGCCTCCCATGGCTTCCAATACCACCTCTATGCTGGCAACACCCAAATCAATTTCTCTAACCCTCAGTTCACTCCTTCTTTTCAAAATTTTTATTGGTAACAATCGGATAACAATTATTGACAATTCCAGTTTAGCATAGAATGAGCACATTAAACAGAGTACATTCTGCTAAAGTAAGACAATGGTAGCATTTGTTCGAGTAGAATTTCATACAGTATAGAATAATGTAGAGATTCTATGTAGTCAGGTTAATATCTATAGATCTAAGATCTCTAGATGAGATCTAAGGTCTAATAACACAACTAGGGTCGTGTAGGGTGGTACTCTGTGAGGAGAGGGCAATAATAACAGTTACACTACATAAGTTGGTAGGCTTCGTTACCATAGGTGTTCATTGGAATAAGGGAGGGGTTGGGAGGGGGGAGAGGAGGGATAAGAGGAGAGGAAGAAAAGAAGGGGTGAAGAGAAGTATACTAGTTAGAGAGAGGAAATAAAGGGGGTGGTCAGGTGGTCCGCGCGGACCATCGACACTTAGTGTCAAATTCAGCAAGGGGTCGATATAATTCAAGGTTCAAGGAGGTGTTTGTCAAAGTCTGGAGGCATAAAATGGTCTATCCATGGGCGCCAAATTTTGAGATGTTGGGGAATTTTGTCTAGAATTGTGCCTTCGATTTTGCTGTGTATCATAGCCTGGGTAGTCCTGTTCTTCACCTCAGCAAAGTTTAAGGTTGGGGTTTTCCAGGCTCTTGCTATCGTTTGCTTGACTGCAGTGGTTAGTTGGAGGAGGAGCTGTAATTGTGCCCTAGTATAGTCCTGTGTGGAATAGTTCAGTAAGGCAAAGGATGGGTTGGGATCAATAGTTTCGCTTAATAGGGTGGAGGCCATTTGGAATATTGTCACCCAGAAGCGTTGTACAATTGGGCATGACCACCATATATGTGCATGCATGCCTCTTTTGCTACAACCCCTGAAATATTCTGGGGAGTAGGATGGTAGAAATTTGGAGTTCCTAACCGGGACCAAATACCACCGCATGAGAACTTTATAGTTTGCTTCTGATGAACATTTTGGGATGCAATTTTGGTGTTTGTCCAAATATTTGAGCAGTCTTCTGCTTCCAAATCAATAGCTAGGTCCTTAGACTACTGTACAGCATATAACAGGAATGCAGCTGGGGGGGGGGGTGTGAGGTGGGCATAGAGACAGGATATAATACCTGGGGCATGTGGGTCCAAGTCGCACATACCCTCGAACATGGACATATTATCCAGTCCCGAACTTGATCCAATTACTGTATGGATAAAATGGGAGATCTGGAGATAGTGAAAACACTCCTGGGGTAGGAGTTGCGCTTGTGTTTGGAGGACTTGGAAAGTTTTTATAGAGTTACCAGTGACCAGGTCACATACGCGGCTCAGTTCTGCCTTGGACCAAGCACGGAATGAAGTGGGTTCTGTGTAGGACGGGTAGAAGAGTGGATGGCCAAAGAAAGAAAGCAAGGGTGTGTGTGGTGACATTAGTTTGAATGGTTTTTGTAATTTATCCCAGATTTTTAGGGAGTGTTGCGTTATTGGATTAGTTATAGGGCCACAGGCTGAGGCAGGCAGCCATAGCAGATTGGATACTGCAAGAGGATGGAGGTCTATTGCTTCTAAAGCAACCCATAATGGGGTCTCAACTTTAGCATGATACAATGTGATTTGGGCCAACTGGGCTGCGTCATAGTATCGTAGGAAATTGGGTACCCCAAGGCCTCCATTAAGTTTACTACGTAATAGTATGGAAAGTGAGACCCTTGGGTTTGTGGAGCCCCATATATATTTCGATACTCAATTTTGTATTGCTCAGTAAAAATAAGGTGGAATCGTGATCGGGAGGACTCTATAGAGGTATAGGAGTTTCGGTAGGAGTGACATTTTCACAGCTGCAATTCGCCCAAGCCATGAGACACACAGGGGCTGCCAGGAGTGAAGTAAAGAAGACAAATGTGTCAACATGGGGAGATAGTTTGACTGGAAGAGGTGTTTTGGGTTGCTTGTCAATTTAATATTTCATTCCCAAATAGGGTATAGAAGAATTAGACCATAGGAAGGGAAAGTTTCATTCCCAAATAGGGTATATAAGAATTAGACCATAGGAAGGGAAAGTTCCCTCTCGCGTTTCTTTGGATTGGAAAGCTTTCTGAGCGAAACCCAGAGTATTTTTGGGGATGGGTGTATAAAGCATTTATCCATTGTAGAAAGTGTGGACCAAAACCACAGCGCTGCAAGATGTAGTGCAAATATGACCAAGATACCGTGTCAAACGCCTTTCTTATATCGAGAGACAGGAGATGCATAGGGATTCCACGGGATCTGGCCAAATGTTGCAATAGAACAACACGTCTAATGTTTTCGCTAGCTTGCCGCCGGGGTATGAAGCCCACCTGATCTTTATGGATGAGCCCCCCAATGATTGGATTGAGTCGTAATGCTAGGATTTTGGCTAGAATCTTTATATCCACATTTAGCAATGATATGGGCCTATAGTTGAACCAGAGAATATTGACCGAGGCAGGTTTGGGTATCATGGAGATTATAGTAGTCAATGTGTCTCGGCCAAAGGAGTGTTGTTTTAGTAGAGCATTAAAAGAGTTTGCAAGAAGGGGGGCCAACGTGTTCGCAAATCTTTTGTAGTATGTACTAGGGAGGCCATCAGGACCCGGACGTTTGTGGGTAGTAAGTGTCTTTATAGCGGTGAGAACCTCCTCGACCAAAACCAGGCCTTCCATTGACTCACGAATGGACTCTGATAGTTTAGGCATTGATAAATTTTGAAATAGTGCCTTTGCTTGATTCAGAGAGAAGGAGGTTTTTGCTTCATAGAGGTTGGCCAACCGCTTGCGGAATTCAGAGAGCACCCTGACGGGGTTGCTTGTATGATTATCATTAGCCAGCCTAAGTCTAATGGGTTTCTGGGCCTGGTCTGGCCATCGGAGGCGCAAAGCTAAGAACGTATCCGGCTTGTTAGCCTTTGTATATATTGTGTGACTGGACTTGTGGATAGATTTGTCCACAGATTCAGCCAAAAGGAGGTCCAGCTCCATTTTGGTTTTCTCCAGGATTAGTCTATGGGTTTCAGTGGGGGAAGCCTGAAATTGGAGGAAATAACGGTGAAAATCTGACTCTAGTTGTCGTAGTCTAATTGTTTTGTCCCTTTTCAGATGCGTGGCAACTGAAATACATTTGCCTCTAATCACCGGCTTGTGTGCTTCCCAAAGAAGAGTGTAGAGTTAAATAAGAGGTAATCTTTGAGGGCTATTTGGATGTCCAAGCAGTATGACTGATTGGTCAGGTGTTCCTCATTCATACACCAGGCTCTGTCTCTGGCTCGGGGCACCAACGAGGCAACCGTGATGATCACCGCACAGTGGTCTGTCCACATGATGGGGTGTATACATGATTGGAGTAGGATTGGGGAAGATGCTATCGGGACAAGGATATGCTAAATCCTAGAAAATGATTTATGTGGGTATGAGTAAAAAGTATAATTTTTCTTCATAGGTCTGCATTCCCTCAATGTGTCAAGGAGAGAAGCCTGTTGGAATTGTTTGCGGAACTGTATGGAAGGGGAGTAATGTTCTGGTGTATAAGGAGATTTGTCTAGGTGTGGATGAAGTGCTAAATTAGAAACGCCACGCATAAATAGTGTACCTTTGCAGTGCGTTTTTATGACTTGTAATAGGTGTGAGAAGAAAGGGTTAGGGTTATTATTGGGGGCATAGTAGGAAACAAATGTTGTTTCTATGTCCTGCATTAGGCCTACCATTACAATATAGCAACCTTCCGGGTCTTTAATTTCTGTGGTTGGAATAAATGGGATAGTATGGTGGAAAGCTAAGAGGACTCCTCTTTGTTTTGTTGCAGCTGAGGCAGTAAATACCCGAGAATAACGCGCGCTGAAGAATTTAGGGGTGTTTCGGTCTGCAAATTGGGTCTCTTGAAGGGCAACAATGTCGGCCTTCGGAGATATAAAGGTTTGGAAGGCCTTAACCCTCTTATTAGGGGAATTGAGTCCCTTAACATTAAGGGAGAGTATGTTTAAGGGGGCCATTGATAGATAAGGGTGTGAGAACCACACGAACCACCCGACCAGAGAAAAAACGAAAAGAGATGATAGGAGACAGGAGAGAAGAGGGAGGGAGAGAGGGGGGGTAGGATGTGTGTAGTGTAGGGCAAACCATTGAATATTAAGTGTCTAGGGGAGAGAGCTGTATTGCCCGACCAGGAAGCACACAGACTCAACGACCAGAGAGGCAGTCGAAGGGTGGGTGTGCCGTAAGGTGGGGGAACAGTGACAGTTCCCCACTGCAAACGGGAGACACATATTGGTGATAAAAGAGTGAACACAAATATCTTTCAACTGAGCATAACATACTTAAACAAATCACAATAGAATGTGAATCACAAACTGTAATAACAGATGTCTGTGAAGCATAGCTCTAAGAAGGGGTGGATCAGATGAAGGGACAGAGAGGAGGGGGGAAGGAAATGGGACAGGGGGTTAGAGTGAGGAAAGCGGCGAGAGGAAAAGGGGGAGAGGAGGAGAAGGGTAGGAAGGGTAAGAGGAAAAAGGGGGGGGAAGAGGAGGAGGGGAGGGTAGGAGAGGAGGAGGGAAGGATGGGGGAAATGGGGGAGGGAGGGAAAGGAGGAGCAGGATGGGGAGGAGTGGAATGGGGGGAGTGGGATGGGGGGGAGTGGGATGGGGGGGAGTGGGATGGGGGGGAGTGGGATGGGGAGGGAGTGGGGGAGAGCTCACTCCTTCAGTCTCCTCACGTATCACTAATTTACTATCAGACATATCAGTCTGGATGTCACACCACTTCCTTACACTTAATCTATCCAAAACCAAACTTATCATTTTTCGTCCCCCCACGCCTCTTCCCCTGATCTCTCTGTTAAAATCGATCGCACAACTATAAGCCCATCCCCGCACGCCAAGGTCCTGGACTCTGATCTCTCCTTTAAGACCCATGTCCAATCACTGCCCAAATCTTGCTGCCTCAACCTCTGCAACATCTCAGAAATACACCCCTTTCTAACCAACAACACAACAAAGCTCTTAATTCACTCCCTGGTCATCTCTTGCCTCAACTACTGCAACTCCCTCCCCATTGGCTTACCTCTTCATAGTCTATCCCCCCTTCAATCCATCATGAATGCTGCTGCCAGACTCATCCACCTCACCAATTGCTCTGTGTCTGCTTCTCCTTTGTCAAGCCCTCCACTGGCTCCTGCTCATCCAACAAATCAAATTCAAAATACTAACAACTACTTACAAAGCCATCCACAACTCTGCCCCCAGCTACATCACTGACCTAGTCTCAAAATATCAACCTAATCGTTCTCTTCGTTCTTCTCAAGACCTCCTGCTCTCTAGCTCCCTCATCACCTCTTCCCATGCTAACCTCCAGGACTTTTCCAGAGCCTCTCCAATCCTATGGAACCCCTTACCTCAATCTGTCTGATTATCTCCTACTCTATTAGCTTTTAGATGATTCCTGAAATCCCTCCTCTTCAGAAGCCTATCCTACCCACACCCAACAACTGTATTTTTATTTTCTTCATCTGATCATTCCCCACAGCTATTACCTTTTGTTCCACTTGACCCTCCCTTCTAGATTGTAAGCTCTAACGAGCAAGGCCCTCTGATCCCTCCTGTATTGAATTGTATTGTAACTGTACTGTCTGCCCCATGTTGTAAAGTGCTGCGCAAACTGTTCGCGCTATATAATTCCTGTATAATATTAATAATAATAATATTCATTGCCTGATATTCTCCTATTCTCTATTAAAGTGAGCGACCATTGCACATATTGGTGGATTTCACTTGTTCCCTGGGATTAAAATACTGGACTGCATGAGCAATACTACATCATTGGACTTTGAACTATTACAGCTCTGTCACTTTGAATTGTGCCTTTCTTGACACATTTTTGCACTGAACCTTGATTTATCTTGCATTTACTATTTTTAAAATCACTTTGTGTATTTTTATTTGGCACTTGCTGCATACTCTTCACTGGATTGGTTTATAATATATTCTTATGGTGACCACTTATGAGAAATATTTTTCACTTGTGATATTCATATTTGTTTTATTATTCTGCCTTTTTGTTCATATTATATTATGTGAGCACTTTTATAATTTATATTGCTTTAGGGCCTTTCCATATATTGTGATTAGCAGTAGGAAATAACCACTGTACAGAGTGGCTAGTCATATCAGCTCCTCCCTCCAACTCTGGCGCCTGCTTCCTGTCTCCAGGTGGCTTTTGCACTCAAAGGTAAGAAGGACTCTTGATTGTTGGCAATAGTCTGAAACTGACAGCGTCAGTGTCAGGGGGAGAGACACAGTCTTTCGCCGGCTAAGGTGCAAAGGAGAGGAATACAGCAGAACCGGGGTGATCAGACCAGAGCCAGTCCTCCTCAGGCACCCCCCATCTCAGTGACAGATGTCCTTAAATATTTTCTCACATTTAGAAACACAAATACATTTTAGGGACAGGGATAAAGGAGACAGCATGTGATATAGTACAGAAAGTTTAGCTATTGACATCTTGTGCCTGATGAGGTAATCTTGTGTATCATAAATACAGTTGACTGTACACCAGCCAAGCATGAGAAGGGATAAACAACCCTGTCAGGTTTCCATTGCTCTTTGTGCCCCCTCTTGGGAGATTTACCCTTGCATCCTGTCCTGGTGACCGGAAGTAAATGGAAACTTACCTAATAGCACACAGAGGTTCTAAACCTTTTTAAGTTTTGCCTGGGAGCTGTCTCAGTGACAGAGAGACTCCTGTTAATTTATAGAAAACGATGATAAGTGGGATGTATGCTGTCAGTGGGGTGGTTCGGTGATGACAGACGGGGAGCAGAGGACAACAGTGACATTATTGGCTCTCACACACACTCTACCTCCTCCTCCATCCCAGTCCTGGAACTTGTGAGACTAGCTCAGGTGTCACCTCCACCCTCCCTGACCAGTCCCAATCCCTGCCATCACTGTCTGCACCAACTCACTCACAGAGAGCAGATGAGACATGGGGCACTGACTCCTCTAATAAGGGGGGTCTGACATCAACCATAGGAGTATCTGATCTTGATAATTGGGGGCTATGACTCTGGGAATGGGGAAATTGCACAGACAGGGGGGCTCTGTGCTGGGCTGAAGGTGACTGGGATAGAAGGTGAACTCATACAACCTTCAGAGTACAAGGAGCTAGATACTATTTAGGAGTACTGGGGGTCTGGTGAGGGGCATAGGGGGTCTGGTGTTATCTAGGAGTACAGGGGGTATAGGGGGGTCTGATGTTATCTAGGAGTGAAGGGTATGTGTCTTTGAGACTCTTGCTTGTGGCAATCAAAGCATTTTTTATAGGTACAGGGAAGCCCAGGTTTTGTTTAACTATGCCTCTTCAGCCTCTCCCAATGTTAACAGTTTGGTCACACCCATCTTTTGCCACTTTCTTGCCACTGCAAGTCACATGGCTGAGCAGCGCTGTGTATGTCTAACAAAATTACAAAAAGAAAAAAATTACACTTTACAACTGCTTTGATAGCACATGCTTTCTAATGATCCATTGGATCCATTGGGGGTTATTTACTAAATAAAAATCCACTTTGCACTGCAAGTGCATTTGAAAGTTCACTGAAAGTGCATTTGGAAGTGAAAAAAATTACACTTTACAACTGTTTTGATAGCACATGCTTTCTAATGATCCATTGGATCCATTGGGGGTTATTTACTAAATGAAAATCCACTTTGCACTGCAAGTGCACTTGAAAGTGCATTTGGAAGTGCAGTCACTGTAGATTTGAGGGGGACATGCAAGGAAAATAAAAAACAGCATTTTAGCTTGCACAAGATTGGATTATAAAATCAGCAGAGCTTCCCCTCATTTCAGATCTACCCCTTAGATTTAGAGCGACTGCACTTTCAAGTGCACTTGCAGTGCAAAGTGCATTTGCCTTTTGTAAATAACCCCCATAGGGGTTGATTTACTAAAGACAAATTGACTGTGCACTTTGCAAAGTGCAGTTGCACTCTGCAAGAGTAGTTGCTCCAGAGCTTAGTAAATGAGGTAAACCTTAACTTTGCAAAGAATACCCAATCACGTGCAAGGAAAATAAAAAAAAACTTTTTTTTTGCTTGCACATGATTGGATGATGGCAGTCAACAGAGCTTCTGCTCATTTACTAAGCTCTGGAGCAACTGCTGTTGCAGAGTCGATTTGTCTTTAGTAAATCAACCCCATAGTGTCCACTTAGAAAATGTCAAGTCTATAGTAAATTATTTTAGATGGCTGCTTTTTGTTACGTTTTGAGAGGAAAGTCCTACCACGGCAAAAAACCTCAAGCGAGATGAACTTGAGGTTACTCAAGTTCATCCCTCAGTCAAGGACATTTGGCAAAAACCTCCAACATCATTTTTGAGATTAAAAAACTGTCATCTGTGGACAAAATACACCTGCCTACAATATACTGGTAGTGGAGGAACTCTTTCTTAAAGCAGTATTAAACCCAAAAGCAAACATTTATTATATTGCAGCTTACCAATTCTTAGTGATATCTACATTCATTTTTGATCTTGTTTAGACTTTCTTTCTTCTATTTTCATCTAGTGATTCAGACAGCATGTCTGTTTTTTAAAAAACACAAGCTCTCCAGCAGAATATGTCCATTTACATGGATGAGACAGACCATATGCAGTAAAACCTTTATCCCAAAAGGAAAAAAAACAGTTTGCTGTAACTGATTATAAAGTGTGAGCTGGAGTTTGGCTTACAATTGTTAGTGTAACTAAATCTGCTAATACCCTTAACACTACCCCCCCCCCCCCCCCGACTGACAATGCTGCTGTCTGCTGTGTCCCCCTGGGCTCATTCATTCAGAGTAGTGCCTCGCTAATACAGAAGGTGTGTTACTGGCCAGATCACCAGGTAAAAATTAAGGGGAAAAAGTTAAAGAAAATCAAACTAATACAGTCATTACCTTTAATGATTGGTAAGCTGCAATATGTTAAATTTTCTGGTTTGGGTTTAATACTGTTTTAAGACACTCTGGTTAAAAATGTACATGATGTAGATATGCATTGTGGTCTGTAGGTTTAAGGAATAAATCTGTAGTGATTTTACTTTTCCTTTGGGTGGCCAAAACATTAAGAAAATTAATAAAGTTGGTTCTGCATTCCAGAATAAAGAGGATTGTAACAACACAACTGTAGTGGTTGTGGATCACGCAGAGATTTCATTCACTTTAAAGGAATCTTTATTCAAAATGAACTATGGGGGTTATTTACGAAAGGCAAATCCACGTTGCACTGCAAGTGCACTTGAAAGTGCACTGAAAGTACACTTGGAAGTGCAGTCGCTCTAAATCTAAGGGGTAGATCTGAAATGAGTGGAAGCTCTGCTGATTTTATCATCCAATCATGTGCAAGCTAAAATGCTGTTTTTTTATTTTCCTTGCATGTCCCCCTCGGATCTACAGCGACTTTACTTCCAAGTGCACTTTGAATGCACTTTCTAGTGCACTTGCAGTGCACTTTCAAGTGCACTTGCAGTGCAAAGTGGATTTTCCTTTAGTAAATAACCCCCAATGCACAAATTCACTTGGGTCAGGAAGTAGCAACTCACATGCACCCCAAGAGCAGGTAAGTTGCACGTAGGGTCCATTCCCAACAGATGCACTGACATGCCAGCAGATATACATTGTAAAAGCAATATATAACAATATGAGACGTTCACTCTAGTGAATTTTGTCTTGTGCTGTAAAAAACAAAAACAGACCCTACTTAATTAATGCGATGTAACATGTGTAAGCACATGTAACCACGCAGCAACACACATAAATAGAAGACTCAAATCATTCTGTAGACATTTTCTTTAAAAAAGTTTTTTTTACTGAAGTTAAAAAAGTATTACAGGGCAACACAACACATGCTAAATGCAACACAACATGCCAATGCACTCCAAGGCACATGCGTTTGCCTTATTGGGGGATAATGGTGCACAAGAGTCACATTTTTAATATCAATATGTTTTATTGAAGTAGAATAACGTGATACAACCCCAAAACATACAATAGCTGTGATGGGATACACCATTAATACATAAAAACATCATAACTGGATAGGCCCAAATATATCAAGCTAAGAACAATATAGGATAGAAAGACTGAATCGTGCAGGGCATTGATATACACTGGTGAGGTGTATTCACTATAGCTTGAAAGATATAAACTGGGAGAAGGAAAATTAAAAAAAGGGGGGGAGGGGATAGGAGGAGGAAGAGGAAGAAGGGAAGAGGAAGAAAGGAAAGAAGGAAAGAAAGGAAAGAAGTGAAAGAAAGGAAAGGAAAGGAAAGGGAAGAAAGAAAGGAAAGAAAGGAAAGAAAGAAAGGAAAGACAGAAAGAAAGGAAAGAAAGAAAGGAAAGAAAGGAAAGAAAGAAAAAAAAGGAAAGAAAGAAAGGAAAGAAATGAAAGAAAGGAAAGAAAGAAAAGAAAGGAAAGAAAGAAAGAAAGGAAAGAAATGAAAGAAAGGAAAGAAAGAAAAGAAAGGAAAGAAAGAAAGGAAAGAAAGGAAAGAAAGGAAAGAAAGAAAGAGGAAGGAAGGAAGGAAGGAAGGAAGGAAGGAAGGAAGGAAGGAAGGAAGGAAGGAAGGAAGGAAGGAAGGAAGGAAGGAAGGAAGGAAGGAAGGAAGGGAAGGGAAGGAAGGGAAGGAAGGGAAGAAAAGAAAGAAGGAATTGATTTTGGTCAGTCACCAAAATATAATGTAGTAAAGAGGAACAGAGCATGGTCTACAATGCGAAGCTTTCAGACTTCAGTTGTACATTTAGAGTTAGATAGCCATATAGCCCATTTATCTCTAAATCTGTCTACAGTAGAGTCAGTAATCGCTAGCAGTTTCTCCATCTCGCATTGATGGTTGAGAGCAGTGATGGCGTCAGAGGGCGATGGGGAGTTGGGTGTTTTCCATAGTCTCGTAATAGTGAGTTTCGCTGCTAGGAGGAGTTGTAATATCACTACTCTCATTTTGGTTTAAAATTCGTGTATGTTTAGGTGTAGGGTGGCTAACTCAGGGTTAGGCAGAATGTTGTGGCCACAAATATCTGATAGGATAGAGAAAATTTTGTTCCAAAATGAACATATTGATTTGCATGACCACAATGTGTGATAGAGTGTAACAGTTTCTCTACAATTTCACCAGCAAAGAGCTGATTGAGATGGGTAAAACTTAGAGAGCTTGTACAGAGTAAGGTACCATGAGTGCACAGTTTTTTTAAATTGTTCCCAATGGTTCGTACATGTGGATGCAGCATAAGTGGTAGTGAAGGCTTTCTACCAACTATTATCTGGAAATACCATGCCCAAGGTTTCTTCCCATTTAAGAATAGTTGTGGTTTTTGAAAAGTAATCTTGGGAATTACAAATGTTATAGAATAGGGAGATTCCTTTTAGTGGGCACTTAGTGTCTTGAAAAAAGTTAAATATTGCGGCTGGTAGCTCTAAGTATAGGGGCAAGGGGTGTTTCAAAAGAAATGACCGGATTTGCATATAGGTAAATTCTGAGTAGGGAGGGAGATTGAAGTGTGAGTATAGATATCTGAATGTGTGGAGAGAAGTGCCCTGGTATAGTTCCTTTAGGAGTGTAATCCCTCTGGATTTCCAAAGGTGTAGATCAATATAAGGGATGAAGTGTTGGAGCACCGCGAGGGGGGTGTTGATCTTACATAAGGAATTTCGATGTGTAGAGGGGATGGGGAATTCAGACCACACTTTAGTAGAGATCTGTATTGTCGGAGTTAAGGAGGTGGGGGATGAGGCCCCCAATTTAATAGCAATAAGGGTCGATATGGGATCTTTAAGGGGGACAGTTACACACTTCAAATGTGACCAAGATTTATGTTCATGGGGAGTCCACCAATATCTAAGTTGATCTAGCACACAGGCTTTGTAGTAAGCCAGGACATTGGGCACTCCCATTCCTCCGTTTTTCCTGTGCTTCAACATAATGGAAAGGGGGCACCTAGGCGGTTTACGGTTCCAGATAAACTGGGTAAAGAGCTTTTGAATTGAGGAGAAAAAGGTGGGTGGGATGGGGATTAATTAAGGTGCGAATCAGATACAGCAGCTATCCCGCAATTGATAGTTCCTGGGTTCGCAGATAGGATAATTGTCTGGGGAATGATTCCAAGAAGGGTTTAAAATTGTGATGGTATAATTGCGCAGTGTGTGTGGTTAACTGTATGCTTAAATAGGTCAGTGAAGTGGGGGTCCAAGCAAAGGGAAATTCCTTAATTAATGAGGCTGGAAGGGGGGTTGGATTATTGATACCTAGAATTTGAGATTTAGAGGCATATAATTTTTTAGTATGATACAGCACTAAACTCTTCAAGCAGTTTTTGTGTCTCAGTTAATGAAAACTTGGGATTGGAAAGAATGAGCATGACATCGTCTGCAAAAAGACTAATTTTGTGTTCAATGCCAGCTATGGTAAGCCCTGTGATTTTTGGGATGGGATCTAATACTTTCCGCCAATGGTTCCATTAGTAGTGCGAAAATGATGGGTGAAAGAGGACATCCCTGTCTAGTTCCGTTCGTTATTTTTATCAGTTTAAATTTAATCCCTGGGTTGAGGACAGTGGCTGAAGGGGTAGAGTAAAGAGAAAGGATAGCGGTCTGAAGCCATCCTGTGATTCCAAATGCACTAAGTACCATTTTGAGATATCCCCAGTGGACCCTGTCGAACGCCTTCTCTGCATCCAAAGAAAGGAGCAGAGAAGGTGCTCAGGAAGAGACCGCTTGTGAAATCAGATTAATAAGACGTCTGGTACCGTCAGGAACTTGCCGACCAGGTATAAATCCTACCTGGTCCGGTTGAACAAGGCAAGGCAATATTTTCTGTAGTTTTGCGGCTAGAAGTTTAGCATATATCTTGATATCAGTATTGAGAAGAGATATGGGCCTATAATTAGCGGGACTAGTGGGATCTTTGTTAGGCTTAGGTATTGTAACAATCACAGCCTTTAGCATTTCAGGGGTATAGATACCAGATGAGGAAGCGAGATTGAAGACATCTTGTAAGTGGGGTGCAATTTCTTTGGAGAGATGCTTGTAATATTCATTTTAGAATCCATCATCTCTAGGGGATTTCTGGTTGGGCAATTTGTTGATAGATAAGCAGATTTCTTGAATTCTGAATGGTTGGGAAATAGTATCAATTTGGGCAGTTGTGAGGGTGGGTAAATTGACTTTGTGTAAGAAGAGGGTTGGGGGGTAGTTTCATCATTACGTAGGTCATACAGAGATTGATAATAGTCCGCAAAAGCATTTGCAATATCTTTTGGGTTAAATAAGGAAGTATGAGATGAAGGGTGCTTAAGATTGGTTATTTTTTGTTGGAACTACTTTTTCTTTACTTTTTTAGCCAGCTAAGCTCCTGCCTTATTGTGCAGGCCATAATAGTTGGCTCTAAGAAATTTAAGATGGTTTTCGTATTTGTACAAGAGCAGGGACCTCAAGGTTTGTCTGTCCTGGAGTATGTCACGTGTTAGTTGGGGGTCAAGGGTAGTTTTATTTTTCTGTTCTTTCAGGCATATAGAAGTAAGCAAGTCTTCAATCTGCTTTGTTCTCTGCTTTTTAACATATGATGCCATTTGAATCAGTATTCCCCTCATATACACTTTATAGGTGTTCCGCAGCATAAATCTATTAGTTTCAGGGATGTCGTTGTACCTAAAAAATTTGTGGTGTTCTTGGACGATATTTTGGTACAATTGCATGTCGTTCAAAAGAGAGGTATTCAATCTCCAAAGAGGAGGGGGAGAATTGCGGAGGGGGTCATCAAACATCAGGGTGATTGGCGCATGATCCGACCAGGAAATTGTACCAATATCCGTGCGTAGAACATTTTGCAGGGATTCTTTAGAAAGAAATCAATACAAGAATATGAGGAGTGTGCAGCAGACAGGAAGGTGAAGTCTTTTTCAGATCCATGGAGGCATCACCAGGCATCATAGAGCTTGTGTTTCAGCAACAAGGGAGCAATAGATTGTTTAGAATTCTAGTAGGGGTAGTGGAGTCCAGGGTTCAAAATTGTGTTGAAGTCCCCACCGATGATAAGAGTACCTTGCATCACTTCCGCAATTTTGTTGAGCAGAGGGGTCAGGAATTTTCTTTGTTTAGTGTTCGGAGCATATAGGTTGACAAGAGTGAAAGTATTTCGATTGAATTCGCAGATGAGGATGAGATATCTGCCTTGAGGATCTTGAATGGTGCGAGTATGGTTGAAGGGTATAGAATCCTTAACAGCGATGAGGACTCCACAGGCTTTTTTTGGGCCATTAGCCATACATAGGTGAGGGAAGTTATGAAAATTCACTGTGGGACACTTGTGGGCAGCAAAATGCATTTCTTGGGCTTTGAGAGTACGGGCTTCTTTTAATAGTGATGATCGCTTAAAAGGACTATTTAGACCTTTAGCGTTCAGTGACAGAATTTTCAAGGGCATAAGGAGTTAAATGAGCGCTGGAGAATTGTTGCGTAAAGGTTTACTATTTGGATATGATTAGAAGAAGCATACCTGGGAGATGAAGGAGCCTGTGTGCCGAATGTAATCTTTTGGATTTACTCAGGAGGTAGGCAATTGATTGAAGGTGAGCAGTAGAAGGGATCTCGGGAATCACAATTCTTGTCAGGTGATTCAGTAGGTAAGCCAAGTCCATTCCAAATGTGTAACCTATCTTGCATGGTGACTGGATAGGTAGAGGGCTCAGAGAAGGGGGTGAAGCAGAAGAGAACAAATCAAAATCAACATATTAAGAAATTCCTGACAAACGCAGGCTCAATGGGCAGCCTAAGCTGCTTTGGTAACGTGGGGGGTAACTTGAACCAATTGTGCAGTGCACTAAATACAGTAACACAGAGAGGCTCACAGCCTAACACTGAGGAGATCTCGTATTGGAAGAGAGAGGTCTGTTAAGAGTGAAGGGGTTAGCTCATGTCCATTCTGTTTCTGGATGTTTCAGCATGGAGGGAGATGAGGCAGATGAGGGGGGAGGGTGTGCCTCCGCTGGGAGCAGTTGCCACTGCTTAAAGCGTTGTATGCCTTTGTCTACACTGTGGATAGGGAACATTTTTCCGTTCCTGGTGGCCAGAAGCTTTGCGGGGAATCTCCAGCGGTAAGCGACACTATTGTTTCACAATTTTTTTGTGAGTGTGGCGAGCTTCTTCCTGTTCAACGCTGTTTGTTGCGATATATCCGTATACAGGGATATGCCTGTGAAGTCATCCGGAACCACAAGGTTTTGCTTAGCTGCCGCCATGACACGCTCTTTCACATGGTAGTAGTGAATGCAAACCAGGGTGTCTCTGGGCGCAGTGTCGGGCAAAAATTTAGGTTTGGGTATGCGGTGGGTTCTATCAATGCACAATTCAATATCAGACAAGGATGGCAGAAGGGCTTTCATGAGGCGTTGGATAAAACTTGTAAGCTCATTTGGGGGTATGGATTCAGGTATTTCCATGAACTTTATATTATATCTCCTCGAACGATCTTCTAGATCTGTTATTTTAGTCTGGAGGCACTGATTTTCATTCTCCTGGTCTGTGTAAGCATCAACAAGGTCATTGTGAGCAGAGTACAGTTCTGCCATTTTAGTTTCCAAGTAGTGTATTTTATCAGTATTGGTTTGAACTGTGACACTCAGGGGAGCCATCATGTCAGAAAAGTCATTGAATAGAGTTTTCCTGAGGGACAGCAACATATCTTTCATAGTGCTTTCTGATATTGGTTGGTTTGTGGCAGGGAACATTTCAGTTAAGGACTATGCCTGTCTGCTCTACATGAGACAGGGAGAGATGACAGGCTGCATCCCGTGTGAGGGAATTTCCTCCTCCCTCCGCTGCCTAGTTTTAGCAGGGCTGTGAGTAGTTGGAGTGGATGGGGAAGAGAACTCCCCTGAGTCCTCGGGAGGAGTTGTGATATAGGTCCCCGCGTTGTGGTGACTGTGAGGCGAGCGGGCCACGCCGCTGGAGCTGGGGCCAGCGACATCTTGCTTACCTCGCGTGGATAAAAGTCAATGCGGAGGGGAGGCTTGTTTCCCTTCCTCCTTTTGGGCATGGCTCTCGGGTGTGATCGCCGGTAAAACGAGCGGGTTCCTGGCACAGTGAGTCTCTTCCAGATGCTGTGTGTTCGTTGCTGAGAGTGTGAGGCTGCTGGAGCTCTCAGTTAAGCGCCCATCTCTCTCGCTGGCCAAACACGCCCCTCCCCAAGAGTCATATTTTTAAAGCGCCCACCGAAATAGACACCATGAAAAAATGCAATAAAAAAATAGAACCCCTCCTTCCCCAATGTTTTGGAATAATGCACCTTACTATCCATTCCCTTTCACAAAGGTTCAGAGTTAAAATACTGTTTTTTTTTTTTTAAAGTTTGCTTTAATAATTTTACTTTTATTGTTCAACTCAGTAGTGCATAATATTTTATCCGTGAAATTGTCATTGTAATAGCACCTTGATTTTTGCTTTGCCTTTGCTACAGATCAAGCTAACCACAGAGATCACAGGAGGGGACATTATATGTATTTGCTTGAACTCTTCATATTTAACTGCAGTACTCCAGGGTTTGAGCTAATCATTAAACTTCACTTTTCCTTTTTTAAAAATGTAGTTTATTAAATATTTTGAAAGAACAAAGTGTGGAACTGATTTTATGGCAGCATGCACAACTTCTTAGACATCTGTGCACTATGGGCTTTACATAATACCCTGCAACAATTTAGTGTTTTCCATGATTGAGAGACCTTGTAATCTAGTGATACTGACAGGAAATCATATTCACAGAATGGAATCAAGAATTTACATTTAAATGATTAGTAGCACCTGCGAAAATGGTAAAATTATCTAGACAGGTATAAAATGGACAACCTTTCACAGTGCAAAAAAATGAATGTCATGGGTTGTATTAAACTACCTAATGTTCACTTACTTTGTTCATTATATTCCTAAATCTGTATGATTTTAAAGAGCCCTGTTAAACAAAAAATAATATTGCATTGAAAGGAATACCAATGGCAAAATACACAATTTGGCAATAAATAAGTAATGAGAAAAACTGCTTTCTTGTTTTTTTATGTTATTTTTGGATGTGATATTTGGTAGAAATATCTGGTTTTAGCATTCTGCACCTTTATAGACAGTTTGTGATTTTTTTTTGTATGTGCTAAGAACAACACTAGCTTCTGATTACTGGGGGAAATTAATAAAGGGTTTCATAGAGGCCCTTTAGAATTCTATTGGGTCGCAGCACTGAAATTTTTGGCACTTGCACTTGATTCATGTACCTGTCAGGGATAAGAGTCTAATGCCCCGTACACACGGTCGGATTTTCCGATGGAAAATGTGTGATAGGAACTTGTTGTCGGAAATTCCGACCGTGTGTAGGTTCCATCACACATTTTCCATCGGATTTCCTGACACACAAAGTTTGAGAGCAGGCTATAAAATTTTCCGACAACAAAATCCGTTGTCGGAATTTCCGATCGTGTGTACACAAATCTGCCGCACAAAGTGCCACGCATGCTCAGAATAAATAAAGAGATGAAAGCTATTGGCTACTGCCCCGTTTATAGTCCCGACGTACGCATTTTATGTCACCACGTTCAGAATGATCGGATTTTCCGACAACTTTGTGTGACCGTGTGTATGCAAGACAAGTTTGAGCCAACATCCGTCGGAAAAAATCCTAGGATTTTGTTGTCGGAATGTCCGATCAATGTCCGACCGTGTGTACGGGGCATTAGGGTGCCTAGCACTGACATAAGAATGTCCACACTAGGAAATCCTTCCTCAGGCACATGACCAAGGAGTTTTGTAGTAGGGGTGGGTAGAATCTGATGGGGAATTGAAGGACTAGTTCCCCATCACTCCTGTCTAATATTCTCGTTGCATACATTCCTGGATCAATAAGCTCTTCTGTAGCGGGTGCTGTAGCAACTGCCAGCTGGACACTGGATATCATAGATCAATGTACATATTCGCCAGCACACCATGGATCTTCAAATGCAGTGGGGGTCCTGTGCAGCTCCAAAATGTTGCACTTGTTCTTTTGTGATATGATCTATCTGCAATAAAAGCTTTGGACTGCATTTGAAGATCCTTGGTGTGCTAGTGAATATGTGCATAGTTCCCCATCAGGACCACCTTTCTGTTGACAGCAAATGGCATCAGGCTCTGCTCACCCATAATTGTTCCATAGTTAGTTTTGACTTCACTGTATTTTATTGATTTTTTTTTTTTTTTTACCTGATCATGGTTTAGTGTTTAATGTGATGGAGACGAACAGGTTTTCAATATTTTACAAGAGGTAACATAAGCAAGTTAGGAGTTTTAACATGCTTTAAACATGTTTGTGGGTTCTTTCTCTCTCCATATGCTAAAAGAGAGTTGGTCTTCATTAGCTCACCTTTTATAAGATACGAACTGTTGGTATTATATTTTTAATTTGGTTGTGCCACAATGTCGAAGTGGCACAAATTTGAACTACTTTAAGAGTTGCTATTAAATTCCTCCCAATCTGTGCTTTATCAGCTTCAGCAGGGTCCAGAGGTGACATTAGGGATCAAATAGACCCCTGATGTCTCCTTAAAGAGGTCCTGTCATTTTAATTATTCTATCAGCTATTAGCCTTTTATGTAATTACAGTGAAGGTAAGTTTAAAAATTAAAATAACACAAAATAAATAACAAAAAAGTGATTCAAATCCCCCTGCAACCATATACCCATACAAACATGTGTCGGGGCCTCCTATGTATAAAACACACAATAACGCTACACATAGGTTTCGTAGTGCAAACTGGAATATAAGCAATAATTCGGGAGCCATCCTTCATGGTTAAACTCTAAACTGATGACCTGTAAAGGCTTTGAAAGAGTACCAAAATATCTTGCTGTTCCAAATGAACACGCAGCTTTAAGCTCCAAATGTTCCAAGGCATTTATAACCGAGAAGTAACATAACACAGTGCTGTGGCATATAAACAAAGATTAACTAATGCGACATATCAAATCACTGATGGTAGGGTAAAAGAACATCCTCAAAGGTTCAGTAATTGATATACACTAGATACAAATGTCTCTACCAGTGGGCCCTGTACAAGTTCTAAAGAAAAAAAGGGAGAAAAAAAGAAAGAAAGAGAACAGGAAAAGAGGGAGGGAAGAGGGAGTGAGGCTCCCACATGAGGTGGCTCTTAACCAAGTCCACAAGTGACTGTAATCACATAGCCCACGTTAAGTAAATTTCCAAGCCCATAGAGAGTGAGTCAGTTAAGGGGGATTTCTAGAAATTCCCACAGTTCCCAGACCCGATTGTGGTTATCTAAGGTGTTAGGCAGAGAGGTGGTAATATATCCTACCCTCTTTACATCCCAGATCCTCGTATGAAGTTCAACCAAGGAGGGAGGCTCTATTCTCTTCCATTTGAGGCCAGTTAGGCACCTTGCTGCTGTTAACACATATGCTAAGAGTTTTTTAGAAGTTTTAAAAAATGTGCATGGGGGGAAGTCCTAAAAGGTACATTTTAGGAGTGAAGAGAATCCAGGATCCAAAGAGGGAGTGTATGAGGGTATGAACAACCCACCAATAGGGTATGATTATTGGGCAGCTCCAATATATGTGGTGTAGTGTTCCCAAATCCTTCTTGCATCATCATCAGTGATCGTCTGAAGAGGGATCTATGGAGTGGAGAAAATCTCGGGTTTGGTACCATTGGAAAAGGATTTTGTACTGGCTTTTCTTATATAGGATACAAATTGAGCTTTTGGAACCTGTGACTATATGATTTTATTGTATAGTGTTGTTAGGTTTCAAACCGACAACTCTGGTGCTGCCAGGCAGAGCTGCTAGCTGCTAACCACTAAACAACTAAACGAACTAAACAACTGTGCTGCACAGTCCACTGTTCACTATATGTTTGTAATTGTCATGCTTCAAAGGAAAATCTAGGTCTTAATAACATTCATCATATTCTAAATTATGCTGCTTACCCTGCACATTTTATCAGGTGCTTCCTCTATTGCTTCCTAAAGAGGACCTCCTATCCTTGTTTCCATTTACCTTCATTTTCACACTGTCAAACACAAATGCTCTTTGTATTTGCCATCTACAACCAACGCTGGTGATGTTTCCCAAATGTGCTGGGTGAATGCTAGCAACAGACCGGCAATCAAGACAGATTATAGTAGGCCGAATGTGCCTTTTTTAAAACAGCCCTTAGATTTATTAGGAGCACAGTTTTTTTCTAACATAACATGATGTTTCTAGAAGGTAGACAAAGTGAAGCTAGGTGTTATTTAAGCATACCATTACTTTAGTGAGTGGATCATTAAGCTGAAGAATTTAAAGATTTGAAACTGTCTTGACTAAGCTCAGTTACTAAACCTGGCTTAATGACCCATAATGAATGAAGGCTCATATATGCATAATAAATAAGGTAAGCTTACAGTTTGGTATTCTGTGAATGAATAGTTACTTATGCAGAAGCTTTAGCTCAAGAATGTTTAAATAATGAAAATTATATTATACATTTATTGAATAATCAAATATAATTTTATAAATTCACATTATGATTTTCATTATTTAAGCATGTTCTTGATCCTTGCTCATTCTCTATTAGAAAAGTGCACCTACGGTGCTTGGAGGGTATATGACAGATGACTGCATAATGTCAAGGCCAAGAAACTTTCACCTGGCAATTTCAATTATTTTTTTGATAGTTTGTTCCTTTTTAGGAAGTGCATTTAAGCCTTAAAAAGAATATAATAGAATACAAAAACAGGCTCTTTTTCTCTTTACAGAACACCACTTGCAATTTGGAGGCAGAAGTAAGTCACATTATGATCTATTTTATTCCCTTCTCACAAGTATCACCTGGATTGAAATTTAAGTTGAATTTTAACCACTTGCCGACCGCCGCATGTACATTTACGTCGGCAGAATGGCACGGCTGGGCAAATGGGCATACAGGTACGTCCCTTTGAATTTGCCATCGTGTGGTCATGTTCGCGCAGCCGGCAGCTTTGTGAGTCAGATTGCGGGTCCCGCAGACTCGATCACCACGGGGATACCCGCGATCATCTCACGGAGGTAAAGAACAGGGAGATGCCAATGTAAACAAGCATCTCCCCGTTCTGCCTAGTGACACTTTCACTGATCATAGCTCCCTGTGATCGGGAGCTATGATCAGTGAAATGTCATTCATAGCCCATCCCCTTAACAGTTAGAAACACTCCCCAGGACACACTTAACCCCTCCCTAGCTCCCTAGCCCCTAGTGGTTAACCCCTTCATTGCCAGTGTCATTTTTACAGTAATCAATGCAATTTTATAGCACCGATCGCTGTAGAAATGACAATGGTCCCAAAAATGTGTCAAAATTGTCTGATGTGTCCGCCATAATGTCGCAGTCACAGTAAAAATCGCTGATCGCCGCCATTGTTAGTAAAATTTTGTAGACGTTATAACTTTTGCGCAAACCAATCGATTAACGCTTATTGCAATTTCTTTTACCAAAAATATGTAGAAGAATACGTATCGGCCTAAACTGAGGAAAAAAATAGTTTTTTTATATTTTTTGGGGGATATTTATTATAGTAAAAAATAATGCGTTTTTTCAAAATTGTCGCTCTATTTTTGTTTATAGCGCAAAAAATAAAACCCGCAAAGGGGATCAAATACCACCAAAAGAAAGCTCTATTTGTGGGAAAAAAAGGACGTCAATTTTGTTTGGGAGCCATGTAGCAGGACCGCACAATTGTCAGTTAAAGCAACGCAGTGCCGAATCGCAAAAAGTGCTCCGGTCTTTGGCCAGCAAAATGGTCTGGGGCTTAAGTGATTAAATTCATAATGCTCTAGGGATATCCTTTTATATATATTTCACCACTTTGTCACAAATCACATTGAGGGTTATTTACGAAAGGCAAATCCACTTTGCACTGCAAATGCACTTAAAAGTGCAGTCGCTCTAAATCTAAGGGGTAGATCTGAAATGAGTGGAAGCTTTGCTGATTTTATCATCCAGTCATGTGCAAGCTAAAATGCTGTTTTTTATTTTCCTTGTATGTCCCCCTCGGATCTACAGCGACTTTACTTCCAAGTGCACTTGCAGTGCAAAGTGGATTTTCCTTTAGTAAATAACCCCCATTGTTTGATTATTTTTAAAAACCTAAAAACAGAGCGTGTTCCTGGGCAAAATCATATGTTTTATATTCAAAACTAACTCTGGACTACTAATATGTATATTCTACAGGAAGAAACAATTGCTTCTTGTTATGTGTGCATAGAATATCGTGATTCCTCTTAGCAGCTTCATTACACAATCTTTTGTACACATGAATTTACATCCTAAAAATAGATGAGTGAATCAATTCACCAAATTTGAGATGTTTTGCATATTTGAACAAGTTTTAGGAATCCTGAGGATTAGCAACATGTTGATGATGGGTTTATAGTTATTGGGTTCTGCTATGTTGTCAGCCTATCATACAACTTCCCATCCTTTCCACAAAATAGAAGAGTCTGTGCTCTTAAGGATGGTACACACAGGCCAGCAGCAGGAACCAGGCAAATGTTGCTCTGTGTGTAATACTGTCTGTTCTACAGAAGCCCAGTAGCTAGACCAGCGTCTATAGAACAGTACTCTTGGAAAATCAGCATTTGGATTTAGGCCCGGTTCACACTGATGCGAGTTCATAACGAATGTGATGCGTCAAAAGCACTTTAAATTCGCATGTCATCCCTGAAGTAATTGTTTTCAATGACGGTCGTTCACATACATGCGTTGCGATTCCTCTACGAATGTGATGCGATTAAAAAAAGGGTCTTTTGCGAGTTTACTGCGTTGCGTTGCGAATTTAGTCTCTATAGACATCAATGTAAATTGTTCTGGAATCGCATTTGATGGTTCACATATGTGCGAATTCGTAAGCTCCAGCTCCTCCTCCCAGTACTGCCCCCTCACCTCCTCCCAGTACCGCCCCCTCACTTCCTGTTTCCTGTCTCATGTCCATATGCAAACAGATAAGATGGCCCCCAGGCGTCGGAACAGCATCGACAATGAGGAGCTCATCAGGCTTGTTCGTGATAGGCCATATATATGGGACAGTCGTATAGCTGAATATAAAAATAATGCCCAGAAGGGCAGAGGCTAGGAAGAAATATGTAAAACTTTGTATTCAGACTGGGAAGACTTCACTCCACACGTTTGCAAACATAAACGTAAGTACATATTTATTCATCCCACTGACCACCAATGTAAGGGCATGCATCCCACTAACCACCAATGTAAGGGCATGCATCCCACTGACCACCAATGTAAGGGCATGCATCCCACTGACCACCAATGTAAGGGCATGCATCCCACTAACCACCAATGTAAGGGCATGCATCCCACTGACCACCAATGTAAGGGCATGCATCCCACTGACCACCAATGTAAGGGCATGCATCCCACTGACCACCAATGTAAGGGCATGCATCCCACTGACCACCAATGTAAGGGAATGCATCCCACTGACCACGAATGTAAGGGCATGCATCCCACTGACCACCAATGTAAGGGCATGTGTCCCACTGACCACCAATGTAAGGGCATGTATCCCACTGACCACCAATGTAAGGGCATGCATCCCACTGACCACCAATGTAAGGGCATGCATCCCACTGACCACCAATGTAAGGGCTTGTATCCCACTGACCACTAATGTAAGGGCATGTATCCCACTGACCACAAATCTCACTGACCAGCTGTGTAATGAGCATTGTTCCCACTCACCACCAATTAATTGTTTATGTTTTATTTGATTACAGAAGAACTCATACGTACTAGGTGGCGAAGCCTCAAGGATACACTTCAAAGACACCAGAGACTGGAGCGTGAAGCACGAAGTGGGTCTGGTGCCGCCCCAAAGCGTCCCTATTCTTTTGCGAGATACCTGGACTTTCTCAAGCTAGTGCTAGAATTAAGGAAGTTTGTTTACATACAAGAATACCTCTCTCTACCATCCCTCTCTAATACACCTGTCCTCCCCCTAACCTTCGCTTCTACCACTATCATCTTTAGTTAGAATTTCAACTTTTGTATTTCAGCACAGAAGCAAGTTGGGAAGAGGAGGAGGAAGAGGGAGAGGAGCATGCTGCTATTGTTGACGTAGATGAGGGAGTTTCATTCGCTTGCGGAAACATAGAGGATTCATCATCTATGGAGGTAGAGGGTGACGCAATCGATGTACATGAATCATCAACTCAGGAGCAAGATAATGAGTCTACTGACATTTCTACACCTTCCAAGAGAAGGAAAAAGCAAACATCTACCTCACGCAGGAAGCGAAGCAGCAGGGCAGCAGAACAGGTGGAAGAACAAGATGAGACAAATCAATTACTCAATTTTGTGTCAGGGATCACTGAACAAATGGATGTTCAGAGATGCCCTCATACAATGTTTGCCCTAAGTTTGGTGTCTCTTCTCAAAGAGGTCTTGCCAGAACATTACTTCAACATGAGGATTGCAGTGCAACATTGCATACATTCCTTCACTATGCCAAGCCATGTTTCAGAGCCAACGCACGAGAGTACTAGTACTCAAATAATTACACCCATATCTGCTGCTCAAAATCCTGCACCAAACCCTTATCCTTCCAGTTTTTCTGACCACTCAAGCATATATGAGACCCCCAGATCAAAAATCCCATATCCGATTCCTCCACCAATTGCTTCCTTAATCATCCCTCCAACTAGAACCCCTGGTATAACAAGGGCAATGGAATTGAGACAACGCGACTCAATTCCTCACCATTTACCACAACAAAGCAGAGTGTCACAGCTCTACAATCAAATGCCATCCATGCCAAACCGCTATACACCTGTGTCAAGACCTATGGAACAGCTCAAACAAATCAATCCTAGTCCTTATCCATATAGAAATCAATCACTTGAAGTTAATTCAATCGAGCCTCCCATAAATGCACAATATGGGCCCCCGAGTGAACCACTGGATAGAGTGATATCCCCGCCTGTGCCTTTGAGGCAAGCAAGTCATAAACGACCTGGAGGATGGGATAAACAGTTCAATCTCTGTATTTGCAGACGATACTAAGCTAAGCAGGGCAATAACTTCTCCGCAGGATGTGGAAATCTTGCAAAAAGACCTGAACAAATTAATGGGGTGGGCGACTACATGGCAAATGAGGTTCAATGTAGAAAAATGTAAAATAATGCATTTGGGTGGCAAAAATATGAATGCAATCTATACACTGGGGGGAGAACCTCTGGGGGAATCTAGGATGGAAAAGGACTTGGGGGTCCTAGTGGATGATAGGCTCAGCAATGGCATGCAATGCCAAGCTGCTGCTAATAAAGCAAACAGAATATTGGCATGCATTAAAAGGGGGATCAACTGCAGAGATAAAACGATAATTCTCCCGCTCTACAAGACTCTGGTCCGCCCGCACCTGGAGTATGCTGTCCAGTTCTGGGCACCAGTCCTCAGGAAGGATGTACTGGAAATGGAGCGAGTACAAAGAAGGGCAACAAAGCTAATAAAGGGTCTGGAGGATCTTAGTTATGAGGAAAGGTTGCGAGTACTGAACTTATTCTCTCTGGAGAAGAGACGCTTGAGAGGGGATATGATTTCAATTTACAAATACTGTACTGGTGACCCCACAATAGGGATAAAACTTTTTCGCAGAAGAGAGTTTAATAAGACTCGTGGCCACTCATTACAATTAGAAGAAAAGAGGGTTAACCTTAAACTACGTAGAGGGTTCTTTACTGTAAGAGCGGCAAGGATGTGGAATTCCCTTCCACAGGCGGTGGTCTCAGCGGGGAGCATTGATAGCTTCAAGAAACTATTAGATAATCACCTGAATGACCGCAATATACAGGGATATGTAATGTAATACTGACACATAATCACACACATAGGTTGGACTTGATGGACTTTTGTCTTTTTTCAACCTCACCTACTATGTAACTATGTAACTATGTAACGCCTGAGTAACAGAGTGTTATAACATATTTGAATTTATAGATTCAAATTTGTTGTAATACTCTGCCTGCAGCCTACCTGTTGAATGACACTGCCACTTTCATGTTGTTAATCCATAAAGGATTTGTTTAGGTTATGTTTTCTATTTTTTAGAGGATTTGCATCCCACCTGACCACCAATGTCAGGACTTGTACCTATGACCAAAATGTAAAGGCATGCATCCTACTGACCAGCAATCCTAACGACCACCAATGTAAGGGCATTTATTGGTGGTCATACAAGCCCTGACATTGGTGGTCTGTGGGATTGCTTGTCCACCAATGTCAGGGCTTGTATCCCACCTCTGAACAAAATGTAAAGGTCTGTGGTGCGGTTATACTATATGGGCCCGCCACGAGTGAACCACCAGATAGAGTGATATCCCTGTTTGTACCCTTGAAGCTAGTAACACCTGTGTAACTATTATTTTTAATTGATAGATGCCTACCTGTTAAACGGCACAGCCTCTTTCATGTTGTTAACCATATTGCATTTGTTTACGTTATGTAAAAGTTTTTTGGTCCTACCAACTTTTCAGGTCAGCGTGGATTATGCAGTGGGATACATGTACAAAAGTAGGATGAAGAGAGAGAGTACGAGAGTGAGGTGGAGGTTTAGGTGAGAGGGTCAAAGGAAGTGAGAGGGTCAGAGGAAGTGAGAGGGTCAGAGGAAGTGAGAGGGTCTGAGAAAGTTAGAGGGTCATACTTGAAAGAAGAGATCGAGTGAGGGGGAGAAAGAATGAAGGGTGAGAGAAAGGGAAGTAGGAGACAGAGTATTATCTCTTCGTTATGTGGTTCTTTACAATGTTTGAAGTATGATTATTTCCAAAAAATTTTTCAAAAAGTATGTAATTACATGAAGATTACAAATTAAACAAATAAAAATTTTTTGGGGGAAGACAACTATGGTGTGATATTTGACTGCATTGCTTCTATTGCTTACTATTGCTTACTATGGCGCAAATCATCCATCTCATTTACCATGACCGGTACAGATTACCTCCTGGAACCTATAAACCCAATTGTAAGTATATTGCTTATCACTGTGTATTTGTCTATTGAAGCACTGATTGGAGATGTCAGGGTTAGGCTACATTATACGGTTAGGGTTACGGAAAGGGTTAAGGTTATCTGTAGTGAGGATATGGTATGTGAAGATCGATATGTACACAACACACTCTGTAAAATAATGACCCATGAACAGTATCAAATTCATTTTTTTATTTTTAACTGGGAAAATTGACACCATGCAAATATGTCAAGCTCAAATATGTCAAGCTGAGTACAGCATTTTAACCGATTGCATCAAGCTGCCACGATAGCTGCCCATTTGCTGACATAAAATAATCGGTGAAGTCCTGGCGCACATTTTCACCACTGTAGTTACCATGGGTTCTGATCCATGTTGGATCTTCGAGGTCATGCATCAAAGAGTCCTCAAAAAAGTACCCATCTCAAGCACGAACAAAATTGTGCAATGCACATGCTGCTTGCACTGCACCAATGGCATGCTCCATATTAAGACTGATCGGTGAGTGCAGGAAACGCCACTTATTGGCAATTATGCCAAAAGCACACTCTACTACACGTCTTGCCCTTGACAGTCTGTAATTAAATACCCTCTTAGCTGTGGACAGTCCCCTGTTTGCATATGGCCGTAGAAGGCGCTCAGAAATAGGGAATGCCTCATCCCCAACAAACACATAAGGCTCCAGAGGTTGATTTGATCCAGGAAGTGGGAGATTATCAGGAAGGTTCAGTGAGTTTTCTCTAAGCATCTTGCCAAAAGAAGAATGAGAGAAGATGCTGGAGTCAGAGCTACTTCCATATGATCCGATATCAACATAGGTAAAGGAATAATTGGCATCAGCCACAGCCATTAGGACAAATGAAAAATACTTAAAATACTTTGAGCCACTACGAATTGGGCTGATTATTCGGATGTGCTTTCCATCTATTGCACCCACACAATTTGGGAAATTGCACCGCTCCCAAAAAACTTTTGCAATTTTAGCCCAGTCTTCTCTAGTCGGCTTCTTCATCACCAAGTCCTTTAAAACTAGCCAGATAGCTGCACAAGTTGTATGCACAATAGAACTCACGGTCAATTTGCCCAACTTGAATTCATAATGTAAACTGGCAAAGGAATTGCCGGTAGCCAGGTACCTGTAAGGAAGGAGAAGGATAATTAATTGTGTGCTTACTGTTTCAGGTTTTTGATCTACGTAAAGACGAGGTGGCGTAGTGTACGCAACACCTACATCAAATACGTGAGGCCAAGAGTGGATCAGCTGCCATGAAAAATAAAAAAAGCATACGCATTTGATGGCTATCTGCCTTTTTATTAAATATGTTACCTTAAGGTGACAAGTAATCGCTCAGCTGGCTCCACACTATTTCTGAAAGTGGTGTTCTGATGCTCCACACTGCTGTAGATCAGTTGAATCAATTTGTCAAAACTGAAATTTAAATATATAAAGAGAAGAGTTAAGATTACATAGATAAAGGAAGGGAGGAGGTATCAGATAAGGAAGGGAGGTGAAAGGGGGGGAAATTAGGATAAGGGGGAGAAGTAGGGAGAGGGAGGGAGGTTGGATACAGAGCAGAGGGATGTATTGGGTTATGGAGGGTGTAAGAGAAAGTGGGGGTGAGGGATAGATGAGTGACGTATAGTGGGGGGGAGGGATAGTGGGATGAGGAATATTGGGGTGGGAGGGATGTTTGAATACGGTGAAGGTTAGGGATGGAGGGGGGAGTGATGGAGGGTGAGGGATGGAGGGGGGGGGAGTGGCAGGTCTAGAGGAATGGGGAGAAAAGGTATAATTGCTCACCTGTCAACTGACATACGAGTGTAGTTGAAAAATTTCTCCTTATGTTGATGTAGATCATTGTAGATCATCTTGAACTGTCCTCTCTGCTCCCTGTTTGCAATTACAGGGTGTACCCAGTATCTTCTGGTTGACAGCATCATCATCCTCCTCCTCCTCAGCCTGGCTTTCTTCTTTTTTATTATGACTGCAGCAGTAGCAGTAACTACTGCTGCCATAACCAAAGCCAATGAATGGTACATTATCATACACTGCTCTCTACACACTCTCCGCACACTCCACAAAAACCAGGAAGAGAACAGGAAGTTTATAAAAGCTATTTTTTTTTTTTTTTTACGTCAGCATACTACCCTGGGTTCCATTGGCCAAACATGAAATCGCAGTCACCTCCCAAAATTAGAACTATTCCTGTAGAATCATTCTAAATTCGCAACAAACATGTAATGAATTCGCAAAGAAGATTCATAACACAATCGGGTCAAAATCGCGTTAGGATTCGCAACGCACCAGTGTGAACCGGGCCTAAGACTTTACCCTTAGGCTAGTCATACATTTACAAACTGAATGGAAGAAATCTAACAGATTACTCCATGTATGCTAACAGCAGGCTATTGTATTTGGACAGGAAGTGGTTGTCTGATTGTATGCAGGCACTGTTCAACTATTTTCCGACAGTTGATTGAACAATCAACTTTTGTTGAACTAAGCAGTTCCGGAAGAAACATACACTGTTTGAATATTAGCCAAGCCAGCAAGAATCAGTGGTGTATGGTCACATTTAGACACAAGACCCAAATAAAAACATTACACAGACTCTCTAGCACCTCTGTCGTGCAGCTCACTAAGTGCTATACATTTTCTCTCTCTATCCCTGTGTTTTATGCTATAATTTTTAATCTACTAATATTTCTATCGTTACTGGACAGTCACTGATATACATCAGACAGTGCTAGCTATGACTAATTGTTATAGCCAGGTCTAGCAGTAAATCAGAGAGGTGAGAGTAAACAAACTGACATTAACCACTTCAGGCCCGGAAGGATTTGCCCCCATAATGACCAGACCATTTTTTGCAATTTACAATTGCGCAGTCCTGCAACGCTGTACCCAAGCAAAACATATGTATTTTTTTCCCCACAAATAGAGCTTTCTTTTGGTGGTATTTGATCACCTCTGCAGTTTTTATTTTTTGCGCTATAAACAAAAAAACTATTTTAAAAAAAACAACTTTTTTTTTTACTTTCTGCTGTAATACATATCCCGAAAAAATATATAAAAGACAAATTTATTCATCAGTGTAGGCCAATATAAATTCTTCTACATATTTTTGGTAAAAAAAATCACAATAGGCATATATTGATTGCTTTGTGGAAAAGTTATCGCGTCTACAAACTATGGGATAGATTTAGGGACTTTTAGGGACTATTTTTTTATATTGTTTTTACTGGTAATGGCTTCGATCTGAGATATTTAGCGGGACAAATATGACCCCAAATGGCATTTTTTGGGGACCAGTGACATTATTACTTTATTGCTATAAAAACGCACCGATCAATGTAAAAATGACACTGGCAAGGAAGGGGTTAACACTAGGGGGCAAACAAAGGGGTTAAGTGTGTTCCCTGGGTGTGTTTTAACTGTAGGGGATTGGGCGCCCACTATCCTCCTTGCACGGACTGACATACAGGTACGTCGGTTTGCGCAGGAGAGCTGACCTGCCGCAGTATATCTGTGTGAGCTGGTCGACTAGTGGTTAAGTTCTATCACCATCTCTACCTACAACAATATACAGTAAAGTGGTTGTAAACCCTCTCTTATACACAGTGCAGTAAATAGCCTCAGATGATACACAGAGATGAAACAAATTTCCCTATATAAGTTTTACATGTTTATTTACCGTCTTTCCTTTTTTACACTCTATTGGTCACAGTCTACACGGTCGGATTTTCCGACGAAAAATGTTCGATGGGAGCTTGTTGTCGGAAATTCCGACCATGTGTAGGCTCCATCGGACATTTCCCATCGAAATTTCCAACACACAAAATTTGAGATCTGGATCCAAATTTTCCGACAACAAAATCCGTTCTGGTAAATTTTGGTCGTGTGTACACAATCCTGATGAACAAAGTTCCACGCATGTTCGGAAACAAGTAGAAGAGCCACACTGGCTATTGAACTTCATTTTTCTAGGCTCGTCATATGTGTTATACGTCACCGCGTTCTTGGCGATCGGAATTTCCGACAAGATTTGTGTGACCGTTGGTGTACGCAAGACAAGTTTGAGCCAACATCCGTCTAAAAAAATCTATGGATTTTGTTGTTAGAATGTCCGATCGTGTGTACGTGGCAAGGCTCGTAAGGCTCGATTTACATCTATGCATGTTGCTTTTGAATGTTTCTGCAGTGCTTTTTGCGGTGTTTGCCGCGTTTTTGGACACGCGTTTTTACTGCGATTTTGCCGCGATTTGTGTTTTGCGGGTTTTTTTACACTGTATATAGCTGGTTGCTAAGGAGGGGGCCGGGAAGCCGGCCGCCGCGTCCTTAACAACCGATGAGTCATCAGTTGTCAGTGGGCTTCCCGCTGAATGTAAAAAAAAAAAAGAATTGCCAGCGAAGTAAAAATTGAGAGAAAAAAAAGCATGGGGTCTCCCCCCATGCCCATACCAGGCCCTTGGGTCTAGTATGGATTCAGAAGGGACCCCCAAAATCCATACCAGACCCTTATCCGAGTGTACAGCCCGGCAGGCCAGGTAAGGGAGGGGATGAGGGAGCACCCCCCGAACCATACCAGGCCGCATGCCCTCAACATAGGGGGATGGGTGCTTTGGGGCAGGGGGGCTCTGCGCGCCCCACCCCAAAGCACCTTGCCCCCATGTTGATGGGGACAAGGGCCTCTTGCCGACAACCCTTGCCCGGTGGTTGTCGGGGTCTGCAGGCGGGGGGCTTATCGGAATCTGGAAGCCCCCTTTAACAAGGGAGCCCCCAGATCCCGTCCCCCCTATGTGAATGTGTATGGGGTACATTGTACCCCTACCCATTCACTAAAAAAAAGTAGTGTAGTGTTAAAAAATACAGTAGACAGTTTTTGACAAGTCTTTTATTAAAAATCTTCTTCTCCGCTTCTTCCTCCGGTCTTCCTCCATCTTCTCCGGCATCTTCATCCTCCGATCTTCTACTTCTCCTCCTGTGCCTTCTTCCGCTCTTCTTTTGTCTTCTTCTTATGATCTTCTTCTTCCTCTGCTGCAGCTCTCGCCGACGACCCTCTGCTTCCCGCTGCGTCCCGCTGATCTGTCGGCCCGGATGTCCTGCATTTCTTAAATAATTATGGGGCGTGGCAATCCGATTGTGTCATCTGGAGGCCACGCCCCCTTGTGATGTCACTGCCCGGGGCATGATGGGTCTGTCATGTCACAGGGGGTGTGGCCTCTGGATGACGCAATCCGATTACCACACCCCCATCATTATGTAAGAAGAGCAGGACATTGGCACTGACAGATTGGCAGGACGCAGCATCAGAGGAGGGTCATCGGCAGGAGTGGCGGCAGAGGAAGAAGAAGAGCGCAAGAGGAAGCAGGGGGAGAAGGAGAAGAGGGGAGGATGAAGATGCGGGAGAAGATGGAGGAAGACTGGAGGAAGAAGTGGAGAAGAAGAAGATTTTTAATAAAAGACAAAAACTGTCTACTGTATTTTTTAACACTACACTACTTTTTTTAGTGAATGGGTAGGGGTACAATGTATCCCATACTCATTCACATGGGGGGGTCGGGATCTGGGGGCCCCCTTGTTAAAGGGGGCTTCCAGATTCCGATAAGCCCCCCGCCCGCAAACCCCAACAACCACCGGACAAGGGTTGTCGGGAAGAGGCCCTTGTCCCCATCAACATGGGGGCAAGGTGCTTTGGGGTGGGGGAGCGCAGATCCCCCCTGCCCCAAAGCACCCATCCCGCATGTTGAGGGCATGCGGCCTGGTATGATTCAGGAGGGGAGGGTGCTCGCTCGTCCCCTCCCTTTCCTGACCCGCCGGGCTGCATGCTGGGATAAGGGTCTGGTATGGATTTTGGGGGGACTCCCACACCATTTTTTTTTTAAATTTTGGCATGGCGGTCCCCTCCGAATCCATATTAGACCCAAGGGCCTGGTATGGACCTGAAGGGGGACCCATGCTGGTTTTTTTCACATTTTTTTTTTAGCCGCCATTTTTTTTTTCATTGTGCGGGAAGCCAGCTGACAGCTGATGACTTATCGGTTGTTAAGGACTTGGTGGCCGGCTTCCCGGCCCCCTCCTTAGCAACCAGCTATATACAGTGTAAAAAAAGAAATAAAAAAATGCAAAATGCAAATTGGGGCAAAATCGCGGTAAAAACACGGTACTTTCATTTTGGATGTGGGTCCATTGAATTCTATTACATGAAAAAGCTACATTTTGTGGGAAAAAAAGTCCCCGGCCCTTTGAAAAAATGCAGAGGCACAAAAATGCATTAATGTGAACATGTTCCATAGGAACCCATGTTAAAAAAATTCCTTGCATTGCTGCAAAATGCAAAATGCATCAAAAACACATTAGTGTGAATCAAGCCTTGGGAAAGTGTAGATCATGTTAGAAATGTTCTTTCCTCATTCAGCACTGAGTGTGCCATCTGGGCTTACACTGTGTGAGAGTTGATTGGAGGAAAGGCACACCCACCCCCCCCACCCTCTTCACATAGGCAGAGGAACAAAGGAACATGCAGCGCTGTATTATGAATAGACAAGCTCTTTGCTTATCTACCTCTAAGCTCCCTCCCCAACACAAATTTTCAACTACTGTTATCTCATGTGTCGGAAAACTTGTCAGAAGTTACTCTGCTGATAACAGAGGGATGGAGCAGCAGAAAGACACGGCACTTAGAGCTTTGGAGAGATAAGTAAACACTACAGATATACAGTTGTGCTCATAAGTTTACACACCCTGGCAGAATTTATGATTTCTTGGCCATTTTTCAGCGAATATGAATGATAACACACAAACTTTTCTTTCACTCATTGTTAGTGTTTGGCTGAAGCCATTTATTATCAGTCAAATGTGTTCACTCTTTTTAAATCATAATGACAACAGACACTACCAAAATGACCCTGATCGAAAGTTTACATACCCTGGTGATTTTGGCCTTATAACATGCACACAAGTTGAAACAAAGGGGTTTGACTGGCTATTAAAGGTAATCATCCTCAGCAAGGGGAAGAGGCATGCAGCACATGATAGGGTCAACTTACTCAAGGTTGAGCAAGTGTGTTCTACTGCTCCCCCAGCAGTGGTGGAAATGGTTGATCCTAGGGTCTAGGGTTTACTTAAAAAAATATCATACTCACAGGCACTTTTTGGAAGTCTAAGCAAGTTTAATTTCAGGAAGATCACACCAATGTTGTCCCAAAAGCATTAAGCAATGTTGCAACTACATGTAATTACAGGTGAACCTGTCTCAACGAGAATGCTACATAGCACACTGAGAGTGTCAATTTGCCTTTCATTTGAGTGTATCTCCAGCTCTATTTAGACTAAAGCTACTAAACTTTAATGCAAGTGTGCTGGTCATCTGTATCCTGCACATCTGTGAACTGGAACATTTTTATTATATTTGTGTTTGAAATCAGAATGGCTCTTTAATATGTGCCCCAGTCTTTTCTTCAGAATGCGTAAATCAGACACAGTAAAACACTCAGAGCTGAGAAACATATTAAGCACACATTTTACTGTACTGACCCACTAGACAGACAGATACAGTATCTCACCTCCTATGCAGGTATTTATTAATACATTATCTAACAAAAGTGAGTACACCTCTCACATTTTTGTAAATATTTTATTATATCTTTTCATGTGACAACACTGAAGAAATGACACTTTGCTACAAAGCAGTGAGTGTACAGCTTGTATAACAGTGTAAATATACTGTCCCCTCAAAACAACTCAACACACAGCCATTAATGTCTAAACCGCTGGCAACAAAAGTGAGTACACCCCTAAGTGAAAATGTCCAAATTGGGCCCAAAGTGTCAATATTTTGTGTGGCCACTAATATTTTTCAGCACTGCCTTAACCCTCTTGAGTATGGAGCTCACCAGAGCTTCACAAGTTGTCACTGAAGTCCTCTTCCACTCCTCCATGACAACATCACAGAGCTGGTGGATGTTAGAGACCGTTCGCTCCTCCACCTTCCATTTGAGGATGCCCCACAGATTCTCAATAGGGTTTAGGTCTGAAGACATGCTTCGTCAGCCCATCACCTTTACGCTCAGCTTCTTTAGCAAGGCAGTGGTTGTCTTAGAGGTGTGTTTGGGGTCGTTATCATTTTGTAATACTGCTCTGCGACCCAGTCTCTGAAGGGAGGGGATCATGCTCTGCTCAAGTATGTCACAGTACATTTTGGCATTCATGGTTCCCTCAATGAACTGTAGCTCCCCAGTGCCGACAGCACTCATGCAGCCCCAGACCATGACACTCCCACCACCATGCTTGACTGAAGGCAAGACACAACTATCTTTGTACTCCTGTTTGCATGCTTTCTTGCGCATCAGCCTTAGAAGAGGCTTCTTTCTGGGATGGCAGCTATGCAGACCAATTTGATGCAGTGTGTGGCGTATGTTCTGAGAACTGACAGACTGACCCCCCTCCTTTCAACCTCTGCAGCAATGCTGGCAGCACTCATATGTCTAATTCCCAAAGACAACCTCTGGATATGAGGCTGAGCACATGCATGCAACTTTTTTGGTTGACCATGGCGAGGCCTGTTCTGAGCGGAACCTGTCCTGTTAAACTGCTGTATGGTCTTGGCCACCATGCTAAAGCTCAGTTTCAGGGTCTTGGCAATCTTCTTATAGTCTAGGTCATCTTTATGTAGAACAACAATTCTTTTTTTCAGATCCTCAGAGAGTTCTTTGCCATGAGGTGGCATGTTGAACTTCCAGTGACCAGTATGAGAGAGTGAGAGTGATAACACCAAATTTAACACACACATGACACCGGGAAGGGAAAATGTCTAATTGGGCCCAATTCGGACATTTTCACTTAGGGTGTACTCACTTTTGTCGCCAGCGGTTTAGACATTAATGGCTGTGTGTTGAGTTATTTGGAGGGGACAGCAAATTTACACTGTTATACAAGTGTTTTTTACTAGACCCCCTGTGGGTTTTTTTGTTTTTTTTTGTTCATTTGTTTTGGGGGGGGTACTGGGTGGTCCCATCTCCCTCACCATTTCTTTTTCTGCCCATTGGGGGATCTCCCTCCCCCTCCCCCTTCTTGACGACGGAGGGGGAGGGAGTCATACGGATCCTTGGGTTTTTGGTTTTTTTTAATAAGTATTTACTTTACTTTTTTAATAAGTATACACATAAGTATAGGCCAATTCCTTCTTTTCGCCTGCTGATGTATTGAACTGAACTTTGGGACTTGTGAGAATTATAAGTCGGGCTGGAAATGTTTTTTGTTTTGAATTTTTATTACTTTATTATTGTAATGTATTGATGACAAGAAAGGTGATATGGTGGATTTATAGAGGATCTGGGATGCGCTGGGGGGGGGGGTAAAGGGGTAGGGGGTAAGAGGGATTGCACGAGATAGCATAAGGATCACCTTCCCTGGAAGGGAAGAGGGAAAGGGATGTATAGATCCTCGGTTTATTAATATATAAGTATATGCCACTCCCTTCTTTCTTTCCTCTAACAGGGGTATTGAACTGAATATTTGGAACTATGTTATAAGCTTAGATGGAAATGTTTTTTGTTGTTTGAATTTTTATCCAACTTCTCTTTTGTTGACGATAAGAAAGGTGTTCTGAATAGAGGATCTGGGGTGCACTAGAGGGAAGGGGGGGGGGGGTAGGGGGGGTAAAGGGGTAGGGAGTAGATCGGACTGCACAAGACAGCACAATGAAAATTACACCTAATATATGAAAAAGGAATGCCAGACAACACGGCACTCCCCGTACCTCTATCCGAGCGGGTTTTAGCTACACACATATGCAAAGTATTGCACCTTTTTTCTTTTTTTTTTCACTAGACCCCCTGTGGGGTTTTATTTTATTTTTTTGTTTGTGTTTTTTTTTTTGCTTTGTACTAGACCCCCTGTGTGTTTTGTTTGCACTAGACCCCCTGTGAGTTTTTTTCACTTTTTTTTACTTTTTCTTTTTTTGCATTTGACCCCCTGTGGGTTTCTTCACTAGACCCCCTGTGGGGTTTTTTTTGTACATGACCCCCTGTGTTTTTTTTCTCACTTTTTTTTTCTTTCTTTTTTTTTGCACTAGCCCCTTGTGGGTTTTTCCCTAGACCCCCTGTGGGGTTTTTTTGTTTGTTTGTTTTTGTTTGTTTGTTTGTTGCACTAGACCCCCTGTGGGTTTTTTCACTTTTTTTTTCTTTTTTTTTTTTTTTTTTGCACTAGACCCCCTGTGTATTTTTTTTCACTAGACCCCCTGTGGGTTTATTCACTTTTTTTTCTCTTTTTTTGCACTAGAGCCCTTGTGGGTTTTTTTTCACTAGACCTGTGGGTTTTTTTTGTACTTGACCCCCTGCGTGTGTTTTTTTTCCCCTTTCTTTTTTCCCTTTTTTTTTCTTGCACTAGACCCCCTGTGGGGTTGTTTTATTTTCAGTTTTGGTGTTTGAAGATTAGATAAAAGGGAATTAGTAACACAGACTTGGTAGAGCCGACACTGTTTACCACTAAGACACAAAGGAACACAACACATAAGTACAAGAGAACAATAATAAAGATAATCACTAAAGGAGAGGTTTTTATTTCATAGTCACCTACTTAATTTATAGATTTATAATAGACACAAAGGGGAGGTTGCATGGAATTGGCGGGGGGGAGGCTAAAAGAGCAGAAGCTAGCAAACAATGGAGTAGGATAACAGAAGAAGGGCCCGAGAAATGACATTAGAGAGTAGCAGGAATGTGTTAGGGAGAGGGATAGGCTGAAGGGGTATAGGATAGGGGAAGGTGAGAGTGGGGGGAGGGGGAGGTTGGTGTGCCTTTTTTTTTTTTTTAGGGGGGAGGGTCATTATGTAGTTGACATATTTCCCTGCGGAAGTAGACAGGGAGGAGAAGGGAGATAGAGAAAGGGGAGATGAGGGTGGGGGACACTATAGGGCACTATACACCATAACATATTGCAGCGATGGAGGGGAAAGCTTCCCCCCGGACCCTCTTCCTTTGAGGGTGGTATGTTGGTATAAGTGTTACTTTCATGAAGATCATATGAAATAGAGCAATGGGCAATAAATTGATCATATAGAACGGTTGAGAATATAAATGTACAGAGAATAAATGAATAGGTATTGATTTAGAGATATAAACACATATTGAGGCGATGATATAAGGAGCAGGAGCAAGAGGGAGGTCCGGGATCTCCCCTCCCGGGTTCATCCGCAATCAATCCCCCATAGTAAGTTAGTACTCACTTAGGGTAGGGGGAGTTGAGTGCATTAAGAAAGATATTCGTTTATGCCTTCATCTGTCGGAGGGAGATACGGGGGGGGGGGGGCAGTAAACCCCACCTAACACATTAGGGTTATTAGAACCCTTTTTGTTCTTTTTTTCTTATTGTTCCTTTTTCTTTCTCTCTTTTTTTTCTGTTGCTTTTTGGTAGGGGGGATGGAGGCTTTAAAGGTCACTTCTCTAAACGCGAAAGGGCTTAATGTACCGGAGAAAAGGAAGATTTTAATGCAAGATTTGAAACGCTCATACTCGGATGTGGCGTACATTCAGGAAACCCATTTCAGAGAGGGTAAGGTACCAATTCTTAAGAACAACTTCTACCCCTATGCATATCATGTATTTAATAGGGCAGCTAAATCAAGAGGGGTCTCTATATTGGTTTTAAGACGAATTTCCTGGACATTAATAGACAAGAAAACAGATATAGAGGGCAGATTTCTGTTCCTCAAAGGGATGATGGGTGGCATAAAAGTGACTTTGGCCACAATATATGCCCCCAATAATCATCAAGATCAATTTATCTGCGCTACTATTAATAAGCTGTTGAAATTTACTGACGATAAACTTATCTTGGGGGGTGATTTTAATCTTCCCCTAGACCCGAAGATGGATACATCAGGGGGAAGCTCCTCGGTAGCTACAGATCTACGTAAACGAGTCTTACAAATATTGCATAATTACTAACTTACTGACGCATGGAGAGCGTATCACCCCGACGAAAGAGACTACACCTTCTATTCAGTGCCACATAAAGCATATTCTAGAACTGACTTATTTTTCACTCCGCAGAGTATGTTAACGGCCGTTAAAGAGGTGGCTATAGGGAGTACTACATGGTCAGACCATGCCCCGGTCTCACTGACATTAACTATGAATGAGTAGGTAGAGGTGGGAGATGGGGCGGAGCGTCGCTACGTAGGAGCGCTCCGTAGGGGGCCTGGTGCCACTGCTCCCCCCGCACATCCGCTCAGCAGGTAACAGAGAGGAGGAGGCTGGGAAGCTGCAGAGACGCTGACGCCGTGAGATGTTACCGGCGCAGCCCGGAGAAAGGTAGAGAGGGGCACCCCTAGCAGCCGCGGGGACCGAACCGCACTATTATCGCTGGCGCTGGATACCTGGAGGGAGATTGGCGCTCCGAAGTAACGAACGGAGAAGCTGCCTTGAGCGGCTTGGGAGGTACAGGTCGGCTCAACTTTAGCAAGGTAACGCTGCAGCTGGAGGGGGGTGAGCCAGCACGGGGATACACTGAAACAGGAGCAGGAAGAAGTAAGAGGTGATGAGAGCTCTATGTATGCTGGTGTCCCCCCCCCCTGTATTCCCCCTGCTTCCCCTCTAAATTGTTTATGGTAGGAAAGCAGCCAGAAAATAGGAGTAAGAAATTAAACTCTATATACACACCTCCAGGAGAATAACCCTACTACCTGCTATTGAGATATCTGGATTTGAGATTTAAAGAGCTCATGATATGTGTCAAAAGGCTGAAGGGACAATCTCCAGAATAATAACAACTAGATGAGATGTGTTTGCCTGTTTGCAGATGTTTTTTGCAGATGAACTGTTTATTTATTTACTCAGCGTGAACGCCTGTGTTTACCTGCACCCCCCCCCCTCAGATCTCCCCGATTTCCCATGATAGAGGAGGAACAGGAAATTAGGGGGAAGCAGATTAACTACCCATATAAACATCCAGGAGAACTGACTGTGCTACTTGTCTATGAAAATAATTGGAGTTGAAAATTAAAGTCTCAACTTTGAGTGTAGATTGTAATGACAACTCTTACAACAGCAGTAATCTTCTGAGACGCGCTTACTAGACCGCAGTTGAATTGCGCAGACGGTTCTATTGTTTTTTTTTTCTTTCTATTTTTTTTTTTTTCTCTTTCTCATAACTATTTTTCTTACGGACATTTTATTGCGGCAACCCTCTCTGTTTTGATGTATAAAGGCTAAGAAGTCCTAAGTATTGGCTTAAGTATTGGCTATCCTGGGCTATTTGGACTATACAGTGAACACTTAACATAGGGACAGAAGGGTAGAGAGGTAGGTGTAAGATTAGCTTAAGAAGAGTCGCATATCCTAAGCCCAGGTTTGGTGGTTAAAGCTCATCTACTACCCCGATAAACAGGGTGTAAAGGAAGCCAGGCAATAGTCCTGCGGGGGGTCTTGGGCAGCGAACATTATCGCCCAGACTTGGATGATCAGGGTTGGATAGCGGGTAAAACTTCCACGCAAGGCCCCCCATAGACCCATGCGGGTCTTGGGGGATACCCCGTGGAATTAATATAAGAGCCTCTCTATAGGTGGATACAAGTGACTCGCCCACTTGCATACGAGGGTTAAGAGAAGGAACTGAGGGAGCTGGCCCCTGATCCCGCCAAGGAGTAATTTGTGTACAACCATTAAGACCCGTATCTAGGCCCGCACTAATTTTCCGGTGTAGGGTGGAGTACCTCGAGGCCTGTGGAGATGAGGGGGAGGGCAACTAAAGGTAATAAAGGAACTGTAGCTGCACCAAGCCCAGGTGGGATTCAGCGATACATGTCAACCGAAGCTAGCATGTTGGAAGAACCTCAAGGAAGTCCCAGATTGGGAGTATCTTCAGGAACAAACAAACAGAAAGGGGCATTAGAGGAGAACAGAGGTAAAATCGTAAGAGCAAGGATCAGTGGAAGCCAGCAGATGTATGGCTCTGAGACACAGGAAGGCCCCTATGGGAGAACTGAGGAGAAAGATTATACAGGGGGGAATAAACCCCCACTGCAGCTTACACAGGAGGAAGTCCCACATATTAAAGATATGCTTGCTGAGTTGCTACTGAAACTGGAGACCTCCCTAAAAAAAGATATTGCGACTGTAAGAGTGGACATCGGGCATGTATTGAAAAGGGTGGAGGAGACGGAGGACAGACTGGAAAAACACGAGCGGAGGCTAGATGGTATGAGTAAGCAAATAAGAGACCTGCAAAGGGCAAGCAGAAGTCTCCTTTATAAATTAGAAGACCAGGAGAACCGCAGCCGACGCAAAAACCTGCGAATCAAGGGTCTCCCAGAGAAATACGGGAAGGAAGAGTTGGCGCCGGCATTACAGCAATTGCTAAACCCATTGTTGGATAGAGAAATAACCGTCCCCCTGAAATTAGATAGAGCCCATAGGGTCGCACGATATCCCAGAAATACATCAGAGAATCCAAGAGATGTGATAGTGAAGTTCCATTATGAGGATGAAAAAGTTAAAATTTTGGGAAAACTGCGACATCGGCCAGGCTTAAGCCTTGAAGGGGCAGAAATACAGGTTTACTCAGATCTATCAGCAGAGACCCTCGCAAAAAGGAGGCTGTTGAAGCCGCTGACAGGCCTATTGAGAACAACAGAAATATCTTATCAATGGGGGTTCCCGGCTTGCTTGATTGGGAAAAGGAATGGACGAACGGCAGTGCTTAGATTCCCAGAAGACCTGGAGGACTTTTTCTGCAAGTTGGACATTGCCCCCCCACTGATCCCTGGTTGGGGTGCGGAAGAGAATGTAGTGCCAGCGTGAGATACAATATGGCGGAGGGAGGGTAGGGGCACAACGGTTAATGCAAGCTAGTACGCAAGAGGTATAGTTAAGGGAAAGAGTGTAGTGCTAACATGAGCGATGCGGGGGGAGGGTGCCGGGGCGGTGCGGGGAGTTCCCACGACATGAGCCCTACAGGAAATATGGGTGCAGGGTGGCATCAGATAGAGGGAGACCACCCGATCCATATTTTGAACAGAGGAATCTGCCCCGCCAGAAACAGGCGATCTGTTCCAGACGGGGGGCATGGGGGGTTGGAGGGAGGGGGGGTGGGAGGGGGGCGGGAGGGCAGAGGGGGAGGGGTGCGTTTCCCCCCTTTTTTTGTGTGTGTTTTGTTTTGTTTTCCTTTCTCTTCCTCTCTGTCTCTCCTGTTGTGCCTCATGGATTGGCCAGACGCTCCTTCCAGTAATCAAAAATGGGAGTAGTAAACTTCTTCACATACAACGTGAGGGGACTGAATACAGAAAAAAAAAGGTATAAAATTAATCAGGAGCTGCAGCTCCTTGGCGCAAATGTGGTGTTTTTGCAAGAAACCTATGTTACGCATTTAGGAAGGGGATTAACATCGCATTTGTTCCCAAAGTGGTTCTATGGGGATGCAGGATCAGTACATTCAGGGGGAGTAGCTATAGGGTTTGATAGAACAATGACGTTCGAAGAAGAGGAGCGACTGGCCGATCCAGGAGGCAGGTTCCTGTTTGTGAAAGGGAAAATGTTTGAGACGTGGATTACATTGGCGAATATTTATGCCCCTAATAGAAACCTGGAGAACTTCTTAAAGAGAATCTTGATGAAACTAGAATCCTTTAAAAAAGGCAAACTAATGGTTGCAGGGGATTGGAACCTGTGTATGAACCCTGAGGTGGACACGTCAAGGGGCGAGTTAAAATCGGTTACACAGGGCGGGACACTCAAAAAAAATGTTAAAACGCCTTCAGTTAATGGATGCGTGGAGGATAAGCCACTTAAAAATCGTGATTATACTTTCTTCTCCCCTGCCCACAGATCATTCTCGAGGCTAGATTACATTTTAATAGAACATCAGTTGGTCCCTTTCCTGAAGGTAGCGGAAATTAAGGCTATTACCCTGTCCGATCACGCGCCGGTGAAAATTCAAGTAGAGATCGCCAGTGTGGATCGGCCTAGGATAAATTGGAAACTTAATGACTCCCTCACTCAGGATCCAGACGTAGTTGTGAAAATATAGCAGGAATTAAAAAATTACTTTGAGATTAATGGTACAGAGGACATATCCAGGTCCACCCTTTGGGAAGCACACAAAACCTATATAAGAGGGATTTGGATTGCTATTGGATCGAGGAAAAAAAAAGAGAGGGGGGAAAAGTTGACACGTTTATATAGGGAGATACAGGAAGTAGAACAGAGTACAAGACCCAGGGGACTCCCAGAAAAGCATGAGCTAATTAAGAAAAGAAGAGACCTGAATGAGCTGCTGGAGATGGAAAGGAAGTGCGCTTTTGACATGATAAATAGAGACATGTACCGAGAAGGTAATAAATCAGGAAAGTGGATGACTAGAAGGATCAGGGAAAAAAAGAACGAGACTTTTATACCTAAAATGAGAGATGAAGAGGGGAACCTAGAGTTTTCTACTCCTAAAATTGCTAGAATATTCCACTCTTATTACAGTGCCCTATATAAGGTAGGCCGGAAAGAGAGATTGAGCGATAACAAGAAGGAAAGGATAAGAGAGTACCTTTGGGGACTAGACCTTCCCAGGGCAGAAAGGGATATGGTTGAGCGCCTCGATGCCCCTATATCCCAAGAGGAGGTAGAAAAGGCAATAAAGAACACTGCCCTGGGAAAGAGCCCGGGCCCCGATGGATACTCCGTAGCATACTATAAAAAAATTTCTGAAATTCTTGTACCCAAATTGTGTGACTATTTGAATGCCCTTGGTGAGAATGAAGAGTCCCGAGAAGAATCCCTATTAGCTTATATTACCCTTATTTTGAAAGAAGGAAAGGATCCAGCCTCCCCCGGAAGCTATAGACCAATCTTGCTGCTATAGACCAATCTCGCTGCTAAATGTAGATACAAAAATTTTCGCTAAAATACTTGCAGATAGGTTGAAAGTTGGCTTAAAACAGTGGATACATAATGACCAGGTGGGATTTGTCCCTGGTAGGAAGGGGAGGGACAATTCTCTGAAAACATTTCTTCTCATGCAGGAAGTAATTAGGAGCGATATTCCAGCAGCTTTGCTATCAATCGATGCCGAAAAAGCATTCGATAGAGTGGATTGGGGATTTATGACTGAAACCTTGAAACATCTAGGACTGGGGAAGAGGATGATGAGATGGATCCTTTCATTATATAGGCACCCCAAGGCGAGGATTAGAGTGAATGGGACCTTGTCTTGTCCCCTGGAACTGTTTAACGGGACAAGACAGGGTTGCCCTCTCTCCCCGATTTTGTTTATTTTATCCTTGGAGCCACTTTTAGCGGCTTTTCGTAAGAACGTATATTAAGGGAATTAAGGTTGGAGCGAAGGAGTACAAAATAGCAGCATTTGCTGACGATTTGCTATGCTTCATTACCTGCCCTAGAACGACAATCCCCATGGCGCTCAAGGAATTTAAGCACTATGGCGGATTGACAAATTTTAAAATAAACATGAGCAAGTCAGAGCTCCTAAATTTATCAATCCCTAAGCGAGAGCAGAGAGCACTTCAATCTGGGCTCCCATTTGTATGGTGGGGGAGGGAAATGGCTTATCTAGGTATAAAAATACTACCTTCACCGGGGGACTTGTTTGCTGCTAATTATATGCCCCTACTCAACAAAACTAAAGATCTATTGGGTAGGATGAGATATAAAGCTCTGTCGTGGATCGGCAGGATAAATGCGATAAAAATGTTTGTGTTGCCCATGTTAATATACACTTTTCAAATGATCCCAATAGCGATCCCCCCTACATTTTTAGTTAAACTACAGTCTTTAACTTTAAGATTTATATGGGCACGCAGGCGCCCTAGGGTAGCATATGACATTTTGGTGAAGGATAAAAAATTGGGAGGGTTGGGCGCACCGGACTTTAAAAAGTATTACCAGTCGGTTGTTATCTCCAGGATAATTGACTGGTTACACAGTAAACAGGAGAAAAGCTGGGTGAACATAGAAATAGCACTGAGTGGGGCGGACATAGAAAAATTAGTTTGGAATCCCCCTCAATATAGGGATCTGGTAAATAGAGTTCATTTTTTGACTAGGAACACTTTTAGAATTTGGGATAGGGTAAGTAAGAGTTGCCATTGGGAATTTAACTCACCACTACTATCACTATTAAATACGGATTATTTTTTACCTGGAAAGGAGGAGCGCTTATATTTCACGAGATGGGCAAAAAAAGATGTAATACAACTACAGGATGTGATGAGAGGAAATAGATTGTACACTTACACTGAAATCACACAGGCATGGGGGAACAAACCACTAGACAAGTGGAGGTATGCCCAGATACAGCACTTTGCACGATCACTGCCACAACCACTGAGAGGAAAAGACCAGCTAAGAGTTATAGAATAATAACTAAGCACCCCCACGAGTGTGAAAGAAAGTACTTCTAAATTATATAGCGTTTTAAGGGGGGAAGCTAGTAAAGGATACTCCACTTTCTTGGAGAAGTGGGAAAAGGAAATAGGAGGCTTAGAAGGTGAGGCACACAGAAGTAAGATTCTAAAGATGGTTTATTTAACAGCAAGAGACTCCCGGACACATGAAATGGCCTATAAGGTGATAGCGAGGTGCCATAGGACGCCCCAGAAGGTGCATGAATATGATGCTGAGACCCCACCAACTTGCTGGAGAGGATGTGGAAAAATTGGCACCCTTGCCCACCTTTGGTGGGAGTGTCCTAAAATCCAGGAGTATTGGGAAGAAGTCTTGGGCGAAATACAACAAATGACGGGGGAGCAGGTCAATAAAAATCCATGAACGTGTCTGTTCCATGATACGGAGAGAGAGATTTCCCAATACACCAAGTCAGTAATCCCATTCCTTCTAAGAGCGGCTAAAGCATTGATCCCGTGTTATTGGAAGGGGGTGGAAGCCCCAAGGATGAAGGAATGGATAACAAGGGTTGAATGGGTTAGAGGAATGGAAGAAGCAAGATACTCGATGGAGGGCCTGTGAGATAAGTACACTAGGACCTGGGCAAGATGGCTTGAGTATAGGAACACGGTGAGGTACATGACAATTATGGATGCTTGAGGAACGCGGAGGAGGGAGAGAGAGGGAGGATGGAGGGGATCCCCCCATTTTCTCCTTTTTTTTTTTTTTCTTTTTCGTTCTTGTGGGGGTGGGGGGAAGGGGGGAGAAAAATAGATAAGTATATATTTGTACCTTCAGTAGATAAAAGGGAAAGGGAAAACCTATTAAAAGTTTTTGTATTAAAGAGTTTACAAATTTTTTTTATGCCACAATGATGCGAAAAAGAGAGGGGGCATAGCGTAGCTGACTTAAAATCTCTCTAAAATCCTGCTGATGTGGAAAAAAAAAAAAAGAAAAAAAGAAAAAAAACTACGAATGAGTATTCCTCTGACAAAGGGAGACAGTGGAGATTGAATGAGAGTTTGATGGAAGATAAGATGGTGGTAGAGGAAGTTATTAAGGAATTTCAGTATTATTTTCAATATAATACTGTAGAGGAGACAGATGCAGGGACAATCTGGGAAGCGCACAAAATGGTAATAAGAGGGGTACTCATTAAGCATGGTTCCAGAATAAAAAAGGAAAGGGAGGCCCAATTGACCAAATTACCGACAGATATACAGATGTTAGAGACCCATCATAAACAGAACACGAGGTGTACGGAGGAGACAGAACTCCTTAAATTGCATAGACAAGTGACAGAGTTACTCCAACATAGAGCTAAGGCAGCACTTCAGAGATGCCGGAATTATTATTATGAAACAGGATAAATGCGGCCGTTCACCGGCTAGAGCTTTACAGGAACAGAGGACTTAACCCTATGTCCCCCACTTAGTGGACCCCGAAGGTAGAAAAGTATACCTTCCCTCACAGATTGTCTCGACCTTTCCGTAGATTTTACCAATCTTTATATAATTTGCCTACCAGATCACAACTTCAAAATATCATGGAGGAATATATTTCCTCTTCAGGTATTTCTCAGTTGACAGAACAGATTCGAGAAGAGTTGGAGGTTGCTATTATCTTGCAAGAGGAATTGCAAGAGGCCATCAGGACATCCAAACCCGGGAAAGCTCCGGGTCCGGATGGCTTTACACTTAAATACTACCAGACATTTTTCCCTCAGTTGGGTAAGCAGATGGTACAAAGATTTAATGCAATGGGACACGGGACAGGATTTACTCCAGAAACCCTGAAAGCACATATTACCGTTATTCCGAAGGAGGATAAGGACCCATCAATATGTGGCAGCTATCGCCCCATTTCATTATTGAATGTAGATCTTAAGTTATTTACAAAAATATTAGCCACACGTATACAACCACATTTGACTGCATTAGTACACCCAGACCAGGAAGGCTTCATTCCAACGTGGGAGGCCCGTGATAATACCATAAAAATTTTGAATCTAGTCCACATAGCCGGTCATTCTAAAACATCCACTGTGTTCCTGGGAACGGATGCCAAAAAGGCATTCGACCGGGTCAATTGGTCTTTTATTTTCTCAGTCCTACGTTATGTGGGTGTAGGGGAGAGGATGGTAGGTTAGATCTCGAGCATATACACAAGGCCGGAGGCACAAATAAAAGCAAATGGAGTTCTATCTGAACCTTTTTCTGTCTCTAACGGCACCTACCAAGGGTGCCCTTTATCACCACTTGTTTTTGCTATCACCTTAGAGCCATTCTTTGTAAGGTCAGGCAAAACCCGGATATTAAGGGGTTAATAACCGGAGATTTACATCATAAAGTATCCCCATATGCGGATGATCTTTTATTCTGCCTTACTAAACCTGTTATATCTATGCTGAACCTACTAAGAGAATTGGACCAATATGGTGCACTGTCCAATTTAAAAATGAATATGTCCAAATCAGAGGCAATCAGTGTATCTATGATTACGACTCACATTAACGCTTTAAAAATGAATTTTCAAGTTTAGATGGACCTATACGGGCATCAAATACCTGGGCACGTTGATTCCACCTAAATTGGACCAAACCTTTGAGTTGAATTTCCCACCTCTACTGAGTAGAGTAAAAGTCTTACTCTCTAAATGGCATCAGGGCCTTTTCTCTTGGTTCGGTAGATGTAACATAATAAAAATGTCAGTACTGCCTAAATTTTCCTATCTTTTTCAAACTCTACCCATTCATATACCCCCAGAATTCTTTAAACAGACTAATAAGATGATAACTGAATTCATTTGGGCCCATAAAAGGCCCAGAATTCAACGCCGTTTAATGACAATGCCTAAACAATGTGGGGGGGGGGGGTAGCGGTACCCGATATGCAGAAATATTATCAGGCGGCTCATATGGTGTGACTAGTAAACTGGTGTAGGCATGCAAGCTTTAAAATATGGCTAAAAATCGAGCAATCACAGTGTGAGGTCCCATTGCGTCGTGCGGTTTGGTGCTTTGGAGACCTGAGTTCAGCTCTCAAAAAGCACCCAACCTTAGGCCCTACCCTGCGTATTTGCTCCCGAATATGTTCCACCACTTTATTATCACCTATCAACTCCCCCCTATACCTTATTGTAGGGAATTCTCGTTTCCCTCCGGGACTACAGGAGGGACCCTTCAGGAAACTTTCAGACTCACAGTGTTTTCAGGCCTCGCATTTTATACAAATAGTGACCAGGACATGGCCCTTATTACCTGAACTAACCTCATCCAACGACCGTTTCTGTCTTGATTTCTGGAGTGGAGCCCAGTTGTGACATTTCCTTAACACTCTCCCACCTCCAGACAGATTTCAACGAACATTGACACCCTTAGAACAACTGTGTGAGGGACAGGGCCTTGCTCTCACTTAATCTGGCAAATGTATGCACTACTGGTTGCCCCCAAGAGGATTATGTCCCTCCATATATAAGGAAGTGGGAAATTACATTAGATAGGACATTCACCCAGGCACAACAGAGGCAGATAGTAAATCTAGCGTTTAAATCTTCAATATCCACAAGAATCCAAGAAACTAATTTTAAAATAATGACAAGATGGTACCGTACACCCTCATTACTTAATAAATTCAAGATCCCAGACAAATGTTGGAGGTGTCAGGAGGAAAGAGGGACTCTACTCCACGTTCTTTGGTCCTGCCCAAAACTGGAGTACTTCTGGAGGGAGATACGGCAGATAGCACAGAAATGTACTGAGTATAACCTCCCAGAAGATCCAGCCCTATTTTTGTTACATGTTTTAAACATCTATCAGTGTTTTGTTTTTGTTTTTTTCTTCTTCTTTCTTTCTATCTTTTTTCTCCCAGTGACCAGTATGAGAGAGTGAGAGTGATAACACCAAATTTAACACACCTGCTCCCCATTCACACCTGAGACCTTGTAACACTAATGAGTCACATGACACCGGGAAGGGAAAATGTCTAATTGGGCCCAATTTGGACATTTTCACTTACTTTTGAACTCACTTTTGTTGCCAGCGGTTTAGACATTAATGGCTGTGTGTTGAGTTATTTTGAGGGGACAGCAAATTGACACTGTTATACAAGCTGTACACTCACTACTTAACATTGTAGCAAAGTATCATTTCTTTAGTGTTGTCACATGAAAAGATATAATAAAATATTTACAAAAATGTGAGGGGCGTGCTCACTTTTGTGAGATACTGTAACTGTCTACATTGACAATGCTTATTTTCATATTATTTTCATATTTTTATTTGGGGGAGAAGCTCTAAGAAGGCCAAAAAAACGATTTGATGCATAGACCTCAAGTTGTTTCAGGCTAATATAAATTTATTTCTTTTGAGCAGTGTTTTTCAATGAGCTCTCACATTGATATATAATATTTTTTATTCATAGGAGCAATTTTTTCACATGCGTGCAATTATTTAGCATTTTGCTTTTCATCAGAACTACTAAAATTGCCTGTGTTTACCCCCTGCCCTCAATCTGAATCATACAACAGAAAGTAACGTACTCTGTTGAAGGAAATTTAGGGACTGGTTGTGAAATGAGCAACAAAAAAAATAAATTGTGTTTGATGACAAATAGAAGGAAAAATGGCAGGCAATTGCTATATACTGAGTAATTATTTTGGTCTTAAAACTATTGCTGCTGTACAAAAATAGAAGTCTATTTAATTTTGAGCTCTCAAGCATATCCATTAAAAAAAATTACCTTGTTTACTGGTCCCAGGTAGAGAACTGAATCTACACATATCTACAGAAAGAACAAATCAAGTCGATCTCATTAAATAATGTCAACTAAAAGAACATTTCCATTCCATCATTGTCAATGTCTATGATTTTGCTATAAAAAACTAAGGAAAACTTTATGGGTACAAACTTAGATATCCAGGATGATAAAAGAAGAGAATGGGGCCACCAGATCAGTAGGAGGATGTGAGGAGAAGGAGAAAGTGGTTCAAGGCAAAGACAGTGAGCGCCCTTGAACCTCTTTCCCCTTTATGCTGGAAGGATAAGTGCTGTCAAACTATGAAAGAGTGAGGAGCATCAGCTGGCTAACACAGGTCAGCTAAAGTGTACCAGGCAGGCCTGTGCACAGGAGGTACTTCTAGCAGAGGCAGGGCAGAAACATGTGGTTACAGTGGCGAGGCGCTATTAATATCTACAGGGAAATTGCCAGTAATGCAGTGCCATTGCTTTGTTGTCAATGTTTTTAGTGATATTACCCCTTTTTTGCTACTAATGTTTCTATTGATCTGCCACTGATTTTGTTGTGTTGCTTTAAAGTGGTTCTAAAGCCTTGTTGTTTTTTCTTTAAAATATAAAAAACACATCATACTTAGCTGCTCTGTGTAAAAGGTTTTGCACAGAGCAGCCCTGATCCTCCTCTTCTCAGGTCCCCCTGCCGCCACTTCTGTCCCCTTTTCCCCTTGCCGAGTGCCCCAACAGCAAGACGCTTGCTCGATCCTGAGCTTCCTCTGTGTGTCTATGGGACAGTCCTGCCCCCACTCCCTCCTCACTGGCTGTGATTGACAGCAGCCAATGGCAATCAGGAGAGTTTTATACCTCCATGCATAGCATGAAGGTAAATATGCATGAGAGTGACAAACTTTAGCCTTTAGAACCACTTTAATATTATGCTACTAATGTTTCTATCGACTGTTTATTGCCTAGCTAATATTTCCTAGGACATTACTCTACAATTCAGGTGCTAAAATATTTCAGTAACACGGTTTAACTGCTCAACTGCTAAAATTCTCAGGGCCATTTTTTCAATGCTTCGTGGCCAGTATTTCCAGGTACACTGTTCTATTGCTCTGCTGTTATATTCCCAGGGTCACTGTTTTATCTCTCACCTGCTAATATATCCAGGGACATTTGTTTTTTTTTTTTTCTCAGTTGCTAATACTTCCACGGGCATGGTTTACTGCTCAGCTACAAAATTTTCCAATGACGTTGCTCTACTGCAGAGCTGCTAGTATTTCCAGGGACATTGTTCTACTGCTCAGCTGCCAATATTTTCAGTGACTTTGTTCTACCACTCGGCTGTTGCTAATATCTCTCAGACATTTTGTTGTACTGCTCAGCTGTTAATTTCTCCAGAGTTACTTTTTATTGCTCAGCTGCTAATACAGTATTTCAAGGTAAGTTGTTCAGCTGTTTAGCTGCTACTATTCCCCGTGATATTGCTTAATGCTCCACTGCTACTTCTCCCTGTGACATTGCTTTATTGTTCTGCTGCTAAGATTTTTAGGGACATGGCTTCCCAGTGACACTGCACTATGGCTCAGTGATAAAAATGTTTGTTAACCCCCCCCAAAAAATGTAGATTCTGGTCCCTTAAAGCAGATAAAGTGTAAAAAAACCCTAAACCTACTACTTCCTGTATGCCCTCTCTAAATGGATCACGATAACCAGGGTTGCTCCAACCTGATCACCATGGTCAAAGTGTCTCCCTCGATGATAGGCTGCATGCTGCTCTGCTCTCCTTCGTCCACCCTCCTTCATGCCTGCCATCCACCCTCTGTGTCTGTTTCCAGCCCGGCCCCCCCCCCCCCGCCGCTTTCTGTAAATGAAATTTCCAAAATTTTCACTGCCAGCCTCTCTTTTAGAAGCTGGCATAGCACACTATGTAATTTGTTTTCAAAAACGAGGGCTGTAAATACCTAATTTGAGCTGTCTTAAGGCCGGTCATGTGACTCGCGGCCACTTTACAGCTAAGATACACGGCTTCTGCGGAGGAGACGAGCGGCCACGTAATCTGACCGGCTGACGTCAGAGGGAGATCATGGCCCCTCCCTCAGAAGTTATGTATCTGAGCTGTAAAGCGAGTGATGTGACCGGCCTGAAGACAGCTCAAATTAGGTATTTACAGCCCTCGTTTTTGAAAATGAATGACATAGTGTGTTTTGCCAGCATTAAGCACTAGGCATCCACGCTATAGCCTAAAGACAGCTACAGCTCAGACGCCAATTGCCGGGAGGGCATCCCTGGACGTCCTCCTGTTTACTTCCACGATGCACATGCCCGTGGGCTCGCATCAGGGAAATTCTGTGCTAGCTGTGTCCCTTGGTCCCTTGGACACAGCCAGTCACAGATTGCTGTAAATGGCCAATCACAGCGGTCGTTTACAGCATGATTGGAGCTTCCAATGAGAGATGATCTCATATGTAAACATATGAGATCATCTCTCATTACCGGCTCTCTCTCCTCACACAGAGACAGTGTGTGAGGAGGGAGAACTAACGGCGGCAGCGGTGAGTGTCAGAAAAAAAAGGAAAAAAAAGTGACCACAGTACCTGTCAGTGTCATCTGTCCCCATTGCCATCTGTCCCCACTGCCATCTGTCAGTGCCATCTGTCTACAGTGCCACCTGTCAGTGCCATCTGTCCCCAGTTCCATGTATAAGTGCCATCAGTCATCAGTGCCGCATCAGTGTCACGTGTTATCAGTGCCACATATTAGTGCCATCTGTCATTAGTGTCATGTGTCATTAGTGCCATCTGTCATCAGTGCCACATATCAGTGCCATCTGTCGTCAGTGCCATCTGTCAGTGTCATGTGCCATCTGTTATCAGTGTCACGTGTCATCAGTGCCATGTATCAGTGCCATCTGTCATCAGTGTCACGTGTTATCAGTGCCACATATTAGTGCCATCTGTCACCAGTGCCACATATTAGTGACATCTGTCATCAGTGTCACATGTCATTAGTGCCATCTGTTATCAGTGCCACGTATCAGTGCCATCTGTCATCATTACCTTCTGTCAGTGTCACGTGCCATCTGTTATCAGTGTCACGTGTCATCAGTGCCACGTATCAGTGCCATCTGTCATCAGTGTCACGTGTCATCAGTGCCACGTATTAGTGCCATCTGTCATCAGTGCTACGTGTCATCAGTGACACATATTAGTGCCATCTGTCATCAGTGTCCCGTGTCATCAGTGCCACGTATTAGTGCCATCTGTCATCAGTGCCACATATCAGTGCCATCTGTCATCAGTGCCACATCAGTGTCACGTGTCATTGTCCTGGTGCTCCAGGGCCTTTAAAAGTGTAATAGGTAGTCAACAAGTTAGATATGTAATTTATGCTCCTAGAACATCTGATGGCGCTACCTGCATGTTGGGCCTCTCTATGTGGCCACGCTGTGAAAAAGTCCCACACATGTGGTATCATAATACTCAGGAGGAGTAGCAGAATGTATTTTGGGATGTAATTTTTGGTATACACATGCCATGTGAGAGAAATAACCTATTACATTGACAATTTTGTGGGGAAAAAAATAAATAAAAAATCTTCATTTTGCAAAGAATTGTGGGAAAAAATGACAACATCAAAAAGCTCACCATGCATCTTACTAAATACCTTGGAATGTCTACTTTCAAAAAAGGGGTCATTTGGGGGGTATTTGTACTTTCCTGACTTGTTAGGGTCGCAAGAAATGAGATAGGCCACCAGTACATCAAGTGTGATCAATTTTTTATGATTTGCACCACAGCTTGTAGACTTTCTAACTTTCACAAAGATTAAATAATATCCACTAATTTGGGATATTTTTACCAAAGATATGTAGCAGTATACATTGTGCCCAAAATTTATGATGAAAAATTAATAATTTGCAAAGTTTTATCACAGAAACTAAGAAAATGCCTTTTTTTTTTCAAAATTTTCGGTCTTTTTTAATTTATAGCGCAAAAAATAAAAAACCCAGAGGTGCTAAAATACCACCAGAAGAAAGCTCTATTTGTATGAAAAAAAGGACAAAAAATTCCTTTGGGTACAGTATTACATGACTGAGTCATTGTCATTCAAAGTGTGAGAGCACCGAAAACGCTGAATCTTGGTCTGGTCATGAAGGGGGGTTTAAGTGCCCAGTTTTCAAGTGGTTAATAGAGGGGCTAGCATGGACTTGTATAGATGGGTTAACAACCACTTCCAGTGATGCTGTTCCACTGCTAATACTCCCTGGGACATTATTTTTTGCTCAGCTGTTAATATTTCCTGGGACATTGTTCTACTTCTCAGCTGTTGATATCTTCCACTGATATTTCTTTATTGCTTAGGTGCTAGTATCTCCAAGTGACATTGTTCTACTGTTCAGCTGCTAATGTCCCCAGGGATATTGCTGTATCACTAATGTTTTTGGAGACATTGCTCTGTTTCTCAGCTGCTAATATTCCTTTTCACATTGCTCTGCTAATCAACTGTTAAGATTTCCAATGATATGGCTCCACTGCCCAGCTGCTAGAATTTCCAGTGACACCGTTATACTGCTCAGTTGCTATACTTCCAGGAATATAATTTTTCAGCCCAGCTGAAAAGTTTCCAATTTGCTACTAAAACCTTGAAGTGAAGGAAGTATGTGTTCGATTTGGCCAGAAAACTAGTGGCTGCATTGGCTCCAGTGTTGGACACATTGCTTACCTAGTGTTTTTTTTTGGCATCTGTATCACTGGATAATGTAATTGAAGGTGGATTTACATCATGGGACATTTTTTTTCAATTAAAGGACTAGTCAAAAAGTGTGTGTGTTTATATACCATTGACTTTTTTGTGAATGAGTATGAGTATAATGTATCCCTTACTTATTCACATGGGGGGCAGTATCGGGGGCCCTTTATTATAAAAGCCCCCACCAACATACCCCCCACAATTACGGAGCCAGGATTGTGTGAAAGAGCTCCTTGTCCTCGTCAACATGGGGACAAGATGATTAGCCAGGGCCCCCCTGGCAAGGTACTCCCATGTTGAGGGCATGTGGCATAGTATGTTTCAGGGAGGGGGGGGGCGCATGCTAATTCCCTACCTTCCCCGACCACCCAGGCTGCATGCTCGGATAAGAATCTGGGTAGATTTTTAGGGGGTGATCCCAAGCTTTTTAAAAAAATTTTCTGCATGAGTTTCCCCCTTGAAATCCATAGCAGACTTGAAGGGTCTGGTATGGAATTTGGGGGATCCTATGTCTTTTTTTTTTTTTTTTTACATTATTTCTGCTGTTTGTTTATTTCACCTGTCAGTTGGGAATCTGGGGATGGGGATGAGTCACTGGTTGTTAGGACACTGGCAAGTGCCAGCTCCTTAACAACCCGGAGGAAGATGTCACATTTAGCAGTGGTAATAATACCATTGCTAAATGTTTCACAACTGAAGGTTTGTTTGGCTGAACATCTACTTGTTTGGCTATTTGCATACGATTCTCGATTGGCAGAACAAAGTGCAAAACTCTCCCTCATTATTCCCCCTGCTTGTTGAATGTTTTAGGCTTTAGTGTATTTTCTCTGTTGGTGAATGTTAAATAATGACATCTTATATTCTTGATATGTCCCTGTTGTATCATGTACTTGTGTTAAACAGCATCCTGTTCTCTGTATTGCTTCTTCCTGCTTTCCTATTTCAAAATGATCACACTAGGCATGAGAGTACATCCATTCTAGCGTGATTTAGTTTTACAAGGTATTTGTTTACATATTCTTTGACTCTCATGTTGAATGTTCTTATAAGTAGTTTTTTATTAGGATGTTAGGGAATGTTGCATTGGCCTGACATAGGGCAACAAAGAAACTATTACACACAAATGGCAAACAAACATTACAATTATTATTTGTTACGCTTGGTGAGACCTTCGCAAAAGGAATTCCTTATAGACACCCAAGAAGGTGTTTACTTCTTATTCTTGGGGTGTGGTAATGTTATTCAGAAAAGATTTACCTGTGGAGATTATAGAAACTACAATAAATAGAGAGGAGAGGTTCACTATAGTTTCCTTTAACCACTTAAAGTGATTGTAAGGGTAATTTTTTTTTTTTTTAAATAACAAACATATCATACTTACCTCCATTGTGCATCTCGTTTTGCCCTGAACCTGTTCTTCTGGGGTCCCCCGGCAGCTCTTACGGCTCCTCTCCACATCTAATAACCCCCTCAGAGAAGCGCTTCCCTGAGGGGGTTACCTTTCGGGCGCTCTCCCGAGTCCAGCTTTTGCGTCTATAGACACAGAATGCTGGACTCGACCCTGCCCCCCGGTGCCCGCATCATTGGATTTGATTGACAGCAGTGGGAGTCAATGGCTGCGCTGCTATCAATCTATCCAATCAGGAGCTGGGAGCCCGTGGAGAAGGAGCCAGCGCATCACCACCGACTGAATGAAGGGGTTCAGGTAAGTAAAACGGGGGGGGGGGGGTCCAGGGGGCTGGTGACTGCCAGTTGTTTTTTCACCTTAATGCATAGGATGCATTAAGGTGAAAAAACACGTACCTTTACAACCCCTTTAAGGACTGAGCCCCTTTCTGAGATTTGTTGTTTACAAGTTAAAAACAATTTTTTTTGCTAGAAAATTACTTAGAACCCCCAAACATTATACCTAATTTTTTTTCTAACACCCTAGAAAATAAAATGGTGGTTGTTGCAATACTTTCTGTCACACCGTATTTGCGCAGCGGTCTTACAAGCGCACTTTTTTTAACAGTAAAGTTAGCCCAATTTGTTTTTATATTGTGAAAGATAATGTTACGCCAAGTAAATTGATACCCAACATGTCATGCTTCAAAATTGCACCCGCTCGTGGAATGGCGACAAACTTTTACCCCTAAAAATCTCGTAAACACTCAAATTAGAGTGTGAAACGCGTCAGCTGTGTCTGTATTATCTGCCTGATTGTCCTGTATTTTTGATGATCCAAGTTTTACAATAAAGAAGATTTTTTAGCTTTATCCGGTGTGCGGCATCCAGATTTTCCTGTTCTAAACCCCGCACTAAAAATCTCGATAGGCGATGTTTCAAAAATTCTGCAGGTTGCATGTTTTGAGTAACAGAGGAGGTCTAGGGCTAGAATTATTGCTCTCGCTCTACCGATCATGGTGATATCTCACATGTGTGGTTTGAACACCTTTTTCATATGCGGGCGCTACACACATATGTATTCGCTTCTGCACGCGAGCTCAGCGGGACAGAACGCGTTTACATTTTTTTTTAATTTTTACTTTTAATTTTTATTTTTACACTGTTCTTTTAAAAAAAATTGTGTCACTTTTATTCCTATTACAAAGAATGTAAACATTACAGGAAGCATGATAGGACAGGACCTCTTAACCGCTTGCCGACCGGCTCATGCCAATATACGTTGGCAGAATGGCACATACAGGCAGAATAATGTACCTGTACGTTGCCCCTTAAGAAGCGGTTTGCGGGCGCGCTGGCCGCAAGCTCCGTGAGTGTGATTGCGGGTCCCGCGGACTCGAGTCTGCGGGGATACCCGCGATCGCCTCACGGACAGGAAGAACGTAAACAAGCATTTCCCCGTTCTGTCTAGTGACACTGACACTGATCACCGCTCCGTGTAATCGGGAGCAGTGATCAGTGTCATGTCACACATAGCCCAGCCCCACCACAGTTAAAATCACTCCCTAGGACACACTGACCCCCACAGCGCACCCACCTAGTTAACCCCTTCACTGCCAGTCACATTTACACAGTAATCAATGCATTTTTAATCGCACTGATCGCTATATAAATGTGAATGGTCCCAAAATAGCACCAAAAGTGTCCGATCTGTCCGTCATAATGTCGCAGTCACGATAAAAATCGCTGATCGCCGCCATTACTAGTAAAAAAAAAATTATTAATAAAAATGCCATAAAACTATCCCCTGTTTTGTAGACGCTATAACTTTTGCACAAACCAGTCAATAAACGCTTATTGCGATTTTTTTTTTACCAAAAATATGCAGAAGAATACGTATCGGGCTAAATTGAGGGAAAAAAAATATTTTTTTATATATTTTTTGGGGATATTTATTATAGCAAAAAGTAAAAAATAATGCGTTTTTTTTCAAAATTGTCGCAATTTTTTTGTTTATAGCGCAAAAAATAAAAACCGCAGAGGTGATCAAATACCACCAAAAGAAAGCTCTATTTGTGGGGAAAAAAGGACGTCAACTGCGCAATTGTCAGTTAAAGCGACGCAGTACCGAAACGCAAAAAGTGCTCTGGTCTTTGCTTTGTGGTTATTGGTTATTTTCACCCCCTTCCTGCCCAGTCCAATTTTCAGCTTTCAGCACTATCACAATTGCGCAGTCATGTAACACTGTACCCAAATAACTTTTTTTTTTTTTTTTTTTTTACACTAATAGAGCTTTCTTTTGGTGATATTAAATTACCACTGGGTTTTTTATTTTTTGCTAAATAAACAAAAAAAAAAACAAACGAAAACAAAAAAACCCACATTTTTCTTCTGTTATAAAATTTTGCAAATAAATAATCTTTCTTCATAAATGTAGGTCAAACTGTATTCTGCTACATTTCTTTAGTGAAAGTAACCCAAATCAGTGTTTATTATTTAGTCTGTAGGAATGTTATAGAGTCCAAAAATTATGGTATATACAGTATACAGTAAATCTGAAAAGCTTTTAATCCTGATGTACTGACTCATTTATTGAGGCCCAAAAACACCAGGACAGTACAAATATCCCACAAATTACCCCTTTTTTATATAGTAGACACTCCAAGGTATTTGGTAAGAGGCATGGCAAGTTTTTTGAAGTTGTAATATTTTGTCAAGTTTTTTTGACATTTGTTTTCACAATTTCACAAGGACACTGACTGGTGACAGTATATAAAAATGTCACTGTTATAAGCACCATTTTTGCTGAATGAAATGGATTCATTCAGTGTTTACTATTATGGTACTCTTGGTACAGATGAGCAGTGATTGGCCTTGTCTGTACCATGTGATCACTGTGATCAATCACAGAGATCAATACAATAGTACACAATGAATGGCACGAATGAACATTATTCATTGTGTACAATTGTCATGTGATCTGCTGTGATTGGTCACAGCGATCATATGGTACTGGCAGCAGCCGGTACACTAATCAGTAATCTGCTGTGTCCACTGGACACTGCGGGTGACAGACCACGCCTCGCACTTGCTCCATCATATGACACCCACCTGGAACAGTGAATATCATTTGACTATAGGCTGGACAGGAACTCGTTAATATTGACCAAAAGAAGATGTTTTTTGTATCATTTACTTATCTAGTTATCAAAAACTCAATTTTTTAGGCCTCTCATGAAAAAATTGAGGGAGAATGAAGAGTTAGTTATTGTAGTTTATTTTAAAATAACACAGATTACAGAGAAGGGATATGGATATCCACTCAGCGGGAAGGGGTTGTAACATGATGGTACAGTGTCTTATAGAAGCATAAAGCAGTGCTCGGGAGCCAGCATGCACCAGTGCTCCCATAGCAAGCGGCTTGCTATTGGGGGCATTGGTCAAGAAAGAGGAGCCAGGAGGACCAGTGGGGGACCTGTGAAGAGGAGGATTAAGGCTGCTCTGCAAAACCACTGAACAGAGCAGGTAAGTAGAACATGTTTGTTATTATTTTTTTTAAAGCAGAACCTTTAATACCACTTTAAGGATAAACATAATAGGTTAGTAAATCATAAGACCGAGGGAGACTTTTTTTTTTTTAAATTGTATTTTTATTGAAGTATCAAAGAATAGGTACAAAATTGTATCAAGGTGTACATTGCACTATCAACAAAAGTGCATTATAAACAAACATAATGAAAACAAAAACAAAAAACAAACAAGTATAAGTGATAAAAGAGTGTTCACATAAGTAAGGCATATATATGTATTAAATTAAATCTTTATGATGGATGCGATAAACATACTGTGGGAGAGTACCCAAAATCTCGTGAGTAGTTCAGAGTACACACACAGGAAACATAGAATTAAATTATGTTAGGAATAGGGCATATTTGGTAGTATGGGGGTCCCGAATTCCGAAAGATCCCATGGTTCCCATATTTTATTGAATTGGGGGGTGCAGTCATGTACCGAAGCCGTCAAGAACTCCATTGTCCGAATCTCAGCCACTAAATGTAGAAACCCGGACCATGGGGGAGGTGTATTGGATAACCAGAACAATGGGATAATCCTCCTGGTGGCTAGCATTATATAGGATATCAGTTTCTTTGTCTTTTTTGCTACCCCCGAGGGGGGAAGACCCAAAAGGTAATTCAAAGGATCCAACGGAAGAGACACCCCAGTTACCTTAAGTATAAGCAAATGAACATCATTCCAAAAAGGTTGTATCAAGGAACATTGCCAGAAGATATAGAATAGTGAGCCTATATCAGATCCACACCGCCAACAGAGCTGTGAAACTGAAGGATCATACTTATGGATTACATCGGGAGTTCTGTACCAAAACATGAGAATCTTGATGGTTGTCTCCCTCTGAGTGACACATTTAGAAGATTTAAAGGTAGAGGACCAGATCCTATCCCACATTTGTATTGTGACAGGACGGCCCACCAACTGAGACCACTTGTGCATGTAATGATGTAATGTTTCCGAAATTGGGGTCGGCTCATGGAGGATACGATAGATATATGAAATTAGGTGCAATTGATTGGGGCCTTGAGCACACAAGTGCTCAAAGGTAGTTGGTTTATCCAGGGTCAGGGATGGCGATTTAGAATGAAAAAAATGTCTAACCTGTAAGTAGAAGTGGAAAGAATGTGATGGTACACCAAATTTCTCTCTTAAAACGTCAAAGGGATGTAGCTTCCTCGTTATGGGATGAACTAGGTTCCGCAGCTGGAAGACATGTACATTTATCCATGAAAAGATCCTGCCCAGGGACATACTATCTGGAATGAGGGGAATAAGTAGTACATTTACAAGAGGGGAGCAGGGGACATGAGAGGATAACGTTTGAGGCAATTGCGCCAAATGGTTAAAGTTAGTGCCATTGGGCCAGTACACTGACGTTTATAGATAGGGTCTAGAACAGGGGGAGCGCCCCAAACCAAGGAGCTCGTATGGACCGGATAAAGTACCCCCTTCTCAATGGTGGACCATTGGTTAGGTATATTTAAGGAAGTCCAAGAGGTGATGGCCCTTAAGTGTGTTGCATGATAATATTTAGTGATGTCCGGGGCTCCCAGACCTCCTCTGGACCTAATGGAGAACATCACGGAGCTTGCTATGCGGTGAGCACCGCCATTCCATATAAATTTTAAAAAGGATCTTTGAAGTGTTTTTAATTGTGAGGTGGGTACAGCTACTGGGAGAGTTTAGAAGTAAAAAAGTAGCTTGGGTAAAATAGACATTTTTAACACATTAATTCTGCCCAATAGAGACAAGGGATATTTGGTCCAGGACGACAGGGACTTATTTATATCCAATATAAGAGGAGGGAAGTTAGTGCTATAAAGGGAGGAGCAGTGAGGGGTGAGTAGAATACCCAAATATTTAAGAGAGGTACTACACCATTTATAAGGGTATGATTCTTTAAGTTGGGATAATAATAGCATTGGAATGTGTATAGAAAGGGCTTCAGTTTTAGAATTGTTGACTTTATACCCCGAAATAACACTAAAAGAAGTCAGTAATTTATGTAATGAGGGAAGGGATATCAGCAGGTTGGTGATAGTTACCAGAATGTCGTCCGCAAATAATGATAACTTATATTCCCCCTGTCTCATCACCACCCCACGGATATCTGGATTTACTCGGATAGACTCGGCTAGGGGTTCTAGGCACAGAATGAAAAGCAGCAGTGATAGGGGGCAACCCTGACAAGTTCCATTTGTCATGGGGAAACTAGGAGACAGGAAGGACGACATTTGCACCTGTGCTGACACATTTGAGTACAAGGCCTCCAAAGCTTTTAAAAAAGGACCCTTAAAGCCATATACTTTTAAGGTGGCAAACATGTAGGGCCAACTTAGCCTGTCAAAAGCTTTCTGCACATCTAGGCTCAAGATCAATGCCGAACGTGAGGTTATATCTAAAAGGTCTATTAGGTCTATTGTACGTCGGGTGTTATCTCCTGCGGGTCTACCAAGAACAAAACCCACTTGATTCCTGTGTATCAGTTTGGGAATAAATGCGGAGAGTCGGGTAACGAGTATTTTAGTAAATATCTTGTAATCCGAATTTAGGAGGGCTATGGGTCTATAGTTATCTGGGACAGAGGGATCCTTTCCAGGTTTAAGGATAACCGAAATGAACGAGTGGGAAAACTGAGAATGTGGGGGAGTTCCCTCAAGAAGGGAATCGTATAAGGCTAACATACGAGGAGATAGAATGTCAAAAAAAGATTTGTAGTAGGAGTAGGGCAATCCATCTGGGCCAGGGGATTTGTGTAATGGTAGTTTTTTAATAATAGCTAGTAGTTCTTCAGCTGACACTGTTGCATTTAAACTCTCCAGGTCCGTTTTAGATAATTTTGGTAATTTTATATTGGAAAAAAAAGACTTGAAATTTACCTGCGTAAAATCAAAATGGTTCTCCGGAGTCAGGCAATTATACAGTTTGTTATAGAAGTTACCAAAAATTTTGGACATCTCACGAGGGCAATGTGTTCTAGATCCGTCTGTCTGCAAAAGGGAATCAGGCAAGGAATTGAACGGACGAGGGCATAACTTATTGACTAACATCCTGTGGGGCTTATTTGAGAATTCGTAGAATTTCTGCTTCATCCACAGCATGGACCTAGCTGTTTTGTCAAGTTTTTTTGATTTAATTTGTTCTCTGAGGTGAATGACTTTACGTAATTTCTGCACCGTGGGACCACCCAAAAGCCTCCATTCAGCAGTTACTAGAGCGGACATTAAGGACTGCAATAAGCTGTTTCTATCTCTCTTCAGTCGAGAGCCCTCAGCTATACACGCACCTCGGAAAACAGCCTTATGTGCCTCCCACAGCGTAGAAACCTGAGATACCGATCCAGAGTTGAGTATAAAATAATCTTTCAAGCTATTTGCTAGGATAGATCGGGATACTTCAGACTGCAAAAGGTGGTCATTAAAACGCCAGTGACAGGATTTAGTATAAGTCTGGGATAACATGAGTTCTAGTGTAATGGGTGCGTGATCCGACCATGTAATAGGGGAGATGTCTGATTCAACTACATAGGGAATAAGTGGAGCCGAGATAAAAAAATGATCAAGACGGGAGTACATTTTATGAGCTGGTGAGTAAAACGTAAATTGCTTGACAGAGGGATGTTTTATCCTCCATGAGTCGAATAATCTGTATGATCTAATACATTTACAGAATGCATTGGCTTGAGACAATATTCTTTTAGGTGGGGTAGTACTAAAAAGCGTTTGTCTGTCACTATTGGGAGACATGACCAGATTGAAGTCCCCACCAACCACCATAAATGGTTGTGAGCGATATTGGGGAGTATCAAAGAGTTTTTTGAGGAACTCAATCTGGCCCGTGTTGGGGCGTATAAATTAACCAGTGTAAAAGAGGTAGACATGTATTCACATTCTAGAATAAGAAATCTCCCATGAGGATCTACATGTGACCTCCGAACCTTGACAGGACATGCTTTCCTGATCAAGATTGCCACTCCTGCCTTGCCCATAGAATCAGAGGCGAGATTGGAGATGGGAAAAAACCTGGAGGCAAATTTTAATGATCCTCCTGCCCGAAAATGGGTCTCCTGGATCATCACTACGTCTGCGCCCGAGGCCCTGAAATCTTTCAGGGCCATCCAGCGTTTACCAATGGAGCCCAGGCCTTTTACATTATAGGACATAATTTTTAGAGCCATGACTGTGATCTATCTAGGAAGGCTAGTGTAAAGACATCTAGTACTATAAACCTGGTAGTAACATGAAAATAGGAGTATACACATTGCAGTTTACAGTTAATTATAATAATAAACGTTTTCCCATCTCTAATTATTGAAGTTCTTTTTCCTTTGGAGTAAAATGATAATGATCGTGGGATCTCAAACTATGGAACACATCATTAGATATGCACAGGAACTGTAAAAAAAAAGAAAAACAAAAAAGAAAAATCAAAAGAAAAAATGGAAAAAATAGTTAAAAATTCTGTAGACCTGAGAAAAAACAGTTTCAGGGGACCGGGGACAGGGCATAGACCAGGGCCTGGTGGGGACGTGAGCGGACCTCCATCTGGCAATTCTGCTTGAGGAGATGAGAGAGGGACCGCCGTTCACCCTATGCATTTGGTAGCGGAAAAGACAAAAATAGGACAAAAAGATTTTGAAAAAAAACCTGTAAGTCCTTAGGAAAAAGCAAGGTTAACAAATATAACAGGTATGTTTGACACTTAAAATTTCCAAAAACCTTTAGTAAATGTATCTCAAGGGATGAGAAATATTCTACCCCGAAAAAAGGAGCGAGGCAGATACAAAAACTGAAAGAACCAAGACAGCAACATTGTTACGTCTAGAAAAAAAAAAAGAAAAATTTGTCCGAAACTCTGAGAAGAAACGGAAATGCTACAGGCAGGGAAAAATAGAACCAAAAATAAGAGCGTTCAGGAGGGTACTCAAGGGGGTTGCTTAGAAGATCTCAGGTGTTGAGAAGTAGAAAGGTGCTTCTTTGATTTGCCCCGAACAGGAGTCCAGATGCGTGTAGGTGTAGTTGGAGGCAATTGGGCCTGTGTGTTAGGAGGGATATTATCTTCTTCCGGTAAAGGGGGGAGACCCAGACTTTTCAGGAAGGCCTCAGCTTCTTGCAAATCATGCAAAGAATATTGGGCTCCATCTTTGGATACAGCTAGACGGAAAGGGAATCCCCAGTAATATGGTATCTTGTGTTGTTGTAAGTGTGAGGTGAGGGGGCGCAAATTCCTCCGTTTAGCGAGAGTGATGGGAGAAAGGTCGCTAAAGATCTGCAGCTTGGCGCCTTTGTACGTAATTTGGGATTTATTGCGGGTTGCCAGGGTTAGTGCCTCTTTACTTTCGAAGTAGTGAAACCGTACCACAACATCCCTGGGTCTGGCTCCAGCCGGTGGTTTTGGTCCCAGGGACCTATGAGCCCTGTCCAATCGCCAATCTATGTCCACAACTGAGGGAGCCAAGTTATTAAAGAGGCTCAAAAGGTAAGGTCGGAGTTCAGAGTCGCACACTGTTTCCGGAATCCCTCTGAATCGTAGGTTTTGTCTTCTTTCTCTGTTCTCCAAGTCTTCTTGCTGTAATTGGAGTTGAGATACGGAAAGGCGTAAGTTATGATTTTCCTCCTCAATTGCTTGTACATAATTTACCATTTTGTCGAATTTATTCTCCAGAGTGTCTGTGCGATCTCCAATTTGGGTTATTTCCCCTCTCAATTCAGCAGCTAGCTTGCTCACCTCAGCCGAAACATTGGACGTAATCTGTTGAAGTAAAAGTTGCAGCTTGGAGTCCAGGATGTCAGGGGTGAGGGTCATATTCGAGGGTGGAAGAGTGGTTGCAGGGTTTTGCGAACTAGTCAGGGAGGAGTTTGCGGCATCTTCTGAATCCAGGGAGGGATCCAGTAAGGCGAAAGGATTCGCGGAGGAATTAGAGGAGGCTAGCTGTGGTCTGGTAACATAACGCTCCATTGTTGGTTCTTCTTGTGACACAATTAGTGGTTTGTAGTTTCGTTGCTGTTGGCCAATTTTGCCCATGAGGTACGCAGAGGTTTTAGTGATCAAACATGCAGGCTTACCTCCAGTGCTTTATATTGCTAATACTGCTGTATGAAGGTCTTGGTGAGCAGGCAGGAGTCCAGGGTTTATTTAGGCAGCATCTCTCTCAGGGTATTATTGTGCTCCATTTAGATCTTCAGATCCCCCTAATTACATCTCTACCTCCCCCCCTGACAGTCTGGGGTGAGAGAAGCAGTTCCTGCAGTGCCCAACCCCTAGCAAGTAACTCTGCAGCTGAGGGGACAGAGGGGATGGCTTCTGGGTGTATATGAGAGTCCCAAGATGGCCGCCGGGCTCCAGGAGTAGGCCGAAGCCTCGGTCTGTCCTAGTAGGAGGCCGCCGGATCAAGAAACAAGGCCGTTTGCAGTCACTGGGGCACCCACGGGGGTAGAGAAAGGGATGATCGGGTGGTCTGACTCCCCCCAGGGACCCGACAGCGGATGGTTTTACTCACTGTGACCCGACCGAGGGAGACTTTGATGAATATGTAAAGGTGATGGGCTGGAAGTATATTAATTTATTATTATGGACAAAGGAAGATAGATTTGGAGGCAAGCAGGATTTCTAAACTAACTGGTCAAAAAAAGAGCATGAAATTGGTAATTTTCGAGGATAAAAGAAAATGATAGTATGATTCATCTATCTCAGGAAAAGATAGCAGAAGTATTTGAGGAATATTTAAAAAATCTGTATAGATCTCTGGAGAATGACAACTACAATGGGTAGGTCTTTTGGTCACATTATGATTCATCCCAGTTTAACCCTAATCAAATTAAATTGCTGAATTTCCTAACAAAGAGGATAGGTTGAGGATACCATCACCCATACCTGTACAGGGCCTGAATGGGTATATGAATGAGTACTATTGTATCATGAAAATGAGCCTCACTATTGACCAACGTGTATGCTGCATAGTTTGGGGGAGGCCATCACAAGCACATTACCATGCCCGCTGGGTGGACAGCAGCCATTTTGGACACTGGAAGTTTGTCTGTTCATATCGCTGTTTGGTCATCCTGATTACACGTGAGTGTACTACAAAATTTTCTCTCTGTTTGATTATCTCGGGTTGATGGGAAACTCTGGGTTTAATCTACAAAGTATACCAAGATTGAAAGAATAAATGTTTCCCAAAGATTAAAACTTTTGTGATAAATAAAGGAGAGGTGATCTTCTTTAAAAAATTGATGAAGAAGTTTGGTCTGCCAGATCATTTAGATTTAGGAAAAAGAGGCAACTGGGAAATAAAACTCAGTTCGACACTGAGCGTTGTATGTCTAGGCGTCTATGAGGAGAATTCACGCCAACTGTTGGGCGGCTTGTTCTGCTCTGGTAGCTGGTCTTCTCCTCTGTTTAGCCTCCCACGTGACGTTGGCGGTTACCTATTGGCAGAAACTGAGTACTTATACTCCCCTTAGTTGGACATACACTCCCTGTTTAATTTTTTTAGCGGTGGCAATTAGGTGTCACTTGGTCTCTTGAAAATCACATGAGAATCACAGGTAATACTACGGCTACTTTCTGCCCTTGCTTTTGTTGTCACACTTCCCTTTTGGTTCAGGCATATACACTGGAGCCTTACTTTATTTCCACATTTCCCCGATTGGCCATTACGCTGCTACTCACCTTTGCAAATTTACTTCCCCTCTTCTTACTCCCAATTAAGTAATATCACTATTGCTATACCATTTGGTTCTACTTTGTTGGTATTAACACATCTTTATTCATAATGATAACTACTCTGCTATATTCACGTATTATTTCACAGTCACCTTTAGTATTCTTATTCTTACAGGTTATGTTATGTGGTTATGTCACGTTACAAGCTTCCCAGAGACACCTATTCCCCCTGGGGTTTCTACCAGCTGCCCTTTAGGGTACCGCCTCAGCTCCCGGGATTGACGATATACCCCTGGCAGGTTCTGACCCTTGGTGCCCCCCACCCATCTACACAGGTCCTTTGTAAGTAACTTACTATGGTCCAAGTTACCATCCTTATTCTAAGATTTAATTCTACTTTTCTTGCCTGCCCTCTGGTTAGCCCCTAAAATTCTCCTATACATTCTTTATACATAGCTACACGGCATCTGCTCTTGAAGATTGGAAATATCCATAAAATGCGTCTAGCTATTAGATGCCGTTCATACTAACCTTTTCATATGTCTATTATAACATGCCATTTGGACCCCACCAACTGTTACTATGCTTTTGTGAATACACGCAACAATGAGTCTGAGTCTGTTATTTATTCACCACTGCGATTACATTATGTTGCTACGTTGCTATGCTACATTGCTACCGTGTATTATTTTGTGGAATGTGAGTTTATATGTCTTATTATATCATTCTGTATGCATTTTGGTAGTATGCAGGCTATTTGGTCACCAGTATGGGCTATTCACCAGACATTATTATTATTATTATTATTATGTTGCAGTCACATGCAACAAACAGTCCGATGTTTTTTTTTATTATGGTACCATTATGACTACATTATACTGCTATGCCACCATGCTGCTTTATTAATATGTATTTTATTATGAAATAAAGTTTCCCTGATTTACTATATTCTACCGTATACAATTTGTTACCATGCAAATGATGTGGTCGCAGATATGGTGTATCCATCAGATATTCTCATTAGTACTATGTTGTGTTACCTTCCCAGCTGCATGCCTCATATAACGTCCCAAACCCTTTTTCCTTTTTATATCCACATATTGGGGATGGAGGTACATTCCTAATTTAATGTCCTCATAAAAAGTCTCACCTAGGTAGTTTTTTTTTTCAGTTCATTATTAATTTAATCTTGTAAAAAAATTCCCTAAAAATTACAGGATAATCAGTATATTCCCACTATTCGGTTTTATGGATTTTTTTTCTTAAGTAAGATGTTAAAGAGGTTGATGATTGCTATGAAAGGAAATGAAGTAAGTTCCTCCTTCATATAAACTGAAAAAGTAAATAATTGCTCCCACTCCAGCATGTGTGGTGATATATAACATGTGTAGGGTAATCACCTTTTTCATACCTAGGTTCCCCAACACATGCATATCTAGCGCCACCCCCGAAGGAGCTGCTGGTTAAATTTTGGGTTCTCTGTTCTGCGCCTCGACTCCAAGAACAACCTCAGCCCCCCCGGTACACCTGGTTGAATAAAATTACTGCAAGCACAATTTACAACACAAGTGGCAAATACCTTTCACCTGGCTGTGGGATATGGCAATAAATACACACACACACACACACACACACACCTGTTTAGTGATAAATACGCTTAATCTATTTATTGACTATAATAGCGTAAGTAACAGTTAAACCATATTGAACACACTAAGCAGGCTGGTAAGCAATAAACAATGCATATAAACTTTAAATGCAACAAGGGTACATATAAATCCACACTAGGTTTTGGGGGGACTCAAATGACTGCACTCAAATGACTAGAAAGAGGTATACTACCCCTTTAAACTGGCCAGCAGATAGAGCTTCAAGGTAGTTACAACTAGGGGCAGTCCTTAGTCCTAAACTTTGTTGGAGCTCCTTGATGCCCGTTGTGGCCATCAGACAGTATTAGATACTGCTTGCAGGCAGTATTAGAGCTATGAGGTCACTGGTTAAGTAGCTCCTAGTGACTTTATTCCTTAGCAGTGGTAGCAAGTATTGGCCTCAAGGCCAGCTAACCAGTCCCAGTAACACTGATATAGTTGCCCCTCCGATCAGGCGTCAATTTGCTTAGGTTGCTTAGGGTGACTCTGGCAGGCAGCATGGCAAAGACAGCATCCCGGGAGTGGCTCCCTCTCTCCACGATACGGTCCCAGAACTGCTTCCCCACACTGTAGTAGCTTTCAATGGGGCCTCGTCCTCTCTCCACATTGGCCCCAATAACTTGCTGCAGACTTAAGAGATTCCCTAAATGGCTGTGGATTTCTGACAACTCATGGCTCTCTCTTTCTCTGGGTGACAACCTTGGGCACAGTTGTTTTCTCTTCACTGTCTCTGCACTGTCATGTCAGAGCCTTTTCTTTTCCTGGGCTCCTAGACTCTCTCTCTCTCTCTCTTCCTCTGAAATCACCTCAGCTTCACTCCTCTTCCTTAAACTCCCCCTTTTCCCAGTGTGTTCTGTGTCTCTTAGTTTTCTGGAAGGGCAAGTCAGCATCTCCCTGTCGCCATCTTGTGGCCAAAAGGAGAAATTGCATCACAATATGCCTGCTACATATATTTGTATCGGCTTTGATTAATCACAACAGAAGCAGCGTGTGCATGGCTGCTGTAGGTGGAAGTGCAGAATCATGTTTATATACGTGATCCTGTACAGAAGGGCCACACTGTAGCAGTAAATGTGCTTTAGGGCGGTCCGGAACTGGTTATGTTTGCACTCCAACCAAAAAATAACAAGATACAAAATTAATAGCCCTGTCACATATCTGGATAGGGAATCTGAGATTGCAAGGGAGGTCTCTCTTCAGTCCATATGATGAAAATGAGCCTCAATATTGACTGACGTGTATAATGCATAGTTTAAGGGAGGCCATCAATTCCTAAAGAAATTTTTTGCAACTAATTTTGTTTTGGTAGTAAATCCTGGGGAAACCCTGAGGAGGTGGCCTCCTACTATCATATCAAATTTCTGAAAATTTACCTGAAAATATCGACATGAATCATGGTAGGAAAATTGAAGTGAATGGTCAGAGATTTGGTCTTTATGATTGGCCAGTCAATATATAAGAACAAAGGACAGTTAATAGTGGTATTAATATATTTCTAAAATTCAGCTTAGGTCTTCACAGGCGATGCTAAGAAGGTTTTTGATAACGTTTACTGGGAAGATATTGATATCGATTCCTTGATAGGAAGTGTAAGGCAACAGCATTGCATGAGTGATGTTGGTGACAGAGGAACTTTGAGAGTGTAGTCATCAGATGATTTAAAGCGATGACCTGTAGTTTAGCAGTGAGACAAGGTTTAAGACGCAAGCTGAAGTCAGCAACAGATGGACAGTGCAGTGTCAAGTCAGCAGTCAGAGATGTTCCCCACAGTACTGTTTTCTGACATTAGATGTCATTACCAGGTAATCCTAGACCCTCCCTAGCCTGTGACTGGACAGTGAAAAGAGAAGCAGCACAGTGATAAGCCCATCCCTCTATAGTTAAATACAGGGCTTTTTTTCTCAGAGAATAGGTTCAGAAACCCCCCTTTTCAAGTCACTCCTTGTCGTCACACCCTATCCACCTCTGAGCACCATCCCTTGGTTCCATCCTCTACCCAACTTCCTGTACGGCCCTTTTTAAGGAATACAGAACCAAGTTTCATTTTGTGGTGCTAAGTGATTTGTATAGATTTTTTTAATAAGCATTAAGATATACACCTTCTTTCAACAATAGATCCTCCTTTTCAACAATAGACCCCCCGCAACAAAATGACCCTCCAGTAACAAAATATCCACCCTAGTAACAATAGATCCACGCCAGCAACAATAGACCCCTGTCAGCAACAACAGATCTCCCAGCAGCCAGCATCAATAGACCCTCCAGCAGCCAGCAACAATAAACTCCTCTATCATCAGTAGATCCCTCCCAGCAACAATTGGCCCCCAGCAAAGATAGACCCCCCAGCAGCCAGCATCAATAGACCCTTCAGCAGTCAACAACAACGGACCCTTCCCATCAACAATACATCTCCCAGCCACCCCCCAGCATCCTTTGCCATTACATACATTCAGTGCAGGAGGTGCCCATATCCCCATATATTGTTTTCACTAAGATGCACTTCCAAGAGTCTATCCATACTACCTGCCGACACCACCGATTGTGGAGAGTTCCACATCTATACCGCCCTGACAGTGAAAAACCACCTACACAGCTTAAGGTTAAACCGCTTCTCTTCCAGTCTCATCGTGTGGCCCTGTGTCCTCTTAGACTCCCTGGGACTGAAAAGTTTCATACTTACGCTGGGATCACCTTTGAGATATTTGTATATTGCTATCATATCTCCTCTCAAGCGCCTCTTCTCCAGGGAAAATTAATTTAGCACTTGTAGTCATTCCTCATAACTGAGGTCCTCCAGTCCCCATATTAATTTAGTTGCCATTCTCTGGAATCTCTCCAGCTCCAGCACATCCTTTCTGACGATTGGTGACCTGAACTGGACGGAATACTCCAGATGGGGCTAACCTAGAGTTTTATAAAGTGGCTGTCATGGTTATGCAATAGAGTTTGTCGATCAGCATACCTGTCTCCATGTGTTCATCTCTAGAGACCAGTTGACTCTCACCTGACTGCTTTTGTAACCTCTCCTCTAAGCATGATGCCACCCCAGGCCCTATCAGGGAACCCTATATTAACCTGTGCACTGCAAGCCAGCAGTGCTGATCAACCATTGTGTGTTAGCCTCTGTGTGTACTTGCTGTGTTTCCTACGTCTGATTCCTGTTACAAACTTTGGCCTGTTCTTAACTATTCCTGTCTGCTCATGACCCTGACCTTTGGCGTGTTCCCGACCATCCCTGTTTGCCTGTGACCCTGAACCTTGGTGTGTACTCTGTTGTCCTTGTCTGCTTGTGGCCCCGACCTTGGCTTGTCCCTTACTTTCCTTGTTGTTTCAGCCTGCTGCCTCCTTCCTCTTCTCCTGTAGTCTACCGTGAGCGTGAGCTGTGAGACCCTGGGGGCCGCGACCTGGAGCCAGACTGCAGCTCAGTCCATCCCTACCATTAAAGGCTCTGGTGAACACCTGCTGGCTCTTAGACTCCGCGCCCTGGGGAATCTATGCTCTAGCTCCCAGTGGGATCTGTGTCAGTGATCCAGTAGACCTGCTTCCTGAACCTCCCACGGTTCAATCCGCCGCAGTCGGCCGTAGGGTCCACTACCTTGCGGTGCACTCCTGATCCCAACCGGGTGCATCTGTCACCTGGATACAGGTGACCTGACAGTGGCAGGATTATCGTTTTGTCTCTGGAGTAAATTCCCTTTTTAATGTATGCTAATATTCTGCTGGCTTTGCTTGCTGCAGCTTGACACTGCATTCTATTGCTCAGTCTGTATTCTACTAGGACCCCTAGATCCTTCTCTATCCTGGAATCCCCTAAGGGTTCTCCCCCTAATGAATAACTTGCGTTTATATTTTTACTCCCCATTACCTTACATTTACCAATGTTAAACTTCATTTGCCAAATAGTAGCCCACTCTATTAATTTTATTCAGGTCGTCTTGTAAAGTTCTTATATTCTGCTGTGATGTTATTGCCCTACATATTTTTGTGTGGTCAGCAAACACTAACATCAAGCTATTTATCCCATCCTCTATATCATTTATAAATAAATTAAACAGAATTTAGTCCCAGGGCAGAGCCTTGGCGTACCCCACTAACCACTCTAGACCATTCTGAGTACACAGTATTTATCACTACCCTTTGGATTCACCCCCGCAGCCAGTTTTGTATCCAAGAACAAACCCTATGGTCTATACCCACCAACCTCAGTTTGTAGATTACGCGATTGTTGGGGACTGTATCAAATGTTTTTGCAAAATCCAGATACACCACATCCACCAGTCTACCCCTGTCCAGATGACAGCTCATTTCCTCGTAGAATGCTGATTACTGCTAATGATACTGTTTTCACCAGCAAATTCTTGGGTATGGTCCCTTATTATCCCCTCAAATAGTTTACATACTACTGATGTTAGACTGACAGGCCTGTAGTTTCCAGCAATATATCTCTGCCCTTTTTTGAATATTGGTACCACATGGGCTTTTTGCTAATCAGCTGGTACCAATCCTGTCAGTATGCTGTCCATAAAGATTAGGAATAGTGGTCTGGCTATAACCTGACTGAGTTCTTTAAGGAGTCCCGGGTGTAAGCCAATCTTGTCCTGGTGATTTATTTATGTTTAGCTTTTCTAATCTTTTCCGGACTCTGGCCTCTGTTAGCCACAAGGGTAGATCCCGTGAAATGTTATCAACAATACCGTTGTGGTTGTTATACCCCTCCTTTTTCTGTGTGAAGACTGAGGAGAAGAAAGCATTTAGTACAGCTGCCTTCTTCTTGTCATCTGTAACCATCTTCCGTTCCTTGTCCTTTATGGGGCCTATGTGTTCCGACCTTGCCTTTTTACTGTTAATATTTTTTAAACATTTCTTGGGATTTTTTTTTACTCTCCTCTGCTATGTGTCTCTCATAGTCATTTTTAGCTACCCTGATTGTGTTCTTACACTTCTTATTGCATTCCTTTTAGTGTAGGACATTTTACATTTTGGTTCAGGCACCCAGGTTTAACCTATTTATTCCCTCTTGGAATGCACTCGGTGATACTTTTATTTAATATGTTCCTAAAGCACTCCCATTTTTCCACTGTGTTCAATGTTTCAAGGGTTTGGTCCCACTTAATATCTTGTAGCATTGAGAGCAGTTTAGAAAAGTTGGCTCTTTTGAAATTTAGTGTTCTTGTACTACCCTCATGCTGTATGTAATAATCCTGTGGTCGCTAGTTCCCATATTTTCCCATATTTCCACATCTGAAATCAGATCTGTATCATTTGTAATTAATAGATCTAGCAATGCATCATTTCTAGTCGAGGAATCCACCATTTTGGAAATGAATTTGTCCTGTAAGACATTTAAGAAATGGCGAGCCTTTAACCACTTCAATACAGGGCACTTATACACCTTCCTGCCCAGACCAATTTTCAGCTTTCAGCGCAGTTTGAATGACAATTGCGCGGTCATCCAACACTGTACCCAAACTAAATTTTCATCATTTTGTTCCCACAAATAGAGCTTACTTTTGGTGGTATTTGATCACCTCTGCGGTTTTTATTCTTTGCTAAACAAATAAAAAAAGACCGAAAATTTGGAAAAAAATAAAAGTTTTGCTTTTGTTTCTGTTAAAAAAATTTGTAAATAAGTACGTTTTCTCTTTCACTGATGGGCACTGATAAGGCGGCACTGACAGGCACTGATAAGGCGGCACTGATGAGGTAGCACCAATAAGCGGGCACTGACGATGGGCACTGATATGCGACACTGATGGGCATTGGTAGGCGGCACTGATGGGTGGCACCGATATGCAGCACTGATGGGCATTGATAGGCGGCACTGATGGGCACTCATGGGTGGCACCGGGTGGCACTGGTGGGCACTGATGGGCACTGAAAGGCTGCAAAGATGGGCTCTTATGGGTGGCACTGCTGGGCACTGATAGGCAGCACTGCTGGGCACTGATGGGCACTGATAGGAGGCACTGCTGGGCACTGATGGGCACTGATACGTGGCACTGATGGGCACTCATACGCGGCACTGATAGGCATCCCTGGTGGCACTGGCAGTGGTAGGCATTGTGAGTGGTCACTGATTGGCAGCTGCCTGGGCATTGATTGGCAGCTGCCTGGGCACAGATTAGTATTTCCCTGGGGGTCTAGGGGGCATACCTGGTGGTCCAGTGTGGATGGCTTCCCTGGTGGTCCTGGGCAGCTTCCCTGGTGGTTCTGGGTGGTATCCAAGGGGGGGCTGTGCTGATAATCAATCAGCACAGACCCCCCTGTCAGGAGAACAGCGATCGGCTCTCCTCTACTCGTGTCTGTCAGACGCGAGTGAGGAAAAGCCGATCACGGGCTTTTCCTATTTACATCGTGATCAGCTGTGATTGAACACGGCTGATCACGTGGTAAAGAGTTTCCATCAGACACTCCTTACCTAGATCGGTGTTGCAGGGTGTCAGACTGACACCCCGCAACAATGATTGCCGTGATGCGCGCCCCCGGGGGTGCGCAGTGGCTCAATATCCTGCGGACATCATATGACGCCCAGTCAGGATATTGAAACCACTTTGCCGCCGTCATTCTGCTATATGGCAGGCGGCAAGTGGTTAATGAGTGAACTGACCCTTCCACCCAGTCAATGTCGGGATATTAGAAGTCCCCCAACACAATGATATTTTCCTGCCTCACTGCCACTTCTAACTGTGAAAGGAGATTCAACTCCACCTCTTACCTATGGTTATGGGGCCTGTAACATACCCCCACTATTAATTTCCTGCTTACTTCTACCCTTTGGAGTTCCACCCATATGGACACCACCTCCCCCTTGCCCTATCACTGATGCCATTCCTCTCTTCTACTTATAAATCATTCCTGATACATAGACACACCCTCCCCCTCTTCTACCCTCCCTGTCCCTCCAATAAAAAGAATACCCCTGGATCTAATCTAGACTTGATCCAGCTAGTCATGTGAGCTGTCAAACCAAGTTTCTGTTATTTCCATAAAGTCCACATCCTCCTCGTGTAATAGCAGCTCCAGTTCCTCCATTTTATTGACTAGACTCCTGGCATTTGTGAGCATTCCCAAGTTTTTTACAGGTGCATATTATTTTCTTTATATGATTTCTCAGGCTTCATTTTTGATTTGCTAACTCATTAACCCCAGGATTAGATGTTATGGATATATTATCACTAGTGCCTCCACTATTCCCCTCTGTCTTATGTTCACTGCCGGCTATTGCTTCCTCTGAACCCTCCTCCCCAACACGTAGTTTAAAAGCCCCTCCAACTTCTTGGCCATCTTTTTTCCCAACAGAGCTGTGCCCTCCCCATTAAGGGGCAGCCTGTCCCTACTAAAGAGCTGGTAACCGACTGAAAAGTCAGCCCAGTTCTCCAGGAACCCAAAACCTCCTTCCTACATTAGTTCCTCAGCCACTTGTTAATTTCCCTAATCGCCTGCTGCCACTCCGGTGTAGCTTGAGGTACCAGCAGAATCTCTGAAAATACCACCTTGGAGGTCCTTCTCTGCAATATAGCTCCTAAGTCCCTGAAGTAATTTTTTAGGACGCTCCACCTTAATCTCACTTTGTCAATGGTATCAACATGTACCATAACAGCTAGGTCCTCCCTAGCCCCACCCAATAATCTGTCCATCCGATCTGCGTTGTGTCAAACCCAAACGCCCCGGTAAACAACATACCATTTGGCGATCATGGTCTTTGTGGCAGATTACCCTATCTGTCCTTCTAATAATTGAGTCCTCTACCACAAATACCTGCCTAACCTTACCTGTAACCCTGCCCCCCTCCTTTCCGGAGCAGTCATTCCCCTGGCAGCTATCGGAGGGCTCCTGCTCTAGCACTGTCATCCCTGCACTGATATCCCCAACATCATGCAACTTGGCATATTTGTTGGGGTGTACCAACTCAGGACTAGCCTCCCTAGCGCTTTTTCCTCTACCCCTCCTTCTATCTGTCACCCAGCTACCTACCTCTGGCTCCTGTGCCTCCATGTATCCATCCACCTCTACACTGGGCCCCCACCAGCACCTGCTGGGTAATGTCCAAACTCGCTCACATCTCACTATCTTTCTGCTTTCTCCTCCTATAAGCATGCTCCTTGTCAGCACATAATATGATTTGATTCTTGTACTCCTTATTCCTATCGCACTCCAGCCCTTATGTACAGAGTCCGATACCGGATTGAAGTTGGGTACTTGCCATGTTTCCTTTTTTCAAAATGCATTTTGTGTATTTTATGTCTTCCCAGATTTTAGCCTTATTTGTCTTTATTGTATATCGCAATGTTTCCAAGTGGCAAGCATTATGTACTATTTCCACAAACTATGAATTTACATCTTTCCTTTTCATATAGAAGAATTGAGAACTTATGGACATTTTTCAGCAGCTGTCTCACTACAAATAAGTTCTGTGTAACAAAAGTATCTTCTGCTGACATTGTATCTTCCTAACAAACTGTTAAATTGTCATGTAATTGTACTGAATGCATTTGCCTTGGGCCTGTAACATTAAAGATTGGGTTCCAAAGCAGTTGTTTGATTAACCATGTAACTAACAGCATTTAAAAAAAATTAAGCATCATAAATTATGTACACTTTTTGGTTGGGTTGTGTTTAAAACGTTTCTGCTTTTACCAGAAGGTTAAGTTACTTTTGTATATTAATTGTTATTTCAAAATCTGTTTAAAGAGATATGGCCCAGTGGCTTATACATGCAATCATGCAAAATTCCAAAGTAAAGTTTGTATATAATCTAGCATTTTAACATAAACCCAGTGAGATTAAAAAAAAAAAAAACCTTTTTGTGCTAGGCACATGTAGAGAAAAAAAAAATATTAGGATCTCTGTTTGGCCTTTCCTTCTCCTCAGCACAATAAAGCTGAACATTTCTGATCTAAGGATAACACTCAGAACTGTTGACATCAACAGTTTTCTTTGGCATCAGTATGGGGCTGGGGCACTTTGAGATCTTTCAAAATTCGATCTACTCAAAGTGGGTTTTGCATTACAATTGACTTGTATAGGTGTGCAAAAACCTGTTTAAAGCAAACAAAAATGCCTCAACATGAGCTTTTAATCTGCTTGTTGCTGTCCATTGGGCTGGTGTGGCAAAGGTTCTTTACTGCATATATGACAAAATGCCGCTTTTCCAATTTAGAAGTATCCCACTGTAGCCTGCCTGAGTTCAGTTGCTGAATAGATGTGAAAATCTCACTCAAAGTTCACAAGCTTTGTGAAGAACCCCTCTGTTTATGTCTATGGGAGCCAGTTTTACTTTTCAATTCTGGCCATTTGTAGGGCTAATAAACAAGCTATCAGCAAACAAAAGGCATGGGAAGTTAGGCACTGTCGTGGGGGACACATACCAATGTCAAAATAAAAAAAATAAAACAAAGATAAAACTATAGTCTTTCTCTACATAGAATTTAAACTAATGTACACTGGCAATACAGCTGCTGTAAGCCCACCCTTTTAAAGAACGAGGGCTGGGTTATCAATCCCTACAAATTATTGACCCTTTTTACTGACCAGGGGAAAGGCTATGCACTGCATTAAAGGCTGTTAGACTAGGTTCACATGTTCCCATTTTCCTGAGGCAGCGTTTGCAGCCCATTCACTTGAATGGGCTGCTGAAATCCAGGGAAAAAGTCCCTGCACATTTTCAAAAATGCACCGCATGCTCAGGCACCATGCATTTTTGCATTGCATTTTCCAGTGTGTGGGGGTACCATGAATGGTTAAAGGTACCCCAGCTTGTCTACTTAAAAGCATATTGGACATGACTGCCTGATTTACATGTCTTCCCGCACCTGCAATAGTTTAACCTAGCCTTATGTGGTTCTGACAATGAACCTGCAAACTTTTCGTCCAAAGGGTCTTGCTTTACGAACTTAGCAAATAGTGGAAATTCACCATGAAACTGAACCTCATTCCTATTTCCTTTATTTTGTCATCATATTACAATATTACAATTTATGAAAGGTGCTCTTCAAGAAAACATTGAATACTTGCAATTTTTTTTTTGCTAAATTAAACAGAAAAACTGTCATATTTCCGCTTAGATATAAAGGTTCCAGTCAAGGACAATTAAATTGTACAAGTTTTGTAATTTGTTTTCAATCAGGTGTTTATGTTTGCTTTTCAACAGTTTAATTTGTACATATTACATATTATTGCAGAAAATACAGCAATTTCTTGACAACAATTACTTTAGATCATTGCAAATGGAGGCTACCAGAACCACATGAGGACTGCTTACCTAATTATGTTATCAATTAAGATGTTCTTTAAGGTTATATATTTCCAATCAATGGTGCTGTTTTAAATTGGTCTGCCTAATGTAGCATGTGTTAATCACTTATGGGGGATGGGGATTTCTATTTGATAGGTTTATCATCATTTGGAACATAACTAAACAGCCTCATTTACATAAAAGAGCGACCAGCCTCTTGTGTGTGCTTTCCAGCTTTCACAAGTGTCAGGAGAAAATACACACTTACATTTAATCTCGTTTATCTCATAGTATCAAAATCTACTTAGCATTTTAATTGAATGGCAAAGTGTGGATTAGAAACAAATAAAGTTTTAACACTGCATGCCTCAGCTGTCATGGACATAATACAGGTTCTGATGAATTGTCCAGTGATCAACTACATTATGACAGTTCTGATTTGAGGGCTAGGCATAGGAAGGTCCCATCTGAGCAGGAAGGGGAACATCCAAGGTCACCATAAATTCGCAGAACGGTGGACTCTAGGTTTTCTTAGGACCGAGTGAGCTGAAGAGACCCCCAACCCTTCCCATATTGTCTAATCATTTGCTTGCTTGGGGGATTGATATGCCAAACCCACTAAAGCTGTGTTGAGGTTATAAAGGTCACTCCCTTTATCTCAGATTAACTTCTCTATACCCACTGCATCAAGAATCCAAAGATCACCTCATAGGGTCACTATAAGACCTAAGTTCCTCTCTCTTTGCTTAGGTATCACCAAACACATTTAAACTTCCAAGAAAGGTTTAGGTTTTTTTTTAGGTTTAGGTTTAGGTTTAGACATTTTTTTCTACTCAGGTTTCCTGTATGTGTTTTGGAATCAAACAGAGGTTCTCATGTCACTAGATAATTGACAATATTGAATGGAGTGGTCTGAAGCACTACGGCAACTCCTGGATTTAAAACAGAAGTAATTTACAGTTAAGCTGTGTTTCTAACTTTTCACTCAAGAGTACAGTTGAAATTGAATTTTTTGAAGCGGGTGAAGGCAGGATTACTGGAGAATATCCATTAAAGTGATTCTAAAGGCTATTTCTTTAAATAAAGAAAAAAAGAGGTTATACTTACCTGCTCTGTGCAACTATATTGCATATAGCGACCCCTTACCTCTTCTTTGGTAGACCCCAACAGCGCTGTGCAGTTCTTCTTCCTGCAGGTGCCCCCATAGCAAACTGTGTGCACATTCATATGGGTGTGCGTCCATAGAGACACACAGAACCAGAAAGCCACACTCCCGCTCCCCCTTCACAAGAGTTTGACTGATATCAGCAGAAGCTTATAGCTCCCACTGCTCTCTGTGTGTCTTGTGATGGTAGGAAGTGGAGGAGCCTTGCTGCACCCAGGACAGTGCTGGAGCAATGACAGGAATCAGGTAAATGCCTAGGGATAGGGTGGAGGGAACAGTTAGTGGGGTTTTTATCTTAATGCAGGGAATGCATTTGGGTAGAAAACATTTAGACTTCAGAACCACTTTAATTAATTGAGCAGGTTATATTTGTCAATTGCACTTGAAGCCTTTGCTTCCTGTTTTAGCCAGCTATAGGCATCAAAAGACAAATATCTTACCTGTTTGTGCGTGACAGATTTGGTGAGAATCCCTGTGTTAAGTGTCACCATCTGCCAACACTACTACCCCTGTCCACAACAACAAACATGGTTACCAGCCAACTCACACTTTCTCATTGGTGTGCCAGAATGCTGGGAGTGGTTAATCAGATCATGCACGCATGTTTGACACCCCCCAGTTGTTTATGAGCACTTTTATTATATGCCTTACTATTTCTCTCTCATTATATGTCTGCTTGTTGCTGTATAGCTGTACACGAGAGGTTTTACATTACAAATTGCTGACCAAGTAGGCAGAGTGACCCTACCTGTTATACAGATATTCACTTGATAAAAAGAGACAAAAATTATTAGAGGTGGTTGGATTTAAATTAGGAATATGGATAAGCCAGAGTTTTATTTAGGTGACTGATGCTTCAGTTGGATGCAATCCACCTTTACCTATTGTACAGGACGCTGGGGCTGGGTCCTGGAAGGCGCTATATTTTCCCTCTGTTTGGACTGTGGTCCCTTTAAGGGAAAAACAGGGTTACTCACTGGCTGGAGGAAGTGGGTTTAAAAAGACAGGAAGTTGTAGGAGTAGGGTGGAGAAGTATAGACGAGGCTGGAGACTAGAGACTGTGGATTTGTGTACAGCGGTGAGGCTGCATGTCAGTATCCTGGCTGGAAACCTGCTGGCAGGAGAAGTTACTCCCTCCCTCTATCTATCTATCTATGCAAAAATGTGACAGTTACTTCACTAATTGCAATTACGATAACTACAGCAAAAAAAAAAATACAACATTGTACCTTTTAACATTATATTGTTACAAAAGAGGAAGAAGATCATAGGAAAATCAACCTATCTAAAATGAATTACAGAAATGTATGTTGATCTACATGTCATCTTCTGATTCCTCTACAATTTTGTGTAATAAACATTTTGTTTAAACTTGCATTGTTTCTAACACTTGCTTTAACTGTATAACACTTCTGAAATGAGTTTCAGCAGGGAAGAGATGGCAAGCAAATGTGCAACTAATGATGTAGAAATCTGTCTAGCAAATAAGCATTTTCTACAGTACATTTTCTGTTGGAAAACAAGCCAGCGGTAGATTTGTAATTAGGCTTGTGGACCACATGCTTGCTTGTAATACAAAGCTTATTCACTTCATCCATGCCTGAACCCATAATATATTATATACCGTTACATTATATATATATAAATATATATATATATATATATATATATATATATATATATATATATATATATATATATATATATATATATATATATATATAAAGAAATATATATAAAAAAAAAAAAATATATATATATATATATATATATATATATATATATACAGTGGGGGCGGGGAAGGAAAATATTCAGACCCCATTACATTTTTCACTCTGTGTTATATTGCAGCCATTTGCTAAAGTTTAGGTTCATTTTTTTCCTCATTAATGTACACACAGCACCCCATATTGCTAGAAAAACACAGAATGATTTAAGTTCATTTTTTTCCTCATTAATGTACACACAGCACCCCATATTGACAGAAAAACACAGAATTGTTGACATTTTTGCAGATTTATTAAAAAAGAAAAACTGAAATATCACATGGTCCTAAGTATTCAGCTCCTTTGCTCAGTATTTAGTAGAAGCACCCTTTTGATCTAATACAGCCATGAGTCTTTTTGGGAAAGATGCAACAAGTTTTTCACATCTGGATTTGGGGATCCTCTGCCATTCCTTCTTGCAGATCCTCTGCAGCTGAAAAACACCCCCACAGCATGATGTTGCTACCATCATGCTTCACTGTTGGGACTGTATTGGACAGGTGATGAGCTGTGCCTGGTTTTCTCCACACATACCGCTTAGAATTAAGGCCAAAAAGTTCTATCTTGGTCTCATCAGACCAGAGAATCTTATTTCTTACCATCTTTGAGTCATTCAGGTGTTTTTTAGCAAACTCCATGCGGGCTTTCATATGTCTTGTGCTCCCATCTCCCGACTGCATCTCTGGAGCTCAGCCACAGTGATCTTTGGGTTCTTCTTTATCTCTCTCACCAAGGCTCTTCTCCCCTGATAGCTCAGTTTGGCCGGATGGCCAGCTCTAGGAAGGGTTCTGGTCGTCCCAAACGTCTTCTATTTAAGGATTATGGAGGCCACTGTGCTCTTAGGAACCTTAAGTGCAGCTGACATTTTATGTAACCTTGGCCAGATCTGTGCCTTGCCACAATTCTGTCTCTGAGCTCTTCAGGCAGTTCCTTTGACCTCATGATTCTCATATGCTCTTATGCTCTGACATGCACTGTGAGCTGTAAAGTCTTATATAGATAGGTGTGTGGCTTTCCTAATCAAGTCCAATCAGTATAATCAAACACAACTGGGATCAAATTAAGGTGTAGAACCATCTCAAGGATGATCGGAAGAAATGGACAGCACCTGCCAATGGAGCAGGTGAATGTTAGAAACCTTGCTCTCCTTAACCTTCTGTTTGAGCATGCCCCACAAATGCTCAATAGGGTTTAGATCTGGAGACATACTTGGCCAGTCTATCACCTTTATCCTCTTGGAGGTGTGTTTGGGGCTGTTATCATGTTAGAATGCTGCCCTGCAGCCCAGTCCCTAAAGGGAGCTCATGCTCTGCTTCAGTATGTCACAGTACATGTTGACATTCATGGTTTCCTCAATGAACTGTAGCTCCCCAGTGCTGGCAGCACTCATGCAGCCTCAGACCATGACACTCCCACCACCATGCTTGACTGTAGGCAAGACACACTTGTCTTTGTACTCCTCATCTGGTTGCCGCCACACATGCTTGACACCATCTGAACCAAATACATTTATCTTGGTCTCATCACAGCACAGGACATGGTTCCAGTAATCCATGTCCTTAGTCTGCTTGTCTTCAGCAAACTATTTGTGGGCTTTCTTGTGCATTATCTTAGAAGAGACTTCCTTCTGGAGACAACAGCCATGCAGACCAATTTTATGCAGTGTGTGGCACATGGTCTGAGCACTGATAGGCTGACCCCCACCCCTTTAACCTCTGCAGCAATGCTGGCAGCACTCATACATCTATTTCCCAAAGACAACCTCTGGATATGACACTGAGCATGTGCACTCAACATCTTTGGTCGACCATGGCAAGGCCTGTTCTGAGTGGAACCTGTCCTGTTAAACCATTGTTTGGTCTTGGCCACCATGCTGCAGCTCAGTTTCAGGGCCTTGGCAATCTTCTTATAGCCTAGGCCAACTTTATGTAGAGCAACAATTCTTTTTTTCAGATCCTTAGAGAGTTCTTTGCCATGAGGTGCCATGTTGAACTTACAGTGACCAGTTTGAGAGTGTGAGAGCGATAACACCAAATTTAACACACCTGCCCCCCATTCATACCTGAGACATTGTAACACTAACGAGTCACATGACACCGGGGAAGGAAAATGGCTAATTGGGCCCAATTTGGACATTTTCACTTAGGGGTGTACTCAATTTTGTTGCCAGCAGTTTAGACATTCATTGCTGTGTGTTGAGTTATTTTGAGGGGACAGCAAAATTACAGTGTTATACAAGCTGTACACTCACTAGTAGACAAGTGTAATTTCTTCAGTGTCGTCACATTAAAATGTGAAGGGTGTACTCTTGTGAGATATTGTATTAATAAATACCTGCATAGAATAAGATATTGAATGAAAAACTTTATTTCATACATAAGTACATAATTTATAAATAATCCAAAAAATGTATAGCACGTGATACATATAGAAAAGCCCAAAATTTGATAGCACCTGATTGAAACATAATCAAATACATAATGCATGAACAGAATCCACAATGAAGTGGTAGTATACAGTATACGATTTGAACATGACATCTGTTAGCTCAACGCGTTTCGTGACTGAAAGGAATTATACACCTTGACGACCACCCTGGTTTATACAGGCAGACCACCGGGACCCTCGGATCTGTGAAACACCACATGAGACACAGGAAAAAAGCTTTGGTGTGTTCATAAGAAGTCTAATTTTAATGAGGAAGACAATGGCTTATGTACAAGAAAAAATATGTGCCTAAGGGTTTTACAAACTTACACTCAGTACTTTCTTATCAAGAGTTAGACTGCTGACTAGATAACAAGAAATAGCTGATGACTTGCTGACACAGGTTGCATGACCGTCCTTTGGAGGGTTGTCTGTTTGGCTTTCTATTGCCCAACATACCATCTCAGCTCCCAGAAAAGATGTTCCCCATGTGGGGATACTCATGACCCTCAGTACCGTATCAATTGCACATGGATATCCTGTAAGTATTATATACGGTGTTTTACCCCTATTTATTTTCATATTTTTCACATTTGTGACTATATTAGACCAACTAGAAATGCATAATATATCATTACAGAGGTACAGTGCACATGTACACGTTTTCTCCTAATGAGTGTCATCAAGTCACAAAATGCATTGAGCTAACAGATGTCGTGTTCAAAATGTATACTGTATCCGACCACATCATTGTGGATTCTGTTCATCCATTATGGATTTGATTATATTGCAATCAGGTGCTATCACATTTTGTTCTTTTCTATATGTATTGGGTGCTATCCATTTTCTTTATCGTACATCATGGGTCACAGAGCCTTAGGTAATAACTTATTGGGGTATATAGGCACTTTTAGGTGATGGCCACTGGTATACCCAATGCAGGAAGTTCACTCCCTATATAACCCCTCTTCCTTCCAGGAGCATGCTTATTTCGCCAGTGTCTAAGGTGTTGGTCACGAGTGAAGATGTGCTCTGAGGAGCTCCAGGAGGGATCCATGCTGGATTTAAATAGCCTCCATACACCAGATCCATCCAAAGTGCCACTGAGGCCAAAGTGGATGGTACCTAGGCCTCGTATCCGAAGCACAAGGTTTTGCCTGTAATGCCTCTCTTTGTAGGGCTGGACCCTGGGTCCCAGGGCTTTGGTCATGCTACATTTCCTAAAGCTTTCCTGGTGGGGTGCTTTTTACAGGTCCAAGGGAGTGGAACCCCGATATAAAGGGATCTGGACCTTGAAGGTTTGCTAAATGCAGCCCGACGTGATGGGTGAAGGTTGGATTGTCTGTTAATTCAGCAAATCCTGTGGCGGGGATAAGGTAAGGGAAGAAACTTAGGAACTAAAAAGTCCACCTATGCTTTCTTCTTTAAGGGAAAAAATGTTGTTATTGTCAGGGCTGGCTCAGCCCTTCCTTCTCTGAGCTGGCTGCTCAGCTGTCAGCTAATTGCCAGCTCTCATCTCTCTCCACTGTTAACCAGCTGTTGTGAATCTGCTCGTCAATCCCGCCTACTTAAAGATCTCCAGCTCACTTCATTCCTGCCTTTGCCTTGGTCACATCACAGGAAACCATCTCCTGCGTTCCTGTTTAAAGACTGGCTTTGCTGACATCCCTTCTGGCTCCTTATCCTGCTTGCTGTTCCTCTACTTGGATCCCTGACTTCTGGCCTGGCTGATTACCCGATCTGGTTACTGAACTCTGGTTTGGCTGACTACCCGATCCGGTTACTGGACTCTGGCTATGCTTTGACTATGCTTACTCTATTTACCTTTTTATTTTTATTATTAAACAAGTGTGATTTTACTGTTCTTCTGTCTCAGTCTGGTTCATGGTTTCTGACAGTTATGCCTTAAATCTCCACTGGAAGGAGTCTATGCACATACCTTAATCTGTTGTCTTCACTTTAAGCTCAGTGTCAGTCTGTGTGTGGCCGCAGCAGCTTGCACAGGGGGATTCCTCTCAGCAGGGGCGTCGCTAGGGGGTGGCTTTTGGGGCTATAGCCCCGAATCTGGGGCCAATAGCCCTGAGTCTCTGCTGGGGTCCCCAAGGGGAGGGGAGGCTCTCTGGGGACCTTTATGTAAATGGGGGGCTCTCTGGGGACCCTGATGCAAGGGAGAGGCTCTCTGGGAACCCTGATTTTAAGGCAGAGGCTCTCTAGGGACCCAGATTTAAGGGGGAGGCTCTCTGGGGACCCTAATGTAAGGGGGGCTCTCTGGGAACCCTAATGAAAGTGGGGGGGCCCTCTGGGTACCCTGATGAAAGGGGGAGGCTCTCTGAGGACTCTGATGTAAGGAGGAGGCTCTCTGGGGACCCTGATGTAAGGGGGGGGCTCTCTGGGGGCCCTAATGTAAGGGGGGCTTTCTGGGGACCCTGATGTAAGGGGGCTCTCTGGGGACCCTGATGTAAGTGGAGGGCTCTCTGGGGATATATATACACACGCACGTATATTACTGTATGTACATGTGTATGCCCACCCAAGCGTATGACTTTCTTTACTACGCTGCTATGGGCTCTAGCCCCAGATCTTTTGTAGATCTAGCAACGCCCCTGCCTCTCAGGTAAAGAGATCTGCCAAAATGCTTTTTTCTCCCCCCTGAAGGGACAGAGGTTTAGGGAAACACCAGAGGTGTAACCCCCTTGTAATATCCCCCCCTCCCCCCCCGCCGCGGGGAGGTGCGGAGGTCCCGAATTTTGTTCCATGTGTTGTTCCTATGCTGGCTGGTGTCAGGGGTTCTGCCTCCCCCCCTCGTGTTGGGTCTGTAGACCCGAAAGCCACCCACACGTGAGCGCGGGAACATTTTCAAAAATGAAAGAGGGGGTGGCTTTACGGAGGGGGTGGGGCCTAGGCGCAGCACCGTGCAACGTCCACAAGGACGCACGGCAGGCAAGAACAAATAAAACCACAGCTGGGACAGTCTCTCCTCGGCTGACGAGGAGGAAACAAAGCAGTCTGCACACAGGGACACAGGAGCTGTGGGACCTATGAGGGTTGCAAACTGGTATTCCTGATATAGGAAGGACACTTTTTTCCCAGCACTAGGCTGAACTTTATAGCAGCTTTATTGTCATGACTATATTCAGCGATTAGTGCAATTGTATAGTGACTCTGTTTTTTTGCTTAGGACTAAGCCTGCTAAAAAAGACACCACAAAGACCAAAAAGGTACTAAAGGTTTCACCCCCAGGCCCTAGGACCTTGAGTCGCATTTCCACGCTGTCATCCTTGCCTGAATTACCAGTTAAGGAAAGCCAGTTATGGTGAGCCATTGGAACAAATTGATGGTGCAGCTGCTTCTCACAGTTTAGCCCCTGTATACGTGACTGAAGATGTCCTTTCCTCCAGCCTGCAGGGCCTGGAAGGAAGATTAGCGGCTTTAATCTAATCCTGCATTCAAACGGATAGAAAGCATGCTAGATCCCGCTCCCCCACTTCAGACCCTTTGCAAGGGGAACAGTGGGCACAGGAGGTATTACCCTCAGTCGATCAGGAGGAAAGACAAACCGATGATTCCTCTGTGAAGGAAACAACGGTAGATGAACCTTTTTCAGCCTCACAATCTGAGAAGTTGCTGATACACTCTCTTACAGAGATGGTTCGTTCTACTTTCATGCTACCCTTAACGGAGTCTCCTGAAAGCTCGGTTTCTTCCTTGGATTCTTTAAAACCTTCACAGCCTTTGCATGTGTTTCCTGTGCATGCATTACTTGAACAGCTTATTTATGCTGAATGGGATTATCCGGATAATAATTTTCTCCCTCCAAAGAGATTTTCAGTTCTCTATTCCGTGGAAGAGAAATTCACCAAAATGGAAGGTACCGCCAGTTGACGCTGTGATTTCCAGTGTGCATAAAAGTCTAACTTGTCCAGTAGACAATGCACAAATGCTTAAGGATCCAACAGATAAAAGGTTGGAATTCCTGTTAAAATCTGCTTTTTCTTTGGCAGGTGCCGTTACTCAGCCTGCAGTCGCTGCAATAGGCTTCTGTCAATCCCTAAAGGACCAATTTAGACAGGCCCTTACAGAGGCATTATGCTTTGCCATAGATGCCATTAAAGATTATATTCACCAGTCGTCCCGTCTTACGCTTATGCCAGTACATATGCGTAGAATCTTGTGGTTAAAAAATTGGTCAGCCGAAGCACCATGTAAGAACATCCTAACTGGGTTCCCTTTTCATGGGGAGTGACTATTTGGGAATTATTTGGACAAATATATCAAAACAATTTCTAGTGGGAAAAGTACTCTTTTGCCAGTCAAAAGAAAGTATAAATGCCCTTCATTTAAACAAGCTCTTTCTCCTGCACCTCCTTCATCACAAAGAGGCACCCCCCCTCCCCCTTGCCAGGGTGGGGGGAAGACTTCTGCAGTTTTAAGAAGTCTGGCAAGAGGAAAATCAGGACAGATGGGTCATCTCCACACTAATGCTGGGGTACAAACTGGAATTTTGGCACTTTCCACCGTCTCGTTTCCTGAGGTCAAACATTCCCAAAGATCCAGGGAAAAGACAATCTCTGTTTAGGGCGCTAGACTGATTAATATCTCAGGGGGTGATCATACAGATCCCCACAAAAGAGCAAGGTTTGGGGTTTTATTCAAACCTTTTTATGGTACTAAAACCAAATGGAGATGTCAGACCCATTCTAGATCTAAAAGATCTAAATCAGTTCCTGAAGATCCGCTCCTTTCCCATGGAGACGATCAGGTCAGTAGTTTCTATCCCATTAGGAGGAGAACTTCTGGTGTCTATTGACATCAGGGATGCATATCTGCATGTTCCAAAAACCAAAGGTTTCTGCAGTTCGAGGTGGAACAGCAGCATTTACAGTTTGTAGCCCTGCCCTTCAGGCTAGCTACAGTGTTTACAAAAGTCCTGGCCCCACCTCTAGCCAGGTTAAGGGCACAGGGCATAACAGTCTTGGACAAAAAGACAACTGTCCAGGGACAGTGGTCAAGAGCCGAAAGAACCTTGCCTATCAATATCCTAGAGATTCGGGCAGTGCGTCTGAATGAATGAATGAATGAATGAAGGATTTGTAGAGCGCTGCAAATGCAAACTGAATCGCCTCAATGCGCTAGAATGCATTCTCTGTTGTCAGCTTCTTAGAAAAGGAAGGTCTTTAGTTTTTTCCTGAAGGCCTGATGGTTTTCTTCCATGCGGATGTGGGTCGGAAGAGCGTTCCATAGTCGAGGTCCTTGGACTGCGAATCTTCGTTCTCCCTTTGCTTTGTAGCGATATTTGGGCGTGATGAGGAGGTTTTGGTTAGCTGATCGAAGGCTGCGATTGGGTGTATAGTGTTTTATTTTCTCCTGAAGATATAGCGGAGCGTTTCCTTGTATGCATTTGTGGGTGAGGCAGAGGGTCTTGAATTTGATCCGATTCTTTACGGTTAGCCAGTGTAGGCACTTTAGGGATGGTGAAATAGATTCCCAGGGTTTTTTTCCTGTTAACAGTCTTGCCGCCGTGTTTTGATTGATTTGTAAGCGCGCAAGCTGATATTAGGGTAGTCCTATGTAGAGCGAATTTGCGTAGTTGAGTCGGGAATTGATGATTGTTCCCACAACTGCCGCTTTGTCTTCTTCTGGGATGAAGGGAATGAGTCTGCGTAGGAGGCGGAGGAGATGGTGGGAATCGCTCACCACTGATCCTATTTGTGCATCCATTGTCATTCCTGAGTCAAAGATGACTCCGAGACTCTTGGCTTTGATGCTTGGAGCGATGGTCTGTCCTAGGATGGTAGGAGGTGTCCACGGGGAGTTTTGTGGGAATGATGTCGTTTGGGGATGTGCTGTCGCGAAGGCTTCTGATAATGTTTATAGTCGTGTCAGCTGTGATAGGAGACAAAGAAAAATTTGGTGGTTGTGTGATGTTCGTGTTAATATCCTCTTTTTGCTTTGGTTGAATGAGGTTGGTTGTTCTTTTCTGATGAATTGATTTCCGGATGTTGTCGATTTTGTCGATGAAGTAATCTGATAATTCATTGCAGAATTCTTGAGTATTGTTTCCGGGTGGCTCTAAGCAAGTCGGGTTCATTGACTGAGTGACTAATTTGAAAAGTTCTCGCGGACGGTTTAGGGCAGTTGAGATGGTGTCCGAGAAATGTTCTTTTTTGGCTTTGAAGATTGCCTTGTGGTATTTCACAGTAAGTTATTTGTAGTTGGTATGGTTTTCCTTGGTGGGATTTCTTCTCCATGCTCTTTCAGCTCTTCTACGTTCCTGCTTGAGTAGGGTGAGCGTGGCATTAAACCATCTCGATTTTTTATTGCGGGTAGGTGTTCTGCGTTTTGGCGCCACTGAGTCTGCTGTTTGTAGTAATACCTTGTTTAGGGAGTTGAGTGTTTGTTCCGTTGAGAGGTTTGCGTTTAGCAGAAGTATTTTGTTTGATAGTGTGGTTTTGAAGAGTTCGGAGTGTAGTTTCTTCTGGGATCTATTCCAGTTTGTTGTTGTTGCCCGTTTCTGTTTTTGGGAGGTGGTGTTGATGGTGATTTTGAATTTGATAGCGTGGTGGTCAGTCCACGGTAGTGGAGTGTTGTCAAGTATGTTGATGTCCATATTCTGTTTGAAGATGAGGTCTAGAGTGTGTGGTGAACCGTGTGTGGGAGCATTTATCAGTTGTTGCAGGCCCAGTTCTTCCATTTGGTTGACGCAGGCGGTTGCGATACAGTCTTGGGCAGAGTTTGCCCAGAGGTTAAAATCCCCAAGTACCAGCAGGTTTTTGGTTTTCAGGGTGTGTGTTGAGAAGAATTCGGTGAGTGGAGTAAGGAGATTGGTCTTTGGTCCTGGTGGTCTGTAGCATAGTAGTATTTAAATGGTGTCTTGAGGTGTTGTTTGAAGATGCAGAGAGAGAGTTTCCATGAAAGGCACTGAGTTCTGTAAAGTTGGTTTGGTAAACCCAAGGTGGGATTTGAAAATCACTGCTAGGCCTCCTCCTTTTTTTCCTATCCTATGCTCAATTAGGATACTGTAGTTTTCGGGCACCAATTCAGTTAGGATGGTGTTGCAGTCAGGTGTTAGCCAGCTTTCTGTAATGAAGAGGCAGTCAATGTTGTTTTCGATGATAAAGTCGTGGATTTCCAGCCTGTGCTTGACTGCAGATCTGGTGTTGATCATGGCGCATGCTAGTTGTTGTGGTTGAATCGACGTCTCGCTGTTTCTGATGGTTGATTGTGGCTTGGTCCTTAGTAGTTCTTTTTTCAGTCTTTTTTGCGTCGCGGTTGGCAAAATTGAGGCAGCGTTTCTTAGCCTGTGAAGGGCGTCTGCTGTGTATTTGAAGTTGCACATGATGAGGAGGAAGAGTTGTAGAAGGAAGGTTAATCTAATGATGATGATGATACTGATGTAGCGATAACGAGCTTGCTGGAGGAAGTAGGGATCAGATGGTCACCACTGCTCCTAGAGTGGTGTAGGTGACGGGTTAAATGTGGTGCGGAGGTCCTGGCGGAGGTGGTGTGCCTACCACCCTCTTGTTGATCCAGAGGAAGGCGAAAAAACCTCTGCTGCGATAGCCAATTGCGCAGCAGAGGAAAAATTCCTTCCTGACCCCCCGAGGGGCGATCGGGCTCAGCCCCTGGATCAACTGCTAGTGACCTCGGTGCTTACCTGTAGGATGGTGGGTGGTGTGGTGGCTGCATCTAGGGCGATCTGCGGTGGATTGGCCTCAGGTGAATCACAGTCACCAGTGCCCTCTGTGGTGAGGTCCAGTTGCGGGGGGTGTGTTCCAGGTGTGAAGGGGCACGGGCTCTGTAGACGAGAGTGGGAGGGGGGGTGTGTGGCTGCTGGAGCTGGGCCACAGCCGTGGTCTGCCCCACTAACCTAGCGGCTGGAGCGGGGTGGCTAGACCGCGGCTGCGGAGGGGTCCGGGGGGTGGAACTGGGGGATATGGGAGGGAGGGTCCAGTCGGGGGTGATGCGGCCGGAGTGCTTGTGGCCTCAGGAGGGAGGCCCAGAAGCTGTACCGTTCAGCCTAGGTGTAGCAAGATGGCCGCCGGCTAGGCCCGAGCCGGGAGCTGTCCTAGCGTTGTTACCCGGGCCCTTCTGCTGGAGTAGGCGGTAGATCTGGTGTGAATAGGCTGGCAGGAGGGGTGGCACGGGTCCGCCAATGAGCTACCTGGCGGTAGGTGTGAGGAGCGGCAGTATGTGCTGCCGGGCGGTCAGCTGGAACTAGGCCGGAGCCGCGGGGCGACCTGAGTGGCCGGCCAGCTGGCTGGGTGCGGCGCCCGGAGGTGGGTAAGTGAGGGGGGGATCCTGGCGTGCCGCTGGAGGGGAGGGCGGGCTGAGTCTGGATCCGAGGATGGGTGGCTGGATGCCGGAGCTGAGAGGTCGGGTGACCGAGGCTGGAGTGTGGGGTGGCAGTGATGTCCTGCCGCGCTGACAGCTGGAGCTAGGCCGGGCCACAGAGGATCCTGAGTGGCCGGCCTGCTGGCCGAGTGCGGCCCCGGAGGTCAGTGGGGGGGAGGGAGGGGGGACCGGAGTGATGCTGCAGGGGGGGTCAGCGATGGGTCCGAGGATTCACGGATGGGTGGTCGGATGCCGGAGCTGGTGGATGGATGATCAGGGAATGTAGAGGAGAGGCGGTGATGAGATGCCGGTTAGCAGAGGAGCTGGCCGGGGTCGCGGATGTCCTAAGCGGCCGGCCGGCTGGCTGGATGTGGCCCTCGGATGTAGGTCAGTTGGGGGGGCGGTGCCTCTGCCGCTGCAAGGGGATCAGGATGGATCCAAGGGTCCAAGATGGATGGCCGGATGGCCGGAGCTGGGTGGCCGGATGGCCGGAGCTGCTTCAGGGAGCTGCTACAGAGAGCTGCTACAGAGGTCTGCTCAGCACAGTCTGGCTCTGAAGGCCTGGACTTTCAGGTTATGGGATTGTCCTGTCAGGATCCAATCCAACAATGCCACAGCTGTGGCCTATATCAATCACCAAGGGGGTACCAAGAGACTCTCAGCGCAGAGAGAGGTGAACCATATTCTAACTTGGCCTGAACAAATGTTCCATGCCTTTTGGCAGTCTTCATTCCGGGAGTAGAGAATTGGCAGGCAGACTACTTGAGTCGCCAGCAGTTATTCCCAGGGGAGCGGTCTCTTCCCCCTGACATTTTTCGGGCTATTTGCCAAAGATGGGGGACTCCAGACTTAGATCTTCTAGCGTCCAGATTCAACATGAAGTTAGTGAACTTCTTATCCAGGACAAGGGATCCACTCGCATGCAGAACAGATGCATTGGTGACCCCGTGGGATCAGTTCTCACTGATCTATGCATTTCCCCCTATTCAATTGCTGCCTCGACTTCTTTGCAGGATCAAGCTGGAAAGAAAGTCGGTAATTCTGGTAGCACCAGCATGGCCCAGAAGGTCATGGTATGCAGAAATCGTAAAGATGGCAGTGGAGGGTCCATGGTCCCTCCCACTATGGCCAGATCTGCTCTCACAGGGACAGATATTCTATCCTACCTTACATTCTCTAAATTTAACAGCTTGGCTATTGAAACCCACGTTCTGAAGAAACGTGGGCTTTCCAGGTCAGATATCTCTACCCTGATTAATGCAAGGAAGCCAGCTTCCAGAAATATATTTTATAGGGTCTGGAGGGCTTATGTTTCCTGGAGTGAATCCAAGGGTTGGCACCTTCGGAGATATATCATAGGCAGAATTCTTGCCTTTCTACAATTAAAGATAGAGATGAAGTTGGCCTTGAGTACTATTAAAGTCCAAGTCTCAGCTTAATATGTCTTATTTTAAAGACCACTTTCTACACATTCTTTAGTCCGGGGAGCAAGAGGCTGTGTGTTGAGTTATGCAAGGGGTGATGTTGCTTAATCCGCCAGTCAAACCTCCTTTGAACCCTTGGGACTTGAACTTAGTTTTGTCTGTGTTACAAAACAGCCATTTGAACTGATACAACATATTCCCTTAGTCCTTCTGACAAGGAAGTTGGTATTTTTGGTTATTATATCCTCAGCAAGGAGGGTTTCAGAATTGGCTGCTCTTTCTTGTAAAGAGCCATATTTGATTATTCATGAGGACAGAGTGGTGTTATCCCCTCGTCCAGACTTTTTGCCAAAAGTGGTTTCAGGTTTTCACCTGAACCAAGCTATTGTCCTGCCATTGTTTTTTCCAAAACCATGTTCCAGGGAAGAAAAGTTACTACATTGTCTTGATGTGGGGAGAGCAGTGAAAATCTATTTAAAGACAACTGTTCAGATTCATAAGACTGATGTCTTATTTATTCTGCCAGTGGGTCCTAAGAAAGGACAGGCAGCATTGAAATCCACTGTTGCTAAGTGGATTCAGCAAGTTATAATTCAAACTTATATTTTAAGGGGTAAGATTAACCCTTTTCAAGTTAAGGCACACTCTACCAGGGCGGTTAGTGCTTCTTGGGCAGTGCATCACCAGGCCTCCATGGCTCAAATCTGTAAGGCCTCAACTTGGTATTCAGTGCATACATTCACCAAGTTTTATCAAGTGGATGTAAGGAGGTATGAGGATATCGCCTTTGGGCGCAGTGTCCTGCAGGCAGCAGTATAGGTCCTCAAGTCTGGGGGTACCCTGAGGGTTGTGTCTTCCTCCCCTCAAATAGCATTGCTATGTGACGTCCCATGAAGTTATTACTTAAGGCTCTGTCCCATGATGTACGATAAAGAAAATAGGATTTTTATAACAGCTTACCTGTAAAATCATTTTCTTGGAGTATATCATGGGACACAGAGGTCCCTCTCCTCTTTTTGGGGTTTAAGTATATTGCTTTGCTACAAAAACTGACGTGCTTCTGGAAGGAGGAGGGGTTATATAGGGAGTGAACTTCCTGGATTGGGTATACCAGTGTCCATCACCTGAAGGTGCCTATATACCCCATTAAGTTATTACTTAAGGCTCTGTGTCCCATGATGTCATGGGACACAGAGGTCCCTCTCGTCTTTTTGGGGTTTAAGTATATTGCTTTGCTACAAAAACTGACGTGCTTCTGGAAGGAGGAGGGGTTATATAGGGAGTGAACTTCCTGGATTGGGTATACCAGTGTCCATCACCTGAAGGTGCCTATATACCCCATTAAGTTATTACTTAAGGCTCTGTGTCCCATGATGTACTCCAAGAAAAGGATTTTACAGGTAAGCTGTTATAAAAATATAATTTTTTGCATTATTTATGAAATATGTACTTATGTATGAAATAAAGTTTTTCATTTAATATCTTATTCTATGCAGGTATTTAATTATATGTGTAGTATATTCATTTTCTATCGAATATGAATTATTATGAGACAAATGTCCTACTCTTTTACACATAGTATAGATATGTTAATTATAACTCCACAAAACACTTAACCCTCTGCGTACTTTATTTAAAGTCCCGCTTCCTTTTTCTCTTTTGTATATGTTACTGATAAAACTCAAGGATAGGACAATTTCAGACAACGGGGTTGGTTACAAGGTAGCCAATAAATTTAAATTTACGGCTGCAGTTTCAGGTTCCATTTACACCAGATGCAGTTGGATGTAGTTCGATACATTTTTGACTGCATTCCTACTGCATAGGGAGGTCAAAAATGTAAGCTATCCTATGCATTTTTCTGCACTACAAATGAGCACAAATGCATGTAAACTTGCAGAAATGCACTGCAACGCAGTGTAGTACACATAAAAGCCCAAAGAAGAAAGCAGACAAAAGTCATCTCAAAGCAAGCGACCGCAAGCTTAGGAAAAATCGCATCACATTCACACTAATATGGTGCAGGGCCCTTTTCTTGGTCCACACTTGAATTTGCCCAAACACCCATGCGATCCGATTCCACCGTTCACACTGAGTTCACATTACATGCAGAGAATGCAGAGAAGCTGCCCAAAATTATGATAAGTTAAGTATAGTTTTAATTAATTCAACTAAAGATCAAAAGACATTTAATAACATCTATGACACAAGAAATACCCCATGGAAAATGCCCAAAAAAACCAAGCTCCTAAAACAGCCTCTGGGGAAATCCACTGCTCTGGGTGCAGGTCACAAGAGCTTGTCTAGCTCAAAAGATATTGCAAAATCGAACAATGAGGCCACTAGGTTTAAAGGAGTTGTAAAGGCAGAAGGTTTTTTTTTTTATCTTAATGCATTCTATTTTGTGTGTAGCAGCCTCCCCAGCACCCCCTAATTATTTACCTGAGCCCCATCTTTCTTCAGTGATATCCACAAGTGTCTTAGCCATCCGGCACTCTCCGCCTGATTTTCTGAGGCACAGCAGTAGTGTCATTGGCTCCTGCAGCTGTCAATCAAAGTCAGTTAGCCAGTCAGGGGAGAGAGGGGACAAGGCCGGGTCGGGGCTCCGTGTCTGAATGAACACACGGAGCTGTGACTCGGCTCGGGTGCCCCCCATATCGAGCTGCTTGCTGTGGGAGCACTCGACGGGAGGGTGGGGCCAGGAGCAGTGATCCGAGGGACCCGAGAAGAAGAGGATCCAGGCTGCTCTGTGCAAAACCAACTGCACAGAGGAGGTAAGTATATAATGTTTGTTATTTAAAAAATGAATAAAATAAGACTTTACAATCACTTTAAGCCCTAGCGGGGCAAAACATGTTAGAGGGCATGGCCTAAGGGCGGCGCTGTGTTCACAACCAGCTCACTTTTGTTGCCAGCGGTTTAGACATTAATGGCTGTGTGTTGAGTTATTTTGAGGGGACAGCAAATTTACACTGTTATACAAGCTGTACACTCACTACTTTACATTGTAACAAAGTGTAATTTCTTCAGTGTTGTCACATGAAAAGATGTAATAAAATATCTACACAAATGTGAGGATTGTGCTCACTTTTGTGAGATACTGTATATAACAACTTTAGGAGCAAGGTCAGAGGCAAATCATCAAAGTTAAGTTTTGTATTTTTTAAGGAACAAGTATCTACTTCTATGCAAACCTCTTCTCTAAAATACAAAAGCAAAGACCAGTTTTCACTGGGGGAAAGAAATGTTTGAGAATCCTAAAAAGCATGCTTTTCCCAGCAAAACTCCAAATTGAAGATGCTAGAAAAATCTGCTTTGCTGATCCAAGAGAACTCAGGAGTTGCAAGATCACTTTGGTAGGAGGCAAACATATACCCTATCACGTTCATAACCTCTGAACAAGATTTCATGGCTTAGAAATCATTCCTGTAGCTTCCTAAAGATACAGGCATTCTGTTCTCTATTGCCGCAGGCAGTTTAAAATGTTTTGAAGTCTGAAATCTTACTTTAAAGTGAAATCTATCATGTGGGAAAAATCTTCTCTACCAAGGTTGGACTCTTTAAAATGAATGGGTAATAAATACAGTAAATTGGCATGAGATATTTCAACATGCTTTAAAGCCCAAATCTGGGCAATTTGAAAATGTTTACTTGCAGTGGGACTGTGCATGCACTACAAGGAATACCTGCCTGTTTAGTCTAGGGGTGAAGAGAGGCACTTTAACGTTCCTGATCCCTCCCCCCAGCATATGGTGCTCCTCCATGCTTCTTTAGTAGGCTGTCCCTCAGCATCATCATGCCAAATGCAGGGCTATGGACCCTGCAATGACCTTAATGATGTCAGGACCTTGGATCACTGGAATATAGGAGAGAACAAAGTGCAGAGACTGGTCTAGCAGGGCAGAGGATTAGGCAAGTAAAGGAAGGTGAGGTTATGTGTGCTCATGCTAACTTGCTCCTTTGTCTTTCTGCAAGACTTTCATTTTTTTTTTTAGTGCAAATAAAATAGTGCTAAGGATGCTGATGTGAGCTGTTTGCATCCACAACATTATGGGATGTGACTTTAAATCAACTTGACCTCTGATGTGCAGATGTCAAACTGTACATATAAGTTGTTACATAATGATAGCCAAAGAGCCAGTTACCTGCTGGAGATGACAGGGTCATGGTAAATATCATAACCTTGGGTTTGGAAGCAGGGTTGCATGTAACACCACTTTTGCAGGGACCTGATAGATGGTTGCTCAGGAACAAGTGGGTGTGTGCTCATTCTTTCCATAGTTAGATGTTCCGGGGTCTTGGTGTGGTTCTAGTGGCACTCTGATTAGAAATAAGCTATGAATTCAGACATTGTTAAATTGTATAAATCCTAACAATAAACAACTTATATTTACTGCCTTTTTGGTCTGTTAAAAATGCCATTGTTATATCTGTTCCATAAGTGCAAAAATATCTTATCAAAAATTCAAAGCAGCCCTGTGCAAACTTCCTCTGTAAGGTTGGGCGAATGGTTCGGCCCGAGCATGAGTTCGGGTCAAACATTGGGTGTTTGCCTCGTTTGGGGAACACCCAAATTTGCAGGGTGTTAGCACCGCCAAACGCCCTGCAAAGCACTGCACGGTGCACAGTGCATGCTGTGCCCTGATTGCTTTGCCCCAGAAAAAGCTTGTTGTTTATGAGCAGGGCCAGGAAGCTGGCCACGGCATCCTCAACAACTGATAAGTCATCAGCTGTCAATGGGCTTCCCCGCTGACAGCTGAATAAAAAACATTTGCTGGTAAAAAAATAGTAAAAAAAAAAGTCTGGCAGATCAGGAAAGAGGAGGACGAGCAAACACCCCCCCCCCACCTACTGAACCATACCAAGCCACATGCCCTCAACATGGGGGGTGCCCCAAAGAAATTTGTCCCCATGTTGATGGGGACAAGGGTCTCTTCCCCAGAACCCTGGACTGTGGTTGTGGGGATCTGCAGGCAGGGGGCTTATCGGAATCTTTAGAAATGTCAGTTTTGCTGCAGCATGTTCTATACATGCTGCAGATGCACCAGTTTACAGGCAAAGAAAGAGGACCCCCCAGGCACAATATTTAAAGGAATTTTTCATTTTTACTGTTTCACTACTCCTTTAAAAATGATAATTTAAAAAAAAAAATACATTGATACATGTCCCCTGGGGCATTACCCAGACCCCTATTTCCCTTTTATGGCCAATTACTTGCATATAAGGCTTCAAAATGGGCACTTTTGATTTCTTATGTTTGGCTCCCATAGACTTCAATGGAGTTTGAATTTTGGGGCAGAACTTTTCCCTCTCTATTCCTGTGTTAATTTAAGGAGGATATAAAGCCATTCCAGGTCTTATCATGGACTGAAATATGATTAGCCTTTTTTTTTTTACATTAAAACTGCAAACTTTATTGTCAATTTTAAGTAAAGAACCTAGGGCAGTGTTTCCATATTCAGATCTCAAGTGTTCATGCCAAAAAGGCTTTTAACCACTTCCATACAGAGCATTTTCACCCCCTTCCTGCCCAAGCCAATTTTCAGCTTTCAGCGCTGTCGCACTTTGAATAACAATTGCGCGGTCATGCAACACTGTACCCAAATTAAATTTTTATCATTTTTTCCCCACTAATAGAGCTTTCTTTTGGTGGTATTTGATCACCTCTGCGGTTTTGATTTTTTGCGCTGTAAACAACACAAGAGTGACAAGTTTGAAAAAAACACAATATTTTTTACTTTTTGCTATAATAAATATCCAAATTTTTTTTTTAGACAAATTTTTTCCTCAGTTTAGGCCTATACGTATTCTTCTACATATTTTTGGTAAAAAATATCTCAATAAGCGTATATTTATTGGTTTGCACAAAAGTTATAGCGTCTACAAAAAAAAGGGATAGATTTATAGCATTTTTATTTTAATTTTATTTTTTTTACTAGTAATGGCGGCGATCTGCAATTTTTATCATGACTGCGATATTGTGGCGGGCACATCGGACACTTTTGACACATTTTTGGGACCATTCACATTTATACAGCGATCCGTGCTATAAAAATGCATTGATTACTGTATAAATGTCACTGGCAATGAAGGGGTTAACCAGGAGGGGGTGCTGTAGGGGTTAATTATGTTCCTAAGGAGTGATTCCAACTGTGGGGGGAGGGGACTCACAGGGGGAGGAGACCGATCGGTGTTCCTCTGTACAAGGAACACACCATCGGTCTCCTCTCCTGCTCAGTTTCTCGGGCAATCGCGGGTGCCCGGCGGACATCGCGCGCGAGCCCCCTGGGGGGCCTGCAAGGTCGTCACATCATATTACGGCGGCTCAGGATAACAGCTGCACCGTCCCGCCGTCATATGACGGTGGGCGGGCAGCAAGTGGTTAAAAATACAGATGTCTTTAAAACAGTTGAGATTACTAAAATTTGAAAACACTGTCTTAAAACAAAATCAACTACATTGTATTTGAGAAAAGAAAGAAAAAGCACAGACTACTAATGAGTATGAGTATAACACATTATTAATTTGAGACTGTCCTAACCAATTCAGTTTAAATCCTTTCCATTTCTACATTTACACTATTATGCCCCATACACACGGTCTGATTTTCTGATGGAAAATGTCCGATCGGAGCGTGTTGTCTGACATTCCGACCGTGTGTGGGCTCTATCGGACATTTTCCATCGGATTTTCCGACACACAAAGTTTGAGAGCAGGCTATAAAATTAATTTCCCGACAACAAAATCCGTTGTCGGAATTTCCGATCGTGTGTACACAAATCCGACGCACAAAGTGCCACACATGCTCAGAATAAATAAAGAGATGAAAGCTATTGGCTACTGCCCCGTTTATAGTCCCGACGTACGTGTTTTACGTCACCGTGTTCAGAATGATCGGATTTTCCTACAACTTTGTGTGACCGTGTGTATGCAAGACAAGTTTGAGCCAACATCTATCGAAAAAATCCTAGGATTTTGTTGTCGGAATGTCCGATCAATGTCCGACCGTGTGTACGGGGCATTACTCTCACAGCACTTTCACCTAGAATCTTAAGAGAATGAGGTGTACCCAGGTACAAACTCCACTGCAAAACTGGCTTACTGAGCCATTGTACAGAAGTCTCAGGGTGTGGAATATATGAAGCACATGTCTGCAACAGCATAAGTGCAAACCATGAACCCAAGGTTAAAAATACAGCACCATTTACACATTAAGCATGGGAAGTTATCACAATATGTGACCAAACTTAGGGATGGGTGAACAGTTAGGCCCGAGCATAAGTTCGGGCCGAACTTTCGTTGTTCAGACGTTCGGTGAACAGCCAAACAAACGGGTCATTTGACTGTTTGTTCAGCCCCCCCGAACCGACCACAGTGCATTGCAAGCCCTGATTGGCTGCAGCAGTGAAAGCTTCAGCCAATCAGGGCACAGAACACTGTCAGAGTCATGATTAGACACTGTCATCATGACTTTATCCAATCATGACTCATTCCCGCCCCACAGTATAAAAGTATTCTTTCAATGGCAGCCATTTTCAGTGTGATTTTGTTGTGGAGAGAGATAGAAAAGGGCTCTGTTTAGTGCTATTAGTTAGTGTGCTATACTGTGCTATTTTGCTTCAATTGTCAGTGTAGAATATTAGTTTAGTGTCAGTCTAGGGATAGTGTGAGTGTAGTGAGGAGGGCCATCATTCAGCTTTTCATAGTGTGCAGCTAGAGTAGGCACAGCTCACATAGTTTCAGTGTAGTGTAGTGAGACCGTGTCAGTAATCTTGTCATTAGTATATAGCTAGAGTAGGGACAGTTCAGATAGCTTAAGTGTAGTGACAGTTGAACACCATCTATTTGATTGCATTACTGCCAGTTTAATGCCGTATCGTATTGTGTGCATTACTGCCAGTTTAACGCCATATAGTTTTGTGTGTGTTACTGCCGTGTCAGTAATCTCGACAGTATATAGCTAGAGTAGGGACAGTTCAGATAGCTTCAGTGTAGTGACAGTTGAACACCATCTATTTGATTGCATTACTGCCAGTTTAACGCTGTATCGTATTGTGTGCGTTACTGGCAGTTTAACGCCATATAGTTTTGTGTGCGTTACTGCCAGTTTAACGCCATATAGTTTTGCATGCGTTACTGCCAGTTTAACGCCATATAGTTTTGCTTGCATTACTGCTTGTTTAATGCCATATAGTTTTGCATGCGTTACTTACTGCCAGTTTACCGCCATATCGTTTTGCGTGCGTTACTGCCAGTTTAACGCCATATTGTTTTGCGTGCGTTACTGCAAGTTTAACGCCATATAGTTCTGTGTGCATTACTACAAGTTTAACGCCATATATTTTTGTGCGTTATTGCCAGTTTAACTCCATTTACTTCTGTGTGCGTTACTGGCAGTTTAACACCATATAGTTCTGTGCATCACTGTACGTTTTGTGCATTATATTGCAGTATATTATACTGTATCCGTGGATTGTGCCTGTTTAGTGTGAGTACTCAAATTAAAGGGCACCAAACACCTCTTTACAATGATTAAAGTGCATCTACGTACAGATTTCAACTTCTCCTTTACATTTGCTTATAAGCACCGCACCCTCCCTCCCAATAATGTCTGGGAGAACAACAAGGAGAGGCAGACGTTCCCTTGACACTGTTATAGGGCGTACACACGGTCGGACTTTGTTCGGACATTCCGACAACAAAATCCTAGGATTTTTTCCGACGGATGTTGGCTCAAACTTGTTTTGTCTACACACGGTCGCACAAAGTTGACGGAAAATCCGATCGTTCTAAATGCGGTGACGTAAAACACGTACGTCTGGACTATAAACGGGGCAGTGGCCAATAGCTTTCATCTCTTTATTTATTCTGAGCATGCGTGGCACTTTGTCCGTCGGATTTGTGTACACACGATCGAAATTTACGACAACGGATTTTGTTGTCGGAAAATTTTATCTCCTGCTCTCCAACTTTGTGTGTCGGAAAATCCGATGGAAAATGTCCGATGGAGCCCACACACGGTCGGAATTTCCGACAACACGCTCCGATCGGACATTTTCCATCGGAAAGTCCAACCGTGTGTACGGGGCATAAGTGGGCCAGCAACAAACCTGTCCACAGGCAAAGGTGGACGTGGTGGTCAGTCCTCAGGCAGGGCATCATTTCCTCTGTTTAGTGAGTTTGCCCATGCTATCCAGCCACAGCATGCAGAGGAGGTGGTGGACTGGCTTACTAAACCTTCCTCATCCTCCTCATCCTCTGTCACACAAGCAGAGACAAGTGTGCAGTACCCTGCAGAGTTGCCAGAGTGGATAAACCTGCCTCCTTGACCACATCTATTCCTGCCATAGCCCTAACATCAGCCTTTGAGGAGTCAGCTGAGTTATTTGACCACAGCATCAGCCGCTTGCTCCTTGATTATACCCAGTCATTACTGGATTCAGATGCTGGTTCTGAGGTTGAGAATGACAGGAACATGAGCCTAGAGAGAGGGAGGTCGGCATCAAGAAAGAGTAGAGAGCAGCCACCCTATTCCATCACATTCTGCAGCTGTTATCTCCCAGTCCACCCCCCAATGCTCAGTTGTTTGGGCCTTTTTCAGCACATCTGCAGCAGATCGCACTGTTGCTATCTGCAAACTGTGTCACAGGTACATCAAACATGGCAAAAACACCAACCATTTGGGTACCACATGCCTAAAAAGGCATTTAACGTCCAACCACTCAGCCCGTTGGCAAGAGCACCTAAAAGCCACACAAAAGGGGCACAAATCTGTCCCTCCTCCTCCTCCTCTTTACCCACTTCAGTCTGCCCCTGCGATACCGAGTCATTACCTTTCAACAGCCTCCACTGACAGGGATGATGGTATAGCACAAGGTGTCCAAGGTCCCAGCAGCTCATCTACAAGCAGCACACCACCAGCTGTAGACTATACAGCAAATTTATCTGCCCCATCTTCTGCAGCGGAAAAAAAATACAGTCCCTGCCACTCACATTCTTACTTTCATCAAGATTATCTCTATAGGGTTATGGTGGGAAGCTGCCACCGACACCCAAAGACCAATTTTAACGCACCTGTTACTTCTATCCAAAGTCAAAGTGACACCAGAATGTACCCAAAAAATCTCTAATCTTGTTCCCAGTGCACTACATTGTAGCCTCATCATACACACTTTTTTTTTTATTTTTATATTATCTCTATGATTGACAGTGCTACATCCAGAAATCAAACCTGTCTTGTTCACTAACTATCAGGGATACTTTCTAGCCAGAATTGCATTTATTTGTCTGAGATGTCTTTTTTTGTCTTTATATTCATAAAATTATATATATTCAATAAAATTGTTGCTGCAGCAGATTCTAGACATGGTACAGGTCTGCCACTTTACAGTTAGACTAAGGGGACTCCCCTGGCACTATATTGGAAGGAATTTTTCATTTTTAGGCTTTCACTTTAAAAATAAAAAAAATCACTGCTCATTTAAAAATGAAGTTTTTCACAAACTTTTTTTTCATTGATTCATGTCCCCCAGGGGAGGACCCGGACCCCTATAACCATTGTATACCTAATTACTTGCATTTAAGCCTTCAAAATGGGCACTTTTGATATTTGACTTTCGGGTCCCATTGATTTTAATGGGGTTTGTTATTCGGGTCCGAACGTTCGCGCTGTTCAAAAGTTCTGGTCCGAACTGAACAGGGGTCTGTTCAGCCCGTCCCTAACCACACTACACTTTCATAAATAATCCAGACACATTTGGTCACATCATCACTATATATCTGGGTAGAGCCATGTGCAGCCTGAGTAAATTTTTAAATTGAATAAACAGGGCTTTAAAAAAAGATAAGGTAAATGATGGTAAATGAAGTTGCTCATGTTAAATCATACAGAACCATTTATGACACTAGCATGGACACTTAATGGAGCAGTCTATAGGATTGACGCCGATGTATTGCATTTAGTTAGTTCCAAAGAGGATCGCCTTCCAAAAAGGATTTGATGCCAGTCAACAACCAGCTGGACTTCAATGGAGATCAATTGTGCAGACGCTGATGGGCTATTAAGCTGTACACACTGCTTCCACGATCTGGCTTGATGTAGAGGTGTTTACCTCCCTGAGCTACTGGTTTCTGTACTTTTTTATACTACACTAAAAGACCACCGAACTACCTCAATACTAGGCTACTAACTAATATCTCTAACCTGGGGGATGTGGAATAAGTATGCACCGAGTGTGGCCAACATCTTCCTGAGTAAGTGGGAGGAGGAAGAAATCTTTGGGAGATGCTGGCCACACTTGCTGTTATACAAATGCTTCATTGATGATATTTTAAAAGTTTGGAAGGGAAGTCAGGAACAGTTAGATCAGTTCATCCAATATATAGGCCGAAACCAGTATGTTATTAAATTTACTGCCACTACAGATCAACAGAAAATACATTTTTTAGATTTGGAAATCTTTAAAAACCTTAATAAACTTGGGACTAGAACGCACTTTAAAAAAACTGACCGTAATGGGTACATACCAGTGGGGAGTTGTCACTACCCCCAGTGGAAAAAGGCCATTCCCAAGAGCCAGTTTATCAGGATCAGACGGAACTGTGATCTAATAGAAGATTTCTTTGAACAGACTGACATTAAAATAGAGAGATTTGTTGATATGGGTTACAAAAGGGATGTATTGGTGGATACCCGCCAAAAAGTGGCCAACATGGATAGGGAAATTATAGTACAAAATAAAAATAAAGTTTATAGCCAGAATAACAAAATACCATTCATATCATGATTCAACAAACAATACAAAGTATTAGAAGAAATCATAAAGAGAAATTGGCCTTTAATCAGCAATGATCCACAGCTAAGTAAGGTACTACCGCCGAAACCAACATTTGTATACAGAAGGGCAAAAAGAATTTGGGACCAAATAGTCAAAAATGTACCAGACCCCCCTAAGACTATGTCAACATTTTCAACCAAAAAAGGTTTTTTCAGATGTGGGAAATGCAAGGCTTGCAGACTCACTAATAGAAAAGATAGAAAAATAATAAACTTTGAGTCTAATTCAAACAGACAAATATATACAATTGATAAGCTAATTTTGTGCCGTTGCACACACGTCACCTATGTATTAGAGTGTAGCTGTGGGCTACAGTACGTAGGCAGTACAACTAGGGCACTTTCGGTAAGAATAGGCGAACATGTCAGAAATATTAGAAAAGGATTTAGGCACCATAGTGTGTCCAAACATTTCAGAGACATACATGGAAGGAACCCCCAACATTTAAAGTTTTATGGAATAGACAAAATAGAGAAAAATTGGAGGAACACTAACATGAGAAGAGAGGTGTCAAGGAATGAAACGTATTGGATATTCAAAATGGACACAATGAGGCCAATGGGGTTGAATGTGGAATTTGACGTCAATTGCTATTTAGAGGATTATTAATCTGTATTTTATACATCAAAACATTTTTTTATATTTTTATATTTTTTTTAAAATATATTTTTATTTTTATTTATAATATTTTTACATTTTTTTATTTTTATTTTTGTTATTTTTATTTTTTATTATTTTTATTTTATTTTTTATTTTTCATTTTTTATTTTTTATTTCATTATTTATTTTTTCTTCTATTGTTTATTTTTATTTCTATTTTTATATTATTTTTATTTTAAAAAAATTATTTTTTATTTTTCATTTTTATTTTATTTTTATTTTCATTTTCATTTTCATTTTTATTATTTTGTATTTTATATATTTTTTTATTTTGTATTTTTTTATTTTATTACTTCTTATTCGTAGCTGTATTTTTCATGTTATATTTTTAGATTTTGTATTTTTTTTCTCTAATTATGTATATATTTTGGATTTTTAGATTTTTCACTGTAGGGTTGCACAATACACATTGTTTGAGGCTTTGCTGTCTCATATTGCTTGAGGCTTTGCTGTCTCATATTGCTACAAATTAGAGTAGGTCTTGGAGAACGATTTGTGAAATTAATTGTGGATTCTATTTTTTTTTAAAAATTGTAGAAAATTGTAAAAGCCTCTCCAGCAGCTCTAGATGGGTATTTCTCTGCAAGGGAAAAGAACATAGTTGTAACCATATTTTAACAAACACCATTGAATGGGTAAATAACCATAGTAATGATGGCGGGGTATTCACGCCCAGGATATGTAAGGAAAACCTAGAGATTAAGAGGTGGGCAGAGGCCCTTAGTTAAGATGGCGACCATAACATTTCCGGCCAAACAGAATATAAATAGGGTACGCACCAATCACATAGCAGCTTCCTGATGACGCATACTATGATGCGAAATGCGTAGAGGCTGCTGGGAGATTTTCGATCTGATTGTGAACGTCCGAGAACGAGGGGTGAAGCACAAGCCGAGTGCGGAGGTAGTCCATATCGCACACCGGCAACCACGCTATTAGAGACACCCATCCTTAACTGCTGGAACAGCTTAGTGCCGGCTCGAAGGCACATTTAAATGTGAGTTTACATTTTTGTACTTTGGCGAAAATAAATACGTTTTTTAAACATATTGCGCAATAATCGTCCATATATTTTACATGAGGAAAACCAAAGCTCAGGCATAGCGTGTGTGGAACAGTACATACAGGTGGAGTGGTTATCCCTATTAATGAACCGAAGGCGCATTGTACAATAAGTATCTGGTGAGTGGCGAATCCATATGGTGGTGGTGAGTCACGAATATGGTTAATAAGTCACGATGAATCACAGATGACATACAGCGGGAATTTAATGAGAAGCCTGCACAGAGTTATTAGAACTTATTTGCACACTGGCACTTTGCACATGGACTTTTTGAAATATTTTATAAATTGATAGTGATAATAATTTTTATTTTACAGTTTGTCAGACATTGGTTATATATATACATGTTTTAGGTATTGTGGATATATGAAAGTGGGGAATATTTTTTTGGATTTATTCTTGTTTGTAGGCATACTAATTAACTGATGATATATGGTTTTACAACATTGATTATGGGAGAATATATCTGGCATATTTAAGGACACTTAATGATATATAGAGTGGTGTATTGCAAATAGAGTAGCGCACTCAAACACACATATCACAAATTATATCCCATTTCACTGAATGTTTTTTTTTTGAATGCAGCAACTCAAATTTTAAAGGGAAAGTAGAATTGTCTAAACTATTGCACCGGTGACTCACATACACTAATATCTTTAACCTGCCAGTACCGTGTGATGTAATTTGTGGTCTCTAGATAGACCCAGAAAACCGCGCTTGCTAGCTATTTCTGACATTCTCTATTCTGCGTCTGATTATCGCTTGAATTTCATATGCTCCCAAAGAAGCGTACTCCTAGGCGCAACATGTCGAGCAATTAAAAGATCATGTATACCCGGATTCACATCCTGACCCACAAGCCCGTTTACTTACACCCCTAACAGAATTACCATCACGGGAATTTCGATTTCCATATTGTTGGTCACACTACCATTTCTACGTACCGTATGAAGTGGGGCTAAGGTTATGTGCGGGATTTACATTATTAATCTTATAGAATTTTACATGTCTTTATTTGTACTTATTGTTTGTATTATATACATTTTGTACTCAATAAACCAACCTTATCATTTTTAGAAAGTTTACTTGTGTGCCTATAAAGTCCACTTCTTAGTTTTTCTAGTATTTATATGTTCAATGGAGATCAGACCATTCTTAATGCTAAACTGACTGTGGAAGTCACTCAGATGAGTGGTTGGAGGAGGAGGTCTTCAAATTAAATCTAGTACAATGCACCCATGACATGGATAACTTGAGACAACAGGAATCCATAAAAAGTTGCTATGGATTACTATATAAGAATTCTAACTGAATACGTTTGCTGATTTTATACCATGTTCATGGAACAAGATCAGACTGCAACAGAAGGCTAAATAAATTGGATCACAAACAAGGATGGTAGCTTTTTTTTTTATTAAATGAAAACTTTCAAGTAATCAGAAAAAATGGCAAGGGTAATGTTTTAATTGTGCCTTCAGTCCCTGACATCATGTGAATTGCATTAGAAGCGGTGGCAATTCAATGCTGTGATAATGTGACATTCACTGCTTTGAAGTTAGTGGACATATTTTTAGTCACATAACAGCAGGGACTGGAAGCACAATGTACATGGTCCAGAAGCAGTCTGCTTTTGATACCATTGGTCTGGCATCAGTTTTCCAAGAGCTGCATCTCAAATGACAGGATGGATGTGTAATGACTTGCCAGTATGTGGGTTTTGCCAAGATGCCGCTCTCCAAATAATGATGCCAGCAATGTTCATTTGTAATGTTCTTAAACTAATCACTGACAGTTAAATTGACTTGTTTATCTTTATACTCAAGGTTTTCAAGTCTATTTTTGGTGAAAATAGCGCCGCCCCCCCCAACAGTTTTGTGGTCTCCAAAGAAACTAATTAGATGCAATCTGGAAATAAAGGAGACCTCAGTGCCATCAGTGGGGCAAAAATCTCACATTAACTGCAAGTACCACAAAAGGTAAACTTACAAATGTATGTGTGTCATGGTTAAGGTCATTGAATAGGCTTTCAATGTGCTGAGAATGTAAGTTTTTAGGTCTCTGCAATCATTAACCATCTATGAAGTACAACAATGCTGGCAGTGAAGAGAAGGAAGGCATGAGTTCAAAAACATACTAGCACAGCAGTCTGTGGCAAAACTGCCAGCAGTATTATTGACCTGAGTAATGCAGCAGGAGGCATAAGTTGTTCAGTCCTGTCAAGCAAGTTTTTTCCTTCAAAGACATAGTATACAGATGCATTTTTCTTAACTATGAATGTGGACTACAAAAGAACATCGAGGAACAAAGACAACATTGAAATTGAGGTCACTGGTCTTCTGATGACTCTGCTGTGCCCCCATCTTCTTCCTCATCCTCCTCCTCTTCTTGTTTCTTACCAACTTTGTTTCTCCCACTGGTTTTCCCACTTTCAGGTTTCTTAGTATTTGAGGTTTCCTTGCGGCCCTTCTTTGTACTGCCTTTAGGGCGACCTCATGGACGTTTTGTGGTGGGAGAACCACGTGGCTCTTTTGCATTAGTTTGTGCTTGGGAAGGAGAGGTTGACCTTGCTGGTTGGCTTGAGGCTTCTTGTGGCTTCTTTCATGGATGACCTCTACCACGCTTGGCAGTCTCCTCCGTAGAAGCCTCCTTTGCTGCTGCCTTAGTCTTTGAGTCACTTATTTTGAAATATACTTATTTTTTTCCTGTAGGAAAGGACAATTACCCCCACCGTCCCCCGCTCCTATATTTTTACTATCAGCCCAGATTAAAGGCTTTGGAGGGTGTGGTTTAGCCTTATATGTTGTAGAGTGAAAGTGACTGAGTAGTTTAGAAAAAGACAATGGACAGGGCTAACTACATTTGGTCCACAAAAAACTTTTTGTTGTCTGCCTGCAACAGGGCTTAAAGGGGTTGTAAACCTTCATTTTTTTTCTAAAATAACAAACATAACATACTTACTTCCACTGTGCAGTTCGTTCTGCACAGAGTGGCCCTGGTCCTCCTCTTCTGGGGTCCTTCAGCGACACTGGTGGCTCCTTCCCGTATCGAGTGTCTACGTTGGAGAAGCGCTCTCCTTGGTGGACATCCATGTGGGTGCGCTCCCAGTCCCGCATCTGTGTCCATTCACACAGAAAGCAGGACTTGGCCTGCCCCCCGGCGCCGCCTCATTGGTTTTGAATGACAGCAGTGGGAGCCAATGGCTGCGCTGCTATCAATCTATCTAATCAGGACATGAGACACCAGCTAGAGATGGTGTGCTCATTCCCGGACGGAGTATGACATCGCTCAGGTAAGTAAATAGGGGGGCTGGGGGGTTGCAGCACTACAGAAGTCTTTTCACCTTAATGCATAGAATGCATTAAGGTGAAAAACCATGAGGGTTTACAACCCCTTTGAGAGTGAGTTTCTGGAAATCATTAGGCATTTTCAATACTTGTAGGTTATTTAAAGGAGTAAACACACAAAGAAATGTGTCAATATTGCAGAGGTGTAATGCATCTTTTTTGCCTTGAAAGCACCTTACAGTGTCTTTTATACAACACTGACCTGAATTTGTATAAGCTACATGTTGCTTTCAGAAGCAACTAGATTCTTTGTTGCTGCAATGTTCTTTTTGCTTCACTTCCCTACTTAAGTCAGAAGTCCCAACTTTCACATCTTTTTCCAGATCAATAACTGACTATGAATAATGGTTGCAGAACCAGGAAAACAGCTTGCTAACATGCAGCTTGCACAACAAGTGGCAGAGTTTATATATATATATATATATATATATATATATATATATATATATATATATATATATACAGGGCTTTTTTTTCTAAAACAATAGGTGCTGGAACTCAACCACGACCCCCCAAATCCTCTCCCCCCACACACACCCTCCAAATGACATCAAATAGAGGGTGTGGTCATATTTCACGAAACAGTAGAAGGGTCTTAAAGGGGCATTACATATCAGGATCGGGGTTACACACAGAGTGCAAAGCTGTCACTTGTAAACACAGAAACCAGACTTCTGTGTTTACAAGTGATTGTGGTGCGCAGGCACCAAAGGGTCTGAGCCAGAGGTGGTGGAACTGACTTCCACCAAGTTCCCCCTGAAAAAAAGCCCTGTATATATATATATATATATATATATATATACCATTTCAATACATAATCTTTGCTGAAGCTAAAAAAAAAAAAAACTTAAGGGATGTTGGATATCCCAACCACTGTATTCTCAGTAAGTGACTAGTTAGGTGATGAAGCCAAGAAGGATATCAAATGCTGAAGGAAGTCAGCAATGGCAGCAAAAAAAAATTCCTTTAGGACACAAGTTGACTTTAAACAGTAATAGAAAATCAACGGAGGGCGTAACTGAATGAATGGGTGTGTGCGGCGCTGTGAGATTGAGTGAGTGAGTGAGTGAACGCAGGGACGCTGTGCGGCTCTCCCCACCCCCCGCTCCATTCCTCCTTATAGCCGAGCGCTCTCCTCGGGCATACTTGTCGGCATACCTGGGCTTGGATGGAAGCCTGAAAGCCTCAGGCACCCGGCTACCTTCCTGTCCCCTCCTTAGCCCCCCACGTTGCTGGCGGGCTGTACGAGCCTAAGAACCCCCAGGAGGGACATTAATCCCCACCCACCGGTGGATGCTCGGGACTGCCCGGGACTGCAGACCGAGCGTGTGAGAGGTGACCGGCTACACTCGGGAATCACCAAGAGGATTGCCACCCAGAGACTCATAGGCGGTGGGGTATAGTAAGTGGACCGGCGCATATAAATCTAAGCTTCAAAGCAGGTAACACTCAGTCTAACATGGGTAACAGGAAGAACATGCAGGCGAAGCCCGGGCTGCTCCGCATTCCTCACACTGCTCTCTCTACCTAGCTGAGTGGATCGTTTTGATACGGTGCCAAGAGAGGAAAAGGACTTATTACTTAGCTATACTGCTCAGTGAGGGCTCAGTGGACTCTAGGTCTGTGGGTGTGCTTGGTGGAGCGTTCAGTATCAATAGTATGCTTTGTCTTTTAGGGTGAAGATACCCCCCAAGTAATACCTTGTGTTCATGCTAACCAGGATGATTCGCAATCCTCACACTGCTCTGTCTAATTTGCTGAGTGGATCAATTTGATAGGGTGCTAGGAGGGGAAAGGGGCTTATACATTTTCTAGCTATACTGCTCAGTGAGGGCTCAGTGGACTGTGGGACTGTGGGTGTGCATGGTGGGCCGTTCAGTATCAATAGTATGCTCTGCCTTTTAGGGTGTAGATACCCCCCACGTAATATCTTGTGTTTATGCTAACTGAAGGGCAATCCAGTTGGCAGCACCTTTTCTATAAGTTATAGAGCAGGGGTCATATTGCTTGCTTCACCACTTGGCGCAATAGCGGAGCATACTGAGGATACAGCATATTGTACCTTCCTCTTTGTGTCTTTTCTCTTCCACATACTTCCTTCATATAAGCACAGTGAGGGCTCCTAGGCGCAAGGTAAAGAACGTACAATGCAGAATCTTCGCTCTGCTAAAGATAAAAATCCGCAGCTCTCAGTAGCAGCGTCAGCAGCAGCGAAGTTAGAGCAATATGCTCACACTCCAGCTGTGACTCTTCCAAAGAAGGGGGCACAATTGAAAAAACATCAGGGGGGGTACCTGATAGGAAAATCCAGGGTCATCAGCAAGCAATGCCAATAGGTGGCTCTCAGGCGGCCCACTCATCCAAATCGCACAATACAAAAGGATCGGGGTCAAGTGATCAAAATATAAATGCAAACATGGAAGCTAGTGCTGACCCAAACCTGCCCTCAGAGAAAGAACCAACACTTACGGATGTATTTATGGCAGTAGGGGTGTGTAACTCCTCACTTAAAGAACTCTGCGAGCAGATGAGGGGAGTAAAAGCGGACCTGTTGTTGGTCAGGTAAGACCTTCAGAAAATCGCTGAGAGAACAACAGCTCTGGAAGAAAGAGTAGGCCTGCTAGAAGATGACTTATCCCCATTGATCAAAGAAATGAAATGGCTGAAGGAGCAGTTATCCAAACAAGCCTCTAAATTGGATGAAATGGAGAATAGGAGCCGAAGGGATAATGTGAGGCTGGTGGGACTTCCGGAAAAAAGCGAGGGCATTAACCCGCCTGAATTTATAGAAAAGTGGTTGGTGGATCTATTTGGGAGAGAATCATTCTCAGCATCTTTTTCAGTTGTAAGGGCCCATAGGGTGCCCTTCAGAGCTCCCCCAGCAGGGGGCTTCCCCAGACCTCTACTTATAAGGTTTCTTAACTATAGAGACAAAGTGGTGCTGCTCCATAAAATAAGAGATGCAGGGAATGTTTTCTTTAAGGAGGCCAGAGTTTCTTTTTATGCCGATTTTTCACCAGACCTGTACCTTTTTCACCAGACCTGCACCTTACAAAAATTTAACCTCCCCTATGCCCTTCTCTACCCGGCGAAGTTACGTGTATCAGCTTTGGGGGGAACCCTGTTCTTTGATTCCCCTCATGGGGTGGAGAAATGGCTCGAGGAGAATAGAGAAAAATTTTTAAGTTAAGCATAGAGTGTTATGGGAGGTATGATAGGCTTGGGATATTTTGGGTTATGCGGGTGGGGGGTGGGGGGGTAGGGCCACACAGGCGTCTGGGGAGGAGTAATGAATGGGAGAGGAGTATAGGAAGCAGCGTATGGAATTAGTTGGAGTTAGGTGGGTAATGGTCACGGTTAACCCCCAGGGGGTTCACCTAGGTAGGTGGTGGGGGTTGGGAGAGGGGTCGGAAGGGGGGTGGGTGTGGGTTGGAGTAGCAGGGGGGGCGGGAGGGGTAGAATGCTTGAAAAAATTTTCACAGGAAATTTATACACCCTTGGAAAATACCTGGGTTGGAACCAGGGATTCACATCTAGACACAATGACAGGAAACTGGCTCTTAAAGTTATTCTTGTAAAGCACACATGTTCAATTTTCACGCTTATGCTAAGGTAGTGCCGTTGTGGTTTCTTTGCACCTTTTTCTTTTTTTTTAGTGTCACTATTGTTTGAATGGATAAAGGGGATATGGTCTCCACTAGACTACACTTGTGGCTCACAAGGCGCAAAATACATCATATAGTAATTAAGATTTTGGTAGAAGGATTTGTTTGGGTTCTTTTTCTCTTTCCCATTATATATCTTTAAATAATTAGGATGCAGGCTGAAACAGTGAAAATAGGATCCTGGAATGTTAGAGGGCTGGGGACACCGCTCAAAAAGCTGGCAGTGCTTTCCGTGATGGAGAACTATGGGGCAGACCTGGTTTGCCTGCAGGAAACCCACCTCACCAGGGATACAGCCCAATACCTACAGTCGCATAAATTTCAATGTCAATACCATGCGGTTCATTCTTCATATAGTAGAGGGGTGAGTGTCTTGGTTAGAACTGGGGTCAAATTTTCCTGCAGGCAAACCAGGATAGATGAAATGGGCCAATACATTCTTTTATTATGCTCTATTGATAGCGCTATGTATGTACTGGCAAACATATATATCCCCCCTCCTTTTAATTTAGATGTCATGCTTAAACTGAATGAATTTCTGTTAGATAAAAAGGAATTCCCGATTATAGCAGTGGGGGACTTTAATGAGGTTCTAGACAGAAAGTTGGACCGCTTCCCGGTGAGAACCCTCTCAGAGTATGCCGCTAAGAGTCAGTTTTTGGATGAAGTGGGGTTGGTGGACCTGTGGAGGGTGCGGAACCCGGGGGTGTTACAATATTCCTGCAGATCGGTGTCACACTCAGCCCTCTCGAGGATAGACATGGCCCTGGGGAACGATAAAACTCTTCAGCTATCAGGCAAGATTATGTATGGGCCAAGAGGTGTTTCAGACCACTCTCCCATGGCAGTTACACTGAAGGTAGGGGGACACAGCCCCCGGAAGGAATGGAGGATAAGCCCGCACTGGTTTGAGGTAATCAGGAAGGAGAATGGAATTCTCCCCTCTTTGAGGGAGTTCGTAGGTTTCAATCAGGAAACAGTGACATCCGCTGTGCTATGGGACGCCCTTAAGGCCTTTCTTAGGGGGGTCTTAATACAGCAGATAGCCAAATTTAATAAAGAAGCTAGGCAGGAGGAAGAGAACTCACTAAGGGAAGCATTGGAGGCTGAAAATAACTTTATTAGAGACCCAATCCCTGAGAAGGAAAAGATATGGCAAGAGAAAGAACAGGTGTATAAACAGGTTACCATGCAGAAGGCTGAGACTAGGCGGCTCCTCCAGTGTCAGGTATCTTTGGTGGAGGGAGAGAGAGTGGGAAGAGCATTGGCACAGTTGGTGAAATCCAATAAGGCTCCATCAACGGTCCTAGCTATTAGAGCACAGAGTGGAGATATTCTTTCAAGCTCCCCAAAAATAGTGCAAACCTTTAGGGACTATTATAAAAAGCTGTACACCTCCCAGAAAAAAGGTAAAGAGGTAGGGATGGAGAACTTCCTGGGGAAGCTATCAATCCCGATCCTTTCGCAAGAGGAAAGGGATTTATTAGAATCCCCAATAACAATCACAGAATTACAACAAGCAATTGGAAGTATGGCGCGCCTTAAGTCGCCTGGCCCCGATGGAATACCAATTAAGGCCTATAGGTACTATGGGGAGGTGCTAATCCCTGAACTGCTGAAAGCATTGGGGGATGCGTATGAAGGGGGGCGTTCAAGAGCCTTATTGACCCTAGATATCTCTAAGGCTTTCGATAGTGTGGAGTGGGGTTATATGTGGCACGTGTTGGGAAAGTTTGGATTTGGTCCCTCCTTCATTGGGTGGATTAAAATGCTTTATAATGCCCCGTACACACGGTCGGACTTTGTTCGGACATTCCAACAACAAAATCCATGTATTTTTTCTGACGGATGTTGGCTCAAACTTGTCTTGCATACACATGGTCACACAAAGTTGTCGGAAAATCCGATAGTTCTGAACGCAGTGACGTAAAACACGTACGCCGGGACTATAAACGGGGCAGTGGCCAATAGCTTTCATCTCTTTATTTTGTTGTCGGAAAATTTTATATCCTGCTCTCAAACTTTGTGTGTCGGAAAATCCAATGGAAAATGTCCGATGGAGCCCACACACGGTCGGAAAATCCGACCGTGTGTACGGGGCATTACAGTCCTTAGGCAAGAGTAAAAATAAACAATGAGTTTTCAGAGTGGTTCGAGCTAGAGAGGGGGACGAGACAGGGGTGTCCACTCTCCCCATTGCTTTTTGCGTTGGCGATGGAGCCCCTGGCTATCTCCATTAGAGCGAGCCATGAGATAAAGGGGTTCAAGAGGAGGTCGAGCGAAGAAAGAATTGCGCTCTATGTGGATGACATTTTGTTATTCTTGGGAGACAGTAAGAACTCAGTGCTGGGCGCAATGAGAATAGTGGAGGAATTTGGTAGATTCTCCGGTTTGGAAATAAATTGGGAGAGATCCGAGCTCCTACCGCTGGACCCCTTAGGAGCACCAACAGTACACGGACTGCCCCAGATGGCAATAGTGGAAGCATTGAAGTATTTGGAAATTGTCCTAACGAAGGACCCCAATCAATATATCAGTAAAAATCTAGTACCTCTTCTGTCCAAATTCAAACAAAAGATAAGCATTTGGAGACGCCTCCCCTTATCAGTAGCAGGAAGATGCAGCTTGATAAAAATTATCTGGATGCCTCAACTGCTGTATGTCCTGCATAACTCCCCAGTCTGAATCTGTAAGAGTTGGTTTAGGAGAATTGAGGCTCTGCTTAGGGAACTGATATGGAAAGGAGGACAGGCCAGGCTTCAAGTTCTCCAGCTTCCCACTAAGGAGGGGGGGTTTGCTCTTCCCCATCCGGAGCGTTATTTTCTAGCAACTCAACTGCAGCAATTAATGGGGTGCGGGACTCCGGAGGGTGGCACTCCTAACGGCAGGCTAATACTGATAAGTGCTCGGCATAATACGCTAATTGAGGCTTTGGAGGCAGACATGTTTTATCATGAATTCCCAACAATTAAATTGTTAACTAAGCTCTGGAAATCTGTTAAGAAATTAATGAGGCAAGAGGGATTTACAGACTACACCCCTATTTGGAATAATCGCAATTTACAGGAAATTCTAAAAATTGGGAAAACTAGAGGGTGGGAGGTTTGTGGTATTAAAATGCTAAGACAGCTCTACTCAGGTAATACTCTTAAAAAATTCCCTGAGTTGGTTAGGGAATTTAAGATCCCACAGAGTTCCCTTTTTCTATATCGGCAGATGGAACATGCTCTCAGGGCCCATTTTGGAGATCAGCCCCCGGGATGGGTGGAAATGCTCCTCGTTCGTAATCTACTACAGGTAGTCCCCACTAGGGGGCTAATGTCCAAAATCAATGGCCAACTAAGCAACTCAGAGAACAGAAGGGGGGTACTTCAGAGGGTAAGAGCTAAATGGGAAGAGGAGCTGGGGGTGATCTCCCAGGAACAATGGAAGAGGATATTTGAGATGGGGCCCCTGGTGTCAGTGTCCCCCTCACAGAAGATCTCGCATCTGATGCTGCTTAACAGAGCTTACTATACTCCAAATCGGCTCTTTAGGTTCGGTAGAAGGTCCAACGATAGATGCCCCAGGTGTCGGGAGTCTGGGGATCTTATCCATTTGTTCTGGAGGTGCCCCAAGCTGTTCCGCTATTGGGAGGGGGTAACTAGTAGCTTGGGAGATATTTTTTGCACGTCAGTGAAAAGGGAAGCGGTGGAATGCATCTTGGGATACAGAAGAGTAGAGGGGGAGAGGAGGAGCACTATACTGGCAATTTTGAGAGGTTTGTTTCAAGCCAGGAAAATGATAATGCTTAGGTGGCAATCAAAGGATCCCCCAACTGTGAAAGATTGGATAGGTACACTTAGTGATTCCCTCTGCAGGGAGAGATTGGAGTACATTAAGAGAGGGAATCTCCAAGAATTCGATAAAATGTGGAAGCCATGGGAGGAAAAGGTGGTCTGCCTAAAGGGAAAGGTTGGAGTGTAAGGGATTAGGCTATTGGTTCAGTATGATAAGCTCGGTAGGAATATAGAATTTTGGCTTGCACAGAGGGATTAAGGGTTAGTGGTGACATGGTGCTGGTAGGTAACAGTAGAAATCATTAAATCCTGTGTTTGGGTAGGATTCTGTATAGAGAGTGTATGGGGATGGAGGGGGGTGGGGGAACGGGAAGGGTTGGGGGGTTATTATGTCCACTTAACAGTCTATCATAGGCCCTAATAGGGGGCTTTGGGTGTGGGGAGCCCATTAGCCCAGCTAAAGAAAAAAAAAAATCAACTGGCCTTTTGTCATAAATTCTAGGCTTTTTACATAGTTACATATTAGGTAAGGCTGAAAAAAGACAATAGTCCATCCAGTTCAACCTGTGTGGGTGCATGTATATCAGTGTCTATAATGCTTTCTCATATCCTTGTATGCTGTGTCCTTTAAGATGTACATCTAAAGGTATTTTAAAGATATCCATACTCCCTGCAGCCACTACCAGTTGTGGGAGAGAATTCCATATCCTTATTGCCCTAACAGTGAAAAACCCCCTACGCAGTTTCTTCTCCAGTCTCATTGTGTGGCCCCATGTCCTTTTACACTCCCTATGACTGAATATCTTATTTCCTATGCTGGCATCCCCATTGAGATATCTGTAGATCGCTATCATATTCCCTCTCAAGCGTCTTTTTCTCCAGCGAGAATACATTTTGTGTTTGCAGCCGTTCCTCGTAAAGTCTCCTTATTAGATTTGTTGCCCTTCTTTGGACTCTCTCCAGCTCCAGCACATCCCTTCAGAGGACTGGTGACCAGAAATGGACTGAAAACTACAGATTAGCCCTAACCAGGGTTTTATAAAGTGGCAGAATTATGGTTTTATCCCTGGAGTATATCCCCTTTTTTATGCATGCTAATATTCTGCCGGCTTTGGCAGCTGCAGCTTGGCACTGCTTGCTGTTGCACAAGCTGTCATCTACTAGTTCCCCTAGATCCTTCTCCTTCCTTGACTTCCCCAGCTGTACTTCACCTAGTAAATATTTTATATTTATGTTTTTTGACCCCAAGTGCATTACTTTACATTTCTCCACATTAAACCTCATTTGCCATTTGCCTGCCCACTCCTTTATTTTATTCAGGTCATTCTGCAAAATTTCCATGTCCTCATGAGAGTTTATTACTCTGCTTAACTTTGAGTCATCCTCAAAAACTGAGACTGAACTATTTATCCCATCCTCTATGTCATTTATGAATATGTTGAATAGAACTGGTCCCAAGACAGAACCTTGAGGTACCCCACTCACTACTCCAGACCAGTCTGAGTACATGTTATTTATCACTACCCTTTGGACCCATCCCTGTAACCAGTTTTTTACCCAAACACAAACCCTATGGTCTAAGCCTACAGACCTTAGCTTGTAAATTAAGCGTTTATGGGGGACTGCATGAAATGCTTTTGCAAAGTCCAGATACACCACATCCACAGCCTTCCCCATATCTAGATGGCTGCTCACTTCCTCGTAGAATGTTAGCAGATGGGTCCTCATAAACCTATGCTGATTACCACAAATGATATTCTTCTCCTCAGTAAAACTTTGGATGTAGTCCCTAATCATCCCCTACAATAATTTACCCACTACTGATGTTAAGCTGACTGGCCATTAAATCCCAGGAATATGTCTCTGTCCTTTTTTGAATATTGCTACCACATTGGCTTTTCTCCAATCATCTGGTACCAATCCTGTCATTATGCTGTCCACAAAGACCAGGAACAATGGTCTGGCTATAACTTGATTGAGTTGTAAGACATTTGGTCCCGGTGCTCTATTTGTGTTGAGCTTACCAAGTCTATCTTTGACTCCAGCCTCTGTTTGAGGAAGTGGTATGACATCCAGACAGATATGTCTGTTAGTAAATTAGTGATGCGTGAGGAGACTAAAGGAGTGAGCTGAGGGGTGGAGAGATAGATTTGGGTGTCGTCAGTGTAGAAACTATATTGAAAGCCATGGGAGGCTATTAGCTGACCCAGGGAGGAGGTGTAGATTGAAAATAGGAGAGGTCCAAGAACAAAACCTTGGGGGACCCCCACAGAGAAAGGAAGAGGAGAGGAGGAAGTAGAAAGTGGGATAGGTAGGATGAGAGCCAGTGAGGAGCACAGTCATGGAGACCAAAGGAGTAAAGTTTTTTGAGGAGGAGGAGGTGGTTAACCATATCAAAGGCAGCCAAAAGGTCCAGAAGTAGGAGTACAGAATAGCGTCCATTGGTTTTTGAGAACCACTTACTCATTTATGTAGTGGGGCTGGATATTTTGGATCCTCATTCTAAAGTGGGCTTTCAGATTCTGATAAGTCCCCCCCCCAGACTAGAGATGTGGCTATGAGGACCATCAACATTGCAGCAAGGTGCCTTTCCTGGTCCCCCATTAAGGCACCCTTCCCATGTTGAGGCCATGTGGCCTTGTATAGCTCAGAAGGAAAGATGCATGCTTGCTGCCCCCTCACCTTTTCCTGGATAGCTAGGCTACATGCTTGGATAAGGGTCTAGTATTGATTTTAGGAGGGGCTCATTCTTTTTTTTTGCCTGGAGTTCATATCAGATCATTCTTAAGGATAGGATAGGGGGGCCAATGCACTTTCTTTGTTTTTTTTTTTCCCAAGGGGTCCCCAAAAATCCATACTGGACCCTATCTATCACTTTTACAGGTTTATGGCATATCCCAAACGTTATTTAAATGAATTGTTTAGGCATTACCTTTTCAGTGATTTAGAAGATCTCCTCCCTGCTGAATGTTTGTTTTTTTTTTTGTATTTTTTTCTATTGGTACATGTACCCCAAGACAGCGCATGACTACCCATGACATTTTTTAACAAAAGCTTGCAAGCTGGCCAGAAAAAAAATACAAGATTTGCCTTCCATAGACTTCAAAAGGTTTTAGGCATTAGGTTCAGGGTTTGAGGATTTTTTTCAATTGTTCAGCAAAACGTCCGGAAAACTGAACCTTGCTTGGCTTGCTCATCATTACTGCTAAGCTTCTCTAATTGTTTTAAATTTTCTAAAACAAAACCAACATTTAGGTATAGCTGCAATAGGTGTTTTTGGCTATACCTAGGTTATTTTAATCAGAAATTTTGTAGTTTATGAATTGGATCATACTGGAGGGCATGAATAGTACATCATCTCTGAGGCTACACCGCTAAGTTAATTGTGGGGAGCTAGTAGGTCCAGAGGGAATGACATGTTTGCAACTTTTTTGGAACAGCCCTTAAATTTGGTGTTTAATATATAATGCCTGTTTTCTAAAGTAAGGTCTTGTTATAATATTTTAAGATTTGAATTTTCTTAACATAATGTAGGTCGAGATGGGATGGATGTTATCTGAAGCTCATTTATAAAACCGTGATCTCAACTGTACATTAACTAGATTACAAAGTTTGATTAGGTTCAGTATGAACATAATATATATACAACATGTGTTCATAAGGCATCCCAATTTCTCTTTTCTTAATTAAACCATGATTATGAAAATGACTTGTAAACCTCCATAGCCTTATATCTTTCAGAAGTTATCAAGCTATGTGTGTATTTTCTCTTGGTAGAGAATCACTCACAACTTGGCAAAATCTAATTTAAGATATATGCTGTGTTTTGTTCAGTTTAACAGCTATGTATGAGGTAGAATTATGGTCACTGCTGGAATTATTTTTTATATTGTTTCCTCTTAGTGTCAGTTTTTTTGGGGGGATAAAAGGGAAAAATCTTAGATGCTTATGTTTTCAATGCTCCCAGTGTCCCTACTGGGAAAATTGCCCCTCCCCTCCTGCACCTGTGTATTCACAAAGGACTGAGGGAAATATCCTCAACTGAAACAAAAATATCAATAAAACCTAGCAATTTCCTGTCTATCCAAAACAAACATTTTAATTGTAGAAAGCTTCAGCCTATTTAATACCCCCTTTCATTGTCTGAACAGAATATACCATAGACTTTGCATATCATAGATTGCATTCCCTAACAAATTTCATGTTATACAGATGTCCTAATTTCAGAGTTATAGAAACTCAACACATTTTTAATTTACATATCAAAGTTGGTTGGCTGTTTTTTTTTAAAAAAGGAACCTGTTATTAACAGGGCTTACCTAGCACCTTGTGCAAGATGATACGCACGCACTATCATACAGTCTTATGCCCTGTACACACGGTCGGACATTGATCGGACATTCCGACAACAAAATCCATGGATTTTTTCCGACGGATGTTGGCTCGAACTTGTCTTGCATACACATGGTCACACAAAGTTGTCGGAAAATCCGATCGTACTGAACGTGGTGACGTAAAACACGTACATCGGGACTATAAACGGGGCAGTAGCCAATAGCTTTCGTTTCTTAATTTATTCTAGCATGCATGGCACTTTCTGTGTCGGATTTGTGTACACACGATCGGAGTTTCCGACAACGGATTTTGTTGTCGGAAAATTTTATAGCAAGCTCTCAAACTTTGTGTGTCGGAAATTCCCATGGAAAATGTGTGATGGAGCCTACACACGGTCGGAATTTCCGACAACAAGGTCCTATCACACATTTTCCATCGGAAAATCCTATCGTGTGTACAGGGCATTATTTGTTGCAAAATATTTGCTGCAAAAAAAAAACACTACCATACGTACTGAAGTCAAATATCAAGATAAGATTATTCAGATTATTCAGGCCGTATAAGTAGGTAAGAATTACAAGAAACTATGCTTGTTTTACGAAAAACTTCAAAGCAAAATTTTAGACAAACAGATAAATACATGGGTGAAATACATAAGTTTTGTTTTAAATGCCAGATGATTTGTAATTTTGCACAGCCAGACTTGTAATATATATATATGTGACAGACCTAGCCGGAAAAGAGGCTTTTGGAGGGGACTGATGGCTAGCCTCCTGCAAACCGATTATGGGCCCTGGCATTTGGGGGGACGGTGCTCTTTGTGAGCTGTATGTCTGGGGACCCTGGAGGTGGCGTTACTTTAGATTCAGGTCCATGTCCCCCAAGACACACAGACTCTGGGGACCCTGGATATGCCATTGTGATGGGAGGCACTAATAGGGGCACAGGGTGAATGAGAACCCCACTATGATCTGTGCTAGTCAGAGACTCAATGCTGTATATGTGTGTATATATAATGTGTGCTGTCTCATTGTGTTGTGTACTGTTTGCTGTGCTAGTTTTGGGTGGGGCTGTATTCCAATGTTCTATTGTGTTTGTCTGCCTTGGATCACAGGATGTGTATTGCTGTAAGGAAAGAGGGAGGGGGGATTCCTCCAGCTGCCCCCCTGTTAAGACTGTTTACTGATGAGAAGTTAAGCACACCTGACCTGTGTGTCCATTGTCATTGGACAGTTTAACCCGCCCTCTTTTCCAAGGGTGGGGGGGAAAGAGTCTCTGAGTTATTTTATCTGTTGTGTCCATGTGTTATAATAAAGGAGTTGATTCTTGCTTGGAACCTGAAGACAGAGCCGTGTCTCGTTTTTGGGGTGGACTACTTGTATGGGTTCCTTGTTCGGCTGATTGGAGTGTTCGGTAGCTGCCTTTGTGTTTGGGTATGAAATGTCCTAAACGACTTTAACCCCTTTCATACTCGGGGTGTCGTTACAATATATATATATATATTTTTTTTACATACATGGTCATTTGCTGAGAGCGGCGATCGGATGCCAATTGGGGAACCTTTTCCGGTCATGCCCCTTCGACAGAAGCTGGACGTTTGCAGGCTTCTGTCAGACCAGCTGCTGCATACTCTGGCCAAATGTTTCTATTGAACAGGCCAATACCACCAGATCATCAGCCTATGTCCACAAGACTTAAGACATATAGGTTTTGACCAACCACTTGCGTTCCCAGGCCTTTTTTTTTCTCTATTTCCCTATCCTACCACAACTTTTATGCAATTAAGCTCAAGATATGCAAATTCAGCAAAAGCATGTCACATAACAAAACATGACATAATTGTAAAGGTCAAAGTGAAGGTTTACATTTTACTTTAGAAAACGTTAATTTCCCCTTTCAACACTACATTGTGGTGCATTCAGGAAAAAATAATCAGTTTGTGTAAATTGTTAGCAGCAGTGTTGGATGCCAGGTGTCACTGACCACCAGCATTTTAGGCCTCCATGCAAGCCAGGACCTGACAGAGCCACTGAGTTCCAATGTCATTTTAAAAGGTGCAGCAATGCAGCTTTCTATGCCATATGTTTGTAGACAGGGCTATCCTGGGGCCACATATTCTATACTGTGATCACCCCAAAGCCCCCTCTGATCTTCATGTCTGCACACATACACAGGTGGTAGTTTTGACACCCTTTCCACTCCATCCCTTTCATCCCCAATACATCTTCCCTTTATGCTTGGAGCACACTCTCATGCGGAGTCCTGAATTTTACTCATGGCCTTAGGTTAAAGATTATTAGGTCCAGGTGAACACCTGGGGCCCATAAGACATAGTTGTCTAGGTCACCTAACATATGTTACTTTAAGGGGGGAGTTCTCAACTTACCACAATGAGGGTTATCCTTTCCATTCCCTTAACCACCACCAGCTCCTGGGCTGACCAGGTTTGCACTCATTACACAAAGACATATGCTCAAGTATTGGCTGTGCATATTAAACTGCAACTTCAGTTCTTCACATCTCTATCTCTTAGTCATTAAATCACACTACACAGAGGTTGAACTCTGCACTTAACACCTTTAATTTAAATAGCTGGAAACAGTCCATGGGAATGGGATTAATACAGTTCCAAGATTTGCTAACAGTAACTTCATCACAGTCCATATAAATTGTAAGCAGTCCCAAGAAAGGGTGGTTCTTTAGTGATCTCCATCAAAATGGAAGAAGAGGGCATTGCATTTTTTATGAATACCATTACATTTGCTCAGCTTCTCATTAGTTCCCATTCCAGGGTCAAAGCCCACAACCTCAGGCTAGGCCTCTGCCTGAAGGGAACCCAAATACATAATCCAAATAGGGGTAAAAACTCTCTTTCCACCTACAGAGCCAGTTTCACATGTTTTTATTTTTCTGTTTCCACCAGCCTTTGCACTATGAGCATTGAAGCTGACTCATAAAGCAGTAAATCTAACTCAAGAATGAGCAAGGCTTTTTTACAAAGCAATAATGATAAACCAGATAGCAACAAAAGAACAAGAAGTGATAAAGCAGATCTAGCAGAGATGTGTGTGGGTTTCCGTTTGTGTTTGTATGCATGTAGCCTCTAGGTATACCTAAAAAATGTGCTCCATGGCTGATTGATATCTATGATGTTTGTGATGATTGCTCATCTCTTTCCATTATAGTCCATGAGTATGAATGAGCGTGTCACGGTCTGGATTCAGGCTCATAGACCAGTAGCTACAGTAGTAGGAGAACTCTCACTAACCAACAGGATTGATACACAAGCATGTCACCCTGGAAATCATGCAGGGTTACCTCAGGTGCGGAGTCTAAATACTAACCAGTGTTCACCAGAGCTCCTGCTGGTGGAGATGGGTTTAGCTGCATGTTAGTACCAGGTCGTGGTCCTCAGGATCGCTCCACGAGGAGGTGAGCAAGCTGGGATCCAGTAGCGCATATAGCAGGTAAAGATTAAGCAGAAGCTTAGCCAGTAAACAAGCCAAAGGTCAGTAACAAGTATTTGCAGCTTGGGATCAAGCTGAAGTGTAGTCAAGGAACAAGCCAAGGGTCAGTAACGAGTGGTAGCAAAGATATGGATGGCAGGAGGAAAGAAAAAAGTGAGCTACTGGCTGGAGAAAGCACAATAATCTGGCAAATAGGAAGTTCAGAGACATGGCTTAAATCAGGAAGCTCATGGGAGGAGCAAAGAGTTCAAGGTTCAAAGCAGGATCATTCAAGGAATTATCCAGGGAACTGTCCAGCATTCCAGATAGCTCAGAAAGAACATTTCATGTCAGGTTCAAATCTAGGCCCTGACAGTATTCCCCTCCTCCCAGGACATCTCCTGGATGTCTTAGGGCTTGGTTTGTGAGAAAGCCTCTCGTGGAATTCTCTTGTTAACCTCAGGCTCCCAAGAATTTTCTTCTGGCCCATATCATTCCTATTTAACCAGATATTGTAATTTCTAAAGATCCTGGAATTAAGGCTTTTCTCCACCACAAATTCTTCTTGAACCTGAAACCCAACAGGTGAAGGAGGTGAAAGAATTCTTCCAGAAAAAGGATTTTCTAGCAATGGTTTGAGTAGTGATATGTGAAAAACAGGGTGAATATTCATACCGTCTGGAAGTTTTAAGCGAAAGGTGACCGGATTGATTTGAGCACAAATCTGGAAAGGACTGTAAAGCCGCATGACAAGCCCCTGATTTCCAATGATAACCATCTATATATGTGCGACTTCAATTCGTGCTGACTTCAAAATAGTCCCTGTACTACTCTGGTCTGACTTTCATGCTATTTGAGGTCCATAGACCTCAAGTTTACACATACATTCCCTGAAATCGTGTCGAAATTGCAGCAAAATCACATCAAAATTGCATCCACAAAATCACAGTAAAATCACAGTGTGAAAGGGGCCTTAAAGGGGTTGTAAAGGTAAAAAATTTTTCACCTTAATGCATTCTATAAAATTTAAGTGTGATAGGGATGACAAAATTAGACACTAAAGAATTAACCTTATTTTCTTCATAGATTAATAGGGAGATTGAATGACTAATGGAGTTTATTTGTTCAGGCACTATAACATCAGTAGCAGCAATTGTTCTTTTACCTTTGTTGAGTTAAAGGTATGCTAAGTGTTAATTTATAGGAGGTGATGCTGCCCATGGTAGTCTCCAGCCTGACACGATCCATCACTGCATCGAAGGTGAACAGCACTAATTGTTGTGCTGTGTGATTACAAAATATTCAATCTTTGGGCCATCTGGAGATTCAAGTTCAGTCTCTCCTTTTTATGTCCATACCACTAGCAGAGATTTACTGGTTTTGCTGGTCTATGCTGTGGCGTTCCCTTAGGGGTTGGACCGAGTGCCCTTTGTGAGTGATTCTGGCCTGATCTTCTCTGCCCCTACCCCTTGGATCTCTGACTGATTCATAGCAGCAAATACTCCTTGTTTTTAAACAATGCGACCACATAGGAAACCCTATCTGTCCACTTGATACTAATGTTTTACCCATAACCACTTTTTCCCTGAAACCCCATTGGGTTTATTCTGTATATGTGTGTTCCACCAGACAAAGCAAGTGGTTATATGTATTGTTTACAATCATGTACCAGCTGTAAAGTTTGGGGGATTGTAGCTCCACAGGACTGAATGCAAAACTGTTAAACTTTAAACAAAAAGGCTTTTATTTTCAGCAAGCAAATCAAAAATAAGGCTTCCAGCTGCACCCAAGTAAAAATACAAAATGAAGTCCGCTTATCTTCAGCACAAAGTAAAAGTAAAAAGGCACATACAGTTTGTGGATGGGTCTTCGCCCCAAGGGTTTAACAGTCCTTGTTAAATCTTTTAACAACCTCCAGCAAACTTAAAGCTCTGCAAGACCAACTCCTCCTCACCACCACTCCTAGGACTACTTCCTGTCTTTAAGAGCTGCTTCCTGAAGGCTCTTAACGCGTGTGTGCTGGAATCCCTGTAGTCAGGGATGGTGGCGCTTTCCCAACCGAATATCACTTCAGAGCCTCCAAAAATTCTGGGTCCCAAATATCTCTCTATTAACACAGAGAGAACTGTGAGTCAGTCCTCCCCTGATTAAAGCTATTCCCGGGAATTCCTCACCCATCCTGGGTGAGCCCCTGAATACTATCACACTTCCCTTAAAGGGACCACAACCCAAATATTGGTGATTTATAGTACCCGTCCAGGACCCAACCTTGGCGTCCTGTAAACAGTGTTTGTACTCGGATCAATTTTATTTTCACCACTACATATTTTCAACTTCCTATTTTAAATTTTCAAATAAAATGTATATTTTTTATATTTCCGATTCTGATTATTTTGGAGCTCTTGCCCTATAAAGTCCCACTAGAGGGAATTCTTTGTAGCTTGACTCTTTTAAATTTGTTGGGGCAATTAACTGCATAATGCCCAGAGTCCCCACAATATAGATACAAGTTGTCAAAGCATCTTATCTCTTTCTCCTGGGTGGAAATCGATCTCTTAATAGCGTCAACCTGCATGGGTTCGGAAGTGTTAGATTCCAGAAAAACTTTTGGATCCCTCTGAACAAACTAACTAGCAGAGAAACGCATTCCATCATTACTTCCAGACAGTCCGAGTCTCTCCTTCCTCCTTTCTGTAAGTCTCTGATTAATTTGGATACATACGGTAATTGGATGAAAGCCTTGAGATCATTAGAAGTCTCTACTCTGGCGAGCTTGTCTTTTACCTGTTCAGGGAGCCCTTGTTAGAATTGACTCTTTTACGCTGCTGGGTTCCAGGTGGTAACTGCGATCCAACATTTGAATTCAGCTGTGTACTCGGCAACAGAGTGCCTAGCTTGCCGCAAACTATGCAACTTTGCTTCAGCAGTAGCACAGTGGTTAGGATTGTCTGGGTCATCACAGTCACAAAAGTCTCAAAATTATTCAGAGTGGTGCTTTCTTGTTTTATATAAGGGGAGGCCTAAGTTAGAGCTTCCTCAGTCAGGAGTTTGATAACAAACATTACCTTCCATTTGTCAGAAGGAAATGCACTAGAATGCATTTGGAAATAAATGTGACATTGGTCAAAGAAACTGTAATAGGTTTCTCCATTAAACTTGAGTGTAGAGGCATACGTGTGTCAACATCATCTCGGGGACTTATGTCTAGCAACTGTGTCTGCAGAGCATGGATTTCCTCCTGTTGCCTTTTTACCACACTTTCAAGTATGGAATTTTTTTTTTTTGGTAGGTAATGCTGAACGCTTGAAGCTCTGCAATTTGCTGCCTAAAAAGACTCACAGCATTTGCTATATTGGCCTCCATGTTTGGGCCAGGCTAGTCTGTCACAATCTGGAGTCACGCTCAGAGACTAGTAGCTATAGCAGTAGGGGAACTCCCACTCTCCAGCAGGATTGATATACAAGCAGATCACCCTGGTAAATAACGCAACCTGAGGTGTGTAGTATGAGTACTAACCACTGTTTATCAGAGCTTCTAATGGTGGAGATGGGTTTAGCTGTGTGTAAGTACCAGGTCGTGGTCCTCAGGATCGCTCCACAAGGAGGTAAGCAAGCCGGGGTTCAGTAGGGGATATAGCAGGTGAGGATTAAACAGAAGCATAGTCAGTAAACAAGCCAAAGGTCAGTAACAAGTAGTTACAGGTTGCAATCAAGCTGAATGTAGTCGAGGAACAAGCCAAGGGTCAGTAACAAGTAGTAGCAAAGATATAAACGGCAGCAGGAAAGACAAAAGCGAGATACTGGCTTGAGGGAGCACCATAATCCGGCAAACAGGAAGTGCAGAGACATGGCTTAAATCAGGAATTTCATGGGAGGAGCAAAGAGTTCAAGGTTTAAGATAAACAAGGTTTAAAGCAGGATCATTCAAGAAATTGCCTAAGGAGCTGTCCAGCATTCCAGGTGGCTCAGCACGAAGAGATATTGCCTGACACAGCAAAGGTTCTAGGGTCAAATCCAGGCCCTGACTGAGTGAACCTACCTGGGTAGAGCTGTTTCTCCACTTCTGATACCCCAAGGTGGGGTTAGTGGGGGGAGGGGACTTACAGTGCCTTGCAAAAGTATTCACCCCCTTGGCTGTTTACCTATTTTTTACATTGCAGCCTTTAGCTTTTTTAATCCAAATTATATGTGATGGATCAGAACACAATAGTCTAGGTTGGTGAAATGAAATTAGAAAAATATATTCATAAAGCTATTTTTCAGAAATAAAAAACTGATAATTGGCATGTGCCTATGTATTTACCCCCTTTGTTATGAAGCTCATAAAAAGCTCTGGTGCAACCAATTACCTTCAGAAGTCACATAATTAGTGAAATGATGTCCACCTGTGTGCAATCTAAGTGTCACATGATCTGTCATTACATATACACCCCTTTTTGAAAGGCCCCAGAGGTTGCAACACCTAAGCAAGAGGCACCACTAACCAAACACTGCCATGAAGACCAAGGACCTCTCCAAACAAGTAAGAGACAATGTTGTTGAAAAGGACAAGTCAGGGTTAGGTTATAAAAAAAATATCCAAATCTTTGATGATCCCTAGGAGCACCATCAAATCTATCATAAACAAATGGAAAGAACATGGCACAACAGCAAACCTGCCAAGAGACGGCCACACACCAAAACTCATGGACCGGGCAAGGAGGGCATTAATCAGGGAGGCAGCACAGAGACCTAAGGTAACCCTGGAGGAGCTTCAGAGTTCCACAGCAGAGACTGGAGTATCTGTACATAGGAGGACAATAATCTGTACGCTCCATAGAGTTGGCTTTATGGCAGAGTGGACAGAAGAAAGCCACTACTTTCAGCAAAAAACAAAAAGGCATGTGGGAGACTCCCAAAATGTATGGAGGAAGGTGCTCTGGTCTGTTGAGACAAAAATTGAACTTTTTGGCCATGAAAGAAAACGCTATCTGGCGCAAACCCAAAACATCACATCACCCATAGAACACCATCCCCACAGTGAAACATGGTGGTGGCAGCATCATGTTGTTGGGATTTTTTTCAGCAGTCGGGACTGGGAAACTGGTCAGAGTTGAGGGAAAGATGGATGATGCTAAATACAGGGATATTCTTGAGCAAAACCTGTACCACTCTGTGTGTGATTTGAGGCTAGGAAGGAGGTTCACCTTCAAGCAGGAAAATGACCCCAAACATACTGCCAAAGCAACACTTGAATGGTTCAAGGCAAAACATGTAAATGTGTTGGAATGGCCTAGTCAAATCCCAGACCTCAATCCAATAGAAAATCTGTGGTCAGACTTAAAGATTGCTGTTCACAAGCGCAAACCATACCACTTGAAGGAGCTGAAGCAGTTTTGCAAGGAGGAATGGGCAAAGATCCCAGTGGTAAGATGTGGCAAGCTCATAGAGACTTATCCAAAGCTACTTGAAGCTGTGATAGCCACAAAAGGTGGCTCTACAAAGTATTGACTTTAGAAGGGTGCATAGTTATGCACATTGACTTTTTCTGTTATTTTGTACTATTTGTTGTTTGCTTCACAATAAAAAAAAACTTTTTCAAAGATGTGGGCATGTTCTGTAAATTAAATGATCCATGAACAATCCATGTTAATTCCAGGTTGTGAGGCAACAAAACAAAAAATACTAAGAGGGTGAATACCTTTGCAAGACACTGTATGCTAAAATCTGGAAGCCTCATTTATGGAAAGGAGGAGTACAGGGGTATGTTAGTTTCCATTACTCATTCACTCAAAAAGTTAAAAGTAAAAAGACACACCATGAAAAAGTCCTTTAATTGTAATAAATCAGAAACACATACTTAGCTGCTTTTAATTATTGCTTTATTATTAATGACTGCATCAATAATTCAATAGCCTTTGCATTGTCCAACGATGTAATCCATATTAATCATGGTGCCCAGCAAAGTATATTTAGCATTATTCATGATAACCCATCTGCAGATGTGTACACTTGGCATAGTACAGGAGGGGGGAGCCACATGTTTTTTGCCTTTAGTTTGACTGCATGCCTTGATAGGGGTCTGTTCAGAATATTTAGGTGAAACCTATGCCATTTTAATCCTACTTTTTATTGTTTAAATTAATACGTATTGTGACTTTCACTTTTTAAACATTATCTTTCTGAGTCTGCTATTTCATAGGGAGACACCAGGCAGATTTCGTATTCAAAAATGAAAAAAAAAATGATTGTCTATTTATTAGAGTTGAAGACAGAAAAATGATTCACATTCGCAGCACACCTTTGAACCTTTCTAGAATAGTCCAACATTCCTGAGGGAGAGAGTAAGCATATTGGAACTGGAAATAAAAAAATAATGATTTTTTTAGATTGAAACTAATAAAAATATCACAGATATTAAGTCAGTATGCATAGGCTTCAATTTCAGAGTGATCAAGTGGGCATAATAAATGTGGAAACATAAAAATGTGTCTTGATTTAGGAACTTATGTCGTAAAATATTTTACAATTTAGCACCAAATATACAGTATTTAGGTTTTGTATAAACAGACCACAATTTCTGAGTAAAGAATAAAAATGGGGAAAGAAAATAGAGATCTGCACAATTATCAAGCCTGTATGGGCAGGCTACAATTACTGAGTAATTAACCATGCATAGTGCACCTGGAACAAAAGAAGTAGGTTCTTTTTGTGTACAGTTCAAAACATAAAAATTAACCACTTCCCATCTCACACCTGTGGACCAGAGCAACTTTTACAATTATGTTATGGGCCTTTTTATTAGGCAATAACTTTGCCATTAGAAAACAAGGTATTACATATTTTGCTTTTTAAGGACAAACAAGGATTTTTTTGTGATATTGTTGTCTTGAAACAATTACATTTTTGTTTTTGCCATCCTTAGAAAAAAAAAACATAACAAAATGCACTTTCTTTTTTTTTTTGATCAGTGTTAGTTTAAAAACAAATACTTGTAACTTGTATTCTTGTATACTTGTATCAAATACTGCAGATAATCAATGCACATTTTATTTTGTAATTTGTTCTGTTTAAAATGACAGTTTTTTGTTGTTTTTATTTTGCATTTATTTTGCTAAGCAGGGCAATAACGTCTCCGCAGGCTGTGGAAACCTTGCAAAAAGATCTGAATAAATTAACGGGGTGGGCAACTACATGGCAAACGAGATTTAACCCTTTCATGACTAAGCCTATTTTTGAAATTTGGTGTTTACAAGTTAAAATCCGTATTTTTTGCTAGAAAATTACTTAGAACCCCCAAACATTATATATATATATATTTTTTAGCAAAGAATCTAGAGAATAAAATGGAGATTGTTGCAATATTTTATATCACACGGTGTTTGTGCAGCAGTGTTTTAAACGCAAATGTTTGGGAAAAGGGACACTTTCATGAATTTTAAAAAATCCAAACAGTAAAGTTACCCCAATTTTTTTATATAATGTGAAAGATGATGTTACGCCGAGTAAATGGATACCAAACATGTCACGCTTTATAATTGCACACACGCGTGGAATGGCGACAAACTACGGTACCTAAGAATTTCCATAGGCGACGCTTTAAATTTTTTTTACGGTTACCAGGTTAACGTTACAGAGGAGGTCTAGTGCTAGAATTATTGCTCTCGCTCTGACGATCGTGGCAATACCTCACATGTGTGATTTGAACACCGTTTACATATGCGGGCACGACTTCCGTATGCATTTTCTTTGCTGCTCGAGCTCGCGGAGGTGGGGGCGCTTTAATTTTTTTTTTTAATTATTTACTGTATTTAATTATATATTTATAAATTGTGTTAAAAAAAATTGATGACTTTTATTGCTGTCACAAGGAATGTAAACATCCCTTGTGACAGTAATAGGTGGTGACAGGTACTCTTTATGGAGGGATCGGGGGTCTTTTAGACCCCCGATACCTCCTTTGCACTTCAAAGTATTCAGATCACTGAAAACGGTGATTCTGAATACTGTGTTTTTTTTTTAAATCGGCGCCATTGGCAGCCGAGTAAACAGGAAGTGACGTCATGACGTCGCTTCCGCGTTTACAATTAGAAGGTTGGAACTAAGCCACCCACAGCTTAGTTCCAGCCCGCCCCCAGCCGCTGGAGGCAGCCGATTGGCCACCGGGCTTCCCGATCGAACGGGAGGCCCAGTAAAAGCGGCGGGGGGCGGCTCCAGTATAACAGCCGAGCAGCTTTTAGCCGCATTGGTTGTTTTACTTGGATAGCCGATTGCGGGCTCTAAACAACGGTACCGGGATGAGGCCTGCAGCTGCGGGCATCATCCTGGTATAACCCCGGAAAGAGTACGCACATCTGCGTACGCTTGGCGGGAAGGGGGTTAAAGTAGAAAAATGTGAAAAAATACATTTGGGTGGCAAAAATATGAATGCAATCTATACACTATGGGGAGAATCCATAGAATCTAGGATGGAAAAGGACCTGGGGTCCTAGTAGATGATAGGCTCAGCAATGGCATGCAATGCCAAGCTGCTGCTAACAAAGCAAACAGAATATTGGCATGCATTAAAAAGGGGATCAACTCCAGAGATAACACAATAATTCTCCCGCTCTACAAGACTCTGGTCCGGCTTCACCTAGAGTATGCAGTCCAGTTCTGGGCACCAGTCCTCAGGAGGGATGTACCGGAAATGGAGCGAGTACAAAGAAGGGCAACAAAGCTAATAAAGGGTCTGGAGGTGAGGAAAGGTTACAAGCACTGAACTTATTCTCTCTGGAGAAGAGACGCTTGAGAGGGGATATGATTTCAATTTATAAATACCGTACTGGTGACCCCACAATAGGGATAAAACTTTTTAGCAGAAGGGAGTTTAACAGGACATGTGGCCACTCATTAAAATTAGAAGAAAAGAGGTTTAACCTTAAACTACGTAGAGGGTTCTATACTGTAAGTGTGGCGTGGATGTGGAATTCCCTTCCACAGGCGGTGGTCTCAGCGGGGAGCATCAATAGTTTCAAAAAACTATTAGATAAGCACCTCAACAACCACAACATACAGGGATATACAGTGTAATATTGACATATAATCACACACATAGGTTGGACTTGATGGACTTGTGTCTTTTTTCAACCTCACCTACTATGTAACTATGCAACTATGTTAAATGTTTGTAGTGATGGCCCTGGGTTGCTACGTGTTACAGCATCCACACATTTCACCCAGACATCCATTAGACACTTCTCAGTCAATGAACAGTCTTTTGCTTGTTTTTGATGTTTTTATTATGGATTGAACTTGGTTGGGGAAAGGGATATGGGATGCCCATAGGATAAATTGTACTTTGTAGAATAAAAGTAACTGCGTCACACTTTTCAGAAGGACAAGATGGCTGACCCTAAACTTAACAGACCTTTATCTCAGAACATTTCTTCCAGCTCACTTCCTCCAGCACACTACTTCACTGTTCAATTTTAGAAATCCTGTCACACCTTCAGAACATGACTAGGCCTCACTCTGAATAAGTCCCAGTGTCTTTACTTGATGGCCCTTTGTAGGCCAGAGCCTGGAGTACCCCTTTGTGGTAGCAACCAATTTACTTGAGAAGAATAAAAGTACTTGATGGACTACTGATCCCAGCAAATCTGACTAGCAAATCCTGTCCGCCCTCATGGCTGCATCGATTTGACACAAACTCCTACAGTCTCTCCCTCTGGCTCTACATCCAGCTACACTGGCATGCCTCTTCCAGAGCTTCCCACTATGCTTTCCACTCACCAACTCCTGCCCTGGATCCTTCCTGAATGACTTTACCCCGGACGTGCGTACCAACTGTCTCCTCAAGCTCCTGTTCCAGGATACCTCTCCATGACCATGTAAGGAGAGGCTCCCGAGCCTGAGGTACACTCCCCCAGAAAGGGGGTTCCCTCTGACGCAACAGTCTAACACTCCATCATCCAGTTCACCCAGCCGACAACTCCCCCCCCAGCAGGCTGACTATGGGTATATGTAGGACGCCTGTCAATCCTAGTTGGGGATTGGTCAGAGCTCCTCACATGCACCTCATGTCACTCCAGCTCTCAGCATTCTCCCTGGAAACAGAGGAGGCGCCCAAGAGCTGACATACATGTCAGTCACCTACTGCTACACTAAACCACTACACTACACCACTCCCCTGCCCCCAGATCAAAACAAACAGGCCTAGCTCACAGCATAGGCCTGCTTAAATTTACCTGCGCTGGCAGCTTATGAAAAAAACAAAATAAGTTTAAATATTAATGGTTAATACAGCAGAAATGAAAAAAAAATCAGAAAATAATAATTGAATGGAGAAGGAGAATAAGAAGTTAATTAGGGCTAATCAGAGTAAACTAAGGGTTAATAAGGTGTTAAACAGAAGGACATTTAACCTTGTTTTATTTTTCAGGTTGCTTTAAAGTGGTTGTAAACCTTTACAGACCACTTTTGACTACAGGTAAGCCTATAATAAGGCTTACCTGTAGGTACCGTGGATATCTCTTAAACCTGCGTGGTTTAGGAAATATCCACTGTATCAGCATGTGCCAATGTCATCAGTACATGTGCACTGAAGAAACAGACCGAGCGTGCCGTTTCTTCCGCTGATGTGTCGTTACCGGCAGCTCTTATGCACGGGGGTGACGTCATCGCGGCTCCGACCACTCACAGCGATACCTCCAGCTCCGGGAGACATGTTGCCAGCCAAAGCAGTTTACCGGAACTGCTGCGGGGGCTTTGTTCTAAGGTAAGTATTTCATAATGCTATGCATACTAGCATAATGCTATCCATACTAGCTCATTATGCCTTTGTCTTGCAGTTTTTTTTTGTTTTTTGTGGGTTTACAACCACTTTAACTGACATCATAAGCAGTTCTTCCTTTTGATCTGCAGATGAATGAACAGAATAGAAACAAAACCACCTGTGTTACTTATTATCTTTATATACACTCAGTCAGAAAAGTTTTTTGTTACAGCAGCTGACAGAGCTGCTCTGTGTACACAGCAACTCCAATCTTGATTAATCGGAGCTGATAATTGCTGTGTAGTGAGGGGGGAGGGTCTTGACAGCAGGGCAGAAGGACTAGACATGCAACAAGTTCCGTGTACTATGATGATTTTTTTTGGGTGAGTGTAGCAAGTCCCAAGTCTTGAACTAGTTAAACAGAACTGCACCACACTTTTCAAAACTTCACTGGAATAGGCTACAATTTCTGAAGGAGAGAGTAAGAAGATTTTTCACAAATTTAATGTAAAAATACCATATTGAATGCTAATACTATTCTGTCTGGCCACTTCCTTGGAGGGAGAAAGCAAATAGATTGAAACTAAAAAAAAGAAATTATGTTCTTGTTTTTTGTAAGGATGAATTAATACGGTGCATGATAACAGATTAGCACCACAGGCTGCTATGTCAGGCATACAACAAGCAAATTGCAGCTTCCAAAAAAACAAATGGGCTTTTTTTCTTTTCAGACAGAAGAAAAAAAGATTATAAATAATTGCAACACATTTTTTTTAACCTTTAGAACAGGCTGATAGTGTTGAAGTAGAGAGCAGGCAGATTGCATTTGGAAAAAAAATCATTTTATTTTTATTTGAAATTTAAAACAGAAAAATGTAAGTGATTTTAAGTACAACTTTTTGGATAGACTGCTATTTTTTAGTGAGAGAGCAGGCATATACTATATGATTAAAAAACATGTTTTCTAGAAAAACACTATGAAAATCATATGGATTAGCTAAAATGAACCTCTTCCATTTTAATGGGAGGTAATCTTGGGGACAGGGAGTAGTCCTATTTCATAAAAAAGAAGTGAAAGTATTTTTTTTTAAGATATCACATATTTGTACATGTTCTCTAAAAGAAGAACATTTATTTTATAAGGCTCCATGCACACTGTTGCTGATAAACTGCAGTTTATTGGAGTTTGGGTGTTTTTTTTAAAAGCCCATAAACTCCACTCTATGTTAGCCTATGTGTCCATGCACACATGGACGTTTTTTAGCTTTAATGAGCAGTGGAGTTTATGGGCTTTTTTCTGAACGCCAGAAATTTGCGTTCAAGAGCAGTACTGGAAACGCCAGACACCGGTAAAAGGTGTTAAACGAGGGTTAATGCTGTAAAAAGAGCGTTAAGCCTCATTCGGCGTTTCTCTGCCTCTATTCAAAATCAATGGTTCCCTATGGGAGCCCATTGATTTGCATAGAAATCGCACCAGAAATCGGATCATTATGATCCGAATTGCGGTGTGACTTGTGTGCTGAGGATAAAGGGGAACCCCACCACAATGAAAAAAAAATTGGCGTGGGGTTCCCCCCTCAGAAAATACCAAGCCCTTCGATCTGGTTTGGATTTTAAGGGGAACCCCCTTCGCTGAAAAAACAGCGTGGGGGTCCCCCCCAAAATCCATACCAAACCCTTATCCGAGCACGCAGCCCAGCCGGTCAGGAAAGGGGATGAGCAAGTGCCCCCTCCTTAACCGTACCAGGCCGCATGCCCTCAACATGGGGGTAGGTGCTTCGGGGTAGGGGGGCGCTGCGCCCCCCCACCTCAAAGCACCTTGTCCCCATGTTGATGAGGACAAGGGCCTCTTCCCGACAACCCTGGCCGTTGGTTGTCGGGGTCATCCTCAGCACACAAGTTGCACCGCAAGTCGGATCATAATGATCCGACTTCTGGTGCGACTTCTATTCAAATCAATGGGCTCCCATAGGGAACCATTGATTTTGAATAGAGGCAGAGAAACCCGGTTAAAAGCTAGCGCCACTAAACATGCATTGACGTCAATGCAAAACGCTGATAAAATTGCATTTTTAAAGCAGCGTTTTCCTGCCAGCAATCCGACATTCAGAACGGACATTTATGAGCTCCAGTGTGCATGGTGCTTTACAGCAGCATTGTAAACAATATGCAATAGTTTTTTTTGACAATCCAGTATAAGCTAAAAATCCCCTTTCATCTTTCAATTGCTGCCTGTCTGCTGCCTATCTCTTTTAACAATTTCCTGGACCCCTCTCGCAAAGCACAGGTTGATGAGAACAAGGGCCTCTTCCTGACAACCCCTGCCTGGTGTTATGGGGGTCTGTTGGCAGGGGGGCTTATCATAATCTTGAAGCCTCCTTCAAAAATAGGGACACACATATATGGACCCTACACCTATGTGAATGAGGGCCAGCAGTGTTTATCCTGACCAGGTGTGCTCATGAGTGCATGCAGTGGGATTTATTTCAGACTTGCAGTGATGAAGGGAGAGGCTTAATCTGTACAGAAAAAAAAATACTTTGGGTGGAAGAATCCTCAATAAATCTAATCTTTATCATGCAGCAGGCACTGACCAGGTATACGTATGAGGGCAGGCAGTGGGTTTTATTTCAGACTTGCAGTGATGAAAGGAGTGACAAAGCCCCTGACAGGACTAAATGTACATTCAGAGAAGATGCTAGCTGCAAACAAGCCCTTCTGCCACAACTCCAACTGATGTGCCTCTAGTGCCTTGTCAATAATGTTACACTGTGTTTGTTCCACCAGGAATATCACAAGTATTGTAAAGCTGATGTCAGCATTGTCACCACACACAATTCTTGTTGCTTCCTTAAATGGTGACAATATGTCCTGTATAAGGAGCCACTGATGTGGGGAGAATAACCCAAACTCCTTTGAGCCTGTCCTTGTAACATACTCACATAGGTACTCATTTATAACCTGCTGATGCATATGCAGCTGCTGTAGCATTGCCAATGTTCCAACATGTGGCCATGTCAAATATCAGGAGGTGTGTGGGTAGATAGGGTTCCAGATAAATTTCACCCAGCTGCACACTGTATTGAAATGACCACCTGAAATGGCTACAAATTCTGGCCTGCCTCAGAAGATTCTATAAGTGAGGGTAACTACAGATTGTGGACATTTGCCAGGCAAGACCCATACAGTGCCTTGAAAAAGTATTAATTCCCCTTGACATTTTTCACATTTCGTCATGTTACAACCAAAAATATTAATGTATTTTATTGATATTTTACGTGATATACCAAACAAAGTGGCACATAATTGTCAAGTGGAAGGAAAATGATAAATGATTTTTCCAATTTTTTTACAAATAAATATCTAAAAAGTGTGGCGTGCATTTGTATTCAGCCCCCTTTACTCTGTTACCTCTACTACAATCTGGTGGAACCAATTGCCTTCAGAAGTCACCTAATTAGCAATGTGTATATTTTTATCTGAGTATAAATACAGCTGTTCTGTGAAACCCTCAGAGGTCTGTTAGAGAATCGTAGTGCACAAACAGCATCATGAAGGGCAAGGAACACACCAGACAGGTTAGGGATAAAGTTGTGAAGAAGTTCAAAGAAGGGTTAGGTTATAAAAAAATATCCCAAGGTTTGAACATCTCATGGAGCACTGTTCAATCCATCATCCAAAAAGGGAAAGAGTATGGCACAACTGCAAACCTACCAAGACATGGCCGTCCACCTAAACTGACAGGCCGGGCAAAGAGAGCATTAATCAGAGAAGCAGCCAAGAGGCCCATGGTAACACTGGAGGAGCTGCAGAGATCCACAGCTCAGGTGGGAGTATCTGTCCACAGGACAACTATTAGTCGTGCACTCCACAAAGCTGGCCTTTATGGAAGAGTGGCATTGTTGAAAGAAAGCCATAAGAAGTCCCGCTTTCAGTTTGTGAGAATCCATGCAGATGGCACAGCAAACATGTGGAAGAAGGTACTCTCGTCGTATGAGACCAAAATGTAACTTTTTGGCCTAAAAGCAAAACGCTAAGTGTGGCAGAAAACTAACACTGCACATCACCCTGAACACACCATCTCCACCGTGAAGCATAGTAGTTGCAGCATCACGTTGTGGGGATGCTTTTCCTCAACAGGGACAGGGAAGCTGGTCAGATTTGATGGGAAGATAGATGGATCCAAATACAGGGCAATCGTGGAAGAAAACCTGTAAGAAAACCCGTACACACGGTCGGAATTTCCGATGGAAAATGTCCGATCGGAGCGTGTTGTCGGAAATTCCGACCGTGTGTGGGCGCCATCGGACATTTTCCATCGGATTTTCCGACACACAAAGTTGGACAGCAGGAGATAAAATTTTCCGACAACAAAATCCGATCGCGTCAATTCCGACCGTGTGTGGCCTGTTCCGACGCACAAAGTGCCACGCATGCTCAGAAGAAATTCCGACACGGGACAGCTCGTTCTGGTAAACTTAGCATTCGCAATGGATACAGCACTTTCGTCACGCTGCAATGTTCAAAATGGTTTAATACAGCGCACTCTCTTCTTCTTTATAATGTGACACTTCTCACAAACTTTTCTTTGTGTTTTTTTAGTGGGATTCCCTCAATATATTGTTATTAGTTGTCACATCTGACAGTTTTATATTTTTTATGTTTTTTTTTTTGGATTTTAAGCCTTTTTTTTTCTTTAATGTTTGGATTTTTTCCAAGGCTGATCTTTGTTCAATGTTATTTTTATTTTTACTCCAGAATATTTTTGTGTGTGTTTTGTGTGTCAAGTTACCCCAACACCATTATTATCTTTTATTATTTAATCTCCAGGAGATTTTTTGTTGTTGGTGTCCCTTGTTCATTTCACATTGTATATTTGAAATGTACCTGAATCCTCACAAACCAACTGTCATTTTTGAAGTAAAACACATAGGAGAGTATAATTCAAAACAAAAATCCTTTATTAAGGGATCAGAACCAAGCAAAGAGGAAGGCAACACTGGATCAACATGAGAAATTAGCGAAGCCTGGGACCCCCACGGCAGACATCAATTCTTGAACAGCAAAATTGGTGGCCTGAGGAGTCCATATGTAAGGGAGGGCAGTCTGGTCCGGGATTCACAGAGACTCGGATAGCAGCAGATGACATCTGTGTCCCCAGGCTGTGGTACCACAAGAGGCTGCATCTTTTGGCCGACCAGACTGGATCCAGGGCAATCACTGTCTAGTCTTCCTTTCACGCTTCCTTCCGGGCTGTGGCTGTGCAGTTGGAGATGTGGCAGGAGGAGGAGTAGGACCTGGAGGAGGAGGAGGACTGTGAGGACCTGGAGGAGGACTGGGAGGACCTGGAGGAGGACTGGGAGGACCTGGAGGAGAGGGAGGAGGAGGACCATCCCAAAGCTTTGTGTGAGGTGTAATTTGGCCCCTCACACCTTTCTCCAGAGCCTCTGATATGAGGGCCTGACACATGGCTTTTTGACCCTCCTCCATCCTCTGCATTTTATATGCAATGAATGCAGGAATGTTCTCCTGCATGGTGTGGGGTGCTCCCAGGACCTCTGTAGCCCTCCAAAAGAATCTGATAGCCGCCTCCTCTAGGGCACTCGTCCTACTGCCACTTTCTGTTTTCAGGTGTGGTGGAGGGACCTTGATATCAGCCAGCCGGCTCGGCCCGGCCACCTCCTGGCTGAGACTTCCCTGTGTATGAAAAAGGGACATAGTTGTAATGTTTTGCATCATCAATCACAATCCTAAATTAGTACTCCCAACTAACATCTAGTTAACATCATTGATTGGACAAGCAGAAATATTTAGAGGAATGCTATACCTGGCTCAATCTGGGCTCCTCCACATATGGCCTGGAAGGCCCAGGTTGGGCGTCAGAAGCCTCAGCCGGGGGGGAAGGAAGCGTGGAAGGAAGACTTGAGAGGGATGGCCTGGGTTCAGTCTGGCCTGCCAGAAAGTGCAGCCTGTCGTAGTACAACATCCTGGGGACATAGATGTCATCTGCTGCTCCGGATCTCTGTGAATCCAGGACTTTCTTGCGCTCCCTCAGATATGTGCTCCTCAGGCAACCAATTAATATCTTTAAATAAGTGATGTCTGCCGTGGGGATCACCTGCTTCACAATTTCACACAATTGCTCCAGTGCTGCCTTCCTCTTTGCTTGGTTCTTGTAATGGGGGTGGGTAATCTCCCACAGACAGGGCAGCTCACTTAGCATATCAATGAATAGTGACATGAAGTCAGTATCTCTCATTAAGATATCCATGTTCACTGCAAGACACAACACAAGACAAAGCCTAATGTCAGACAAAACTCTCCTAATCTTGTTACAATATAGGCCTCAATCTAGAAGCAGTATAGGCCCAAGTTTGTCTCTTACCTTCGTTCTTACGATCGGCGCGTCCAATGCTCCTTCCTCCGCTCACAGATCGTACGTAATATGCACGCGTGTTACGCTTTATACACACTGTGCATGCGTGTAACTCCGCCCGCCCCTGGCGTTCTTTCTAGTGTATTCCCCGCCCCTTTTCGTTCGGCGCAGTGGGGGAAGAGCATGATGGCGGAGTTACAACAGGTGCGTGATAATTATATCAACGAGGAGGAGGAGGAGGAAAGCCTGGATCCAGGCACGTCCCGATCCAGAAGGAGACGTTTTAAGGCCACAAATATGTAGTTTGGGGAGATGTTGGAGATGGTCGACATCATGAAGAAGTCCGACTATGACGGAAAATATGGGCCTTACCCCCACCCCAACATCAGAAAGGCCAAAATCATTGGTAAAGTGGTCCGGAGTCTGGAGAGGAATTTCGGGGTACGAAGGTCTAAAGATCAGCTCAGGAAGCGGTGGTCGGACCTGAAGTTGAGAGAGCCAGAGCAGTACCGAAAGATCCGGAGAGTGCTGCAAAAAAGTAAGTAGTTGTGCTGTGTTCCTATTCTTTCTGTCTTTATTCCGTTCGTTCTGCTCCATATGCTTTTAGTAATTGTAACGTTTAAAAAGGTCAACTTTAATGTTCATGGGCCCATTATTCGTTCGTATCAAACATTTTTCTTTCGGCCTCTAGATCACCATTGTTTAGGCCATATGCATTTTCACACATTTTTGGGGGCCTACTTGGATGCCAAATATTTGTTTGTGTAGATGGGTTTGTTACTAGAATGAAATGCCAACTAGATTGTGTGTAAGGAGAGGACACTGAGCAGCTGTTTTCACATATGGACACTGGAGCACTAGTGTGGGACACAAGAACACCATTTTTATTAGGGTGGGCACAAAGGTGCTCCAGTGTATACTATAGGGGGGGCTACATCTGTGAAGCTTGTACTAAACAGGTAAAGTATTGCAGCTTGACAAAGGACAATAAAAAATATACATCTTGGAACTCGGCCCAAACAGACAATTGTACTCCACTTCCAAGCAATGTTTCCTATTTCTAGTTCTGCCATCAAATATCTGTGTGCTAATTATACCATTTTTGTTTTACATAGAGGAGAAAAGACTTGGAGGACACCCCTCATCCCAGGAGACCAGAGACCCCCCCCCCTCTGGAAGAAGGGGAAATACCAACCCAAGAAGCTGAGCAGGAGGAAGAAGAAGATGTGGTGGAGATTGGCACCACAACAGGTGAGTGTCTGCAACCACAGGCTCAGGTAAAAGAGATGGATGTTTGCAGATTTTTGAGACCTGTTTTTTTTGTTTTTTATCTCTTTTTAGGTGATCGTGATCCAGAACGCTTTACATCTGAAAGTGCCCAGATACTGATCGGGGAGATCATGGGGTGTAATCTCCAATTGCAAAACATCCAGCAACAAATCAGTGATGTTATTAAAAAAAATAATAACATCATTGATGTTTTGGGGCGAATTTAAACCCCACAAAATCACCTGTTTTATCTTACTAAAATTTTTACAATGTTTAGAAAAGCCAAATTTGGAGGATGCACACAGTGTGCCAACATGTGCTATCTGCCATCACGGGAGATCAATGGACGCGTTTTGGGGGTGCAACCCCTTCCTCAATTATAAAGTAGCATTGAGGAAGGGCTTGCTCCCCCAAAACACGTCCCTTGATCCCCCCTGATGGCAGATAGCACATGTTGACATTCGTAAATTGGTGTGCATCTTCCAAATTTGGCTTTTCCAGGGGTGATTTCCCCCCATCTGAACGCTATATCAAACCCAGTTCCTAAATACTGATGTCTGATATAGCCTTCAGGTTTTACCTAATGTGAACTTTGTAAGTTCAAGTTTTTTGGCTTTCTTGTTGGTTTTACACAGGCCTGTTTTATCTGAAATGGATATTTCGATTTTTGATAATGCCCCCCCAAAAATTGTTATACAACAAACATGTTGGTTTGTTTTAAAAACCTTCCGTAAATGCACATGTGATTGTGCAGGTATAAAAAAGTGCCTTACTCAAGAATGTGTGGATTATTGTCTCAACACTACAACACTTTTGGGGTGATGTAATAGCTGTTTTATGCAAAAATGGGGGTTATTTCCTAAGGGCAAATACACCTTGCACTACAAGTGTAGGTTCAGTGCAGTTGCAAGTGCACTTGTAGTGAAATGTGTTTTGGCATTTAGGAACCAGCCAACACTATTCTTTATAAGGTTACCCAATCACGACATTTTCTGCACTCAACACATTTCTGTCAGGGTCAGCTAAAACAAACACAAGCAGTAAATGTCCACCAAGAATTTCTTTTGGTTGTTTTTTATTTGAAAAAGGTGTCACAGATTGTCTGGCATATTGATAGCCCCCCTACCCGCAAAGAACTCCAGGTATCGTAACCGGACATCACGGGCATTCAGGGAGGGCAAGCCAGGACGGCCACTTTCAAGCGCCGTCATTGTTGATGTATTTGGGATTCCGACCTCAGGCCCAACTGAGCCAGAATAGTTGGCTGAATGTTTTCTTAAAAAATTATGGAGAACACAACACGCCAGTATTATATGGTTCAGTTTATACTCCGCCATATGGATGGGTGTCAGAAATAATCGGAACCGGCTGGCCAGGATTCCAAATGTGTTCTCCACCACTCTTCGGGCTCTGGCCAGCCGGTAATTAAAAACCCTCTGTTCCGGGGTGAGGGTCCTCATCGGGAATGGCCGCATCAGGTGGTCCCCCAGCGCAAACGCTTCATCAGCAACGAACACAAATGGGAGACCTTCAACATTGTCCTCTGGAGGTGGCAAGTCCAAGCGGCCATTCTGGAGACGCCTGTAGAACTCCGTCTGGGCGATCATTCCACCATCGGACATCCGGCCATTCTTCCCCACGTCCACATACAAGAAGTCGTAATTAGCCGACACCACCGCCAACATCACTATACTATTAAACCCCTTGTAATTATAATAGTACGACCCCGAGTTGGGTGGTGGGATGATGTGGACGTGTTTCCCATCAATTGCCCCTCCGCAGTTAGGAAAGTCCCACCGCTGGGCAAAGTGGGAGGCCACAGTCTGCCATTCCTGTGGCGTTGAAGGAAACTGTTGAGGAAAAAACAATAAACATTACTATTTTTTCACAGAAACCTGGCAAGCAGATTAGACACAAACATTATGGGTCAACCTCCAGATAGCAATTATTAAGGGGAATTTAACAACAACAAAGTATAAGGTACACCTATCATATTCCCCCTCCCCCCCCTCTCATGGGCCATTTCTAACATTATAGGGGGGGAGCTCTTGGACAGGTAACCCTCTTCACTTCATTTAGAGATGAATGCCTAAATAATGGGTATTACTTGGAACAGCCCCTCCTTAGTTACACTATTGGCAGCCCACTGGACAGGTAAGAAGTGTCATAATACAAAGATATAAATACACACTGTACACATTTGAGCACATTTGGACATTCTGCTATTACCTATCAAGATCATAATAGGATACAAAAACTTTAAACAGTACCATTGGAAAGTATACAGGCAGGCCCTTGCACTACATGCTTTGGGCAATTCATCCATAAATCTGAGCACTAAAGAGATGGGTATAGTGTGTATTGGTTTGGCAAAGTCAGCAGATAGATGATTGAGGATAGATAGAGAATTGGGATCAGCTGACTTAGCAGTTGGGGGAGGGAGGGTTACAAAAAATTTGGGGACACCACAAAAAAAAGCCTCTGGCCCTCTGCCTGAATTTAAATCAAAAATAACATTTCCAAACATTTTAGGGGGTGTTCGGGGTAAAGCACTACTATGGAGCTGATAAAATACATTGTTAAGTGACTACATGAGGTGAATATAGGGCCAGGAGACACCATGCTTGGGAGGTTATTGAAGGGGAAATATGTATGAAGGACCTAAAATAATAATTATATAAAAATCCAGCATGCATGAGGACAAAGGGGACATTCACAGCATATTACAAGCATGGTAATTAGGGAATGAGGAAAGAAATACAATATATTAGCAAACATTCAATACCATAAAATGTGATATAAAAGGTTAAAAATCTTACCTTCATATACTCCTTCTGCAGGACCTGTACGATGGCAGAACAGGTCTCTGGGATAATGATCCCCAGAGCCTGGGGGGAGATGCCTGTCGAGAACTTGAGGTCCTGCAGGCTTCTCCCTGTGGCCAAATACTGCAAGGTAGCGACCAACCTCTGCTCCGGATGGCCTCATGCAGGTATCCTGCCTGCTGATATAGGGGGTCAGCGAAGCCAACAAACAGTGAAACACGGGGTCCGTCATCCTGAGAAAGTTCCTGAAATCATCAGGATTATTCTCACGGATCTCACGGAGCAAAGGCATATGAGAGAACTGGTCATGCTGAAGCAACCAATTCTTGGTCCATGAACTCCTCCCCACCCTGTTCATGGACTGGACTTGTGTCAAGGTCAGGACTCCAACACCAAGCCCCCGCACAGCACGAACTCTACGAGGAGTACGCATACGCAACATGGCTAGAAAACGGTCGGCTGCTCAGAACGAAGTAACAGAACGCACTGAGGAACAGCAAGGCCTGTGAAGAGCGACCTAAAAAACAGCAACGAGCGGACAAGATCGCACAGAAAACTCCAATACGAACTTACTGCACGCACTGAAGAGCAGATACAAACCCACAAGCACAAACTGAACGTCAGAAAACGATCTGAAAGCCACGAGTCTGAAAAAGCGCGAATCGTCTCTCACCAAACTTTTACTAACACGAGATTAGCAAAAGGAGCCCAAAGGGTGCCACGCTTGGTTCTGAACCGGCCTTTTCTAGTCTCGTCGTACATGGTGTACGTGACCGCGTGGTTGTCGATCGGAAATTCCGACAACTTTGTGCGCCCGTGTGTAGGCAAAACAAGTTTGAGCCAACATCCGTCGGAAAAAATCCGAGGATTTTGTTGTCGGAATGTCCGAACAAAGTCCGACCGTGTGTACGGGGCATTAGAGTCTGCAAAAGATTTGAGACTGGGGCGGAGGTTCACGTTCCAGCAGGACAACGACCCTAAACATACAGTCAGACCTGCAATGGAATGGTTTAGATCACAGCATATTCATGTGTTAGAATAGCCCAGTCAAAGTCCAGACCTAAATCCAATTGAGAATCTTTGGCAAGACTTGAAAATTGCTGTTCACAAATGCTCTCCATTCAATCAGAGCTTGGGATATTTTGCAAGGAAGAATGGGCAAAATGTTCCTTCTCTAGATGTGCAAAGCTGGTAGAGACATACCCAAAAAGACTTGCAGCTGTAATTAGACATGTGCACTGCCAAAAAATGTGTTCATTTTCGTTTAATATTTTGTTTGTTTTTTTTTTTTTTTCGGGTCATTTGTTATGATTGAAATTCATAAATTCGTAAATTTGAAAATTCGTAAATTTGAAAATCCAAAAATAAGAAAGAAGATCTGAAAATTCTAAATAGTAACTAACTAACTAATAATAACTAACTATTAACCACTTAATACTTTCTGTCACACCGTATTTGCGCAGTGGTCTTACAAGCGTTTTTGGAAAAAATACACTTTTTTGAATCAAAAAATTAGACAACAGTAAAGTTAGCCCAATTTTTTAAAATATTGTGAAAGATAATATTACACCGGGTAAATTGATACCCAACATGTCACTCTTCAATATTGCGCCCGCTCGTGGAATGTCGACAAACTTTTACCCTTAAAAATCTCCATAGGCAAAGGTTTAAATAAATTCTACAGGCTGCGTGTTTTGAGTTACAGAGGAGGTCTAGGGACAGAATTATTGCTCTCGCTCTACCAATTGCGGCGATACCTCACATGTGTGATTTGAACAACGTTATCATATGCGGGCGCTACTCACGTATGAGTTCGCTTCTGCATGCGAGCTCGGTCGGGACGGGGTGTGTTTAAAAAAAAAAAAAAACATTTTTCTTATTTATTTTACCTTTTATTTTTACATTGTTTCCCTTGTAATAGAAAAAAGCATGACAGGACCTCTTAAATATGAGATCTGGGGTCAAAAAGACCTCAGATCTTATATTTATACTAAAATGCAATAAAAAAAAATTGTCATTTAAAAAAAAGAATTAAAAAAATGGCCCTTTAAGATCTATGGGTGGAAGTGACGTTTTGACATCTCTTCCACCCTGCAATGTCATGGAGACAAGTGTGGGCCATTTTCCCCGTACTCGTCTCCATGCTAAGGAAGGCACAGCATCCAATCGCCTCCGCCGCCGCTGAGAAAGCACCGGAGCACAGTGGGGGGGGCACCCCTCTCCTGCCACCGATAAAAGTAATCTCGCTGCAAATCCACGAGATCAGCTGAATGGCGGCCAAACACGAGGATACCGGGGTTATGGCAGCTAGCTGCTGCCATAACAATGATATCCTCCTTCAAAGTCAGGACGTATATCGGCGTGCGGCCGTCCGGAAGTGGTTAAATTATAGACATTGGAATTTCCTTTCAAATTTGGCTGTTAGTCAACGTAACGAATACAAATTTATCCGAAGTTACAAATTATCCAAAATAACAAATGCCGCATTTAAACAAATGGAACAGAATGAATTATTATTATTATTATTATTATTATTATTATTATTATTATTAATAATAATAAAGAGTTATTATTATTATTGTTATTTATTATTATACAATTTTTACCTTCCATTCGTTTAGATATGGCATTTGTTATTTCGGATAATTCGTAACTTCAGATAAATTTGTATTCGTTATGTTCACTAACAGCCAAATTTGAAAGGAAATTCCAACACCTATAATTTAATAGTTAGTAATAGTTAAGTTATTATTAGTTAGTTATTATTTCAGATTTTCTCATTTTCGGGTTATCGAAATTTTGGAGTGTTGTTCTTATTCACGGATTTTCGTTCTTTTGAATTTTCATTCTTATTTTTGGATTTTCGGATTTTCGAATTTTCAAATTTCCAAAATTTAGAATTTTCACATTTTTTAATTTTTAATTTCCGAATTTCTGAATTTTTGAATTTCAGAATTTTTGAATATCTGAATTTACAAAATTACAAATTTAGGAATATTCGAATTTACAAATATTCGGAAAAATTTGTTAAACAGGTTTTCGTTAATTCGGATATTTCTGTATTAACCACTTCAGCCCCGGAAGGTTTTACCCCCTTCCTGACCAGAGCACTTTTTACAATTCGGCACTGCGTCGCTTTAACTGCTAATTGCGCGGTCATGCAATGCTGTACCCAAACGAAATTTGCGTCCTTTTCTTCCCACAAATAGAGCTTTCTTTTGATGGTATTTGATCACCTCTGCCGTTTTTATTTTTTGCGCTATACACAGAAAAAGACCGAAAATTTTGAAAAAAAATGATATTTTCTACTTTTTGTTCTAAAAAAAATCCAATAAACTCAATTTTAGTCATACATTTAGGCCAAAATGTATTCGGCCACATATCTTTGGTAAAAAAAATGTAAATAAGTGTATATTTATTGGTTTGCGCAAAAGTTATAGCGTCTACAAACTAAGGTACATTTTCTGGAATTTACACAGTCTTTAATTTATGACTGCCTATGTCGTTTCTTGAGGTGCTAAAATGGCAGGGCAGTACAAAACCCCCACAAATGACCCTATTTTGGAAAGTAGACACCCCAAGGAATTTGCTGAGAGGCATGTTGAGCCCATTGAATATTCATTTTTTTTGTCCCAAGTGATTGAATAATGACAAAAAAAAAAAAATTACAAAAAGTTGGCACTAAATGATATATTGCTCACATGGGCATATGTGGAATTGCACCCCAAAATACATTTAGCTGCTTCTCCTGAGTATGGGGATACCACATGTGTGGGACTTTTTGGGAGCCTAGCCGCGTACGGGGCCCCGAAAACCAATCACTGCCTTCAGGATTTCTAAGGGCGTACATTTTTGATTTTACTCCTCACTACCTATCACAGTTTTGAAGGCCATAAAATGCCCAGATGACATAAACCCCCCCCAAATGACCCCATTTTGGAAAGTAGACACCCCAAGCTATTTGCTTTGAGGCATGTTGAGTCCATGGAATGTTTTATATTTTGACACAAGTTGCGGGAAAGTGACAAATTTTTTTTTTTTTTTTTGCACAAAGTTGTCACTAAATGATATATTGCTCACACAGGCCATGGGCATATGTGGAATTGCACCCCAAAATACATTTAGCTGCTTCTCCTGAGTATGGGGATACCACATGTGTGGGACTTTTTGGGAGCCTAGCCGCGTACGGGGCCCCGAAAACCAATCACTGCCTTCAGGATTTCTAAGGGCGTACATTTTTGATTTTACTCCTCACTGCCTATCACCCCAAGCTATTTACTGAGAGGCATGGTGAGTATTTTGCAGCTCTCATTTGTTTTTGAAAATAAAGAAAGACGAGAAAAAAATTTTTTTTTCTTTTTTCAATTTTCAAAACTTTGTGACAAAAAGTGAGGTCTGCAAAATACTCACTATACCTCTCATCAAATAGCTTGGGGTGTCTACTTTCCAAAATGGGGTCATTTGGGGGGGGGGGGTTTGCCACCTGGGCATTCCATGGCCTCCGAAACTGTGATAGGCAGTGAAGAGTGAAATCAAAAATTTACGGCCTTAGAAAGCCTGAAGGCGGTGCTTGGTTTTCAGGGTCCCGTACGCGGCTAGGCTCCCAAAAAGTCTCACACATGTGGTATCCCCGTACTCAGGAGAAGCAACAGAATGTATTTTGGGGTGTAATTTCACATATTCCCATGGCATGTTTGAGCAATATATCATTTAGTGACAACTTTGCGCAAAAAAAAATAAAAAAAATAAAAAATTGTCTCTTTCCCGCAACTTGTGTCACAATATAAAATATTCCATGGACTCAACATGACTCTCAGCAAATAGCTTGGGGTGTCTACTTTCCAAAATGGGGTCATTTGGGGGGGTTTTGAACTGTCCTGGCATTTTATGCACAACATCTAGAAGCTTATGTCACACATCACCCACTCTTCTAACCACTTGAAGACAAAGCCCTTTCTGACACTTATTGTTTACATAAAAAAATAATTTTTTTTTGCAAGAAAATTACTTTGAACCCCCAAACATTATATATTTTTTTAAAGCAAATGCCCTACAGATTAAAATGGTGGGTGTTTCATTTTTTTTTTCACACAATATTTGCGCAGCGACTTTTCAAACGCATTTTTTGGGGAAAAAACACACTTTTTTACATTTTAATGCACTAAAACACACTATATTGCCCAAATGTTTGATGAAATAAAAAAGATGATCTTAGGCCGAGTACATGGATACCAAACATGACATGCTTTAAAATTGCGCACAAACGTGCAGTGGCGACAAACTAAATACATTTTTAAAAGCCTTTAAAAGCCTTTACAGGTTACCACTTTAGATTTACAGAGGAGGTCTACTGCTAAACTTACTGCCCTCGATCTGACCTTCGTGGCGATACCTCACATGCATGGTGCAATTGCTGTTTACATTTGACGCCAGACCGACGCTTGCGTTCGCCTTAGCGCGAGAGCAGGGGGGACAGGGGTGCTTTTTTTTTTTTTTTTTTTCTTTATTATTATTATTTTTTTATCTTATTTTTAAACTATTCCTTTCATTTTTTTTTTTTAAATCATTTTTATTGTTATCTCAGGGAATGTAAATATCCCCTATCATAGCAATAGGTAGTGACAGGTACTCTTTTTTGCAAAAATTGGGGTCTATTAGACCCTAGATTTCTCCTCTGCCCTCAAAGCATCTGACCACACCAAGATCGGTGTGATAAAATGCTTTCCCAATTTCCCAATGGCGCTGTTTACATCCGGCGAAATCTAAGTCATAAAATGCTAGTAGCTTCCGGCTTCTTAGGCCATAGAGATGTTTGGAGCCCCTCTGGTCTCTGATCAGCTCTATGGTTAGCTGGCTGAATCACCGGCTGCATTTTCAGGTTCCCTGTTGAGACAGGAGAGCCAGAGAAAAACACGGAAGACGTTGGGGGGGGGCATTCCCTCCCACTGCTTGTAAAAGCAGTCTAGAGGCTAATTAGCCGCTAGGATTGCTTTTACATGAAAGCCGACCGCTGGCTGAAAAGAATGATACCAAGATGATACCTAAACCTGCAGGCATCATTCTGGTATAACCACTCAAAGTCGTGAATGGCGTACCTGAAGACAAAAAAATGGTTAACAATAAAGCACAGTAAACGGTAAGGTATAAAAAATTGCATACCTGAAAAGCAAACATGATAAAACATAATAACAATAAAACATTGCAGAATAGAATACAGTAAAAAAGCAGAACAATAGAGAGAGAGAGAACAATAAAACGCCAACTATTTTTTTTTTATTTTATATTTTGTATGTGTTTTTTTTTTTTGTAACTAACTTTTATAACTGTAACCGGTTCCAGGTTCGGGTCTCTCAAAATGCGATGGCATCTTGGGAGACCCTGTGAAAGTGTGTCTAGTCTGTGCAGTGCTGTACCCTACGCTAATACTCAACTAGTGAATGGTAGCGTTCAAAACATTCACCAATGTAAAGACCAGGATTGTCAGGACAGGAGGGACAATAATAGCGGGTGTCACGCCTATATCCGCGCTTGCTGCAGACACATCTTTTTTGGGGGGGTTTGCTGGGTAGGGGTACTCGGGAGGACATAAAGAAAATGCCTCTCATGCAGCCGACTGCATTTGGTTGGGGATGTGAATGGGGGAAGTACGGGCGCTGCAGAAGCGGTGGGTTCCCAATTAGGATTGGCGAATGCAGCAGGAAGGGCACTATGGGCACGACGGGCCTGTGTTTGTCTTTTTGGTGGCAGCGGGACACTACTTGTGCTTGCCACCTCACCAGCTTGAACTGCACCTATGGGACTCGCAACGTCACCACGTGTTACTGCAGTGCTGGTTTGACTACGACCGGGGTGTACTAGGCCGCTGGTGCTTGCCAGTTCACCAAAACACTACAAAAAAAACTGTTAGCGATCGCAGGGATCAGGCCTGACTCTGCGAACGCTGCAGTTATGCGTTTAGTGTTTTGTAAGTGACAGTGATCGATCGATACTGCACTTGGGTGGGCTGGGCTGGGCTGGGCCGGGCGGAGGGGAAAAACGCAGGTGCTAGCAGGTATCTGGGCTGATCCCGCTAACACTGCGTGTTTGGGAACCCTAAACTGCTGGGGACGCTAGTATAGATCTGATCGGATCAGATATTGATCCGTTCAGATACTATACCACTAAGGGAGGTGTACGGTGCGTGCGTGGGTGTTAGCGGTACTGGCGCTAACCTGACGCTGCCTGGGGCTGGTGCTTGCCAGTTCACCAAAACGCTACCAAAAAAACTGTTAGCGATCGTAGGGATCAGGCCTGACTCTGCGAACGCTGCAGTTATGCGTTTAGTGTTTTGTAAGTGACAGTGATCGATCGATACTGCACTTGGGTGGGCTGGGCCGGGCCGGGCGGAGGGGCAAAACGCAGGTGCTAGCAGGTATCTGGGCTGATCCCGCTAACACTGCGTTTTCGGGAACCCTAAACTGCTGGGGACGCTAGTATAGATCTGATTGGATCAGATATTGATCCGTACAGATACTATACCACTAAGGGAGGCGTATGCTGCGTGCGTGGGTGTTAGCGGTACTGGCGCTAATCTGACGCTGCCTGGGGCGACGCATATCACCGCCGGGCGATCAGGGGGCTAAACCTTTATTCGGTAATAAACGGCGGGTGCCCTGACACTATAAAAAATAAACAAACTAACCAGCTTCACCCGTAACGGTTATACGGTGATCAGTGGTGAAAGGGTTAACTAGGGGGCAATCAAGGGGTTAAAACATTTATTAGGTAGTATATGGGGGTCCCTGTCGCTATAAAACGCTGACGGCGAACCTAAATATTTACGTCCCTAACTAGCGTCACCAGCGACACTAATACAGCGATCAGAAAAATGATCGCTTAGTGACACTGGTGACAGGGGGCGATCAAGGGGTTAAAACTTTATTAGGGGGGGTTAGGGGGGTACCCTAGACCTAAAGGGGGGTAATACTCACTGCCCTAACACTGTAACTGTCACAAACTGACACCATGCAGTAATCAGAAAAAAAAAAAAAAATACTCCTGGTGTCAGTTTGTGACGGGGGGGTGATTGGGGGGGGGATCGGGGGGCGATCGGGGGGGGTTTGGGGGTGTAAAGTATGCCTGGCATGTTCTACTGTGTGTGTTTGTGTTGTGTGCACTCACTTGTCTTCTCTCCTCGGCGCTGGGACGGAAACTGCCAGACCGAGGAGAGATGACATCACATTCTCTGCCTGTGTGAAACTACACACAGGCAGAGGAGGATTTCCATTGGCTGGGAGCGATCGCGAGGGGGGGGCCACGATCGGATGGTCTCCCCCTCGCCTCCCGACGCTCCCAGTCAAATGCCGACCGCTGCTGGCACCGGGGGGGGGGTCCTATCGGACCCCCCGCCCGCGGGAGGCAGATCACGTACGTGATTCTGCCTGCCCGTGCCATTCTGCCGCAGTATATCTGCGTTAGGCGGTCGGCAAGTGGTTAACTAATTTGTCAAAATTAGTTAAAAAGCAAATTAGAAACTAAACGGATTGCACATGTCTAGCTGTAATTGCAGCGAAAGGTGGTTCTACAAAGTATTGACTCTGGGGGGCAAAATACAAATGCACGCCACACTTTTTACATATTTATTTGTAAAAAATGTGGAAAACCATTTCTTATTTTCCTTCCACTTCACAATTATGTGCCACTTTGTGTTGGTTTATCACATAAAATCCCCAAAAAATACATTTATGTTTTTGGTTGTAACATGACAAAATGTGGAAAATTTCAAGGGGTATGAATACTTTTTCAAGGCACTGTATGTGAACAACCAGCTACAAATGTGCACAATCCAGTATCCTTTCTGGCTGCCAGTTAGTCAGGAGGCCATGAAAGGTATATACCATCCCTGCCCATACTTGCTGGACCACATATCTTGGGTGAACCTCCTGTTGACCACTAGCTCCAATGACATGGAAACATTACCTTCCACATAAAGGTGTGGGACAGCTTTGGCCTTATGGCCAAATAAAAGTTGTCTGTAAACCTGCCACTGCGGTACAGCACAGGTCCCAAGTTCATGAATAGGGGGCTGAATCCACCAGCTGATATTTTTGTGAACTAAACTGAACCACAATAATATGCGGTGCTTCACTGCAAACAATTGCCAGTTTAGTAGTGTCACCAACAACTTCTCACTGCTGTTGCTGCTGCTGACCCTGTCAAAAACAAAAACAAAATTATAGAAATCTCAACAATATGAAATGCAAAAAAAATAAACCTAAATGACAAAAAAGTTAAATAACTCTTAAAGTGTTACTAAACTCGCAAACAGTAAAATCAGGCTGTATATCCAGTAAAGCATACTTGTTATACTCACTGTAGAACCTAAGGGGTTAATGCTGTGCATTATGTAGAAAGGCTGTTTGATCCTGTCTTCTCTGATCCTCCCTTCTTTTACTGTCCCCAATCCATCTGATGATAGTACAGAGCCTTGAAGGCACTCTGCCCATGCTCAGTTTAGTGTGTATTGCTAGAGAGTTTTTATTTTTTCTTGGGAGGGTTGCATGTGATCGGCACAGGGCCATTCAGCACTGTCCAGACAGAGGGTCAGGGGTCCTGCAGCCTCAAAGGACAGTCAGAGCAGAATGAAAACTCCTTTAACCAGACACTGATAGAAGTCACAAGTCTGCTATATACTGCTGATGAGAAAATGTATTTAGCTGTTTATATGTACTAAAATAATTGCATTTTCATGTTCTGTGTACTGTGGGAGACCAGATATAGTGAATGCATGGTCCTAGATTTAGTAACACTTTAACCTTAAAACACTACAAGAAAAATAAAAAGCTTTTTAAATGCAGAAAAAAGTAAACACTAAAGACAAATGAAAAGAATAAAAATAAGGATCCCTAAAATAAATAAATAAATAAATAAATAAATAAATAAATAAAAAGGAGAGCATCAACACAGCAGGCAACCTTTCAATTGTTTCTAGTGTGGGAAAGGTTTCAAGTTGAAGTGGTGCCTTGCTGCATAACAGATGTTCACAGCAATAAGAAGTCATCATATACGGTAATTGTTCTCACTGTGAGAAATGCTTCACCCTGTACAGGATCCTAGAAGAAGTAATAGCAAAATGTCCACACAGACGAGAAACCATTTCTGTGGCAGGAGTATAGGAAGTGACTTATACTGAAGTTCACGATGAGGGTTCATTAGAGGGTTGTTCAGACAGAGAAGAGCTCTTTTCTTTGTTCTGTGAGCAAGAAACACTGCCCATTTAGGTCATGCACACAGAATAGTAGCCATTCACATGCACGTATTGTGGAAGTACCACAAACAGTTGATATAGTTGCTATAGCTTCAAAGGCACAAAACGTTCCACATGAGAGAATGGTCTTTCATGGGTATGGAGTTAGGTAATTGGCTTATCACAAAGCCTAAACTTATCAGTTACAAGAAGGTCCATGTGGGACTGAAGCTGTTCTGATATGAAGAGTGTGGGAAACTTTCACTAAACACAGCTTTCATGTAGGCCAAAAAATATTTCCTTGTCTAGAGTGTGGGAAATATTTCATTCAGCAGTCACACCTTGCCCCACACCAATGAGTTTATACCATAGAGACATCTTTTCTATTTTCAGAGGGCAGGAAAAGCTTCCTACACCACTTGTATCTAGGATCACACATGAGTTGGAGAGGCCATTTTTTTTTAATGGTTTTTATTGAGTTTTACATGTTATACACGAAATACAGCGTTACACCATTGAGCTTTACAATAGTACATCAAAGAATAATACAGGGTTCTTGTTTAGACAATTTTTAACCTCAAAAGTACTATAAAAGCAGTGGTCCCGCAAGGGTGTATTAACTTCTTTGGTATAGATATAACTGAGTAACACAGTATCCATATTCGGATAAGATGTATCACTAGAAAAGTATAAAATTTATAAAGAAATAACGTAAGAGAATAAGAAGGTGGGGGATAGGGAGGGAGGAGAGGGGGGGGGGAAAGTTTGTCTACGGTCTGACCACCATGTGAACATAGTGGATGTAGTTAGAGTAAAATGGTTTATTAAATAGTTTCTAATATCAGTTACCTTTAAACCATGTTGTCCAGGTTTTCCAATTTTTATCAAACTTTTCTTTCTGACCATTCTTAATAGCTATCAAGGATTCATACACATAATGGGTCTGAGTGTTTGTGAGAACTTCCGATACATTTGGAGCTCTGCCTGCCTTCCAATGTTTGGCTATTAGTGTTCAAGCTGCTAGAAAAATGTGGGTGATCACAGTTCTAAATTCAGGAGGGAAGGTTTCAATACCCACGTTTAAGATTGCTAAGCTTGGTTTGGGACGGGTCAGAATCCCGGTGATGCTTGAAATAAACCGGAAGACAGAGTTCCAAAAACTAGTTAAGTGGGAGAGGCCATTTTCATGTGCTGAGCGTGGGAAGAGTTTTGAATTGAAGGCTTACATTGAGAAACCCCCAAAACTATACACTGCAGAGTTCAGGAAACTGGAAAAATAAACTGGAAAGTTCAGCAATCTAGATACGCATACTGCAGATTCCAGTGATTAGAAATTGCAGCTTGAACCTGTCTGGTGAGGATTTTATACCGGGGGTGGCCACTAGCTTCACCCTGCTGATAGGCTGATGCAAATGGAGGCAAAGCTATGTCCTGGGTCAAAGGGAAAGATAGGGATGAAGGAAAGGCTGACAATAATACAATGATTGCACACATGAGAGCAAAATGAAGAGCATTGCAGTGGCACAGGTCACAGATTTGGTCCCATCCCTTAGACTCATGCCTTCTAATAAGTATTCAAAATGTGTGACTTTCAGCTGCAAAAGACGTGAGTGCTCGGTGTCGTACTCTGCAATGCTATACCCGTTCAGGTTTACAGTTTAATCCTTAAAATGAATTCTATAAGTGGTTGCACTTTTTTGCCTCAACAACAGAAGAAATTAGTCTTCATAACATAACCAGATGAAAATAATTAGCTAAAAAGGCGACTTGATTTTTAAAGGATTTTATTTCATGGGTTTCAGTTTTCAATTAAAAGGATTGCAATGAAAAACAAACACTGAACTTATGTTCATTAACAAGTCATTCATCACAATTAGAAAACAATGTTTAACTTCTATAGGTTTGCTTTTTCTAGCATTCGTCTTTCAATTTCTTCTGCCTTTGTAATCTATAGCTGATTTATTAAACCACTTATATAGCTTACTTTTATTGACTGAAAACCTGCTACACTCAGCAAAGAAAAATAAGCAATTATATTCTATCAAGGATTAAACAGGTACTGCTTTTCAACTAATGTAAACACTATAAATAAATAAATAATACATCATGTACAGTAACTATTGAAGGAAAAAATTCTAATGGCTGAAACTATAAACTAATTTAATTACTTCAGTATCCACTCAAACTAATAATCACAGAAGGTCAAAGCAGCAAAGAGTTCTGGAAACCCAAGTAATAATTGTAAAAAAACACAGTTTTTAATTATACAGTTACAAAGTGTACATTCATCAATATAGTGTGACCCCAGCAGTAACAATGACTATATTTAAATCTTTTTAAATAAAATGTTAGTAAAGACTGCTTAGTCCCACAAAAAATAAGGAACACGCTGGAAATTCGTCTCTTTCTTTTTTGGTTCCAAAGTGCTCTGTAAGTTAACAATATTACTTTAAATAGATATAATAGTACAAAACATAAAAATATGGGCACAGAAAAATCTTCAACTCTAAGGTTATGATGTTAAAACATGAAGTCACCAGTATATCAAGTCAGTCCCTTAAACAGAAATGACCCTAATGTATCTGGGTTCAGTTCTGTAAACTTTACTAAAGTTTGGATGTTGAATCGGAACCTCAATAGGAGTAAAATGTTTAAAACCAGTAATGGCCATTTTCTAGGCTAATAGGCAAGGGATTGTTAAACATATCACTTGGGGGTTGGGCATTACCCTGGGCAACATGTACCAAAGCAAAAAATGGCTTTTTTGAAAAAATGCCCAGCTGCTCATTTACGTTTGTAAGTAAAAGACTGGGGATTCCCTTCATCTATGCCAGACCCTAACCTAACCTAGAAAAGGGTCTAGTATACATGTTAATGGGAGACCCCACAGAAAACAAAAATAGGGATGCGGTTCCCCCTTAAAATACATGCCAGACCATTATCCTTGATGAGGTTTTGGTATGGATGTCAAGGCGGACCTCACAGAAAAAAAAAAACAATTGAAAAACAGACTGTGTGGATCATATATGAATTTTACTCCTTCTGAGCCATACCAGACCGCATGCCCTCAACATGGAGGGTATACTTTGATGGGGACAAGGGCCTTTTCCCCACAACACTGACATGGTGGTTGTGGAGGTCTGTAGGCAGGTGAGCTTATTGGAATCTGGAAGCCCCTTTAGGATAAGTTGTTAACATTAAATACTGACACAACACTTTTTTTCAAGACCTCTAACCCCTTCATGAGCATGGTATAGCTAAATGACAGCAACTTTGCTGGGATGCCATCATATGAAGTCCTTCCTTGCTCACGCTGCCTGCACGCTGCCTGCTGGCAGTGATCAGTGATTAGAGTAAATGATGGCGGCTCTTTACCACATGATCAGCTGTGTCCAATCACAGCTGATCACAATTTACACAGGATTTGTTTTTGGCAATCCTCCCTTCACACTGACAGGGCATGAGGAGAGGAGAGACGAAAACCGGCAAAATCACAGAGGACATCTGCACTGACAATCACGGCACTGTTCATCAGTGTCCTGATGATCAGTGCAGCCTCAACAGTGCCCACCAGTGCTGCCAATCAGTGCCCATCAGTGATGCCTATCAGTGCCGCATATCAGTGCCGCATATCAGTGCAGCTTACCAGTGCTGCATACCAGTGCCCATCAGTGCCGCATATCAGTGCAGTCTCATCAGTGCCTCCTCATCATTGCCCATCAGTGCCGCCTCATCAGTGTCCATCAGTGCATGCCCATCAGTGCAGCCTATCAGTGAACATCAGTGCAGCATATTAGTGCAGTCTCATCAGCGCACATCAGTGAAGAGGAAAAACCTTTATTTCAAAATTTTTAGTCTTTTTTCATTTGTTTAGAAAAAAATTAAAAACCCAGTGGTGATTAAATACCTCCAAAAAAGCTCTATCTGTCTCAAAAAAATGATACAAATTTTGTTTGGGTATAGTGTTGCATGACTGCGCAATTGTCACAAGTGTTACAGCACTGAAAGCTGAAAATTGGCTTTGGCAGGAAGGGGGTGAAAGTGGACAGTAGCCAAGTGGTTAAAGAAAGAAAAAAATTCCTTGGTGTCAATCCTATCATCCAGCAATGTAGATCCACACCAATCACAATTAACAGCATCTGCCAAAATAAAAATAATTCCTTGATCTCTGTCACAATCTGCTCCTATTGCTCACTAGTGCTAAACAACGTCACCCAGTCCCTGCTGATAAAAGTAAACAAAGAGGTGGAGTCACTTAGAGGATGTATATATTTGGTCAATGTCATTGCCCAATAGTCAATGTCCATGGACCTTTTTTTTAGTAGGTGATGTCTATCCCTTTCTCTTTGTTTACATGGCCAGGAATTCCCAGACAGTAAATAAATGGGGCCAGGTGACATCACTAGTTGCTACGGATGCAGTGGGTGCCACTTCTTCCTTAACCACTTCAATACCAGGCTATAGTCATATGACATCTGCAGATGGGATCTCCCATCCTGGGCGGGCGTCATATGATGTCCTCGGCTTCTCACCACTCCTGCGGGCTCCCGGGGGCCCACAGCATGGTGATCGGGGATGAGGCATGTCCCTCAGACACAGCTCATCCCAAATCCGTGTCAAGAGCCAATAAAATATGGCTCTTTACCACGTGACTGGCTGTGTCCAAAACCCAGTGGTAATTAAATACCACCAAAAGAAATCTCTATTTGTATGAAAAAAAAAATGAAAAAAATTTTGTTTGGGTACAGTGTTGCATGACTGAGTAATTGACATTCAAAGTGTGAGAGCGCTGAAAGCTAAAAATTGGTCTGGGCAGGAAGGGTGTATAAATGTACTGTATTGAAGTGGTTAACAACCATTGACAGGAAGGAAGCTGTCATTTATGGTAGCAGTAGAAATACAACTACTGTATATGATGTTTGGCTCCTGCCAAAAACGTTTTATGCCCCTTAGTTATTTAAGAACTGTCAGACGGCGGCACTGGCAGACAGTGTTTTTTTGGAGTGGAGAGACATGTGATGCACTGTTCCATGAAGGTAAAGAAAAGTTTGGTTTTATTCCAATCCTTTCCTTTTCTGGTTGAAAACGATGTGGATTGCATATTACTGAATCATCTCTTCTCTCGTTTGTTATGAATTAGGACATATAACAGCTTGTGACTTTCCCTATGGAAGATTCATTTCCTTAACATGCAACAACTGAGAGCTTTTTCAATATCGGGATAAATGTCTTTTTTGCCATTTGAAAATAATTTTCAGACTTTGGACCTACTGGTAGGTTTAACCCTATTGGTTATTAAATACATATATGTTTTTCATATATACTTGATGGTAGTTTTTTTAAATATCCTCCTACTCTACAGGCCTATTGCCATTGGGGTTCCTATATCCCCCTCTGTGGTGCACCAAATATCTCCTAATGTCAATATCCTCCTGACATCAGAGCCACAAATGTGATGCTTATAGGATATACATTGTTTTCAGGTGGGGATTATTTTAGATCTTCTGACCTATGCTTTCTTGAGAGTTTTTTTGATGTGTTCATATATATTTTTCCACTGTGATATTATATATTGTAATAGTTGTACATGACACTAATGTTCTTTTCTCAATCTGTAGTGACCATACATGCAGTACTTATCTCCTGAGGAAGCCATCATATGGGGAAACATGCAGAGCAAGAAAATAATGCTATCCATTTCTATATATGGTTATTGTATGATGATATCTTGATGGTTTTATCTATGTATAAATACATTTGATATTTTTTTATGTATTGATTTTGATTTGTTTTTGGCACCTTTAACATCCCGATGTCCTTTTCCTACCATAAATACTATGTACCCCATAGTCATTCACATGGGGGGCAGGATCTGGAGGCCCCTTGTTAAGCCCCCCACCCACAGACCCCCGCAACCACCAGCCAGGGTTCTGGGGAAGAGGCCCTTGTCCCCATCAACAGGTGTTTAGTTAACAAGCAGCTGCTGCGGCAGTGGCGATTATCCCAGGGACTTCATGCAGTAGGGTGACATCCACCACTCTGTTGGCAAATCCCTCTTCCCACGAAGTGAGGTGGAGGGATTTTCCCATATACACAAGTTTATTTTGTTTGTGTTTATTTCTTTGTGTTGACTTAAGGGTTTGAAATGCTGAGCATCCAGCCAGGGCTGTGCCCTCAGCTAGCTCAATAGGTATGGGCCATTACATAGACTTGGCCGGACATATCAGCCATTTATTACCTTGGTTTTATCCAAAATACGGGTGGGGATAGGGAGCCTCTATTCCCTGCTGTACTAACCACTTTCCCCACATAGGGTTACATCCATTTAGAGGCTTCACATTTGAGGTCACTAGGGTGTTTGGAGACTAGGTCTCACATACGCATTGGCGTATTAGCTGTCTTTGTATCCATTCTCTCTATCTTCTCTCACATTTTCCTTACGCATCCCCCCTCTCCCCCTCCTTTTTTTTTTTTCCCCTCCGCCAGTTCTCGTCATGACTAGGAGTAGTCAGGAACCATTTCGCTTGCTCTCTATTAATGTAAAGGGACTGAACACCCCAGAGAAGCGCACTCTTGTATTGTCTAACCTGAAACGTACAGGGGCTCACATTTGTTTTCTGCAGGAGACGCATTTTCATGCCGACAGAATACCAGGTCTCAAGAATCACCTCTTTCCAATGGCTTACCACGGGTGCGTGCCTGACTCCAAGTCCAGAGGGGTGAGCATTCTGATCCGCAGTACAACTCCGTGGCAGGAGAAAGATAAGTGGAGCGACACGGAGAGTAGGGCACTGTTTGTGAAGGGGACACTGGGGTGCTCTATGGTCACTTCAGTGAATCTTTATCTCCCAAACACAAACCAGATCACTTTTCTAGAACCAGTCTTCACCAAGCTGGGAGAGTTTGCTGAAGGGGCAGTAATCCTGGGAGGTGACATGAATTTCATCATGGACCCTACTTTAGACTCATCCAGGAAGACCTCTCAGCTCTTCTATGCGGCGTTAAAATGCCTAAAGAAAAGCTTTTATGCTTTCCACCTAGTAGACGTATGGCGGATTCTTCATCCTAATCCTTCATCCTAGATTACACATTCTACTCACACCCTCACGACTCATACACCGGAATTGACTTAATTATGATGCCCCAATCCCTCCTGTCTAGGGTTACGTCGACATCGATCGGGTCCATTACATTTTCAAACCATGCCCCGGTTATGGTTGACGTAGACCTCCTGACACCCACAACCAAGCAGTGGACGTGGAAGATCAATGACTCATTGATCCAAGTGCCTGAGGTAGTTGAAGAGGTGTCTAAGGAACTGAGGCAGTTTTTTGCAGAAAACACAAACTCAGAAACAGCCCCAACAATGGTGTGGGAAGCCCACAAACGCTACATCAGGGACCCCTAAAAATAGGGTCCCGCAACAAGAAGGCCAGAGAGCAACAGATCTTTGAACTCTGAGGTAAAATTCGGTCCTTGGAGGCCACCCACAAACAATCACTCACCGAACAAGCATTGGCTGATTTAACGGCCTTGCGGAATCAATTGTGTAGCCTGGCTCTACATAGGGCAAAAGAGGTGATAGCCAAATGCAGGAAACGTTCTATATGCACAGTAACAAAAGCAGTAAACTGCTGGCAAGAGCTCTTAGAGCTCATACCACAGAAGCCATAGCAGAACAGTTTCAAAAGTATTACACTTCTTTATACAACCTGTCACGTACATCCTCAGAAAGGGCGACGCCCGTGGAACAGGGTAATATACAAGATTATTGCCTTCAAATATCTTGTCTACCTCAACTATCAGACAAGGATTTAACCGAATTGGAGAAACCCATCTCAGCAGACGAAGTAACCCGAGCTATGGCAAGCATGCGACTGGGTAAAGCCCCGGGTCCAGATGGGTATTCCCTGCTATACTACAAGACCTTTGGGGGACTTTTGATCCCACATTTTATCTCAGCATACAACGCTGTGGGTGAGGGCTTTACCGTTCTCAGAGACACACTACGTGCACACATCACGGTAATTCCGAAGGAGGGCAAAGACCCCCTATTATGCCAAAGCTACAGGCCGATCTCATTTTCTCAAAATTCTCTCCATCCGGCTGATAGATCTGATCCCTCAATTGATTCACTCCAACCAAGTGGGATTTGTTCCCTCAAGGGAGACACGTGATAACACAACTAAAGCAATCAATCTAATATATGCAGCACAGAAACTGAAAATCCCGATGGTGCTCCTGTCGACGGACGCTGAGAAAGCGTTCGACAGGGTAAGTTGGCCCTTTCTCTATACCCTTCGGAGTATAGGTCTTTGAGAGCGCATGATGAACTGGGTGCAAGCAATCTACTCTTGCCCTTCGGCACAGGTCAAGGTGAACGGCCACCTTTCTTCACTATTTCTGATAACGAACGGGACAAGACAGAGGTGTCCCCTATCGCCTCTGATATTTATCCTGACCCTCGAACCTTTTCTAAGATTTATCAGAGACAACCCGAATATCACAGGGCTTAGATTGAATGCCACCCTTTCCCCAAAAATAGCAGCATTTGCAGACGATCTGCTTTTCTTCCTGACCAGTCCATTGACAGCCATCCCAAATCTGCTTGCAGAATTGAAGACGTACGAAAAACTGTCTTTTTTCCGCATTAATTACCAGAAATCCGAGGCTCTAGAGATCGCTTTACCACCATCCTTAGCTAGGTTGATTAGAGTAGATTTCCCTTTTAAATGGGTCTCGTCCCGCATTAAATACTTGGGCATTTATTTGCCAAGCAGAATAGAAGAAATCTTCCCTCTCAACTTCCCTCCCCTCTTAACAGCTATAAAAAAAGATCTCCAGACCTGGCAGAAAGGAATGTTTTCCTGGTTTGGACGTTGTGCCATAATAAAAATGAACATCATGCCTTGGTTACTGTACCACTTCCAGGCTCTCCCTATATGTATTCCCACGTCCTTCCTTAAAGCGGTCAACAAAACCTTTGTCAGGTTCGTTTGGGCTCAAAAACCACCACGCTTGGCCAAGACCACCCTTCCACTACCCAAGCTAAGAGGGGGTATTGCCCTACCGGACACTAATTTCTACCTGATGGCATGCCATCTGACCAGGGTTTTAGACTGGTGTCGGCATAGTGCCTTGAAGCAGTGGGTGCAAATAGAATATGCCCTAGCATAAACCAGACTGAAATCATTGCTTTGGTGTCATAAGCCCATGCCTAGCCGAATAATAACCACCCAACGGTGGGGGAAACGTGGCAAGCGGTCCGCAAAGTTTTTTTTGGTCGCACCGCTTCCATCCCCACTCACTCTCATTATTGGAAACCCAGCTTTTGTTCCAGGTTTTGAAGACCCCAGATTCTTGAAGCTGTTGGAGGTTGAGCGATCTCAAGCAAGACACTTTCTTACCAATGGCCGGTGGAAGAACAGGCAACAAATCACAGAGGATCCAGCCCTGGCGGGTTTATTGTTTTGGCAAAATATTCAACTAACCCATTTTATTGGCTCCCTGCCCCCACCTGAGTTGTTTGAGAAGCAATTAACCCCCTTTGAACTGATGTGCTTGGAACAAACTCCGCTGAGACATGCTATTTCCCTGACTTACCAACTATCCTCCTTACATATCCAAGTGGGAACAGGACCTAGGGGTGCAATTTACAGAGAAACAAATAGATCGGCTCTTTCTTTTTGCTCATAAGATATCCATCTGCGCCAGACATCAAGAGGCGGGATACAAGCTACTAGCCCGGTGGTACTACACCCCGGAAAGAATACATCAGACGTTCCCCCAGAGTACAAGCCTGTGTTGGAGATGTGGAGAGGAGACTGGCTTGCTGCTCCATGTCTTCTGGTCCTGTCGAACCCCCCATCCTTTTTGGATGGAGATACGTCGCATAGTGCAAAAATTCACAGACCGAGAGATACCTGAGACCCCTGAATTCTTCCTTCTTCATCACCACGAGATTCCCACCAAAGTCTATAAGAAATCAATTGTCCCTCTCTTGATTACGGCGGCGAAGAGTTGCATCCCCCTGCTTTGGAACCGGGGCAGCCCCTCTCGGTGGCCATGTGGTTGAGAAAGGTGTCAGAGATAAGGGCAATGGAAGACTTGGTGGCCACAGAGAAGGGCCTCAGTGAGCAATTTTCAAAAAAATGGTTTTGGTGGCACGAATTTGTATACTCTGAGGAATACAATGAGCTTATGGTCTAACCTCCAACGATACGTCGACCTTGCATGTTCCCCCGACGTGGGTGACGAGACTGGACGGAGATACGTGTACCTCCACCCCCCCTTTTTCTTCTTCTCCCATCCCCCCCTTTTTTTTTCTTTTTCTCTTTCTTTCTCTCTTGTTTTTCTGTTTGTTTGTTTTTTTCTCATTTTTGGGTCGTTTGACCCTGGGATCAAAGAGATCCACGCTACCTTCCTTTCTATATAAAATACGGTATTTGCCATTCAGAGAGTGGTCATGTGTCATACAGAACCTCACTATCCTGCTACAAACTGATAGTAACCCATGGATAATGTAAGTTTTTCTTATGTATAAAATGACTGTACTTTTAAGTGCCATGGGAGAGACTATTGTGTGTGTACGTTTTTTCAGGAATGTATCTGTGTTTTCATACGATTACCTTTTAAAAAAAAATAAAAATAAAGAATTAAAAAAAAAAGGAGAGAACATTCACAATACATACATTTTTAGGAGGTTTGAAGATACACAAGTAGATAGAATAACCTAAGACACATTTTTGAATTACTGAATCAAAAATCAGAAAGCTTGTATCTCTCTTGCAGACCTGATCGGGAAAGTTTAAATAGTGATATTCATACTCTTTGGTTTGCTGCCATCGCTAGGTGTTGGCAGCCAAGTTTGACTGCCACACACTTTGAGCAGCGGTTAAATATGGCTTTATATAATATCCCATTTGTTACCAACCAAGTAATTTCCTTCTTGCTGTGGCTTTGAGGGTAGAGAATTGGATAACTGCTGACCTCGGAATGCATTTCATCAAGGATGTTATTTTGTGGAAGCAGAGGTGGTTAATAATTCTGAAGCTCATGCTATGACATACACAGTTCAAAGTATGAAAGATTATCATTTATATATATACAAATATGTATTTTTGTCTTGGCAGCCTACTTGTAATTGTCAAACACACAAATACGCATGAATTATCTGCAGATTAAATCACACTTCCATACCTGGACTGTGATAACACACAGTAGGAAAGTTACTCAAAGTGGTATAAGAATATAAGTATCTCAGCAGTAATTTTTTTTCATGTAAGCAGAATAATTTTTTTTTAAATTATGTGCTTAAATTATCTTTATACAAGTACAAAAAATCTATCCATAAAAGAAAAAGTATAATGGGTTTGGCTCATTTGTATTCTAATATATATATTTTTTAAGTTCGTACATTTTTAGACTGATATTTTATATAATTTTTTGTTTTTTACTATTTATAGAAAATGTTTACCTTAAAAAATGTTTTTAATAATTGGTGCACCAATGCCAAAGGATTCACAAAGAATTAGGTATTTTCTAAAAAGAGAGCACAGGAGACACAGCTTGCTTTTAGAATCTTTCTGAAAAATAAAGCAAGCCTGTCACTATTTAATAATTAACCACTTGAGTCCCAAGTGCCATTTAAAAAAGCATTGGGACAGGGGCTATTTGTCCCAGTGTCATTTAAAACAGCATTGAAACTTGACGACTTCTGTGGTTGCTAGTAGGGTACGGTGCTAGAAACACCAGTCAGGGTCCAGTGCTAAATCCTGGAGCAGAATCAATCAGCTTCTTGGCTTCTGATCCTGAAAAGCACTCTAAATTAGCACTTTGTAGCAGGTGATGAGAATACAGTGGAGAAATTCTTCTGCTTTGGAATGGATGACATTGATGTTTACTTCATAAACATTTAGGTGTTGATTTACTAAAGACAAATATACTGTGCACTTTGCAAAGTGCAGTTGCCCTCTGCAAGTGCAGTTGCTCCAGACCTCAGTAAATAAGCAGAAGCTCTGCTTATTTCCATCATCCAATCACGTGCCAGCAAAAATGCAGTTTTTTTTATTTTCCTTGTACATGATTGGGTACTCTTTACAAAGTGAATCTTTACATCATTGACTAAGCTCTGGAGCAACTGCATTTGCAGAGGTCAACTGCACTTAGCAAAGTGCATAGTCTATTTGCCTTTAGTAAACCAACCCCTATATGATCAAGTAAGCAGTTGCAATGCCATTTAGAAATGTAGTGATCACAAACCTGTGAAAAATGATACCATTGTGCTAATTTGTGTCCACACCAACCTGTCTCATCTTATATCAATGATATGCTGATATTCATATGATATTTTCCTGCGTGCATCCCAATCTTGAGTTTAAACTTGAATAAAGCTCTCATAAGTAACAATGCAAATGTTCACTGTGAACGTTACCCTTCTACTATGAACATAAAAATAATGATATTGAGTAAACCAGCAGACCTAGTAGGTTACATTTCTGGGTAAATACCAGGGGCTGGGCAAAGTATGGGTTGGGAAAAATTACAGGAAAATGCGTCTTTTTTCAAAAGTTTTACTGTCTTTCTAAATAAAACCTAGGAAGTAAAAATGTATGTATCCAAACCAGCTACTGACTTAAGGACCTGTCTGTGCCAAAATAAACCATGCGTATTATCGTAAGGTAACCTACAAAAGCTTGAAGACATCTCCAAAACTGAAACTCGGGGTGAATATAGGGAGAAAAAGCATCAAGGACTTAAGTGAGCTTGCAGAAAAATCCAGAGGTACAGGTAGTGGGACTGTACAAAAGGTCTTCATTTTAGGGTTTTCCATTTATTTTCAAGTTGGCCTCCAGGCACAAAGACTTTATTTGATTATATTCCTCAATAGCCACATAGGATATGTAACAGTATGTTCACCACTTGGTTACTAGCAATCCACCAATCACCCTGCTGCCAGACCCCCATCTATCATTGAAGACAATGAGCAGTCATTTGCGTAGTTTTGTTGCGTTTATTGCGGGATAAAATTGGGTGGCATAAAGGGAGATATGGGATGCTCATAGTACTGAGTGTATGATGAGACATTATTTAGCAGCTTTGACCTTGAACATGATGCACATCTAGCATCCACAGATTCACAGTCTACTTCCTCTGCATACTGGGACTGTAGGCCACACCCGCCCCCACCTATTCCCCAGATACAACCACACAAAACAAACACCCAAACCAGTTTATTTGGCAGAAATGGCCACGGCACTTTATTGGTTTAACAACATATTTACATAACCAAATATAACTGAAACACTTTAATACTAATACCATAAATCACATAATCACTGCCCAGTTTTTGGAACTCAGGCAGCTTCACTGTATCAACACCGAATATGTCCCCCCGGATTCCGGGGTGACCCTACCACATAGGATGCCAGGACGGGAAGGGAGGGAGCTCTTCTTCCTTCTTCCTAGACCGCTGCAGAGGACACCCTAGACCCTCTGCAGCCCTTAAATAACCTTCCCTGGGGAACCAGAACCTTCCCTGGATACCCATTGGATATCCCTCACCTGTACCTGAGCTAATTAGATGGACAGAACTGCCTACCCTTACCCATACCACCTTAACCCCTTACTACCTAAAAGGGACAAGGTGGCCCCAGTCCCAACAAAGCGGGCCCAAATACTTTTCCCCGCTTTTAACATGAGACTGTAGGCCACACCCGCCCCCACCTTTTCCCCAGATACAACCACACAAAACAAACACCCAAACCAGTTTATTTGGCAGAAATGGCCGCAACACTTTATTGGTTTAACAACATATTTACATACCCAAATATAACTGAAACACTTTAATACTAATACCATAAATCACATAATCACTGCCCAGTTTTTGGAACTCGGGCAGCTTCACTGTATCAACACCGAATATTTCCCCATCAGCTGGACTTGAGCAACAAGCCTGGCATACCCCACATACGCGGCCATCTCAATGCTGTATTGCAGCCCCAGGTTAAAGATATCAGCACCCACATCCGAAAGGTGGACCCCGTCCTGTCTATACAACCCCGCGAAACCACCTTCCAGATCCACGTGCCGATACGCAAAACCCCCCAAGGACGGCATACATTTAGCCATTGCCCGATTCACCCTCTTCCTCATTTTTCTCATCACCCTATGCAATGGAGACGACAGCCAACTCAATCGTGTTATCTGCGAAAATACAATGATTGTATCCGAGGAGGTTAAATGAAAACTGGATAAATCCCTCTTAACTGAGGACAACAAGTCTAGTGTATGGGAGTTACCTAAATCATTCCCACCTAAATGCACTATCAGTATCGAGGGAAGCGACCAAACCTGGCACAACTGTGACAATTGAAAATAAAGCTGGTGCCACTTCATGCCTCGCACACCTTTCCAATACACAGTGAAGGATTCTGGCTGTAACGACAGATTAGTCGAATACCCACGTTGAGCCGCACGCTTTCGTGCCCAGTATATGTAGGAATGGCCCAGAATCCAAACATAATGATGAAAACCTATGAAATCAAAAAGAGAAGTTAGGTCTGACATAGCGTTTGAAACAATCGGACTTCCATCTACCCAAACCCATAATGGCCGAAGCCGGGAGACCCTGAGCGGCTGCGTCAGATGCCGTCCCTATCCTAAAGGAATGAGAGGAAAACTTCAAATTGTCTAGCCCTAAATGTGCCACACATCGCTTTAGTACATAAATAAACTGATACTTGGTGACAGGGGACAGATCTAAATGCAGTAAAAAATAGCAACCCCCCCGGATGAACCGCCAAGAAACGGCTGACCACCACCACCGGGCACAGCGAGCTATCCTCGCCTGCTACCAAAGTAACCCATTCCCTGCGACTTAATTGGTCCCTTTTTGATTGACGCAGGAAAAGGTATACCCTCCCTTTGCTCCACCAAAACAAGCTCGGCTAACATCCCCCGGGAACACCTCCTGGAACCCGGAAGCAATTCAGAGACCCGAAATGCTCCAAAATATACCAGTACAAAGGCTAGGGATGAGCTTCGAGTCGAACTCATGTTCGACTCAAACATTGACTGTTCGCAAGTTCGCCGAACAGCGAACAATTTGGGGTGTTCGTGGCAAATTCAAATGCCGCGGAACACCCTTTAAAAGTCTATGGGAGAAATCAAAAGTGCTAATTTTAAAGGCTAATATGCAAGTTATTGTCATAAAAAGTGTTTGGGGACCTGGGTCCTGCCCCAGGGGACATGGATAAATGCAAAAAAAGTTTTAAAAACTGCCGTTTTTTCGGGAGCAGTGATTTTAATAATGTTTAAAGTCAAACAATAAAAGTGTAATATCCCTTTAAATTTCGTACCTGGGGGGTGTCTATAGTATGCCTGTAAAGGGGCGCATGTTTCCTGTGTTTAGAACAGTCTGACAGCAAAATGACATTTTGAAGGAAAAAACCCATTTAAAACTACCCGCGGCTATTGCATTGCCGACAATACACATAGAAGTTCATTGATAAAAACGGCATGGGAATTCCCCAAAGGGGAACCCCGAACCAAAATTAAAAAAAAAAGTCCCCCTAAATTCCATACCAGGCCCTTCAGGTCTGGTATGGATATTAAGGGGAACCCCGGCCAAAATTGAAAAAAAAAAATGACGTGGGGTTCCCCCTAAATTCCATACCAGACCCTTCAGGTCTGGTATGGATTTTAAGGGGAACCCCACGCCAAAAAAAAACAAAAAAATGGCGTGGGGTCCCCCCTAGAATCCATACCAGACCCTTATCTGAGCACGCAACCTGGCAGGCCGCAGGAAAAGAGGGGAGGATGAGAGTGCGCCCCCCCTCCTAAACCGTAACAGGCCACATGCCCTCAACATTGGGAGGGTGCTTTGGGGTAGCCCCCCAAAACACCTTGTCCCCATGTTGATGAGGACAAGGGCCTCATCCCCACAACCCTGGACGGTGGTTGTGGGGGTCTGCGGGTGGGGGGCTTATCGGAATCTGGAAGCCCCCTTTAACAAGGGGACCCCCAGATCCCAGACCCCCCCTGTGTGAAATGGTAAGGGGGTACTTACCCCTACCATTTCACTAAAAAACTGTCAAAAATGTTAAAAATGACAAGAGACAGTTTTTGACAATTCCTTTATTTAAATGCTTCTTCTTTCTTCTATCTTCCTTCATCTTCTGGTTCTTCTGGTTCTTCTGGTTCTTCCTCCGGCATTCTCGTCCAGCATCTCCTCCGCGGCGTCTTCTATCTTCTTCTCCTCGGGCCACTCCGCACCCATGGCATGATGTCACAGGGAAGTCCCGTCAAGTCACCGTGCATCAGAGGGGGGCGGGGTCACCGGGTGGCCCCGCCCCCCGTTATTTAAGAACTGTCAGACGAGGAGCGCCGTCACACAGCAGGAGCCTCCCTCCATGCCAGCATGGGTGCGGAGCGGCCCGGAGAAGAAAATGAAGAAGAGAAGAAGAGAAGAAAAGAAGAAGAGAAGAGCGGGAGCCTCCCCTCATGCCATGGGTGCGGAGCGGCCCGAGGAGAAGAAGATAGAAGACGCCGCGGAGGAGATGCTGGACGAGAACGCCGGAGGAAGAACCAGAAGAACCAGAAGAACCAGAAGATCAAGGAAGAAAGAAGAAGCATTTAAATAAAGGAATTGTCAAAAACTGTCTCTTGTCATTTTTAACATTTTTGACAGTTTTTTAGTGAAATGGTAGGGGTAAGTACCCCCTTACCATTTCACACGGGGGGGCGGGATCTGGGGGTCCCCTTATTAAAGGGGGCTTCCAGATTCCGATAAGCCCCCCACCCGCAGACCCCCACAACCACCGGCCAGGGTTGTGGGGATGAGGCCCTTGTCCTCATCAACATGGGGACAAGGTGTTTTGGGGGGCTACCCCAAAGCACCCTCCCAATGTTGAGGGCATGTGGCCTGGTACGGTTCAGGAGGGGGGCGCACTCTCATCCCCCCCTCTTTTCCTGCGGCCTGCCAGGTTGCGTGCTCGGATAAGGGTCTGGTATGGATTTTTGGGGGGACCCCACGCCGTTTTTTTTTGGCGCGGGGTTCCCCTTAAAATCCATATCAGACCTGAAGGGTCTGGTAGGAAATTTAGGGGGGCCCCCCACGTCATTTTTTTTTTCATTTTGGTTCGGGGTTCCCCTTTGGGGAATTCCCATGCCGTTTTTATCAATGAACTTCTATGTGTATTGTCGGCAATGCAATAGCCGCGGGTAGTTTTAAATGGGTTTTTTCCTTCAAAATGTCATTTTGCTGTCAGACTGTTCTAAACACAGGAAACATGCGCCCCTTTACAGGCATACTATAGACACCCCCCAGGTACGAAATTTAAAGGGATATTACACTTTTATTGTTTGACTTTAAGCATTATTAAAATCACTGCTCCTGAAAAAATGTCCGTTTTTAAAACTTTTTTTTGCATTGATCCATGTCCCCTGGGGCAGGACCCAGGTCCCCAAACACTTTTTATGACAATAACTTGCCTATAAGCCTTTAAAATTAGCACTTTTGATTATTCATGTTCGTGTCCCATAGACTTTAACAGTGTTCACGTGTTCGAACGAACTTTTTTCCTGTTCGCATGTTCTGGTGCGACCCGAACAGAGGGGTGTTCGGCTCATCCCTAACAAAGGCTGTTTGAAAAAGCAAGGCCTCATAAACTGTAAAGCATATTACCGACGTAGCCTCACAAATCCGCCTTAGTAATTCAACACTAATGGGCACCGGCACTACCAGTAAACGACACCCACCTCCTCCAAGCGGTAGAATAATCCACCCATGTATGAGGAGCCACTGATTGTTTGATAACATCACAAACCGGTGTTAGATCAACTCCCACAGGTAGTCTGGGCACCGTGTGCCCTCCTCGTCCGCCTCCGGAAGCAACCGTTGGAAACGCTGCATCTGGAAACGGGAGAGAGAGTCAGCCACCACATTCAACTTCCCTGGCGTATATTGCGCCTTAATCCAAAAACAAATGTCGCAGGATTTTAACCACAAATAACGAAAAGGACCCCTTTATTGTCGGTCTCCACCAAAATCCACTTATTGGCGAAGAATCGCCCCCACAGCGCCCCCAAATAGCCCCGAAACCCTTGGAACCAGCTGCATCCATGAATAGGCGAAAATCCGGTGCAAAAATAAAGTCTGACTGAAAAAAGGACCTACCATTGAACTCTGCCAAAAAATCGACCCATACCACCAGATCGTCCTTTAAAGCCTTCGTCAAATGGATGTGCACAAACGGGGATTTCAAACCGGAAGTGGTGAGATATAAACATTGCGAAAAGATTCCTACCAGCATGATTTTACATGCGAAAGCCAGAAGGCGCAGCAATGACTGTATTTCCTATAAAAGAACCTTCCGTCGCCTCAAAAAGAAAGCGATAAGGTTCCGCATCCTCGCAACCTTGGCCAAAGGCAAACTAAACTCCATGGCCTCAGTGTCCATGTGAATTCCCAAAAATTCCATCTGCGTTGCAGGCAGACAAGTCTTTTCCCCCACCAGGAGAACACCAAAATGTCCTGCAATTAATGTAAACAGATGCAACAAATGGGAACAGAGATCCAAATTTGCGGGGACGACAAACAAAAAATCGTCTAAATAATGCACCACCGCATCCTGTCCTGACTCAAAACACATGACCCAATGTAGGAAAGTGAAAAAAGTCTCAAAATAAGCACAAGACAACGAACACCCCATTGGGAGGCATTTGTCAAAAAAATAAGCACCTTCAAAACAGAAACCCAATGAACTGAACGTAGCCGGGGCGATGGGCAAAAGCGGAAGGCCGACTTGATGCCTGCTTTAGCCAAAAGAGCCCCACGGCCATGTGCCTTCACCTTTACGATAGCTTCCTCAAAAGTGCCATAAACCACCGAACAAGAAGCACCATCAATGTCTTCATTCAACGAACACCCCTTGGGGAAAGAGAGGTGCTGAATCAACCAGAAGGTGTTCGGCTCCTTCTTAGGCACCACCCCAATTGGTGAAATACAGGAATTGTGGAAAGGAGGCAAAGAAAGGGGCCCTGCACATGGTAATAGGTGGAACACTGATACCAGCTAGTCCAAGATTGCAAACACTGTGTTCCCTGGCCACAGCATTTCTCACTACTCTCAAAGATCCTCTTATAATTCTTCAGCTTTGACCTCCTTCAAAGTAAAAGTCCTGTGTCCCCCAGTCAAAGCAGCTTGACTTTAGCTCTGCCACTTTCCTCCTGACTCTTTACTGCTACTTCGTCTTCCCCAATCTTTATCTGTGCACAAGTCCTGTGTTCCCCGGTCACAGCAGCTTGACACCAGCTCCTTGATGAAGATTCCTATGGCTCCTCCAGCCCTTCTCCGCGCTTGGCGCACCCCCCATGTGGGGATGCCCAGAACAACAACTCAGCACTCCATTCTATCTTTTCCTGCTCCCAGAACTCCTCTCTAATGGCATGTGATCCCAGCTTATATGGGAGGCCTGCCCCCTGCCAATACCAAGAGGTAATTTGTCAGAGCTCCTCACATGAGCTGCCTGACACTCAGACTTCAGGTCCAGCCCCCATTCCAGAAACATCTTTCTGAAGATAGGGGAGGCATCTCTGAATCAAAGTACAGGTGACCACACCCACCACTACACTGCACACTCCCAGTCCCAGAATCAAAACAGATAGGCCCAGCACGCAGCATAAGTCTGCCTAAATTTACCTGCACATATCCTGAGCTGGGAAAAAATCCTATTCTAGCACCTACCTTCAGGTAGAGGGTGCTACAGATATAAATACACTTTGTGCACAGTAAATGCCTTTGCAAATCCATGTACTACCTTAGCAGCGATATCATTATTGCACTGCACATAGCAGAGCTGTAAGAGGGACCCAAAAAGTTCACCCATCACAGGCTGCCTAGAGAAAACTACAGGAGCGGAAGGATACAAGACCACTCACCCTGCACAAAGGAAAAAGAGCAGCAGTGACTGGACCTAATTCAGGAAGCTCCTACACAAGTTAAAGTTTTACACTGGATTTTTGCACAGATCTAGGAGAAATACACAAAGCACACCATAATTCAAGTAAGAATACACATGCCTCTTGCTTTTAGATGGCATTGGCTTATCCTGGAGTTTGGATTTAAACAGGGTCGCTTTGATAGTAAGAACCAAACCCTGCTCTGACGCATTTACTTTTGTGTATACATTTTAGCTTAAGTTCTTGAGCTCCGTAAACATGTTTTACCAAAATGGATAAAAACCAATAAATCTCTGTGTACTGGGGATTAATAATTCAGCACTATTTGTCAACCTTTCTGCTTTGATAAATATGATGAGTGATTTGACCTACATGAGGTTGCTTGGATCAAGGAGCACTGTCACTGAAGAATGGATTTTGTACAATATTACATAAAGCTAATATGGACTTATAATGTGAATGAACACATTTTTATACTTACACTTTTTGTATTCATATCAGCAATTTATATATTGAATGTTCTGTTTATGCATGCTGGGTTATTTGATTAGTTTAACCACATTTTTAGCTATTCAGCATTGTGCTACTTTAACTGATAATTTTTGGGTCATGCAACAGTGTACGTGAAACATAATAAATAGATAAACCATTCAGTTACATGTGATATGAAGCACCAAATATCACCTATATAATATACGAAAGGTGTGAACCAATGTATGAGGAAATTGTCCAGTATCAATACAAATTAAGAATAATATATTGTGTATACACTATACCATATATTAAAAGGCATATATATATAAATATATAAATCAAAACATGTGTATAACAAGGCATGTGAAGAGTGATAACAAAATGAAAAAATAAATAAAGTCCAAAAAGATGAATTGACGCCACCGGGAGCCAGCAAGTTAAAGTCCACCAACAGTGTAAACAAGAAGTAGGAGTGAAGAAGCCACCACCTAGGGTCATAGGGGGCTTACCAGATACAAATGACTTGGCATATGCCGGCCAAGTCAAAATAGGCTATGAGATCAGCGGGTCGCACAAGTGTAGTATTTTAGATGCCCATGTTGGATTGAAGTTTGGAACAGAGATATATGAAGAGGCTATGCAGAAGCAACCAGAATTCCCGGGAAAGGCAATAATGATAGGGAAAAGCCGTCACCTGAAGATCTAAATGCTTACCAGAGGTTGTTGACCTGGAAAAACTTATGTCAACCAAGTCAAATAGGCATAATGACCAACTGGTCGGAAAGGTATTCCCCTTTAGCGTATCCTCAAAATACTTCAACTTAGGGCAACTGCTGGACGTCCACAGTGAATCTCAACAGTCATGGGATTAATATCTTAATGGAAGGCCGCAAACTGGTATTCAAATGCCATGTGAGGAATAGATGAAAAAGACTCACATAGCGTAATAACGTAGGTACTGGTTTATTAAAATATTTTAAAAACAAACTCACATTTTCGTAGATCATCAACAGTTTCAAAGATCAAGTAGCGCGAATGGTGAGGGTGGACCCCTCACCATTCCCGCTACTTGATCTTTTTTTTTTTGGATGCAACAGTGTACACAAATGAAATGTATATCATTTTTTCACACAAATAGATCTTTGGTGGTATTTGATCACTACTGAGTTATGCTAATACATGAAAAAATGTGAAAAAAATATACATTTTCTACTTTCTGTTATCCAATAAAATCAAATTTCTTCATAAAATTAGGCCAAACTGTATTCCGCTACATGTCTTTGGTAAAAAAAGCAAAATCACATAAGTGTATATTCATCAGTTTGTATGAAAATTATAGCATCTACAAACTATGATATATACTGTATATTTGTATATTTGAAAATTGATCAATCCTGATGTACTGAAGGTCTATCTCATTTCTCGAGGCCCTTAAAATGCCAGGACAGTATAAACTCCCCCCAAATGACACCTTTTTGGAAAGTAGACAGTCATGGCATGACGAGTTTTTTGAAGTTCATCACACAGCATCATCATATGACTTGTGTGGCAGTGATCAGGGATACTGACTGGTGTTGATATGTTAAAAAAAAATACCGTACATATTTTTTATAGTTAGCGTTGTTATTATATAGATTTATATATTGTAAGGGGGAAAGACTCAAATGGTTTTGGCAACTGTAAACAACACACAAGGTAAGGGCACCTAGGGACAATCCAAGCAGGTTTGTTCTGCACTTTTATGCAGCAAGGCTTCAAGCAAATGCAGTTTTAATGCAGAAGGGCTTAATACAGCAAGTCTATATCATAAAACATCTGCTCTTCCAAGCCACTAACTAAATCTATGTTAGTTCCTAGCTAACCTTAATGGGTTCTCAAAAACAAACAGGTAGCCCTTGTACTGTACTTGTAGGCTGGGTACACATATATGCGGGTCCGGTTTTGGTGCAGAGTCTGATGCGGTTTTCAGTTCCAGACATCTCAACTCTCCCGCGAGTCGCGGGAGTCTCCCACATTTGGGTGCGGGCTCCTGGTCCCCCGCGAGTGCCGGGCGATCTCCCGGCTGAGCCTGTCACTCAGCCACAGACAGAGCAGCCCGAGCGGCCGAATGGAGTACGGCCGCTTGGGCTGCTCTGTCTGTGGCTGAGTGACAAGAGGCAGGGCTGGACTGGCCTACCGGGACATTTCCGGGTAGGCTGCCTGCCCTGGGGCCACTTTGGGCTAAGCTGTGGCTGCCTGTAGCGCTCCCCTCCCTCGTCCTCCCCCTCCTCCTCCACTACATGTCACACACAGCGATCGGAGCTGAGTGTAAAAAACTCCGCGCTGTGACAAAAGTCCTGCCCTCCTCCTAGACCAGCTTGTGTGATAGACGCAGTGTTCAAAGTCAAAGTTTTCACACTGAATTCTAAGACACAGCGGGGGATGCCTGCTGTGTGTAATCCAGGCACTGACTATAGTGAGGCTGTGATTATGGGCACGGTAAGGCTGCGATTATGGGCACGGTAAGGCTGCAATTATGAGCAAGGTGAGGCTGCGATTATGGGCACTGTAAGGCTGTGATTATGGGCACTGTAAGGCTGAAATTATGGGCTTGGTAATGCTGCAATTATTGGCACTGTAAGGCTGTGATTATGGGCACGGTGAGGCTGGGATTATGGGCACGGTAAGGCTGCAATTATGGGCATGGTAAGGCTGCAATTATGGGCACGGTGAGGCTGCGATTATGGCACGGTGTGGCTGCAATTATGGGCACGGTGAGGCTGCAATTATGGGCATGGTAAGGCTGCAATTATGGGCACAGTGAGGCTGCAATGATGGGCACGGTAAGGCTGCAATGATGGGCACGGTAAGGCTGCAATGATGGGCATGGTGAGGCTGAAATGTTGGGCATGGTGAGGCTGCATTTAATTGGGGGGGGTTTCAGCGGAAGCGCAAAACCTCCCTGAAATGAGTTTGCCACCTCCCTGAAATGAGTATTTGCAGGTTGGGATGTCTGCAGGTCAGCAGTTCAAGTGTGATTCAGGTGCGTATTTGACACTGAAATTGCACCTGAACCAGACTGAAAAATGCACAGGACCCTTTTTTAATTTGCACTGCAACTGTCCCGTTTATATGTGAACCAGCTCCATTGAAAGCCGTTCTGGTTCACAGGTTAAGCGAATCGGATGTGTTTCAAAATGCATCTGCTTTGCATATATGTAAAGCCTTTCTGTCAGCAGTTAGTCTAGGATTCCCAACCTGATTTTTGCTGTGAGGCGTATGATAGAAACATTTGGTCGGGTCTATGATAACATATATGTGCTAGTTAGTGACAGTAAACAAAATTTTAATTTACTGCAGTGTACACATCACCATTATTCTGTCTGTTTGGATTGGTTGGCCAAAAAAAACCCACACATCCCACCAGTCCATATAATATTTTCTTATTTTATTTGTGTAAAAGCAGCTATAAGTGTGAAATATTAGTCACATGACCAAGATATTAATATACCTATTTTTAAATACAATAGTCCAATTATAATTATTATCTTACCTGATTATGACACTGCATGGTGCATACTGCTATTAAAGCTAAATACCATTTAAAGAGGGTCTTAAGGAAACTAAATCATAGCTTTGTGTGAATGGGATTATCTTTTTTGACTATGTTAGTCAAATGCATAACCAATTTGTTGTTCATGTGAATATCAAAATGTGGCTCTACACAAAAGGAAATAAATGAGCAAGTTATCAACCCACAAAGGGCAGCGTTCTAAAAATGAATTAAAATATCATATTCTATTAATTTCAGATGCCTCTAGGCCTTCTTTGTGACTTCTCAGGGGACATCAATTGGCATGATAATGGCAACTTATTAGTTTACTCCAAGCAATGTAAAATCACACAAAAAGAGACACTGGAGATACAAATTTTTAATTAAATTCTTATCTTGGATGACAAATTCCCTTTTCAAAGGGAGATTAACGCAGCAGCATCTGTAACAACTGGGTGATTACATCATTTTTAATTTGAACATACAATGCATCAGCATATAGATTTTAAAAGCGTAGTAAATTCCATCTTCTTAAGTCTGTAAAGAAATATATGGCCTTATTTGATATTAATTTTTTATTCTTTAGTATTAATGCATTATTTTTTACAGGTTATATTTCAATAACCAAATGTACCTGCCTTTAAAAATCAACCCTCAACAATAAGAACACTTTATTGAATAAATATAGTGTTAGAACTCTTAAACCAGGGTTACCGCTAAATTTACAGTGAGCAAGTATTTAAATGTAGGTCAATCACATATGACTAAGGCCTCGTTCACAAGGCCATACAAAACCCAGATCAGCATGTTTTTGTGGTAGGTATGGCCAGGTGTATTTGATCATCTGTGGGCAGGAAGCCTGTACAAATCAATGACAGGCTCACATTGTCCACGTCTGTTTACATGTAATCCCAGAAGGAGCAATTACAGATGTGCAGCCCTGTATGCAGATAATTTGGGTCTATAGCAATTCATCTGTCCCTATGCCTAGGTTCACATTGGAGTGATTTTCCATGCGATTTGAGTGATTAAATCATATGACAAGTCGCAGCCTATTGCCGGCACTGGCACCATTCCAATTGATGCTACACTGATTTTGCTGTGCCGCACCAATTTGCAAAAGTAGTTCCTGCACTACTTTTGTCGATTTCAGGTGCGACTTCAATAGACATCTGTGTATGAAGCCACACAGATGTCTATCAAGTAGCACCTGAAATCACGCTGACCTTGCTACTTTGAAATCACTCTACTTCAAGTGAAGTAGCGCGATTTCAAAGTAGCATCAATGTGAACCAGGGCTAAAAGTAGGTAATGGATCCATGTTTTATTACATGTGACAAGGTGCAGAGTCTATCAGCTTGTCACTGATGTGTACAGGCTGAGCTGGTGCAGCTGATTACAGACTGATTGCAGATTACAGGCTGTACCAGAGGTAGACTGATTTGGGCAGTGTATGACTCTGAACCACCCTGTCAATGAGGACCTAATGTGTGATTATGGCAAAAAAAATTACACCTATCAATGTGTGTCATATCTGCTGTGACTGTTACTTCTGCTGGACAGAGCTGTGACTGTAAGGCTGCTTTCACACTGAGGCGCTTTACAGGCGCTATAGCACTAAGAATAGCGATTGTGTAGCGCCTATAAAGAGCCTCTCCTATCACTCCGGTGTGAAAGCCCGAGTGCTTTCACACTGTAGAGGTGCGCTTGCAGGACGGTAAAAAAAAGTCCTGCAAGCAGCATCTTTGCAGCGCTGTAGGAGTGGTCTATACACCGCTCCTAAAGGGCCCCTGCCCATTGAAATCAATGGGCAGCGCCGCCAAACCGCTGGAAAAGATTTGCGATTTGCAGATGGTTTTTAACCCTTTTAAAAACTCCCCGCTAGCGGCTAAATAGCGCCTCTAAAACGATGGTAATGCACCTCTAAAAATAGCGGCACTTTACTGCCGACGCCCCCAACGCCCCAGTGTAAAAGCAGCCTTACTTCTGCTCCATAGAGTTACCAGAAATACAATATTTTTTACCTATAGTGGTCCTTTAATGACTCTGCAGATTCTATAGTATGTTTACTTTATATTTGAAGCATGTACTGTACATCAAACTTGGCAAGTAAATCAAATACACTGAGCCACTTTCTCATTCATGTCATTCCACTTCTCAAGCATTTACTAGCATCCTAATGCGAGAGGGTTATCCGAAAATAAGTGTTCTTCTTGCCTATACAGGCCAATATAATTCTTACCTTTTTTCTCTCTGCACGAGAGGAATTACCACTGTCTGACTGGTTACACATAAATGTTACTTTAAAATAATATTAATAAATGGTTGTCACTATAATTAATTGTAAGGTATGGTCAGTGGCATACTTAATGTATCTCCACAACCCTTGCCCGGTGGTTGTGTGCGTCTGCGGGCGGAGGGCTTATCAGAACCCTGAAGCCCCCTTTAACAAGGGGCCCCCCAGATCCTGCCCCCCTATGTAAATGGGTATGGGGTACAATGTACCAAAAAAAGTGTCAAAAAAAGTAAAAATGACAGGAGGCAGTTTTGGACAATTCCTTTATTAAAAAAATAAAAAGTGTCCCGCGATGCCCATTCATCTTCAATCACAGCACCGACAACACGAGAAAAAAAACAAAAAACAGAAAAACTCTGCATCCATGGGGGTGTCCCCGCGACTGCCATCTTTTCACCATGACAGCTCTTATATAGCTGGGGGCGGGGCCATTTGGTGACATAAATGGGTAACCCGCCCCATCTGACATCACTTGATGTCATATGACATCATAGAGGGCGGGGTCACCTGTTAACCAGACCTTAAGGGTCTGTTGTGGATTTTGGGGAGACCCCCACACCATTTTTTTTATTTTGGTGCAGGGTTCCATACCAGACCCAAAGGGCCTGGTAATGGACTGGGGGGGGACCTACGGCCGTAAGCAGTTTTAAATTAATTAAATTTAATTTTTTCCTTTAGAAATGTCATTTTGCCATGGTACTGTTATAAACACAGGAAAGATGTGCTACTTTACAGGCAGGCTAAGGACACCCCCAGACACGATATTTAAATGAATATTTCATTTTTATTGTTTCACTTTAAACATCACTTTCTGTTTGTGGGCTTTCTTGTGCATCATCTTTAGAAGAGGCTTCCTTCTGGGACGACAGCCATGCAGACCAATTTGATGCAGTGTGCAGTGTATGGTCTGAGCACTGACAGACTGACCCCCCCACCCTTTCAACCTCTGGCAGCAATCATTCATCTATTTCTCAAAGACAACCTCTGGATATGACGCTGAGCACATGCACTCAACTTCTTTGGTCGACCATGGCAAGGCCTGTTCTGAGTGGAACCTGTCCTATTAAACTGCTGTATGGTCTTGGCCACCGTACTGCAGCTCAGTTTCAGGGTCTTGGCAATCTTCCTATAGCCTAGGCCATCTTTATGTAGAGCAACAAATTCTTTTTTTCAGATCCTCAGAGTTCTTTGCCGTGAGGTGCCATGTTGAACTTCCAGCGACCAGTATGAGAGAGTGAGAGCGATAACACCAAATTTAACACACCTGCTCCCCATTCACACCTGAGACCTTGTAACACTAACGAGTCACGTGACATCGGGGAGGGAAAATGGCTAATTGGGCCCAATTTGGACATTTTCACTTAGGGGTGTACTCTCTTTTGTTGCCAGCGGTTTAGACATTAATGGCTGTGTGTTGAATTACTTTGAGGGTGCAGCAAATTTACACTGTTATACAAGCTGTACACTCACTACTTTACATTGTAGCAAAGTGTCATTTCTTCAGTGTTGTCACATGAAAAGATAGAATAAAATATTTACAAAAATGTGAGGGGGGTACTCCCTTTTGTGAGATACTGTAGTGCCAGGATTTAATAAAGCCAAAGAATAGCTTCATTCAGCAGTAGTAATTAATTCAGAATACATCTCTAATATGAGCTTGTCCTCAAGTCAAATGGGAGCAAAAATTGTGTTGATCATAGGATTGGGTTTCCATACAGTTCCCTAGTGTAGTGTCATGAAATTGTAGTGAGAATGTGCACAGTCTTTAAACACCTTGACTGGGCAGCTTTGTAAACCGGACCCACATCAGTCAGCTTGTCAAAAAAATCTACAATACCATGTATTTATTTTACAGTAAAAAGTGCCCAAAATATTGTGGAGCATAAGTGCACAGTATTGAATCACTTGTACTAGGCGCCATTTTTAACAGGATTTCCACCAGCCGTTTTCAAAAGGTTCAATGAATCAACATTAGTGTGTAATTTATTACCAAAAAAGCTCCCAAAATGTTTTTCGTTCTCATGTGCACAGTATTTGCATGCTTGTACTAGGCACAATTTGAAGCAGAACTCCATCATTCAAATATAGAAAACTGCATCAGAATGCAACAAATTCACAGAAAACATCCCATAAAATAATTTTTGCCCATCCATTGCAAAATCTAGAAATCATGATCAATGCAATATATTCAATACAAATTTCCCCAAAAGGATTTTTGTGTCAACATGCCCAGTATTTAGTCAATTATACTAGGCCCTTTTCAGAGCAGGATCCCTACCATCCATTTCATAAAAAATCCCCCAATATACTGTATCATTGTGCCCACTTGCCCAGTATTAAATAATTTGTAGCAGGCCCCTTTAAACATATTCCCCACCTACTATTTTAGAGTAAAGTAATACAACTTGTTGTGTACATTCTTTTCTTAAAAAATCACTCACATCCTGCAGGACCTACATGAAAAGTATTTTATTATTTGTAGGAGGCCCCATTTTAAATGGGACCCCCACTTTCTTTGTTAAATTAAGAAATCAGCATTATAAATAACCCACTTTGCCTGAGCTCAGCTCTACTTCCCCAAGCTAAAAATGATAAAGATAGACCCGCGCCGTAGAGAAGAATAAATAAAAAATTGTAAATAAATTACAAATAAAATGTAGAATAAATACATAGTGTGCATATACGTGTGCGTTTACACACTCACCCACATGTACATATGTAATAGGGCTGCTGCTGTACCTTGCACCTGTACCTTGCACCTACTTCCCTGCTGCTAAAATAACACCCCCTGGTTTTTTAACTCATAACTCACCCAGCGCTAAAATATAAAAACCTTTGCACTTCTCTTATCGTGAAATAAACAGTGTCTAAGTAAGTGAAATACAATAATAATCAAGGCCCATAAATATTGATTGGAATTAAAAAGAGAATGTCCCCTATATCACCACAATATAAGTCCTGTGTTCTCTTATGCCAAAAACCTTCAGATATATCAATCCTTTCACTGCCCATATCCCTCAAGTGGAAAGGAGGCTTACCAGAGTTTAACAACCCCCTAAAAATGTGTAAGGGGTACCAAATGCAGGTATCCAGCAAGGATGACCAAATCTACGGGTTGTACCTTAAAGAATCAGGAACCAGGCTAAATAAAGTTAAATTAAGTTTATTTAAACAAATAATACACTTCCAACACCTACACGCGTATACCATAAGCAGTGTAAAATGACAAAATAAATACAACAGTACAGAAACCCATAAGCAGGTCAGGACTGGGAGAGGAAACAAGGGGAGCAGGGAGCAAGGTACTGGAAGCAGGGAGCAGGGTACAGGGAGCAGGTTACAGGATCAGGTACAGGAACTAAGAACATGGGTCAGGATCAAGCACAGGAGCAGGTACAGGAACATTTTCTGTATAGTGTCAGCTCACTCCAAACTCTGTGATAATCCTTTCTTCCAGGTATGTCTTTCTCTCTTCAATTCAGTCACAATGGAATGCATCATAAAAAGAATAGTGTATAGTGTATTTAGAGTGTATAGTGTATATTAAGATTTTCAAATAAATGCAAATAAGCATACAATTTACTACCAAAAAACATTTTTAACCAAGAAATCAATATAACAGCAATATTTATTCCCAGAAAAAACACCTCAAATATTGCAGTAAGCATTGCCCCCAATTTGAATAGGACCATTAACAGTTATTTTTAAATCTAGAAACCAACATTACAGTTATGTATTTACAGAAAAAAAATCCCAAATAATGCACGACTGGAATAACTGATGCAAAGGCAGTCTGGACCACATTGGCAGGTGTAGAGACAGCAGAACTTGAGGACAAGTTAGCCTGGATGTGTGTCCAAAAGTGTTAAGAGACAGGCAAAGGTGGGGTAATCCAAAGGGTTTAAATTTTGAGGACTTAGAACAAGCACATGATTTGCAAGCTTTTACATAGGAACATGAGTCCTTATTGAGAGAGGTACAATGATGAAATTAAGCAACCTTGGATGAAGAAACACATCCATTTTACCCTTCTTCATATAATTGCTTACCCCTTTTTGAAAGTGCACTCATTACTTCTGTATCTTATTTATCATTGTCCAAATGTTGGGCTCTTCTAACCCTCAGATCACGGGTACTTGGATGGTTTTAACTTGAAATGTTTTTCTTCAATCACTGAAATCTGACAAAGGTTCCTTTCCTCCATGCACTATCCTAAGCTTTAAAAAAAATGTTCAAGTGGAGTTTAATTTTAATGCTCCTCAGTAATTGCCAACAAAACTGTAAAATCTGAAAAACAAAAGTATGCAAATAGGGAATATATTTATGGAAATTAAATTGAAAGCGAAAAATACTCAGGGGAAATGATTGTGCTATGAATTGAAAAGCAAAAGTAAAATATAAAAAAAATCCCATTTTAGCAATTTAATTCCTTTTTACTAGAATTCTTATCAGTAATCTGATCTTAAGAGAAAGTGTTCAAAGCAATTCCTGTGGGTTACGACTAATGTCAGATACCAATTTTTATAAGGTGGTTAAGTAAGTATAGATTCTAAGAACGCATCAAGAAGGTCTGCAACTGTGGGTAAGCACAAACATCCTTGCCTGAATTTCTCATCTACTATGAAATGAAGCCTGTGTAACTTTTGCTTTTTGTGCTGGTGAGATTTAGACTTTCAAAACAGTATAGGGTTGATTTACTAGGTTCACATGTATGCAGGCTGCGCTTGATGCATTTTTCAAGCACGTTTTCCAGTGCATTTTGCATTTTTAAACCCTCGTTCTTTATGTGTTTTTGCATGCAGTTTTCATGCATTTTGGGTTTTAAGTTTTTTTTTGCTTTAAACAGATTGTAAACACACTGTATATAGCTGGTTGCTAAGGAGTGGGCTGGGAGGAACAACCAATGAATCCTCCTCCCCACTGACAGCTGAGTGTAAAAAAAAAAAGAGTTGCCGGCAAAAAAAAAAGCAAGGGGTCCCCCTCCCAGGACCATACCAGGCCCTTTAGGTCTGGTATTGATTTGGAGGGGACACTGCCATGCCAACATTTTTTAAAAAAGGTGTGGGGTCCCCCCAAAATCCATACCAGAACCTTATCCGAGCATGCAGCCTGGCAGGTAAGGAAAGGGAGGGGACGAGCAAACGCCCCCCCCCTTGAACCATACCAGGGTGCATGCCCTCAATATGGGGGGTGCTTTGAGGTGGGGGGGCTCTGCTTGCTTTTAACCTAGATGTAAGGTATTATGTTTTAATAAAACCATTTCTTCTGTGAAATTACTACACTATGGAGTTCTTATTTGTCTTGTATGGCCTGTGAATGAAGGAGAGAAGGAGATCTAATACAGCATAGCGGATATTTATCCTTGATTACTAAGCCATATACCACATCCGTGGGTTTATGCTATAAGTAGAGGAGAGGAGGTGGAATGTGATTGTCCATAAAGGATCCATATATTAAAGCCTTGTCAGACCAGCTGTGGATTTCGATCCAGGAGTGGAGAGTGGAACGTGAGCTGCCTTTAAGGATATTTATGCTAAAAACTCACTAGGCCTGTTGTGGTCTTTGTTTAAGATGAGCTGCTAGGGCACGCTCCTGGGGGATACCTGAATGGTGGGAGCAACTGTGTTCACAACTTTCAAGAACTGTTTTTTTGAGCACTTGATCTTCACATCTCATAACTCTTTGATGCACATGCACTTTATTATTTGGGTCTTATCTTAATATTTTTTATGTAAAATCAGATGAAAATCTGGTTTTGATTTGAGTACTTTGAGTTACTGTTTCATATATTATCGCATATTATTGCATATATTGTATTTTTTGTTTTTTAAATTAGGGGTAGTCATTCTTACATATTTGTCTATCTTTGCTGCTTAGGTTCTCAAATTAATGCACTTTATCATGCTTTCACATGTTATCGCATATTATTGCATATTACTGCATTTTTATTTATTTTTTTTAATTAGGAATAGTCGTTCATGCATATTTGTCATTTTTTTCTGCATATCTTCTTGTATTAATGCATTTTATCACTGTTTCACTTAATATTACATATTATCGCATATTATTGCAATGTTTTTTATATTAAGGATAATCATTAATTCATATTTGTTTATTTTTGCTGCATAGCTTCTTGGACTAGTGCACTTTATCATTGTTTCACAACATTATCGCACATCATCACTTATTACTGCATTTATGCCTTTTTTTTGCTGCATAGATCCTTGAATTAGCGCACCATTTTTATTATTGTTATTTGTTTTAGAGTGTTGGGGTCACTTGCTAATGGCTGCAGCTTTTTAATGTGTATTTTTAGGGTGATATATTATTCTTTGGTATTTATTTTGTCTATCAGTTTTGGTTGGTTGTGAGGTCCATAGCAGTGCACAAGTACTTTATATTTAATATTAAGCATCGGAGGAGTTTTTTATTTTTAGCGAGCAGTGGTGGGGGAGGAAGAATACATCACCAGAGAGAGGAAAGGGAGAAGAAACAAGTGCAGAGAAAAGAGGGAGAAGAAACACCAGGGGGGGAAGACAGCAGAGAAGGAAAAGACCATTAGAGAGAGAAGAGGGATAAAGCCGCGTACACACGGTCGGACTTTTCATCTACAAAAGTCCGACAGCCTGTCCGACAGACTTTCGGCGGACTTTCGGCGGACTTGCGGCAGACTTTCTAACGAACAGACTTGCCTACACACGACCACACAAAAGTCCGACGGATTCGTACGTGATGACGTACACCGGACTAAAATAAGGAAGTTGATAGCCAGTAGCCAATAGCTGCCCTAGCGTGGGTTTTTGTCCGTAGGACTAGCATACAGACGAGCGGACTTCGGGGTCCGTCGTAGTTACGACGTAAAGATTTGAAGCATGTTTCAAATCTAAAGTACGTCGGATTTGAGTCTAAAAAAGTACGTTGAAAGTCCGGAGAAGCCCACACACGATCGGATTACCAGCCAGCTTTAGTCCGTCAGCGTCCGTTGGACTTTTGTAGCTGAAAAGTCCGACCGTGTGTACGCGGCATAAGAAACACTGGAGGGAGAAGACCAGAGGAGGGAGGAAGAAGACGATTTTTAATAAAGGACTTATCAAAAACCATCTCTTGCATTTTGTAACTCTACACTATTTTAGTGAATAGGTAGGGGCACAATGTTCCCCATACTCATTCATATCGGGGGGCGGGATCTCGGGGTCCCCTTGTTAAAGGGGGATTCCAAATTCCGATAAGCCCCCTGCCGCAGGCCCCATCAGAGGCCATCAGGCTTCTTCCCGACAACAGGGTTGTCAGGAAGATGTCCTTGTGCCCATCAACATCTCAGATAGCAAGCATTTGAGCTGCGAGTTTGAAAATGACTTGCTAAACTATTGCTAGACTTGCCCAGGCATCACAAGTTTGTTGCACAATTGCAGCAAGTCCGCATTGCATGACTCCAGATCAACTATCTTTGCAAACATTCTGCAAGTCTGCTGCAAATTTGGGTTCAGTTATGTTGTGCAATAGTCATAATAATTTTAATTGAATTCAATTTTACCTGTATTTTTTTTTATCTAAGCGCTGGATGAGTGACATTGTTACCTTTTAGATTTAGCATGTTGTGCAATAGTCATCCCACCACAGGAGTCACTGTGGCTGAATTTTCATCTTTGCTCCCTGCTGTGTGTAAGCTTTTTCTTTAATAGGTACTGGCAGCCATTTTACAATCACTGTGGTGTGCAGAGAGGTGAGTGGTAATCATGAGATCTGATATAGAGTCCAGGAAGGTAGAAATCAGGGAGTGACTAACCCTAATATCTCATGGGTGTAGCACAATTTAGAATTTTTTTAATTTTATTTGTGATATACTTTGTCTAGATTCCCCCAGTACTGGTTCCTCCATTGTCCTAGCTGTGTCACTCACTCCCGCTCACCCCCTTTGGACCTGAGCAGGGAGAGAGCCACAGTAATGTGGGAGCTGCACATTGTTCTCTAAGAAGTCAGAAAAATAGAACCTTTCGGCTCCCAATCACAAAATGCTAAATTCACCTTTAGATCTCTAAGTGAAGAGTAGAGCATGAGCCAACTGAGTTTTGAGACTTCATATTGGATATTATGAGGATCCCATCCCCTTTTACCTTGTTTACAACATACAATGTCCTAATTACTAGTTACGAGTTAATGTGTCTATAGATTAAAATACTTTATTTTGGTGCTATGTAATAATTGACTTTGTTCCTTTTTTAACAGCCCAGTTCCAGAGCCAAGCCCACAGGACAGATAAAGAATATATATTTTTATTGTACCCTTTTAGTATTGTTATTGTAAATGTTCTTTTTCATATTTTTATTAATGTTCTTTTTCATGTTTTGTTAAATGTTAAACTTAATAATAATAAAAAAAAAAACATTTCTAAGATGTACAGTAATACAGTGTTATGTATTGATTTTATTAAAATATTTTAATGTTTTCATTTAGATTGGTTTTGTCTTAATGCACTATGCAGTGAATTGAGGTACATTTTCAGGGAAATGGTAAAATATAGGCCAAAAAAGCTGAAGTAGAAATATTTGAATGGGAGATTTTTTTTCTTCTACTTCAGCCACTTTGGCTTAGATTTTGCAATTCTCCTGACAATTTACCTCTCTTCACTTTTTAGTGAATAGACCCTAATAAAACTGAGACTTGCATAAATTTTGCTGTAGACTTGCGGGGCTCTTGCTGTAGACTTACCACTGCAACTTTTCTCTTGCTAGAGACTTGCCACACAAATTTGGAAAAGTGTCAACTAGAACTTATGCTTCAAGTGCTCTGCAAGTGTACAACTTGCAAGTGAAAATTGTGCAGCAAGTTAACAAGACTTACAATTCAACACTACCACAAATTTGTGGCAAGTTATCCTTCCAATGTGGGATGGGGACAAGGTGCTTTGGTGGGAGGGGGCAGAGCATGATTTCTTTTGCCGGCAATTCTTTTTTCTGGGGGAACACCGCTGACAGTTGATGACTCATCGGTTGTTAAGGACGCGGCAGCCGACTTCCCAGCTCGCTCTTTAGCAACCAGCTATATACAGTGTTTAAAGGGCAAAATAAAAACCACAAAACACATCGAAAATTGCATCACAAACACAACAATTGCATTTCTGGTGCAATTCTATAGAAGTTTTTACTACACGCAAAATGCCGGAAAAAAAGTCCAGACTCTTTCCAAAAATGCACCTGCTGCAAGACGCATAGATGTGATCGTGTACCATAGGAAATCATGTTAAATGGACTGTAGTGCATTTCTGTAAACTTCAAAGCGCACTAAAAAACACACAGGTGTGAACATAGGGTAAAGGAAAATAGGCTGTTCACTTTGCAAGGGAAGTTTTTCCTAGAGCCTAAAGTGAATGTGGTTCCAGTTTGCAATATACCGAATCTCATGTAAGGAAAATATAAAAACAGCATTTTTGCTTGCACATGATTGGATGATGGAAGTTAGCAGAGTTTCACTCAATTCACTAAGCCCTAGGGAAACTTCCCTATCAAAGAACAACTTATTTTGCTAAGTGAACAACCTTTTGTGTTTAGTAAATAAATCGTTGTATCTGATTGGTGGCTGTGAGAAACATCTGTGTACTGAAAATTGTGTTACATAGTTACATAGTAGGCGAGGTTGAAAAAAGACATAAGTCCATCAAGTCCAACCTATGTGTGATTATGTGTCAGTATTAATTGTATATCCCTATATGTTGCGGTCATTCAGGTGCTTATCTAATAGTTTCTTGAAGCTATCGATGCTCCCCGCTGAGGCCACCGCCTGTGGAAGGGAATTCCACATCCTTGCCGCTCTTACAATAAAGAACCCTCTACGTAGTTTAAGGTTAGACCTCTTTTCTTCTAATTCTAATGAGTGGCCACGAGTCTTGTTAAACTCTCTTCTGCGAAAAAGTTTTATTTCCATTGTAGGGTCACCAGTACGGTATTTGTATATTGAAAACATATCCCCTCTCAAGCGTCTCTTCTCCAGAGAGAATGTTCATTGGGCTTTCTGTATTTGAGAGACATTAAGAAACCTGCATTACAAACAAATATGCAAAGAGGGTTAAAGGGCTTTCCTGATCACTGGATTACCTCAAGAAAGGGTTTAAGTTAAGGTTTAAACTGATGTATGACGGCTATATTCCCTGAATGCATCTGAATATTTAATTTTTGAATCTGGATAAACTTTTTTTTTATTGTGGATATTCAGGGAAATGCAAACACTTGGTAATGCAAAATGTAATGCTTAATAGGTCTTTCAGAAGACTGATAATGCTGTAAGATGCTTGCTGTAATTTACAACAAGATTGTCACTAGGGATGGGTGAACGATTTGGCCAGAGCAAAAGGGCGGGCCAAACTTTCGCTGTTTGGATGTTCGGCAAACATACGAATAAACAGGTTGTTCGACCGTTTGTTTGGCCCCCAAACCGACCACAATGCATTGCGGCGCTAAATAGTGCATTGCAAGCACTGATTGGCTGAAGCAATGAAAGCTTCAGCCAATCAGGGCACAGAGCACTGTCAGAGTCATGATTGGACACTGTCATCATAACTTTATCCAATCATGGCTCATTCCCGCCCCACAGTATAAAAGTATTCTTTTAATGGCAGTCATTTTCAGTGTGATTTTGGCGTGGAGAGAGAAGGAACAGGGCTCTGTTCAGTGCTATTAGTTAGTTAGTGTGTAGTACTGTGCTATTTTGCTTCAATTGTCAGTGTAGAATATTAGTTTAATGTCAATCTAGGGATAGTGTGAGTGTAGTGAGGACCATCATTCAGCTTTGCGTAGTGTGCAGCTAGAGTAGAGACAGCACAGATAGTTTTTCTGTAGTGTAGTGAGACCGTGTCATTCATACATACATTATTGTAGAAAAAGGACAGCTCAGATAGTTTCAGTGTAGTGTAGTGAGACCGTGTTAGTAATCTTGACATTAGTGTATAGCTAGAGTAGGGACAGTTCAGATAGTGTCAGTGTATGAATACCGTCTATTTGATTTTGTTACTGCCAGTTTAACGCCATTTACTTCTGTGTGTGTTACTGCAAGTTTAACGCCATTTACTTCTGTGTGCATTGCTGCCTGTTTGACGCCATATAGTTTTGTGTGCGTTACTGCCAGTTTAAAGTTCTGTGTGCGTTACTGTCCTTCTAATGCCATATAGTTCTGTGTGCGTTACTGCCAATTTAACGCCATATAGTTTTGTGTGCGTTACTGCAAGTTTAATGCCATTTACTTCTGTGTGCGTTACTGCCAGTTTAACGCCATATAGTTCTGTGAGTGTTACTGCCAGTTTAATGCCATTTACTTCTGTGTGCGTTACTACAAGTTTAACGTCATATAGTTTTGTGCGTTACTGCTAGTTTAACGCCATATAGTTTTTGTGCATTACTGCACGTTTAACGGCATTTACTTCTGTGTGTGTTACTGCCAGTTTAACACCATAAAGTTCTGTGTGTGTGTCAGGAAAAGCCCTCTTGCAGCTATCCCAGCAGATTGAGGGTTAAACGAATGCCTGTGCATAGAAGCGCCATCCGGCGCTCACGCGCGCAATAGTGGCAATAGCGATAATAGTGCTAACAAACGTACGCGCATGCGCAATAGCGCCAATAGCGCTAACGGGCGTACGCACATGTGCAATAGCACCAATAGGAACAACACTTGGCGCCAAAGATAGGCTATTTAAACAAGACTGTTCCAATGCTGCCTTGCTGTCCGGTCTACAGTGTTTTCCTGAGACCCCTGCTACCTTGTTACCAGTTTTCCTGTATCCAGTACTTACTTGGCTTGTTCCTGACTTACCTGCTTGCTGCCCGCCCCGATCTTGGCTTGGACTCTGACTATTCTCTTGGTTTGCCCTTCTGTACCTGATCTGCCCGCCAGTACCTTGACCCGGCTTTTCTGCACCTCCCTGCTGTCTGCAACCTGCTACAGAACTACAGTGCACCTCCCTGCTATCTGCATCCTGTTACAGTACTACAGTGCACCTCCCTGCTGTCTGCAACCTGCTACAGGACTACAGTGCACCTCCCTGCTGTCTGCAACCTGCTACAGGACTACAGTGCACCTCCCTGCTATCTGCATCCTGCTACAGTACTACAGTGCACCACCCTGCTGTCTGCAACCTGCTACAGGACTACAGTGCACCTCCCTGCTATCTGCATCCTGCTACAGTACTACAGTGCACCTCCCTGCTGTCTGCATCCGGCTACGGGACTACAGTGCACCTCCCTGTTACCTGCACCCTGTTACAGTACTACAGTGCACCTCCCTGCTGTCTGCAACCTGCTACAGGAATACGGTGCACCTCCCTGCTGACTACAGGATCCTGCCTTCTACTTCAGTGTTCCAGTCAGGCACTTGTGCCCCTCTGTACTTTCGAGTCCCTGTTCACACCTTCAGGGGTTCTTAAGTCAGAGGCATATGAGAGGCCTTTCTCTGCATTCCGGGCTCCACCTACCAGGTACGTGACAGTGTGTTACTGCCAGTTTAATGCCATATAGTTTTGTGTGCTTTACTGACAGATTAACCCCATAAAGTTTTGTGCGTTACTGCAAGTTTAACGCCATTTACTTCTGTGTGCGTTACTGTCAGTTTAACGCCATATAGTTCTGTGCGTCACTGTACATTTGGCGCATTATATTGCAGTATATTATAGTGTATCCATGGAGAGTGTCTGTGTAGTGTAAGTAATCAAATTAAAGTGCACCAAACACCACTTTACATTGATTAAAGTGCATCTACGTACAAATTTCCACTTCTTCTTTACATTTGCTTATAAGCACTGCCCCCTCCCTTCCAATAATGTCTGGGAGAACAACAAGGAGAGGCAGACGTTCCCTTGGCACTGTAAGGGGGCCAGCAACAAATGTGTCCACAGGCAAAGGTGGACGTGGTGGTCAGTCCTCAGGCAGGGCATCATTTCCTCTGTTTAGTGAGTTTGCCCGTGCTATCCAGCCACAGCATGCTGAGGAAGTGATGGACTGTCTTACTAAACCTTCCTCATCCTCCTCATCCTCCGTCACGCAAACAGAGACAAGTGTGCAGTCCCCTGCAGTTGCCAGAGTGGATAAACCTGCCTCCTTGTCCACATCTATTCCTGCCATAGCCCCAACATCAGCCATTGAGGAGTCAGCTGAGTTATTTGACCACAGCATCAGCCACTTGCTCCTTGATGATGCCCAGCCATTACTGGATTCAGATGTTGGTTCTGAGGTTGAGGATGACAGGAACATGAGCCCAGAGAGAGGGAGGAACACTGGTAGACAAATTAACATTCATGTTCCCCAAGCGGCAGCTTCTTGCCAAGTTGTCTCCAGTGGTAATGATGAAGATGGAGGAGATGATGATGATGATGAGGTCACGGGTGTGACTTGGATGCCAGATAGAGCAGAGAAGGAAACTGAAGGTGAGGCAGCACAACCCCAACATCAACAAAGAGTAGAGAGCAGCCACCCTATTCCATCACATTCTGCAGCTATTATCTCCCGGCCCACTCCCCAAAGCTCAGCTGTCTTGGCCTTTTTCAGCACATCTGCAGCAGATCGCACTGTTGCTATCTGCAAAATGTGTCTCAGGCACATCAAACGTGGCAAAAACACCAGCCATTTGGATACCACAAGCTTAACGAGGCATTTAACATCCAACCACTCAGCCCGTTGGCAAGAGCACCTAAAAGCCACACAAAAGGGGCATAAATCTGTCCCTCCTCCTCCTCCTCCTTACCCACTTCAGTCTGCCTCTGCTATACCGAGTCAGCAGCCTCCACTGACAGGGATGATGGTGTAGCACAGGGTGTCCCAGGTCCTAGCAGCACATCTGCCAGCAGCACACCACCAGCTGTAGACTGTAGCCAGCAAATTTCTCAGAAAAAATGGGAAGGGGGTGTGGAATAAAGAGATATCCCAGAAAAGCAATGAGGAGAATCAACAACGTTATACCGTTTGTCCTGCTGGGGGCAAATTTCTCTGCCCCATCTGCTGCAGCAAAAAAAAAATATACAGACCCTGTCACTCACATGTCCAGCGTCTAAATGTAAGCTTGTCAAAGCTGTTGGCTCTCCAACTTCTGCCTTTCAGCCTGGTGGATTCTGCCCCCTTCCGTGAATTTGCACAATGTGCTGTATAACAATGGCAGGTTCCCAGTCGCTACTACTTTTCATGTAAGGCCGTTCCATCTCTCTACCATCACGTGGAAGGGAATGTTCTGGCATGATTGGGCAAAGCAGTCAGCTGTAAAATCCACCATACTGCTGACACGTGGTCGAGCAAGCATGGACAGGGATGATATATTTTGTTCATAGCACACTGGGTAACACTGCTTGCAACTCGAAAGGATGCAGAACGGGGCTTGGTGCTGCAGCTTGTTGTGCCCCCACGTCTCCATACAACTGGTGGTGATGATGCCAGACCCGTGAGCTCTATCCCCTCCTCCTCCTCCGCCACCTCTATGCTCTCCTCTGCAGAATTGTCCTATGAACATCAGGTACCCTCTGAGCATTCAAAGGGCTATTCCCAGAGTCAGGCTAAAAGGTGCCACGCAGTTCTTCAGCTGGTGTGTTTAGGGGACAGGAACCACACCGGAGCAGGCATTCTTGCAGCTCTGCAGGGACAGGCCCAGAGGTGGTTCATACCACGCCAGCTGGAGCCAGGAATGGTGGTGTGCGATAATGGCTTAAATCTCCTGTCCGCCCTTAGACAGGAGGTTTAAGCAGGAAATCCACCTGCCCGTAAACCGCCTGATTTGTGACATGCCCACCAGGTGGATCTCGACTTTGTCAATGCTGCAGCAGCTATACATGCAGCAGAGGGCCGTTAACGAGTACCTGTGGGACTATGGCATGATGACAGGCTCTGGCCACCTCAGCTTTTTTCCCCATGCCAATGGCTGATCATTATGGATGCATGCACTGTATTGTCACCACTTGAGGAGGCCACAAGGATAGTGAGCCGTGACAGTGCATGCATCAGTGACACAATCCCTGTTGTGTTCCTGCCGGAGCAGACTCGGCATGGAATTATGGACAGGGCACTGGAGGCAGAGCAGCAGGAGGAAGAGGAGGACTTCCTTTCAGCTCTAGTTGGACATTTGTCAATATGCACAATATCATTCCTTCTCCCCCACAAATCACAGCAAAAAAACTGGCCTTCTCAGGCCAAACAAACCCCCCCTACTGCAGCCTAGGGATGAGCCAAACACCCCCTTGTTCGGTTCGCACCAGAACTTGCGAACAGGCAAAAAATTAGTTTGAACACGCGAACACCGTTAAAGTCTATGGGACACGAACATGAATAATCAAAAGGCTTATATGCAAGTTATTGTCATAAAAAGTGTTTGGGGATCTGGGTCCTGCCCCAGGGGACATGGATCAATGCAAAAAAAAGTTTTAAAAATGTTAAAAAAATGTTTTTTCAGGAGCAGTGATTTTAATAATGCTTAAAGTGAAACAATAAAAGTGTAATATTCCTTTAAATTTCGTACCTGGGGGGTGTCTATAGTATGCCTGTAAAGGGGCGCATGTTTCCCGTGTTTAGAACAGTCTGACAGCAAAATGACATTTCAAAGGAAAAAAAGTCATTTAAAACTACTCGCGGGTATTAATGAATTGCCGGTCCCACAATACACATAAAAGTTCATTGATAAAAACGGCATGGGAATTCCCCACTGGGAACCACAAACCAACATTTTTTAAAAAAATGACGTGGGGGGGGTCCCCCTAAATTCCATACCAGGCCTGGTATGGATATTAAGGGGAACCCCGGCCAAAATTAAAAAAAAAATGGCATGGGGTCCCCCTCAAAATCTATACCAGACCCGATTTTAGGGGGAATCCCGCGCCAAAATTTAAAAAAAAAAGGGCGTGGGGTCCCCCCAAAAATCCATACCAGACCCTTATCCGAGCACGCAACCTGGCAGGCTGCAGGAAAAGAGGGGGGAGAGAGCGCCCCTCCTGAACCGTACCAGGCCACATGCCGAACGAGAACACCGGAGGAAGAACCAGAAGAACCAGAAGAAGAAGAAGATGGAGGAAGAAACCGAAGGAAGATAGAAGATAGAAGAAAGAAGAAGCATTTAAATGGAATTGTCAAAAACTGTCTCTTGTCATTTTTAACATTTTTGACAATTTTTTTGTGAAATGGTAGGTACCCCCTTACCATTTCACACAGGGGGGAGGGCCGGGATCTGGGGATCCCCTTGTTAAAGGGAGCTTCCAGATTCCGATAAGCCCCCCGCCTGCAGACCCCCACAACCACCGGGCAAGGGTTGTGGGGATGAGGCCCTTGTCCTCATCAACATGGGGACAAGGTGTTTTGGGGGGGCTACCCCAAAGCACCCTCCCAATGTTGAGGGCATGTGGCCTGGTACGGTTCAGGAGGGGGGGCGCTCTCTCCTCCCCCCTCTTTTCCTGCGGCCTGCCAGGTTGCGTGCTCGGATAAGGGTCTGGTATGGATTTTTGGGGGGACCCCACGCCATTTTTTAAAAAAAAATTGGCGCGGGGTTCCCCTTAAAACCCATACCAGGCTCTTCAGGGCCTGGTATTGAATTTAGGGGGACCCCCCACATCTTTTTTTTTTTTATTTTGGTTCGGGGTTCCCCTGTGGGGAATTACCATGCCGTTTTTATTAATGAACTTTTATGTGTATTGTTGGACCGGCAGTTCATTAATAGCCGCTAGTAGTTTTAAATGACTTTTTTTCCTTTGAAATGTCATTTTGCTGTCAGACTGTTCTAAACACGGGAAACATGCGCCCCTTTACAGGCATACTATAGACACCCCCCAAGTACGAAATTTAAAGAAATATTACACTTTTATTGTTTCACTTTAAGCATTATTGAAATCACTGCTCCCGAAAAAACGGCCCTTTTTAAAACTTTTTTTTGCATTGATCCATGTCCCCTGGGGCAGGACCCAGGTCCCCAAACACTTTTTATGACCATAAGCCTTTAAAATTAGCACTTTTGATTTCTCCCATAGACTTTTAAAGGGTGTTAGCCGGCTTTCGAATTTGCCGCGAACACCCCAAATTGTTCGCTGTTCGGCGAGCTGGCGAACAGCCGATGTTCGAGTTGAACATGAGTTTCTAAGCTCATCCCTACTGCAGCCCTTTATATAAAATAGGTTGTATTGTTAGCACACTGACACACGCCCAATAGAAGTACACGCCCACCAGTATCTTTCAATCTATCTCTTCATGTATGTCTAAAGTGATTGCACCTGATGAGCAGGAAAAAATAATACTATTTGCAACTGTGTTAATCTCCAACTACAAGCCAAAGATCGAAGTCCATTTGAATACACTTAACAAAGCAACAGTTTTCTAAGCATATGTACCTGTGCAGTGTAAACCCTACAATTTTAAATGTCCAAGCCCCTGGGGATGCTTAGTTCTAACAAACATTAACATCAGTATCTAATGAGCTTCCAATCTAAAGTAAAAAACTAACTTTCTTATGATAGAGACTATTTCGACAGGAAACAAATAAAATGCCAGCATGTCTTTGGATTGTGGTGAGAAACCCACCCATGGAGAACATATAAACTTCAACACAAGCATTAGCATGTTGGGGAATTGAACCAACCACCCCAGTGCTGCTAGATGGAATTACTACCCACTTAGCCAGCGGGCAGCCTCATCCATGTAGTCTGCCTTTCTTCATTTGGCCCACCCTTTGCAGCTATAACAGCTTCAACTCTTCTGGGAAGGCTATCCACAAGGTTTAGGAGTGTGTCTATAGGAATGTTTGACCATTCTTCCAGAAGTGCATTTGTGAAGTAAGTCAGGCACTGATGTTGGAGGAGAAGGCCTGGCTTACAGTCTCCACTCTAATTCATCCCCAAGGTTGTGTTGAGGTCAGGACTCCATGCAGGAAAGTCAAGTTCCTGCACCCCAAACTCACTCATCCATGTCTTTATGGACCTTGCTTTTTTCACTGGTCCAAATAATTTGGTGGAGGGGGGATTATGACGTGGGGTTGTTTTTCAGGGGTTGGGCTTGGCCTCTTAGTTCCAGTGAAGGGAACTCTTAAGGCATCAGCATACAAAAACATTCTGGACAATTTCATGCTCCCAACTTTGTGGGGACAGTTTGGGGATGGCCCCTTCCTATTCCAACATGACTGCACACCAGTGCACAAAGCAAGGTCCATGAAGACATGGATGAGGGAGTTTGGGGTGGAGGAACTTGACTGGCCTGCACCCGATAGAACACTTTTGGGATGAATTAGAGCAGAGACTGCAAGCCAGGCCACATTAGTGCCTGATCTCACAAATGTGCTTCTGGAAAAATGTTCAAACTTTCCCATAGACACACTCTTAAACCTTGTGGACAGCCTTCCCAAAAGAGTTGAAGATGTTATAGCTGCAAAGACTGGGCCAACTCAATAATGAACCCTAAGGACTAAGACTGGGATGCCATTAAAGTTCATGTGAGTGTAAATTAAGCCGTCCCAACACTTTTGGTAATATAGTGTACATTATATGGAAAATAACAGTTCTTTTGTATCAGTGGAGAAAAGGAAAATGTATAAATGTTAGACATTTACATAAATTAGATAACAGCAATATTTTTTTACTTTCACAAAAAAATAAAAAAAAATACCTGATAAAATGTGGTTGCAATTCGCATTAAAATTTCCAGTATGCCAGTTTTTCAACTTAAAGAAGAATGAAGGAAGAGTGGGCCAAGTAAGCACCTGCCATAATGCGCAAATATACTTGTACATACTTGTACATTATGTCACACCTACTTTTGAATTCCACCCATCTCCAGCAATAAAAGCTCTATTCTTCTCATCGTTGCTGTCTTTTTCAATGCTTCTTTCACACCCTTCATCCTCATACAACTGCTGTATGTGCACAATAGATTTGAATTATCAAGACTCTTGGGTCAGCTCTTCAGCATCTTACAGATTCTAAGTGTGTACACTGAACTGCACATGCACTGCAGACAGTTTAGAAAAAAAAATCTTAGCAAAAAGGACAGGAGTTTTTGTCACAGAAGAGACATGCTAAGTCTCTTAAGCTGAGCTCACATTTATGCAAATTGGATGCGTTTTACGCCGCATCCAATATGCATAACATGTGAGTGTGACTGGATTTCAATGGAGCAGGTTCACACATGTTTGGGGTGGCTACAGTGCAAATTTGAAAATAGTCCTGTGTGTTTTTGGGTCCGGTTCAGGTGCAAATTCAGTGAAAAATTTGCCCCTGAATCGCACCTGAACTGGTGAACACAAACGCACAGGACAATGAATGGCAAACCACAATTGGACCTGTGTGAACCCAGCCTCACAAAAAACTGTGTCCAGCACCAATTGTTTTTAAATTTTCAGTTCCACTTTAAAGCCTACCTTTTAGCAGCCAAATAGAAAAGTTATTGTCTGAATTTAGAGATCCTAACATCGGACTGCTCGTTAACCACTTGACTACTGGGCACTTAAATCCCCTTCCTAACCAGACCAATTTTCAACTTTCGGTGCTCTCACACTTTGAATGACAATTACTCAGTCATGCAACACTGTACCCATATAACATTTTTGTCCTTTTTGTAGCCAAGTGTTTGCTAATATAAGGCATTACAGTTATTATGGTCGCAATGAGTTTGGCTTCCTCTAGTGTCCTTTTAATGCTGTCAGGACTTTCTTTTAATTCCTGAGAAGCAGCGGGAGGGGGAGATGTAGTTTGGAGGAGAAAGTAATCCTGTTAGCTGGATCAGCCCTAAACTATAATACAGACAATGCAAAGCGTGCAGCACTGCATGCTGGGAGCAGTAATAAAAGGTCTGTGTGTGTGTGACCAGGAGACTGCGGCCTATACAGCCTAGAGCAGGATTGCCAGCCTTTGAGGTGCTTCAAAGTACAGCCCTGACGGCTTAGTAAGCGGATCGGATTGCAGAGCCAGGATATCTGGAAGTTCCCTGCATTTCAGCCATCTGAAGGAGTGGTACAGCGTGGCGGTGCCATCTTCCATCAGACTGAGACATCAGGAGGGGAGTCCGGACGGAGTCTCACAGCCTCTGAGTCTATTGTGGTGAGAGGGCACCTGCCCATTTCAGTAAAGCGCACTGTTTGCTGAGTGAGTTATTTACAGACTGCTGGTGAGACTTGTAGTTCTACAGATTCTACTTATTCACAGGCCACATACAGCTGAACTAAGGGGTTTGTTATTCCCTGTGCTGTAAGGTCAGTACTGTATTATACTCGCACATAAGGAGGAAGTTTCAAGTGCCATATTTCTTCAGTTAATCGGTTATCAACGTACCATTTATTCTATAGTTTGCTTTCTCTCTCTTGCCCTGTTGGATTACAGATACTGCAGTTTAAACTACAGGCTAGCTGAAGATATCTGGAGTCAAGGAACTTTTATCATCTTCTGCAAAGCGTTACAGTTCTATTTTGTAGTTTGAACATTGAATTACAACCTAGGAGGAGCCCTTGAGTACAGGTTAAATATTGCATTGTATTACTAAATGTAAGTAGCATTATATTGCAACTTGGTGTGTGTGTATTGAGGCTTCAGTGGGAAGGTGTTTAATATAGGTTTTGAAGTATATTGAACACTAGTTCCATTGCACACCTCTCTACATATACTCCCTATTAGGGATGAGCCGAACACCCCCCTGTTCGGTTCACACCAGAACATGCGAACAGGAAAAAAGTTCGTGCGAACACCGTTAAAGTCTATAGGACACGAATAAGAATAATCAAAAGTGCTAATTTTAAAGGCTACTATGCAAGAAGTTATTGTCATAAAAAGTGTTTGGGGACCTGTTTCCTGCCCCAGGGGACATGGATCAATGCAAAAAAAAGTTTTAAAAACGGCCATTTTTTCAGGAGCAGTGATTTTAATAATGCTTAAAGTCAAAAAATAAAAGTGTAATATCCCTTTAAATTTCGTACCTGGGGGGTGTCTATAGTATGCCTGTAAAGGGGCGCATGTTTCCTGTGTTTAGAACAGTCTGACAGCAAAATGACATTTTGAAGGAAAAAACTCATTTAAAACTACCCGCGGCTATTGCATTGCCGACAATACACATAGAAGTTCATTGATAAAAACGGCATGGGAATTCCCCACAGGGCAACCCCGAAATGTAAAAAAAAAATTACGTGGGATTCCCCCTTAAATTCCATACCGAAGGGTCTGGTATGGATTTTAAGGGGAACCCCGCGCCAAGAAAAAAAAAAAAAGGCGTGGGGTCCCCCCAAAAATCCATACCAGACCCTTATCCGAGCACGCAACCTGGCAGGCCGCAGGAAAAGAGGGGGGACGAGAGTGCGGGCCCCCCCTCCTAAACTGTACCAGACCACATGCCCTCAACATTGGGAGGGTGCTTTGGGGTAGCCCCCCAAAACACCTTGTCCCCATGTTGATGAGGACAAAGGCCTCATCCCCACAACCCTGGCCGGTGGTTGTGGGGGTCTGCGGGCGGGGGGCTTATCGGAATCTGGAAGCCCCCTTTAACAAAGGGTCCCCCAGATCCCGGCCCCCCCCGTGTGAAATGGTAAGGGGGTACCTACCATTTCACAAAAAAACTGTCAAAAATGTTAAAAATGACAAGAGACAGTTTTTGACAATTCCATTTAAATGCTTCTTCTTTCTTCTATCTTCTATCTTCCTTCGGTTTCTTCCTCCATCTTCTTCTTCTTCTGGTTCTTCTGGTTCTTCCTCCGGTGTTCTCGTTCGGCATGTGGCCTGGTACGGTTCAGGAGGGGCGCTCTCTCCCCCCTCTTTTCCTGCAGCCTGCCAGGTTGCGTGCTCGGATAAGGGTCTGGTACTTCCCTGAGACGTCACGGGGAATGCCACAGGGAAGTCCCGTCATGTCCCGTGCGTCAGAGGGGGGTGGGGTCACCGGGTGGCCCCATCCCCCGTTATTTAAGAACTGTCAGACGAGGAGCACCGTCACACAGCGGTAGCCTCCCTCCATGCCAGCATGCGTGCGGAGCGACCCGGAGAAGAAAATGAAGAAGAGAAGAAGAGAAGAAAAGAAGAAGAGAAGAGCAGGAGCCTCCCCCCATGCCATGGGTGCGGAGCGGCCCGAGGAGAAGAAGATAGAAGACGCCGCGGAGGAGATGCTGGACGAGAACGCCGGAGGAAGAACCAGAAGAACCAGAAGAACCAGAAGATGAAGGAAGATAGAAGAAAGAAGAAGCATTTAAATAAAGGAATTGTCAAAAACTGTCTCTTGTCATTTCTAACATTTTTGACAGTTTGTTAGTGAAATGGTAGGGGTAAGTACCCCCTTACCATTTCACACAGGGAGGGGGCTGGGATCTGGGGGTCCCCTTGTTAAAGGGGGCTTCCAGATTCCGATAAGCCCCCCGCCCGCAGACCCCCACAACCACCGGCCAGGGTTGTGGGGATGAGGCCCTTGTCCTCATCAACATGGGGACAAGGTGTTTTGGGGGGCTACCCCAAAGCACCTTCCCAATGTTGAGGGCATGTGGCCTGGTACGGTTCAGGAGGGGGGGGGCCGCACTCTCATCCCCCCTCTTTTCCTGCGGCCTGCCAGGTTGCGTGCTCAGATAAGGGTCTGGTATGGATTTTTGGGGGGCCCCACGCCGTTTTTTTTTTTTGGGCGCGGGGTTCCCCTTAAAATCCATACCAGACCTGAAGGGCCTGGTATGGAATTTAGGGGGACTCCCACGTCATTTTTTTTTTTTAAATTTTGGTTCGGGGTTCCCCTTTGGGGAATTCCCATGCCGTTTTTATCAATGAACTTCTATGTGTATTGTTGGCAATGCAATAGCCGCGGGTAGTTTTAAATTAGTTTTTTCCTTAAAAATGTCATTTTGCTGTCAGACTGTTCTAAACACAGGAAACATGCGCCCCTTTACAGGCATACTATAGACACCCCCCAGCTACGAAATTTAAAGGGATATTACACTTTTATTGTTTGGCATTATTAAAATCACTGCTCCTGAAAAAACGGCAGTTTTTAAAACTTTTTTTTGCATTGATCCATGTCCCCTGGGGCAGGACCCAGGTCCCCAAACACTTTTTATGACAATAACTTGCATATTAGCCTTTAAAATTAGCACTTTTGATTTCTCCCATAGACTTTTAAAGGGTGTTCCGCGGCATTCGAATTTGCCGCGAACACCCCAAATTGTTCGCTGTTTGGCGAACTTGCGAACAGCCAATGTTCGAGTCGAACATGAGTTCGACTTGAACTCGAAGCTCATCCCTACTCCCTATGGTGATTATTAGATCCACAGTTTCTATATATAAACTGATTGTTATCAACTGTTATTTATTGTTTGTGTCTATTCACATTCTTCGTTGTGTTTATTATTCACTCTAGTAAATTTTATGAGTGGTTCGGTGACATTGTGTGAGTTTCTCATTGATAATGTCCTATTACAGAATGGAACCCAGGGTGTCAGAGGTAAGAGAGGATCTGCAGAGTCGGGGTAGCCAGTGGGGCATAGAGTCAATCAGCAGCCCTCACGGGGGTACCGCTACATTTTTTTCACACAAATAGAGCTTTCTTTTGCTGGTATTTAACTACTTTCATACAGGGCATTTTCACCCCCTTCCTGCCCAAGCCAATTTTCAGATTTCAGCGCTGTCGCACTTTGAATAACAATTGCGCGATCATACTACACTGTACCCAAATGAAATTTTTATCCTTTTTTCCCCACTAATAGAGCTTTCTTTTGGTGGTATTTGATCACCCCTGCGGTTTTTATTTCTTAGGCTATAAACAAAACAAGAGTGACAAGTTTGAAAAAACACAATATTTTTTACTTTTTGCTATAATAAGTATTCAAATTTTTTTTTTTTTTTAAACAAATTTTTTCCTCATTTTAGGCCGATACGTATTCTTCTACATATTTTTGGTAAAAAATATCGCAATAAGCGTATATTTATTGGTTTGCGCAAAAGTTATAGCGTCTACAAAATAAGGGGATAGATTTATAGCATTTTTATTATTATTTTTTTTTTACTAGTAATGGTGGCGATCTGCGATTTTTATTGTGACTGCGATATTGCGGCGGACACATCGGACAATTTTGACACATTTTTGGGACCTTTCACATTTATACAGCAATCCATGCTATAAAAATTCATTGATTACTGTATAAATGTGACTGGCAATGAAGGGGTTAACCAGGAGGGGGCGCTGTAGGGGTTAATGTGTTGCTAGGGAGTGATTATAACTGTGTGGGGAGGTGATTCACAAGGGGAGGAGACTGATCGGTGTTCCTCTGTACAAGGAACACACCATCGGTCTCCTCCCATCTGACAGGACGTAGATCTGTGTGTTTACACACACAGATCCACGGTCTTGCTCGGTTACCGGGCAATCGCGGGTGCCCGGTGGACATCGCGGCCGCCGGGCACGCGCACTGGGACCCGAGCGATGCGGCGGGCGTGCGCCCCCTGGGCTGCCTGGAAGGCTGCGCCGACATATGATGGCGGCCCAGGATAACAGCTGCACCGTCCCACCGTCATATGATGGCGGGCGGGCAGCAAGTGGTTAATCACCGCTGGGTTGTTTATTTTTTGCACTATAAATGAAAAAAGACCGAAAATTCTGTGAAAAAAAACATCTTTCTTTGTTTCTGTTATAAAATTTTGCAAATTAGTAATTTTTCTTCATAAATTTTGGCCAAATTTTATACTGCTACATATCTTTGTTAAATAATCCAAATCGGTGTATATTATTTGGTTTGTGTGAAAGTTATAGAGTCTACAAGCTATGGTGCCAATCACTGAAATTTGATCACACCTGAAGTACTGACAGCCTAGCTCATTTCTTGAGACCCTAACAAGCCAGGACAATACAAATAACATTTTTGAAGTTGTATTTTTTTCCCACAATTCTTTGCAAAATCAAGATATTTTTTTTTCTTGTTTTCACAAAATTGTTATATTAGCAGGTTATTTCTCACACACAGCATCACAGCATATGTATACCACAAATTACACCCCAAAATACATTCTACTACTCTTCCTGGGTATGGCAATGCCACACGTGTGTGACTTTTACACACCGTGGACACATACAAAGGCCCAACTTGCAGGGAGCACCTTCAGGCGTTCTAGGAGCATAAATTACACATCAAATTTCTTGACTATCTCTTGCAATTTTGAAGGCCCTGGAGCACCAGGACAATAAAAACGCCAAAAAATGACCCCATTATGGAAAGAAAACACCCCAACGTATAATCTATGAGGCATATCGAGTCTTTTGAACATGCAATTTTTTTCTACAAGTTTTTGGAAAATGTGGAAAGAAAATGAAAACACATTTTTTTTACACAAAGTTGTCCATTTATACAATATTTCTAACACATAGCATGCACATGGCAAAAATTACACCCCAAAACATTGTCTGCTACTCCTTCTGAGTATGGCGATACCACATGTGAGACTTTTACACAGTCTGGCCACATACAGAGGCCCAACATGCAGGGGGCACCATCACCAGTGTCACTAAGCGATCATTTTTCTGATCGCTGTATTAGTGTCGCTGGTGACGCTAGTTAGGGACATAAATATTTAGGTTCGCCGTCAGCGTTTTATAGCGTCAGGGACCCCCATATACTACCGAATAAATGTTTTAACCCCTTGATTGCCCCCTAGTTAACCCTTTCACCACTGATCACCGTATAACCGTTACGGTTGACGCTGGTTAGTTTGTTTATTTTTTATAGTGTCAGGGCACCCGCCGTTTATTACCGAATAAAGGTTTAGCCCCCTGATCGCCCGGCGGTGATATGCGTCGCCCCAGGCAGCGTCAGATTAGCGCCAGTACCGCTAACACCCACGCACGCAGCATACACCTCCCTTAGTGGTATAGTATCTGAACGCATCAATATCTGATCCGATCAGATCTATACTAGCGTCCCCAGCAGTTTAGGGTTCCCAAAAACGCAGTGTTAGCGGGATCAGCCCAGATACCTGCTAGCACCTGCGTTTTGCCCCTCCGCCCAGCCCACCCAAGTGCAGTATCGATCGATCACTGTCACTTACAAAAGACTAAACGCAAAACTGCAGCGTTCGCAGAGTCAGGCCTGATCCCTGCGATCGCTAACAGTTTTTTTGGTAGTATTTTGGTGAACTGGCAAGCACCAGCCCCAGGCAGGGTCAGGTTAGCACCAGTACCGCTAACACCCACGCACGCAGCATACGCCTCCCTTAGTGGTATAGTATCTGAACGGATCAATATCTGATCCGATCAGATCTATACTAGTGTCCCCAGCAGTTTAGGGTTCCCAAAAACGCAGTGTTAGCGGAATCAGCCCAGATACCTGCTAGCACCTGCGTTTTGCCCCTCCGCCCGGCCCAGCCCACCCAAGTGCAGTATCGATCGATCACTGACACTTACAAAACACTAAATGCATAACTGCAGCGTTCGCAGAGTCAGGCCTGATCCCTGCGATCGCTAACAGTTTTTTTGGTAGTATTTTGGTGAACTGGCAAGCACCAGCCCCAGGCAGCGTCAGGTTAGCGCCAGTACCGCTAACACCCACGCACGCACTGTACACCACCCTTAGTGGTATAGTATCTGAACGGATCAATATCTGATCCGATCAGATCTATACTAGCATCCCCAGCAGTTTAGGGTTCTCACAAACGCAGTGTTAGCGGGATCAGCCCAGATACCTGCTAGCACCTGCGTTTTGCCCCTCCGCCCGGCCCAGCCCAGCCCACCCAAGTGCAGTATCGATCGATCACTGTCACTTACAAAAGACTAAAACGCATAACTGCAGCGTTCGCAGAGTCAGGCCTGATCCCTGCGATCGCCAACAGATTTTTTGGTAGCGTTTTGGTGAACTGGCAAGCGCCAGCGGCCTAGTACACCCCGGTCGTAGTCAAACCAGCACTGCAGTAACACTTGGTGACGTGGCGAGTCCCATAAGTGCAGTTCAAGCTGGTGAGGTGGCAAGCACAAGTAGTGTCCCGCTGCCACCAAAAAGACAAACACAGGCCTGTCGTGCCCATAGTGCCCGTCCTGCTGCATTCGCCAATCCTAATTGGGAACCCACCGCTTCTGCAGCGCCCGTACTTCCCCCATTCACATCCCCAACCAAATGCAGTCGGCTGCATGAGAGGCATTTTCTTTATGTCCTCCCGAGTACCCCTACCCAGCGAACGCCCCCAAAAAAGATATTGTGTCTGGAGCTAGCGCGGATATAGGCGTGACACCCGCTATTATTGTCCCTCCTGTCCTGACAATCCTGGTCTTTGCATTGGTGAATGTTTTGAACGCTACCATGCACTAGCTGAGTATTAGCGTAGGGTACAGCATTGCACAGACTAGGCACACTTTCACAGGGTCTCCCAAGATGCCATCGCATTTTGAGAGACCCGAACCTGGAACCGGTTACAGTTATAAAAGTTAGTTACAAAAAAAGTGTAAAAAAAAAATATATATATATATATATAAAATAAAAAAAATAGTTGTCGTTTTATTGTTCTCTCTCTCTCTATTCTCTCTATTGTTCTGCTCTTTTTTACTGTATTCTATTCTGCAATGTTTTATTGTTATTATGTTTTATCATGTTTGCTTTTCAGGTATGCAATTTTTTATACTTTACCGTTTACTGTGCTTTATTGTTAACCATTTTTTTGTCTTCAGGTACGCCATTCACAACTTTGAGTGGTTATACCAGAATGATGCCTGCAGGTTTAGGTATCATCTTGGTATCATTCTTTTCAGCCAGCGGTCGGCTTTCATGTAAAAGCAATCCTAGCGGCTAATTAGCCTCTAGACTGCTTTTACAAGCCGTGGGAGGGAATGCCCCCCCCACCGTCTTCCGTGTTTTTATCTGGCTCTCCTGTCTCAACAGGGAACCTGAAAATGCAGCCGGTGATTCAGCCAGCTGACCATAGAGCTGATCAGAGACCAGAGTGGCTCCAAACATCTCTATGGCCTAAGAAACCGGAAGCTACGAGCATTTTATGACTTAGATTTCGCTGGATGTAAATAGCGCCATTGGGAAATTGGGGAAGCATTTTATCACACCGATCTTGGTGTGGTCAGATGCTTTGAGGGCAGAGGAGAGATCTAGGGTCTAATAGACCCCAATTTTTTCAAAAAAGAGTACCTGTCACTACCTATTGCTATCATAGGGGATATTTACATTCCCCGAGATAACAATAAAAATGATTAAAAAAAAATAAAAATGAAAGGAACAGTTTAAAAATAAGATAAAAAAGCAAAAAAATAATAAAGAAAAAAAAAAAAAAAAAGCACCCCTGTCGCCCCCTGCTCTCGCACTAAGGCGAACGCAAGCGGCGGTCTGTCGTCAAACGTAAACAGCAATTGCACCATGCATGTGAGGTATCACCGCGAAGGTTAGATCGAGGGCAGTAATTTTTGCAGTAGACCTCCTCTGTAAATCTAAAGTGGTAACCTGTAAAGGCTTTTAAAGGCTTTTAAAAATGTATTTATTTTGTTGCCACTGCACGTTTGTGCGCAATTGTAAAGCATGTCATGTTTGGTATCCATGTACTCGGCCTAAGATCATCTTTTTTATTTCATCAAACATTTGGGCAATATAGTGTGTTTTAGTGCATTAAAATTTAAAAAAGTGTGTTTTTCCCCCCAAAAATGCGTTTGAAAAATCGCTGCGCAAATACTGTGTGAAAAAAAAAAATGAAACACCCACCATTTTAATCTGTAGGGCATTTGCTTTAAAAAAATATATAATGTTTGGGGGTTCAAAGTAATTTTCTTGCAAAAAAAAAAAACTTTTTCATGTAAACAATAAGTGTCAGAAAGGGCTTTGTCTTCAAGTGGTTAGAAGAGTGGGTGATGTGTGACATAAGCTTCTAAATGTTGTGCATAAAATGCCAGGACAGTTCAAAACCCCCCCAAATGACCCCATTTTGGAAAGTAGACACCCCATGCTATTTGCTGAGAGGCATGTCGAGTCCATGGAATATTTTATATTGCGACACAAGTTGCGGGAAAGAGACAATTTTTTTTTTTTTTGCACAAAATTGTCACTAAATGATATATTGCTCAAACATGCCATGGGAATATGTGAAATTACACCCCAAAATACATTCTGCTGCTTCTCCTGAGTACGGGGATACCACATGTTTGAGACTTTTTGGGAGCCTAGCCGCGTACGGAACCCCGAAAACCAAGCACCGCCTTCAGGCTTTCTAAGGGCGTGAATTTTTGATTTCTCTCTTGACTGCTTATCACAGTTTCGGAGACCATGGAATGCCCAGGTGGCACAAACCCCCCCCAAATGACCCCATTTTGGAAAGTAGACACCCCAAGCTATTTGATGAGAGGTATAGTGAGTATTTTGCAGACCTCACTTTTTGTCACAAAGTTTTGAAAATTGAAAAAAGAAAAAAAAAAAAGTTTTTTCTTGTCTTTCTTCATTTTCAAAAACAAATGAGAGCTGCAAAATACTCACCATGCCTCTCAGCAAATAGCTTGGGGTGTCTACTTTCCAAAATGGGGTCATTTGGGGGGGGTTTGTGCCACCTGGGCATTCCATGGCCTCCGAAACTGTGATAGGCAGTGAAGAGTGAAATCAAAAATTTTCACCCTTAGAAATCCTGAAGGCGGTGATTGGTTTTCGGGGTCCCGTACACGGCTAGGCTCCCAAAAAGTCCCACACATGTGGTATCCCCGTACTCAGGAGAAGTAGCTAAATGTATTTTGGGGTGCAATTCCACATATGCCCATGGCCTGTGTGAGCAATATATCATTTAGTGACAACTTTGTGCAAAAAAAAAAAAAAATGTGTCACTTTCCCGCAACTTGTGTCAAAATATAAAATATTCCATGGACTCAATATGCCTCTCTGGAAATAGCTTGGGGTGTCTACTTTCCAAAATGAGGTCATTTGGGGGGGTTTTGTGCCACCTGGGCATTCCATGGCCTCCGAAACTGTGATAGGCAGTAAAGAGTGAAATCATAAATTTACGCCCTTAGAAATCCTGAAGGCGGTGATTGGATTTCGGGGCCCCGTACGCGGCTAGGCTCCCAAAAAGTCCCACACATGTGGTATCCCCATATTCAGGAGAAGCAGCAGAATGTATTTTGGGGTGCAATTCCACATAGGCCCATGGCCTGTGTGAGCAATATATCATTTAGTGACAACTTTTTGTAAATATTTTTTTTTTTTTTTTTTTGTCATTATTCAATCACTTGGGACAAAAAAAATAAATATTCAATGGGTTCAACATGCCTCTCAGCAATTTCCTTGGGGTGTCTACTTTCCAAAATGGGGTCATTTGGGGGGGTTTTGTACTGCCCTGCCATTTTAGCACCTCAAGAAATGACATAGGCAGTCATAAACTAAAAGCTGTGTAAATTACAGAAAATGTACCCTAGTTTGTAGACGCTATAACTTTTGCGCAAACCAATAAATATACGCTTATTGACATTTTTTTTACCAAAAACATGTGGCCGAATACATTTTGGCCTAAATGTATGACTAAAATTGAGTTTATTGGATTTTTTTTATAACAAAAAGTAGAAAATATCATTTTTTTTCAAAATTTTCGGTCTTTTTCCATTTATAGCGCAAAAAATAAAAACCGCAGAGGTGATCAAATACCATCAAAAGAAAGCTCTATTTGTGGGAAGAAAAGGACGCAAATTTCGTTTGGGTACAGCATTGCATGACCGCGCAATTAGCAGTTAAAGCGACGCAGTGCCAAATTGGAAAAAGACCTCTGGTCCTTAGGCAGCATAATGGTCTGGGGCTCAAGTGGTTAAATGAGAAGTATGGCTTTAAAAAAAAAAACACATTTATAATCACCTAGGTGGATGTAGCTATCTGTTGCTGCATCTGTCCCTCTGACAGATCTGTAGGGAGAACTGAAACAACACGATGAAACACCACCGATCGTTCAGCTTCCCTCCTCCACTCTGAGAGATCCATGACTGTCAGTCAATGGCTCTCTGCTCTCCCCTCAAGCTCTCACTGAAGTGCTGGGCTGTAAAGGGGGTGGGAGGGGCTGGCTCAAGCTTTCAGCAGATCTCTGAGAGGCTGAGCCAGGTGCCGATCCAGGTTTCTGGGTGGATCTGGATCTTTCCAGAGCGTGGATTGGCTCTGTGACATCAGCTGACAGTAGGCTTCAGCCCACTATTGCCGGAAAATGGGAGTGCAGAACAAACTGCACTCTTATGGTACATAGGAGAAGTATAGCAAAAAAGCTTTGGCTATACTTCCTCTTTAAATATGCTTAACCACTTCAGCCCCGGAAGGATTTACCAACTTACTGATCAGGCCATTTTTTGCGATACATCACTGCGTCACTGCAACTCACAATTGCGTGGGCGTGCCATGTTGTACCCAAACAAAATTGATGTTCTTTTTTTCCCACAAATAGAGCTTTCTTTTGGTGGTATTTGATCACCTCTGCAGTTTTTATTTTTTGCGCTATAAACAAAAAAGACAAACAATTTTGAAAAAAAAACAATATTTTTTATTTTTTTGCTATAAAACACACCCAATAAAAAAAATTTAAAAATCAAATTTCTTCATCAATTTAGGCCAATTTGTATTCTGCTACATATTTTTGGTTAAAAAAACCAAAAAAAAACCCACAAGCGTACATTGATTGGTTTGCGCAAAAGTTATAGCGTCTACAAAATAGGTGATAGATTTATGGCATTTTTTTTCTTTTTTTACTAGTAATGGCGGTGATCTGCGATTTTTAGTGAGACTGCGACATTGCGGCAGACAGGTCGGACATGCTGACATTTTTTACACTTTTTTGGGAACCAGTGACATTATTACAGTGATCAGTGCTAAAAATATGCACTGACCAGTGGCGGAATTACCAGGGTCGCAACAGTCGCACTTGCGATGGGGCCCGGCATTCCGCAACCATCGGGGGGCCCCAGCGGGGTTGCTATTCACACACGGCTCTGAGCAGAGCTCGTGTCTGTCATGGAACAGTAGCACAGAGACACCGGCATTAATGTTCTATTTGCCCGTCCGTCCTCTCTGGCTGATCTCACTGCTCCCCCTTCTCCCCCCTCCCCCCTCCTGTTTGTGTTCTGCGGGCAGTCAAGTGTGAAGCTAAGGAGCTCACATTTCTTGCGGAACACACAGGAGAGGGGAGGGGGGAGAAGGGGGAGCAGTGAGATCAGCTGTGTCCTCTCTCATCCCCTGCCAGAGAGGACAGACGGGCAAATAGAACGTTAATGCCGGTGTCTCTGTGCTACTGTTTCATGACAGACACCGATCTCCGCTCAGAGCCATGCTGTCCTGAGAAGGCAGACGGCACTAAGGAAAATAATAGCATTCACAGATGAGCACTTATAGGAGCCGCTGATGGGCCCTGATAGAAGGCACTGATGAGCATTGATAGAAGGCACGGATGAGCACTGATAGAAGGCACAGATGGGCACTGATAGAAGGCACTGATGAACACTGATAGAAGGCACTGATGGGCACTGATAGAAGGCACTGATGAGCACTGATAGAAGGCACTGATGAGCACTGATAGAAGGTACTGATGAGCACTGATAGAAGGCACAGGTGGGCACTGATAGAAGGCACTGATGGGCACTGATAGAAGGCACTGATGAGCACTGATAGAAGGCACTGATGGGCACTGATAGAAGGTACTGATGAGCACTGATAGAAGGCACAGATGAGCACTGATATAAGGCACTGATGGGCACTGATAGAAGGCACTGATAGGCACTGATATAAGGCACTGATGAGCACTGATAGAAGGCACTGATGGGCACTGATAGAAGGCACTGATGAGCACTGATAGAAGGCACTGATGAGCACTGATAGAAGGTACTGATGAGCACTGATAGAAGGCACTGATGGGCACTGAAAGAAGGCACTGATGAGCACTGATAGAAGGCACTGATGAGCACTGATAGAAGGCACTGATGGGCACTGATAGAAGGCACTAATGGGCACTGATAGGAGGCACTAATGGGCACTGATAGGAAGAATTTATGGGCACCGATGAGCACTGATGAATGGCACTGATGAGCACTGATAGAAGGCACTAATGGGCACTGATAGAAGGCACTTATGGGCACTGATAGGGGGCACTGATAAAAGGCACTAATGGGCACTGATAGAAGGCACTAATGGACACTGATAGAAGGCACTGATGGGCACTGATGGGCACTGATAGGAGGCACTAATGGGCACTGATAGGAGGCATTTATGGGCACTGATAGGAGGCACTGATGGGCACTGATAGGAGGCACTGATGAGCACTGATAGGCCACATTGATGAGCACTGATAGGCAGAACTGATAGGTGGCATTGATGGGCACTGATAGATGACACTGATGATTGAGGCACTGATTTACTGACATTCTTGACAGTTAACGGCAGTCCTTTCCTAACACAGACACAGTGTGGGAGGAAAGGGCTGCGGATAACTGGCAAGTCTGTTTACATGTGATCAGCTGATCACATGGTAAAGGGCCGCTGTGTTTGCGCTGGATGCATGTCCCAGGGGTCATGCGAGAAGCACGGTTTTGAGAGGATGTACATGGACACCCTCCCAAAATTGGAAGCCCGGGGCTCGGATGGAAGGGGGGCACTGGGGCCCATCATGGTTTCTTGCACCGGGGCCCTGAAGGTTCTAGTCACGTCTGTTCTGAAAGCCGCCAAGAGCTGCCTAGAGCGGCCGAAAGCAGTCAAAAGCCACCAAGAGAGCCGCCGAAAACAAGGCTACACTGAAAAGTCTACAAATGACACTGGGGCAAGGCTACACTGACACTGGGCAAGGCTGCAATGGCACTGACAAGGCTGCAATGACACTGACAAGGCTGCAGATGGACACTGATAAGGCTGCATTGAGGGGCATTTAAATGTAAGTTTTTTTCCTTAAACTTCCCTCCTAAAAGTTTTTGTCCTTAAAATTCCCTACTAAACTTGGGGTGCGTGTTATACGCCGGCATATGTTATACGCCGATAAATACGGTATCATTTTATCCATTTTTATTGCTTTTAATAATCATGGACCCAGGACGAATACCAGTACAGTATCCCCCACTTATACGCTTATATATTATCTACTTTTGTGAGTAGCCATTTGGCTGTTTTGTCTTGTCCAATTAAACAGGAGTTCTTTAATACTGCACTGAGACTGGCGCACCTTGTCCTTTTCTATTTCTGTTTTATAGAGCTGTGCATAAGTATAGAAGGGTAGGGCCCGAAAGTGACTCAAGCCCAGGGGCCCCCACCACCCTAAGTCCTGCCCTGCGCGCGCACCAACGGCGATTTGCGCAGCCGAGCCAACCTGCCACAGTATAACTGCAGCGATTGATCGCAACTGGTTAAAGGGTGTCAGGAAAAGATTTATTGCAGAACTTATAATTTAGTCAACGTATAATATACTTAATTTTATAATATTAAATTATAATGCATACTTGTACAGTCTGCCTACAGTTTAAAATTAAATTTTAAATAATAGTTTCGCATTGTGTAAATCTCCTAGCATTGGTTAGTAACATCATGTATTCAAGGCTTTGTAAGCCTGCATTCTTACAATAATCCTACTTCATGTTATGTTCCTTAATATTTTTCTTTCTGTGTTCTCACCAACTTTTGGACAATGAAGAACGAGTCATACTTGAACTTTACAATATGATAGGATATTAGCTGAAGTTCCTATTATAAAAATAAAAACTCTTCTGACGATTCCAGACCTTTTTCTTTTCAAATATGAAATTGTGTGCTTATAACAAGATATCCTACCTTGGCAGTTAAATTGTACTTTTGCTGTTATATACTGCAGCAGCTTTTGGCACCACACATTCTTATACTTCACTCACATCAAAAAGCTGGCATCTGAACAGCAGAATCTTATTTTATCCACCAGTTTATAATAGTGCTTTAGTATTTAAATTCCTTCAATTTGTAAGAAAGATTCTGTATAAGTAATAACCTGTGAGAGCAGAAATATGGGAGCTGCTAAAGCTGAACTGTTTTTAAGGCTCTGTTCACACATGCTGCGGCTGCCGCTCACTGCAGGGGATCCGGTGGGTCCCGGTTCACCGATTCAGGTGTGAATCAGGTCAGGGTTGTGTGAACCGGCTCTATTGAGCACTGGTCACATTCTCCTGTCATGCGAATTGGATGCAGGGAAACCCAGCCTAAAGGATAAGTTCATCGTAAAAAAAAATAATACATGCAGATGAAAAAAAATGCATTTATTATTTTTTATATTAGGAGCCTGGAAATTGCTCAGCAGCATTCTGGTAGTTCATTGAAAACTACAAGCTGTCAGCCGCAAAGGCAGAACTCTGTGAATGAACGATATGGCCAAGCAGCTGGAGCCCTGCATTTTTTATGATATTGTGACACTGAGTTCAGGAAGAAGATCCTCAGCTCACTGTCACTACAGGCAGTGTATTGGGAAGAGGCTGCAGCAGTGGGAACATGCTACTTGTTCCACCCTAAAAACAGATGGACCATGTAACATGTTCCCAAGGGTGAACTTATCCCTTAACCACTTCAGCCCCGTAAAATTTGGCTGCTCAATGACCAGGCAGACAAATCGAGGAAAGCTGGAAGCCGCACACCGGTATAATGATGAATGCTTTTTTTAAAAAGCTGAATCATGAAGAAACATAACAGCAGAAGCGTACAAAAGCAGCTGACGCGTTTCACACTACAATGAGTGCTTATTCATAGCTCAATGACCAGGCCATTTTTTGCGATACGGCACTGCGTCGCTTTAACTGACAACTACGTGGTCATGCAACACTGTACCCAAACAAAATTGACATCCTTTTTTTCTTTTGGTGGTGTTTGATCATCTCTGTGTTTTTTTTTTTTTTTTGCGCTATAAACAAAAAAAGAGCGACAATTTTGAAAAAAAACACAATATTTTGTACTTTTTGCTATAGTAAATATCCCCGATTTTTTTAAAAAAAAGCTATTTTTTTTCTCGGTTTAGGCCGATATGTATTCTTCTACATATTTTTGGTAATAAAAATTGCAATAAGCGTATATTGATTGGTTTGCGCAAAAGTTATAGCGTCTACAAAATAGGGGATAGATTTATGGTATTTTTATTATTATTTTTTTTTACTATTAATGGTGGCGATCTGTGTTTTTTTTCAAGACTTTTCAAGACTGCGACATTATGGCGGACACATCGGACACTTTTGACATGTTTTTGGGATGATTGACAATTATACAGCAATCAGTGCTATAAAAATGCACTGATTACTGTATAAATGTCACTGGCAGGGAAGAGGGTAACACTAGGGGGCGATCAAAGGGTTTAATGTGTTCCCTAGTGTGTGTTCTAACTGTAGGGGGGAGGGTACTGACTATAGGAGATGACAGATCGTGGTTCCTAGCTATTAAGAACTCACAATCTGCATCTCCTCTCCTCACAGAACAGAGATTTGTGTGTTTACACACACACGTCCCTGTTCTGCCTTTCGTGCCCGCGATCGCTACCGCTGGTCACGAGCATCGACACCACCGCAGTGCAACGCGCGCGTGCCTGCTATCCTGCTTAAAGGAGCCGGCATACAGCTACGATGGTTCGCGGGATCGTGCCGATCTGCCGCTGTATAATGACAGTGGCTGGTCGGCAAGTGGTTAAATGTGCAAGCTCCAGGGCTGTCACCTAAAGAGTTACTGTCCTAAAAGAAGCATTCAACCACTGAGGACTGAAAAGTCTTACCTTATGTTCTGTCTAATTCCAGGCCATGGAGTTACTGAGTAGTAAATACAGGATTGGGATGACAGCCATGAAACCTAAAACTTAAAAAAAAAAAAAATAAGCAATGGCAGCATTCAGCAATGGGAGATGTTTGGGTCTAGTATGGATTTTAAGGGAAAAAAAACAGGAAAATGGGGTCCCCCTAAAATCCATACTAAACCCTTATTCGAGCAGGCAGCTTGGCAGGAAATGAAAAAAAGCTGCGACAAGAGTACAGCCTTCCCCTTCTCTTGAACCATTCCAGGTCACATGACCTCAACATGGGAAGGGTATTTTGCAAGGAGGACACTCCTGACAAAGCACCTTGTCCCAGTGTTGATAGGGATAAGGGCTTCTTCCTCACAACCCTGGCGCAGTGGTTGTGACGGTTCGTGGGGGAGCTTATCGGTATCTGCAAGCCCTCTTTAAAAAAAGGAAGCCCCCAGCTATCTGCTCCCCCCCAAGTAAATAAGTAAGCAGTGCATTGTAAAAATAAATCACACTAACACCTCTTGTCCCAAGGTCTGATTCAAAATGACAACCCCCGAGTGTCGTTGCTAAATAAATAAAAAGGGGCACCATTGACCAAATATGGACATGACCATATTTGGTCAATGTAATTGAAAAATATCCAGCCTCCACACAGCAAGCATGACATTGTGCACACTTCAAATCAGATTCACTCAAGCAAAGGGAGATGTGTGTTGTCAAAAAATGTAAATCCCACTGCCACATGGCTCAGTAGCTGAAAATGCTGTGCAGGCAGCAGCATTTTGGGCTGCAGGCTAGTGTAAACAGGCCCTAGTCACAGTTCCGATCTATACTATTGTGACTCCCAATTCCTGTTCTTCAATTGTTGAGCAATTTTTTTTTGTTCTCATGGACTGCCTTGTTGATATCTGCTTTTTTAGGGAATTTGGGTGATGACCCTCCCAGTGGAGTAAACTATTTGTTGATGTTGGTTTCTTGTAGATAGTCATGCTGATTTTTTCTCCCTCATCATTTCTGGTCATCAGGTCTAAGTCATTAATATATTATCTATGTATATTATTTGTAAAGAACAAGCTTATCTCATTTGCATTAAGTTGAGTAACATAAAAATAAAACACTGAATAAGAGAATCTCTTATTATCAAAAGGAGTAAATTAGAGGTTGATAATGTCAGCTCGTTTAATATATTTATCAGAATCAGAAAAAAGAAAACGTTAATATATTTGGAAAATACTGGCTAATTTTATTGAAAGACAGAAAACCATATTGCTAAAATCCAAATACAACATAATAATATCAAGAATGTTCTGGGCCACAGCCATTTTAATATGAAGGATGAGACAAAACTGAGAAAAGTGATTCCTCTTTACGTAAAAGGGTGAAGGGATCCTCTCGATGGGAGCACTGCACCGCATGCAGATTCATATCAAAAGTAAAGGAGTTTGATGACCCCAAAGATGGTGGGAAAATCATAATTGATCATTTTATAATTGAAGCTCCACAATAGCAGTATACTGTATGTGGCAAAATGCCCCTACTCTAAATTATACATAGGGAGGATAATAAGACTATGATATCCTACCTCAAAGAGAAAGAATGTTAGCTAAACATGTGTGGACTGTACATATCCTGTCTGTTTGTATTTGTTGGTTATCCAGGGTAAAAGGTTGGGCCCTGGAAAAAGTGATCCGGATTAGATCTTATTACAGACTTACAGAGACCAAGTATGTATTCAAATTAAATTTAGGAGCACCATATGGGTTCAGCGATAGTTTGAGTTTTGTACCTTAAAGCAGAACTCCGGGATTGGCAAAAAAATTCCCCCATTAGTTCACCACCCCACACACACACACAAAACACTAAACAGTTTTTACATTTGTGAAAATGCTTACCATTGAAGAGAAAAGTCTAATAGAATTTTCAGGAAGTCAGCTCTGTAATTCAAAAAATGCAGCCTGTTTTCTGCCAAGGAGGAGCTGTTAGAACAGTTATTGCATCATGTCCTCCTCTCTCTCTCTCACTCTCTCTACACTGTAATCAAACTACATTTCCCATGAATCTTTGGGATTGGAGTGAATGTGGAAGGTACACTAGGCCTGTACATGTAAATGTGAACACTTCAACATAAATCACATCCCTCATTCTGCAGCCAGCCAGCCATGCTACTCAGTAACACACAGCAGGATAGGTAGGTTACAGTCTTATAAATGCAAACCATGTTTGTGCTCTCCCCCTCCAGCCACAACAGGAGATAAACATATTGCCCTTACTTGCGTTAAGTAATCATTACTGAACTGTAGACACATCCCATAATTATATATTATACTCGCTGTACTCTGCTGTAATTCAGTATTAGAAATATTCCTCCTCCTGCTGTAGCTTTGATATCTTTCTAATAGCAATCAGTGCTGGTATGGTGTATATGAGCACATCCCTAGCCGCAACACAGAAAGAAAGTCGGGACATGCTGTATTACATTGGCATGTGGCACGAGTAAATGTCAGTATAAGAAAAAAACAAAAAAGTGCAGCGCTAACTTACTAATCAATAACACAATAATGGTGGAACCCTCTGATGTATGGAGATCTCAATAAGCTTCAATATTACCACAATACCGGTCTCTGTGATATGTAACGTCACATATAACACACATCAGACTGAAAATAAGACATAAAAGATGACTGCAAGCTTTGCAGGGATGGTGGAAACCCCTCCTAGAGATATTTGGCAGTGGATGGTATCAGTAAAGCAGTGGATGGTGTCCACTTCTTATCAGTGCACCCTATCAGTGCCCATAAGTTCAGCCTCATCAGTGCCCATAAGTGTAGCCTCATCAGCGTCCATCAGTGTAGCATATCAGTGCAGCTTTTAAGTGTCCATAAGTGCATCCTTAGTGCCCATTAGTGCAGTTTCATCAGTGTCACCTCAGTGCAGTTTATCAGTGCCAATAAGTGCGGTCTCATCTGTGCCTATCAGTTTGGTCTCATAAGTGTCCACCAGTGCAGCTTATCAGTGCCCAACAGTGCAGTCTTATTTATGCCCACCAGTGCGGTCTCATCTATGCCCACCAGTGCGGCCTCATCTGTCCCCTTCAGTGCGGTCTCATCAGTGCTCACCAGTGCAGCTTATCAGTGTTGTTTACCAGTGCGGTCTCATCAGTGCCCACCAGTGCAACTTATCAGTGACCACCAGTGCAGCTTATCAGTGTCCACCAGTGCAGCCTTATCAGTGTCCACCAGTGCAGCTTATCAGTGTCCACCAGTGCAGCTTATCAGTGTTCACCAGTGCAGTCTTATCAGTGCCTACCAGTGCAGCTTATCAGTGTTCACCAGTGCAGTCTTATCAGTGCCTACCAGTGCAGCTTATCAGTGTTCACCAGTGCAGTCTTATCAGTGCCTACCAGCACAGCTTATCAGTGTTCACCAGTGCAGTCTTATCAGTGCCTACCAGTGCAGCTTATCAGTGTCCACCAGTGCAGCTTATCAGTGTCCACCAGTGCAGCTTATCAGTGTCCACCAGTGCGGCTTATCAGTCTTAATATGTGCAGAGTGGGGACCATTACCAGAAATCATCCGGATGACAGAGTGGGGATCTTGGGCTGTGACAGGTCTTGTATGTGAGAACACCGCTCGCTGTAATGTCCCACCTCCCGGGCTGGCATGGGAACAGTGTGCTGTCTATCACAATGCCGGTACAGGAGGTGGGACGTTACGGCAAGTGATGTTCTCACATACAAAACCTGTCACAGCCCGAGATCCCCGCTCCGTCATCCGGATGATTTCTGGTATTGATCCCCACTCTGCACTGAGATGGCGGGTGGTGGCGGGGGGGACGTTGGCGGAGTGGGGGAGGTGCCGGCAGGGAACAGGGGAGGGGAGAGGAGAAGGAGGACACCACTTTCATGGGCGGTACAGGCTGGGGGCTGTGAGACCCCTCCGCCCACTACAGCGAGCAGGTGGGAAATAGAAATCCCTGCTCGCTCTAGAGAACTACTGGTGGGAAGGGACAAGACCGCTGGCTGAGGATACAGGAGGAATAGCAGCCAGCAGTCTTATAAGCAGGATGTCACAGGGCAGTAACGGTTTTTCAGCAAGATCAGCAGGCTATTGTAGAGGAACTACAGAGCTCAGAAGAACATGGATGGCATAGTTGATGAAGGTAGAAGATCAAGATCAAGTTCTGCTTCAAATTAACTTAGGAGTTAGGAGAGCATTATGAAAACTATAATGTAAATTAAAAAGTACTCCCTGGAAGTAGAGTATTACTATAACAGGTTAAATTAGATCAATCGAGACATTGAAACTGCACAAACAAGCTCAAAAAAGAGAAGCACAGATCCAACATGCAGAAGTTTGTAGTAAAAACATTTAGAATATTCCACATATATGAAACAATTTATGATTTATGTCAGCAGTTCATGAGCGTATGGAAGAGTTTAAATTGATAAAAACAAAACAAAAAAATTATTGGCGGAATTGCATCAAAGAATGGTGCCGGAAGGAGAGCATGCTGGATGTGGCAAAATCATGCGTGTGATGATGCACGCTGCATGATGCCACATACGTGCCGGCACTAGACATGTGCAATTCGTTTAGTTCCAAATTCGTTTTTTAACGAACTTTGACAAATTCTTTAATTCGGAAATATCCAAATGAACGAAAACCCGTTAAATTCGTACATTCGTAAATTCATACATTTGCACATTCGTAAGTTCGTACATTCGTAAATTCGTACACTCGTAAATTCATACATTTTTACATTCATAAATTTGTAAATTAGTAAATTCGTAAAATCGTAAATTTGTAAATTCGGAAATTAGGAAATCTGAAATAATAATTAACTAAATATAACTTAACTATTACTAACTATTGAATTATAGGTATTGTAATTTCCTTTCAAGTTTGGCTGTTAGTGAACGTAACAAATACAAATGTATCCGAAGTTACAAATTCTCCGAAATAACGAATGCCATATCCAAACGAATGGAACGTAATGAATTACTAATAATGATTCAAAATAATAATAATAAAAACTTTTTATTATAATTATTTATTAATAATTTGTTCCTTTCCATTTGTTTAGATGCGGCATTCATTATTTCGGATAATTAGTAACTTCGGATAAATTCGTATTCATTACGTTCACTAACAGCCAAATTTGAAATGAAATTACAATACCTATAGTTAGTAATAGTTAATTTATTATTATTATTTCAGATTTTCTCATTTTCTGGTTTTCGGATTTTCGAATTTCGAATTTCCAAATTTCCGAATTTTCTAATTTACAAATGTACGAATGTATGAATGTACGAATGTGCGAATTTATGAATGTACGAATTTACTATTTGCGATCATAATGAATGACCTGAAAAACGAAAAATAACAAAAACTAATGAAACAATAACGAACAAATTTTTTGGCAGTGCACATGTCTAGCTGGCATATGCTACAAGATTTCATCATCATGGTGGCCTACACATCACTGTTATGTCTGCAGAATGCATTGGCACATTTCATAAGCACTTTACCCTGATTTCACAGCACTTTACCCTGATTAAACCACAAAAAGTGGTGAAACGTGTTGGGTTGTGAGAAGCACATTAATATTCTTTAATTGTGTGAGCTGTTCAATACTAGTTTGAAATAATGGACAATTAGTAACATGTTAAATATTACTGTCATTCAATTAGAAGAGAAGATTTACAGCAAGATGTGGGTGGGGCCAAGGAGTTGGTACCAAATGTGGAGGAACAGCACACAGAGACCCAAAGATTTTCAAAATTGTTATTTGGCTAATTTGTAGATAAGCAAACAACATATGCGATAAAGCAACAAAGTTCTTGACTTAACAGTTCCACAAAATATATAACAGGAGCACAATATGAGAAGAACACAGTTTCATAAGTTCCAGCAATGATAGTGTCACATTGGCAAGAATCCAGCTCAGAACAATTTGTCACTTTAGGAGGCTTATGCGATCTGAGCAGCATCTGAGTAGAGTGGTGGCTGTAGGCAAGTGGTGGAGTATCGACAAACAGCAGACTGATGTTGGTTACAAAGCACAGCTCAGAAGTTCTGATGTTAAAACTGGCAGCAGTGCCCTATTCTGTCTCTTCTCTTTAGGAACCCCTCGTTAGGATAAATGAGCTGTCCAGCAAGAATCCTGTCTCTACACTATTAACTTTGCAACTGTGTGCCATGAGCAGGGCACTGCTATTTATTAGCAATGCCATCACTAAATATGGCAGCTAGGGTTAATCAGTGTTTCATCATCCAATCAGACCACTGCTCCCCTGGTGACACTCACAGAGGCTGCAGAGGAACAATGTTCCTCTCATTCTCCTCCTCTGTACAGTGGTCAGCCACACAGCGCCACCTACAGAGGGAAGGGTAAACTGCACCTGCCTACAAACTATTAAGAGTAATTCTAGATTGGATATTAAGCTGAGAAAGAGAATTCAGAGGTAAGAGATTTTAAATTCCCTATACATTCAAAAAATATATCTTATATTTAGATCTAAAGAGAAAGAGAGGCATATGGTACTGACTGTTTGTCAGAAATAAGAGAATAGTTTTGCACAATTTCCATCAATATTTTCCACAAAGCAGTGTGTAAGGTGCAGATATAACAAAAGTATTTTAATGAAAGTTATGTTTTTAATATCTAGTGGGTAACATGCTACTATAGTTTGAGTAGTATAAAAGATCATGGATATATTTTATTACATCATTATGTACAACCAGCTGTCAAACTCATAGCTGTTATGAGCAACTAACAAGAATGACCAATATGGAATGCTTTCTGTCACCCTCTCCTCTCAACGCTAGTTTCATACCTATGTGTTCTTGTGGGCTGCATTTGCGTGGGCACGGTAGCCCATTCAAATGAATGGGCTGCCATGCCTGCGCTTCCACAAAAAAACTGTGGTTTTACATGCGTGGGGGATTAATGGCAGCCCAGCGTGTTTTCGCAGAGCAGTGTGAACCTAGCCTAAGACTCTACGGATGCCTGGACTAAAATGCTGTGTATAATGTATGACATATCAGCAACCAAAGCTACCCACTCACAAAAGAGAGAGAAGTTCAAAACTGCTATCTCCACCTGTTAGTGTCTGGAATGTATTGGACTGACTGTGCCTCCATTGCTGTCTGTTGTGCATTCCACATTGATTAGGAAGTCCCTGTTCTTACGAATCAATATTATCCACTTTTATCTCCTTTGCATTTTGTACTAATTACTGCTGCAGGGATAATACGTTCATTTTGTAGAGGCTCTGTCAATTTTTCCTTTTTGTTTCTTTCAAATACCATAGGTATAAAATGGTGATAGATGGCCCTAGTGTGACTGACTTTTTCAGCTGACAGTTATATAAAACAGTGCAGACCCACAAAAAAGTAATTGTAAGCATCCAAAATGTATGCTGAGCTTTCTAATCAGTATTCACATCAGTTTGTTTCCCAATTACATGTATTACAACTGTGTGTTTCAATGACTGCAGTCAGGTCAAATAAAGTGTAGATGACCATGGCAACATGAAATTGTTGATTGTGTTAATGCAAATTCAAAAAGAAGTTTGTTAGTTGCTGCAGTTCAAAAAGTTACATTATTTAATGCGTGTACCCCAAACTTTGGAATATAAGTATCTATTAATATGTAAACATTTAAAAGGGCCATGTGAGGAAAGGTCCAGCTGTCACACTTACACATTTAAAGAAATGTAAACCTGCTATAACTTCCCTTTACTATGAGGACAAAGCAGGGCTGTCTTTAATATTGATTGGACCCTGGGCAAACATTTTCTTTGCCCCCCCCCCCAATGCAAATTTGCTCTCCGCCTGCTTTGAAACATACAGTAAATAGCAGCTAAACTCCAAATAAGTTTAGTGCAGCAGATCAGGCAGCAATTGTGATTGGTTGCCAGAGGTTAAAGCATAATATTACTGGTTACTGATTAGTTGCTAGAGGTTACAGTACATAATTTCTGCTTGCTGGGGCTAGGGGGTGTGTGAGCAGTGGTGGTGGTGAGGGGTGGATTGGTATCAGTGGCATTGGGGGGAGATTGGAGGGTGTGATCGGTGTAAGTGGGGGGTTAGAGAGAGAGAGAAAGAGAGGGTAAGCTAGGGTGTTGAGAGAGAAAAGTGGGTGAAAGAGAGAGGGGTAAGAGAGGGGGGCGAAAGAGAGGGGGGTGGGAGAGAAGAGGGTGGGTGAAAGAGAGGGGGTGAGAGAGAGTGTGGTGTGGGAGATAGAGAGGAGTGTGGGAGAGAGAGATGGAAGAGATAGGGTTGCTGAATTGAGCTGGGGATTTTCTCTGGTTTTGTCTTTCAGAGAGAGGGGGTGAGTGAAAGAGAGAAGGGGTGAGAGAGAGAGGGGGGTGGGTGAAATAGAGAGGGGGTGAGAGGAGGGATTGGGGATGAGAGAGAGGAGGGGATGCGTGGGAGAAAAGGGGGATTGGGGATGAGAGAGGGGAGATTGGGGATGAGAGAGAGGGGATTGGGGATGAGAGAGAGAGGGGGATGAGAGAGGGGGATTGGGGATGAGAGAGATGGGGGTTGGGGATGAGGGAGGGGGGATTGGGGATGAGAGAGAGAGGGAGTTGTGGATGTGAGAGATAGGGGGGTTGGAGATGGGAGAGAGGGGGATTGGGGATGAGAGAGGCACATTTGGGGACGAGAGAGGGGGGATTGGGGATGAGAGAGAGAGAGGGGGGATTGGGGATGAGAGAGGGGGAATTGGGGATGAGAGAGAGGAGATTGGGGATGAGAGAGAAAGAGGGGGGATTGGGGATGGGAGAGAGGGGGGAGAGAGATAGAAAAAGAGAGAGAAGGGGGTTAGGGATGGGAGAGAGGGGGGATTGGGGATGGGAGAGAGAGGGGGGAGAGAGATAGAAAAAGAGAGAGAAGGAGGTTAGGGATGGGAGAGAGGGGGGGATTGGGGATGAGAGAGAGGGGATTGGGGATGAGAGAGAGGGGGGATTGGGGATGAGAGAGAAGGAGGGAGGATTGGGGATGAGAGAGAAAGAGGGGGATTGGGGAGGGGGGATTGGGGATGAGAAAGAGGGGATTGGAGATGAGAGAGAGAGGGGGGATTAAGAATGAGAGAGGGGTGGCTGCAGTCCCTTCTGTGCACCCCCTAAATTCCCGGGAGGTCGTCATATGACGGCCACCCCTGTGCACACACCCTGCGCGCACCCTGACGTTGCGAGGAGAAAAAAAAGCCGATCACCGGCTCATCAGCAAGGGACATCGGTCCCGAAGAGGAAGAGGCAAAAATGCCTCATATGTCCCACCAGTACCCCCTGCCAGTGCTACCTGCCATTGCCACCTGACAGTGCCCACAATGCCCACCAGTGCCACCTATCAATGACCATGAGTGCCACCTATCAATGCCTACAAGTGCCACCTATCAATGCCCACCAGTGGTGCCAATCACTGCCACCTAGCAGTGCTGCCTATCAGTGTAACAGATCAGTGCCCATCACTGCCACCCATCGGTGCCCATAACTGCCACCTATCGGTGCCCATCAGTGCCGCCTCATCAGCGTACATCAATGAAGGAGAAGAATTAACTTTTTTTAAATTTTATAACAAAATGCAAAAAAAAATATTTTTTTTTTTTTTAAATTCACAAATAATTAACAAAAAATAAAAACTGCAAAGGTGATCAAATACCACCAAAAGAAAGCTCTATTTGTGGGAAAAAAATTATAAAAATGTAATTTGGGTACAGTGTTGCATGACCGCGCAATTGTCATTCAAAGTGCGTCAGCGCTAAAAGCTGAAAATTGGTCTGGATAGGAGGGGTGTTTAAGTGCCCCACTTTTAAGTACGCAATGGGGTTTATTTACTAAAGCTGGAAAGTGCAAAATCAGGCTCACTTCTGCATAGAAACCAATGAGCTTCCAGGTTTTATTACCAAAGCTTAATTAAACAAGCTGGGGTTAGAAGCTCATTGGTTTCTATGCAGAAGTGAGTCTGATTGTGCACTTTCCAGCTTTAGTAAATAAACCCCATTGTGTACTTAAAAGTGGGGTATGCCTGTATACATAAGGCAAAAACTACTGTTGCAGAAGTTTATTAAAAGATTTACGCTACATTCTTCCTGGAATAAAATACAAGCACTAACTGGAATTCTGAGGATCATGCACACAAAAAGCAAACAGCAAAAAAAACTTTATAAAGTATGTGTCCGCTTCTGGCTTTGAAGCTACTTTCGGTCACTCTACTTCAGAGAGATCTTCAGTTCATTGTGCATGCTGCCAGGCAGACCCAGGCACTTTCATGTCACTGAACATGAGCACACAAGCTATCTAGAGTTTAAAAACTGTGACAGGCCTAAAGCAAACTTTTTATTTCTAAAGGATATTCTGAAATCCTTAGAGTTATACTGAATTCAAAGAAGAAAAGATTAGCAGTTAAAGAAGAACTCCTGGCAAATGTAAAATCTTTAACTCAGTTTGCATGTATATCCACTGAGTGATTCCTGAAGGTACATTTAAACTCTGCTATCTGTGGTTTCTTGTAAATTTTTACTGTAATAATGCCCTAAGTATTCATTGGAACATAACAGAAATCAGGTTAATAGTGTGATTGCTAGCATTGCTGTGTGAATGATAAACAAGCTGAACATGAGCTTTTTTATATAAACCCACATCTGTGTGTGTCATGTCACTTATCAGCATCTCTAGTAGTATCATATCACCTATCTACATCTCTACTGGTGCCATCTCATCTATATGACTGTCTGATAGTGTCATATCACCTACCAACATCTCTGGTAGTGTCATTTCACTTATCAATGTCTCTCTAGTAGTGTCAACTCATTTATATACATCTCTAGTAGTATCATCTCACCTATCTACATCTTTGCTAGTTACAACTTATCTATATAACTGTCGGATAGTGTAATATCACCTACCAACATCTCTGGTAGTGTCATTTCACTTATCAGGGTCTCTCTAGGTAGTGTCATCTTACCTATCTACATCTCTAGTAGTGTTATCTCACTTACCTACATCTCTAGTAGTGTCATATCAACTATCTACACCTCTAGTAGTGTCATTTCACCTATCTACATCTTTGCTAGTTCCATGCTATCAATATGGCTGTCTGATAGTGTCATATCACTTATCAGTGTCTCTCTAGTAGTGTCATCTGACCTATCTACATCTCTAGTAGTGTCATCTCACCTATCTACATCTCTAGTAGCGTCATCTCACCTATCTACATCTCTAGTAGCATCATCTCACCTATCTACATCTCTAGTAGCGTCAGTTCACCCACCTATCTACATATCTAGTAGCGTCATCTCACCTATCTACATCTCTAGTAGTGTCATCTCACCTATCTACATCTCTAGTAGTGTCATCTCACCTATCTACATCTCTAGCAGTATCACTATCATCCAGGCCAATTTTCAGTTTTCAATGTTGTCACACTTTGAATGACAATATGAATGAATGTCGTGCAACACTGTACCCCTATGAAATTTTTGTCCTTTTTTTCATACAAATATAGCTTTCTTTTGGTGATATTTAATCACCACTGGGTTTTTATTTTTTGTGCTACATATAAAAAAAAAAGAAAGATTTTGTAAAAAAAAGCATTTTTCTTCTTACTGCTACATATCTTTGGTAAAAATAACCCAAATCAGTGTATATTATTTGGTCTTTGTGAAAGTTTTAGAGTCTACAAGCTATGGTACCAATCACTGAAAATTGATCACACCTGATGAACCGATGGCCAATCTTATTTCTTGAGACACTGGCTGCATTCACACCTGAGCATTTTCAGCTCATAAAACGCTTGTAAAACGCCTGAAAAAACGCCTGAAAAAACGCCTGAAAAAACGCCTGAAAAACACCCAACAAGCAAAATCCCATTCATTTCAATGGCACCTGTTCACATCTTATAAGATGAAACAATCAGCGCCACAAGTAAAAAATACTGTGATGTTTAAATAAGATAACCTAATAATAAACGCGCACAGCTGCTAAACATTTCAAGTGGTACACCACACTAATTTCAAAATGGATGGTAAATAAATAAATGTAGCACTATGTGTAAAATTATGAATATAAAGTGCAAATCTCTAAAATAAATAAATCCTACATATAAATGAATAGTCCATAAAATGAAAAAATCAAGAAATAAAACATGAAAAACTCTTCTTGTGATCAGTGTATCCACACAATTCCACCACAGTGATTGTTCATCCTCAAAAGGAGTGCACACCACCACCAGTAAAAATGTGCGCTCACCTCCCAGATGAGTCAAAACTCATATGCGGATCTCCCCACGAGCTTTTTGCTCTCACTTCCTCTTCCCAATCAATGGTGGGTAATCCAGATGGCTCTTTTCTTAATGGTAACTCAGCTCATTGATATCCAAAGAAACAGATCATCTCCCAGCTTGGCTCAAGATTCCATGAGTTTAGGACATGTAAATAAGAAGTATAGAGACCATAGTGTTCTCCGTATACAAATGTATTCAATCAGCCAATCACAAGCCTTCCTCAGTAGAACTAATACTACTACTACTACTACTACTACCTACTGAGGAAGGCCTGTGATTAGCCAGGCACTGTGTATGTGGACACGGCAGTGCTACTCTGGAAGTTTTTATGTGATTTAAAAAGTTTTTATCTTGTAAGTGCAACTTGTCTGTTTGGGGGCTTTGAATAAATTTGTATACGGAGAACACTATGGTCTCTATACTTATTATTTACATGTCCTGAACTCATAGAATCTTGAGCCAAGCTGGGAGATGATCTGTTTCTTTGGATATCAATGAGCTGAGTTACCATTAGGAAAAGAGTCATCTGGATTACCCACCATTGATTGGGAAGAGGAAGTGAGAGCAAAGAGCTTTTGGGGAGATCCGCTTATGAGTTTTGACTCATCTGGGAGGTGAGAGCGCATTTTTACTGGTGGTGGTGTGCACTCCTTTTGAGGACGAACAATCACTGTGGTGGAATTGTGTGGATACACTGATCACAAGAAGAGTATCTTCATTTTTTCATTTTATGGACTATTCATTTATATGTAGGATTTATTTATTTTAGAGATTTGCACTTTATATTCATAATTTTACACATAGCGCTACATGTATTTATTTACTACCTGTTCACATCTGAGTGTTTTGTCACCTGAAGCAAAACGCCTGAAAAGTGCCCCAAGCTCAAAAAAGAACACAAGCTTCTTTGGGGCAGATTACAGGTGTTTTTCTGCCTTTTACATTGGTGACCTGAACAAAATCGCGGCAAAATCGTGGCAAAATCGCGGTAAAAACGCACACCGCTCAGATGTGAATGCAGCGTAACAAGCCAGGAAAGTACAAATATCCCCTAAATGACCCCCTTTTGGAAAGTAGACATTCCAAGGTATTTAGTAAGAGGCATGGGGAGTTTTTTCACATTTAAATTTTTTTCCCACAATTCTTTGCAAAATTAATATTTTTTTCACAAAATTGTCATATTAACAGGTTATTTCTCTCACGTGGCATGTACATACCACAAAATAACACACCAAAACACATTCTGCTACTCCTCCTGAGTATGGCGATACCACATGTGTGAGACTTTTACACAACCTGTCCACGTAGAGAGGCCCAACATGCAGGGTGTTCTAGGGACATAAATTACACATATAATTTCCTGACAACCTATCACACTTTTGAAGGCCCTGGAGCACCAGGAGATTGGAAACACCCACAAAATGACCCAATTTTGGAAATATAACACCCCAACATATAGTCTATGAGGCATAATGAGTCTTTTGAACATGTAATTTTTTTCCACACTCTTTTTTTACACATTTTTATGGCACTGACGGGCACTGATGAGGATCCACTGATAGGGTGGCACTGATGAGCACTTACTGATGGGCACTGTATTGGCACTAATGGACACTTTAGTGGCACTGGTGGGGCATTGTAGGGCATTGATGGGGCATAGAAGAGGCACAGATGTGCACTGAGGAGCACTGTAGGGCACCTATGGGGCACATATGTGGCACTGCTGGGGCACTGTAGAAGACTGCTGGTCACAGATGTGGCACTGCTGGGGCACAGATGTGCACTGACGGGGCACAGATGTGGCACTGCTGGGGCACTGCTGGGCACAGATGTGGCACTGCTGGGTACTAATGTGGCACTGCTGGGGCACAGATGTGCACTGATGGGGCACAGATGGGCACTGCTTGGGCACTGCTGGGCACTGATGGGGCACTGCTGGGCACTTGAAATACATACAAAAAAAGTCAAGTAGCCTCAAGCTGCAGCTTCTGTCTCCATTCCTCACATGATCAGTGTGAGGAGCGGAGAGAATGGGACTGGAATGGCTCAGAATGGGGACTGGTTGGTTGCAGAGTGTAATGAGTTTTTGTAGGCGAACAATGCCAATGGAAGCAGAGAAGCCCAATTGTCTTGGGAAAAAGCTGAGAAGCAACATAGATACTGCTCCAGGGTTTGGTTTGTGCACTCAGTTTGCCCATTGCTTTGGGGATGGTAGGCTGAAGAAAGGCAGGATTCCACACTCAGGGCTTTACAGAGAGCTCTCCAAAACCTGGAAGTAAACTGTACCCCTCGATCCGAGACAATGTTGTTGGGTAAAACATGGAATCTCACAATCACTTTGATGAACATGTGGGCTGTCTCTGCAGTGGAGGGTGTGCCTACCATGGGCAGGAAATGGGCCATCTTTGACAGGCGATCAACCATCACCAAGAAGGTATTGAATCCTTCTGAAGGCAGAAGATCCACGATGAAATCCACGGAAATCATCTCCCATGGACGATTAGGGACAGTTAAGGGTCTCAATAATCCCCAGGGCTTTGTCTTGTCACCTTTGCTGCGTAGGCACACAGTGCAGGATCTAACACAGGCTCTGCAGTCCCGACCAAGGTTGGGCTACCAGAAGGACCGTTGGATGAGCTCACTAGTTTTACAAGCCCCAATGTGATTGGGTAACCTGTGAACCTGGAATGTTTTAAGAACTTGAAGCCTTGCCTCCTGGGGTATGAAAATCTTATCCTGATGCCAGAGTAATCCATCCTGTCTTCTTAATGATGCATGCTCTGTTTCAGGGTGTGATGCAGAAGCCCGTTCGATAACCAATTTCAAGCTAGGCAGAATTAACAAAAAATTCTGGGCAAAAAGAATAGTACTCGGGGGAGCAGGTTCAGTAGATTCAGGGAACATCCAGGATAGGGCATCTGCCTTCCCATTCTTGGAAATGAAACCTTGAGAAAAATAAGGCCCATCTGGCCTGCCGGGCCTTAGACGCTTACAAGACCTCAAATACTCCAGGTTCTTGAGGTCAGTAAAGATCATGACTGGATGACTGGCGCCTTCCAACAGATATCTCCACTCTTCAAAGGCTACTTTTATTGCCAGGAGTTCTCTGTTGCCTACATCATAATTCCTTTGGGCCTGGCTTAGATTTTTGGACCAGAAGGCTACTGGGTGCAGCAGGGTCGTTGGGCCCAGACGCTGTGAGAGCACAGCTCCTGTTGCTATTTCTGAAGCGTCTACCCCCAGAACAAAAGGGAATGCTGGGTCTGGGTGTTGAAATACCAGGGCGGAGGTAAACAAGGTTTTCAGGTGTTCAAAGGCTGACTGGGCTTCCTGGTTCCAAAGGAAATGAATATGAAGGCAGGTGAGCTGAGTAATCGGAGAGATGATGGTCGAAAAACCTTCGATAAACCTCCGGTAAAAGTCAGCGAAGCCAATGAATCTTTGGACTCCCTTTCTGTCGGAGGATGTGGGCCATTCTAGAATTGCTGAGACCTTCTGGGGATCCATGGAAATCCCCTCAGTGGAGATTATGAGTCCCAAGAATTGGATGGACTGCTTCTCGAGCTCGCACTTTTTTGCTTTGGCATACAAGCCGTGAATTCGCAGAGTATTCAGTACTTTGACATGGTCCCGGTGGAGTTCAAGTGAAGCTGAGAAGATCAAGATATCGTCCAGGTAGATGATCAAAAACAGGTCAAGGTACTCTCTGAAGATATTGTTCAAAATGTTGGAACATTGCAGGAGTATTGCATAGCCCAAAGGGCATCACAAGGTACTAGAAATGCCCGAAGCAGGTTCTGAAAGCAGTCTTCCATTCGTCCCCCTCTCTAATGCAGACCAGGTTATAGGCCCCTCTCAAGTCCAGCTTCGTGAACACTCAGGCTGCTCGGAACCTCTGGAATAACTCTGGAATGAGGGGAAGAGGGTACCTGTTTCTGATAATAATTTTGTTGAGTACCCTGTAGTCAATGCATGGCCAGAGGGAGTGGTTATTCTTTTCAACAAAGAAGATGCCTGCTCCGGCAGGTGGGGAGGAGGGACGAATGAAACCCTTGGCTAGGTTCTCATCAATATATTGCCTGAGGGCCTCTAACTCAACCTCGGACAGTGGGAAGATACGCCCAAAGGAAATCTCCACTCCAGGGAGCAATTTGATGGGACAGTCGTAGGATCGGTGCAGAGGCAGGGTATCGGCTTTCTTTTTGTCGAAGACATCAAGGAAGTCATGGTAGACAGAAGGAATGATTTGACTGGTATCTGTTGAGGGTTGGATGGTTAGGCACACAGGAGAGTCGACTTGAGTGGGTATGCTACATCAAAGCGGAGGAGCTCCAGATGACTTGTGTCTGTGGTTGCGAGAATAGGGACAGTCTCTTGGGTAATGGGCCCTGAGCTAGGTGGAGTGCCATCAGCAAGGTGTATGTCCAGTCTTTGTTTCTTGAGATGGAGGGGAATCTGTAAGTCTTTGGCAAGATTGATATCTAGGAAGCAGCTGCAAGTTCCTGAGTCAATGATTGCCCGCAGTTTAACCTCCCTTCCAGCCACCTGCAAAGCAAAAAGAATGATGTGAGTAGACACAGTCCCGGAAAGCTTGAGGTATGAAGGGTACGGGTGCCTGGGCTTACTTGGCCGATTGGGACAGTTACATAGGAAGTGGTCTGTAGCTTCACAGTAGATGCACAAGTTGTTTAGTCGCCTGGGTTCTCTTTCTTCTGGGGTCAAGGTGGGTCGGAGAAGGCCTATCTGCATAGGTTCTACATCAGAGGTGGTAGAGGGCGGCGGAAAAGAAGCAGGGATTGTTGAAGCTGGGGCTTTGGGTAGTACCCAGGTTGGCCGAAAGTTCTGGGAATGCTCAGAGGCGCCTATCCAACGGGATAGAAACTTGTATAAGAGTCTTGAGAGTGCAACAGCCTTGGACCTGGCCAGCTCATCCTTAAGGGTCTCAGATAGGCCTAGACGGATATCTTAAAGCCGCATCATTCCAACCAGTATCAGCTGCCCATCTACGGAACTCTCCGATGTAATCTTCCACCAGTCGTGTACCCTGCACAAGGGAATGAAGGGCCGATTCGGCAGTGGTGGTTCTCTGCGGATCGTCATATAATGCCGCCATGGCTCCAAAGAATGCGGTGCCAGAGTTTAACACCTCATCCTTCCATTCAAGCAAGTCATAAGCCCAGGACTGTGGTTCATCAGATAGGAGGGAAATAATGAACCCCACTCTAACAGTCTCTAGAGCAAAAGTCCTGGGTTGCAGGACAAAGTAAAGTTCGTAGGCATTCATGAAGGCCCTGAACCTCAGTCGGTCCCCGGAAAGGGACTCAGGAGTGGGTTCCAAAGGTGGCAGTACCACAGCAGGTGGAGCCGCAGTCGCTGAACTGGAAAGTACTGTTAAGTTGAACCTTGAAATAAAGGACATCAACGCCAATAGAGCTGCATTTGTCTCATACATGTTTACTTCAGAATATACACTGAACAGTGGATCGCACTTCTTCAGATAATGCGATGAAGTTTACAAGGCAGTAGAGGTTTTATAGAGAATGGTTATACAGTAATCCTATGGCGGGCACAAGCCCAAAGTTACACATCACAAGTACGCATTTTACTAAGTATTTCAACACAGTTCTTGGCCAGTGTTCTGAGTTTTCTGGGTTACTTTGACCTGGCTAATTTCAACTGTCAAGTTATTTTGACAGAAAGAAAGAATAATTATTTGAAAGAAGTTAATTTGGCTTTTAAACAGGGACTTTCTATGTCAATATCTTTCCATATCACATCTTTTCCGAGAATTGTGTCATATCATTGGCAGAACATTTTAATGTCAACTGGTCAGCCACATGTGTTGCAATACCAAAAGAATTCAGAAACATTTCTACAGAAAAACAAGTGCAATAAGAACTATAAAAAATACAGTCTTATGTTGAAGAGGAACTCTGGATACATAAGAAGATATGGTTCCTATATTTCCTATATTTCCTATCTTCACAGTACTGCCATAGGGGAGGAGCTTGTGGTTGGGTTTGGCTCAGCCGAAGTCATCAAAGCTGTGAGGGTTTGGAGATGCCCCTAAAGCTGGAAGTAGCTATCTTGAAGATTCGTGACTGCTTGTGTCAGGACAGTCATCTGTTGACACAGAGCTTTCAGCATGGAAGCACCTCTCTCAGCCTCAGACATAATGGCTGTTTGATACTATCACGTATCGGGTGCTGGAGGCCAATGAAGAGAGGGCTTCCCTTGCGGCTAAGTTCCGGACTCCCCTGGAGGTGAGACAGGAGAAGTTAGTCCACAAAGTAGCACAGGTCGTCTGCGGAGTTGCTTGCAGAAGGATTCAGGGATACTGCAGATGTATTAAGCAGAGGCTGCAGGCAGATGGCACCTGTGAGGTGTGGCAGGTCTGCAAAATCCCAGTTGGTAACTAAGGATCACAGGAGCAAGGGAACACAGGAACACAGGTAACGAGCTGATGATCAAACAGCACTTTAGCCAAGGGCTGGCTTCCTTAAAAAGGCCCATGTGATGTTCTTGCAGAGACACTGGGTCCTAGAGCCCATTTCTTGCCCTGAATGTTAAAAATGAATTAAATAGTGTGGTGCTCAGATACATTGTAGTTTGGCTTTAAGAGTTTTTAAACTTCACTGGCTGCCTGTTTGTACCAGGTCAGTGTTTAGGCACACTCATATGTTAAGTGAATTAAATCCTCTTTTTTGATAACAAACATTTTAAACATCAATGACAAATGAATGATACCAGCTGGGGAAATGACAATCCACATCCAAATGTAACTACTGAAGTGCAAAAAAGAGGAAAAGGAACACCAAGGGGGAAGAACCTCCTATTTGTTCATATAGTGTTATGGTGTTGCTCTTCCCATCCTTGAGCTGCAGCAATTATCAGGAACCATGAATCAGGCCGAGACAGAAGTATAGTTAAATCACACTTGTTTAATAATAATAATAATAATGAGGTAAACAGTGTAAGCGTAGTCAAAACAAGCCAGAGTTCAGTAACCGGATCGGGTAGTCAGCCAAGCAAATGTCAGAGCCAGAGAAAAAAGTAGTAGTACAGCAAGCAGGATCAGGAGCCAGAAGGAACGTCAGCTGAGCAAGTCTTCACCACAACGCAGGAGAAAGTCTCTGTGATGTTGACAAAGGCGAAGGCAGAGATCAAGTAAGCTGGACGACTTTAAGTAGGCAGGACTGATGAGCAGAATCAACAAACAGCTGGGTAACTGTGGAGAGAAATGGGGGCTGGCAATTAGCCGACAGCTGAGCGGCCAGCTCAGAGAAGGAAGGGCTGAGCCCAGCCCTGACAGCACTAGACTATTCCTGGTGTGCTTATACAGTTGTTGAGCATATATGTGCTTTTTATTCTTCTTTGCTTGGCTTATACTGTATATAAATCATGTTACTATTGGAACTGCGAAATACTAATTATCTTGTTATGAAATAATGATTCTGTAAATGGATATCAAAGTTTCCAGAGGAAGCAGATCAAGTCTGTGAAACGCGTTGGAATGATCTTGAGGAATCCTTAATAATCAACTTTTTAATGATTGTGTTCTGTCCTATATGCGCAGTGTCACACTGTTAAATTATATGCGGTCATTATTTGATCAGATTTTTGCTTTTACCAATTTGTAATAAAGTTAATTTTATTTTATTTTAATTATTTCATTTTATTTCCTCTCTGACAATATACATCCTGGAGGTTCTTCCCCCTAGATAAACATTTTAAACAATCATATAACATATTATTATTATTATTTAGTCAAGCCCCCACATAGCTTAAAGGCGTTGTAAAGGTAAAAAATGTTTCACCTTAATGCATTCTATGCATTAAGGTGAAAAAACTACTGACAATACCGCCGCCCCCAGCCCCCCCGTTTTACTTACCTGACCCCTCGAAAGTCGGCTGCTCGTTCCCGAAATCCATTCCGCTGCTCAGCCTGGCCGCTGATTGGCTACAGTGGATGGATTGGAAGCAGCGCCCCCCAATGACGCGGCGCGCTGGGGGCGGGACAGAGTGATACAGCGAGCGGCTATAGCCGCCGGCTGTATCACGGGAGCGCGCCCGCAACAACTAACCACCATGCGAGGGAGCTCGCATTGAGGTGGTTAGTTCTTGCGGGGAGGAGCTGAAACAGCTGCCGAGGGACCCCAGAAAAGCAGGTTCGGGGCCACTCTGTGCAGAAAGAGCTGCACAGTGAAGGTAAGTATAACATGTTTGTTATTTTTAAAAAATAAAAAAATTACCTTTACAACCCCTTTAATAATCAGAAGGGATGCCCAAATCTGTTCCCACTCCGAAACATAATATGCAAGTTAAGTAACCAAAAGGAGCCAATCATCAATTATCTATATGGCCTATGGATATCGGTATTTTTTGCCTATAGCCATAGAGAAAGGGGTCTATATGTCCCATGAAACAGGTTGGCTTGTTTCATGTTATTTTCATAAATGAACAGATTGAATCTGAAGCACAACATCTCTGATTTACCATCCTTTGGCACTCCTACACATGTTTTGTGTTTTATTTGTTGCAAGTTATGAAAGACCCCCGGGCTGGTATGCCTCCTTCCATGTGAGTGACCTGAATATGTAGAAGTCAACATCATACAGCATATAAAATCCCAATAAAATGAATCCAACAAGCAATAGACACAATTGTCTTGCATTGTTCAACTGTTCTAATAAATGGGGAAAGTTGTTGTTACTGTCCCTTTATATAAGTGCTGTTTTTCTTTGAAATTATTTAAAACTAAGAGCCTAACTAATCAAAGTGTGAGAAATTAGAACTGTATAAATTGTTCCAGAATGTTCATACCGAAACATTCAATTTCCAAATTGAATTTTCTGGTACACTTTTGAATCTGTTTTTGGAAATATAGAAATGTCTTTTTTCAGACACTATAATTTAGCAAATCATGTTTGCTTCTGCCTGTTCCTTCTATTTTAAACTTTGCTCAGTGAATTTTACTGGCGGTTTTTCACTTTTTGGAATACTTAAAAAAAATCCCTGTTTTACATTATGTCTTTCTGTTGCACAAAATAATTATGTTTTAAAATAAAATAGTTTAAAAAAAAAACTGCAAGCCTAACCAGACCACAGAAGAGCATGTAAACATTATTGGTTGGAAACATTTACACTTGCAGTGGGAATACAGCAGGTGATTTTAACCTGACAACAGTTACATTTATGAAACAGGGTAGATGAAAGTGAGCATGTACAAAATCAATATGTCAGCATAACTTCTGTGTTGGCTGCCAGCAATGTTTACAGAAGCTGGATTGTACCACCAAGTCTGTCTGGAAATAAACCTTCCAAGTCCTTATGCAACCACCTTTAAGACTCTCAGGTTTCTTTAATAAAGAAGGCATGAATATTCACTAAAATTTGAAAAGCAACTTACTGTTCGCTTTAAATTCCCAATCATGTCCAGATTAAATAAGTAAACAGGTTGCTTAAAAAGCTAATTCAAACGGGGCACTTAGCTGTGTGCCCTGTGCAGGTTTTTGTTTACCTGCAGCACCTGTGCATCCCGATGCCGACAGACCATATAAGTCTATTGGGACATGTGGCTGCACAGACAGAGCCACTGTGCACCAATATGACATGCAGGTGCGTACAGGTCCCTGAACTCACCCTGTGTGCATTTAGGGACCCACACTTGCACACACCCATATATTATATTGGGACACAGCAGCTCTGTCCCTGTCCCAATAGACTACTACAGACTACATGTAACATTTGTGCATCCCCGTGCCAGGAAAACACTGACTTGCATGGGGCATGCAGTAGAGAGCCCTGTGGTAACAAACCTATACACATGATTGGATAATTAAAGTGAATATTGACTTGATTTATTAAGAGTAGATTAAACTCCTTTAGTAAATCAGCCTCACCGGATCTCTATCAGATCCTCTTAGTCCCGGGTGCCTAACCTGTGGCCTGGGGGCTGCGTATGGCCCTTAAACACTTTTTGTGCAACCCTTAGAGCCCCTGCAAAACAATAATCCTTGCTTCCCCTTTACCCTGTTATAGCAGTGGTTTCTAGTAGCCTTGTGTAATATACCACCAGTCAATGACTGCCTTTTGAAGCATGTACCCAGTCTCCAACAACTTCAATAACATTGTCATAGCCTGTGACAGTCTCCTACAGCATGTCTGCAGTCTCTGACCATCTCTTGTTTCATGTCTGCAGTCTCTGACCATCTCTTGTTTCATGTCTGCAGTCTCTGACCATCTCTTGTTTCATGTCTGCAGTCTCTTACCATCTCTTATTTCATGCCTGCAGTCTCTGAATATCTCTTGTTTCATGTCTGCAGTCTCTGGCCATCTCTTGCATCATGTCTGCAGTCTCTGACCATCTCCTGTACCATGTCTGCAGTCTCTGACCATCTCCTGTACCATGTCTGCAGTCTCTGACCATCTTCTGTATCATGTCCACAGTCTCTCGCTATCTCTTGTATCATGGCCATAGTTCTTGACTATATCCTGTTGTGTGTCTCTGATCATGAATCATCACTAGAAATCCCTGTGCAGCTCCTTGGTGATGTTAGAGGCCCCACTTGAGGTCCCCCATATCAAGAAAGTTGACCACCACTGCTCTAAGTACTCTTACTTGAAAGGCAGGCTTAATTTGCAAAGAATGAATTGAAAATACTGGCAAATAACAAGCAGAAGCTCCTGGCTTCCTTTGATTTTATTTGTGCCAGCCTCACTACACTTCTGGTTGGTGTAACTTCTGTTAACATAAAAAAAAAAGTCTCGTCTTTCAAAAAAAAAACTAAAAATAACAGCAAATATATGAAATATGACTTCTTTAATATGACACTCATTATATTTGAATCGGGCTTAGGTGCCAACAAAGGTTAGAGATCTCTGACTTTAGAGCAGAACTGGCAGAACAAAATTCACTGGTAAATGTACATGACATCAAATTGTGATCACACTGTATTTATTATTCCTAATATTAGCTGCAGATGTGCACATGAAGTTAAAGTGACACTAAACACTAAACCCTGGTTGTAAAGAAAAATAATCTTCCAGTATGTATTCTTAACAAAAAATACTATATTGTTACCCGCCTTGTCCAAATCTTGAAATTCCAATTATTTGCTGCTGTGTTTCAGGAGTTTAAAGTGACATTAAACCTTGTTTTTTTATATCTAAAATAACAAATGTGTTATACTTTCCTGCTCTGTGCAATGGTTTTGCTCAGAACAGCCCTGATCTTCCTTTTCTGGTGCTCCCCGCTAGCTCTCCAGGCACCTCCTCTTCGGTGAGTGCCCCCACGAGGAGACTCTTTCCATGTGCATGCTTGCTCCCGAGCTGCTCAGTCTGCGTCTATTGACACATACCAAGCAACTCAACCTCACCCCCCCACTCCCTCGGCGCCGCCCCCCCATCCATGCATCCAGCCCCCTAATCTACATGCAGAGTGCCGAACTCATGGATTTCAATGGGGGTGTTTTTTTAAGCACTTGATTAGAGACAGAGCCTCTAATAGGCTTAAAAAAAGGGTGAGCTCAGGGCACAGAGCACTGCGCTCCGAGCCCACCCAGTTGTGTGAGAATATTCGCTATCCTTACACTGATTCTCCTCCCAGCCAATCAGGAAGTGGGTCATGAGAACCAATTCCCCATTGGCCGAAAGGAGAAGCGATCTTCTTGGCCAAGGGGGAGGAGGGAGGAGACACGCGGCCGGAGGAGATGCCCAGCTGGGGTAGAAGCAGGGAAAGACCGACCCACCAGCCACCACAGTCAGACTTCATAGATGGCTCACCATCCAGCATCTGGCTCAGCCATTCAGCACTCCCCAGCTGGGACAGGGGAGGGAGGAGGAGGGGAGATCGGAGTCATCCTGGACAGGACATCTGCCTCATAGGTAAGGAGGCGTCCATCTCCCATGGCAGGAGGGGGGGTGTTCCCCTCATTCCCCACATTCATGTCCATCTCCCAGGGGGGTGGCGTTGGTTTGCCGCCCCCCCTCCCGAATTATCGAGCACCAATCACCAATGGTTATAACCCTCCCTTACTCTATCCAAAATGAAGAAAAATGTTTTGCCCATAGTTCTAGTTTAAAGCATACATTACAGGGAGGTAGAAAAACAAAGAAAGAAAACATTTTTTGTTAAAAATGTAATTAGAGGAACTTTATGTAGTGGATGTGCATGGATTATTTTGGGAAAATAAGAATATTGTTTAGTGTCACTTTAAAGTAAGACTGATAAAAATGTATTTAATATATAACATTATTACACAAATCATCTTTGATATCAGTATTGAAAAAATGAACCCCAACCTTTCAATCTGTAACCTGCTATGGTTTGAAAAACTTAAAAAGTAAAATTCTGCTTTTTTCAAAGCATGACAATCATGACAATCATATTCCATGGGTGAAAAAATCACTCTGAATTTTTATCAACTTGTCCTTTTACATAGTTACATAGTAGGTGAGGTTGAAAAAAGACACAAGTCCATCAAGTCCTATCTATGTGCGTGATTATATGTCAGTATTACATTGTATATCCCTGTAATTTGGGGTCGTTCAGGTGCTTATCTATTAGTTTTTTGAAACTATCAATGCTCCCTGCTGATACCATCACCCCGTGGAATTCCGCATCCTTGTCGCTCTTAAATTAAAGAACCTTCTACGTAATTTAAGGTTAAACCTCTTTTCTTTTAATTTTAATGAGTGGCCACGTGTCTTGTTAAACTCTCTTTCATGAAAAAGTTTTCTCCTGACAGGCTCCATGGCAGCATACGCGTGGGTTGACCCCGCCTCCATAACTACCCAATAGGACCCCTCCCTTATAAATTTGAGCTGTGGGCTCTCAGCCGTGTTCCTTTTTTGTCCTCCTCCGTAGGACCTTATGTTTGGTTCTCCTACCTGAAGACGATGTCCTGCGATCGTATCGGCCGACCGATGTGATGTCTCATCCCTCCAATAAGCCTTGACTGTTAGCAGGGTATGGAGCCTATTGCAGAGTAAGCGCTGAAGAGCTGGAGTCATTTGGAATGAAAAGCACGCACAGGCCGATCGCCTAGCAGTATGCAGGTGGCCATTTTTCTGCCAAAAAGCCCGGTGTGTGTATGGGTGTTCCGGCCGAGTCGATCGTAGGTGGTGGTGAGCATGTATCGCCTTCATGGCAGCAGTGTATATATTTGTTGTTGTTGTTTTTCTCTCTGTGTGCCCTTTGTTGAAATTGCCTATGCAGTGGCTGGTTCCCTGTGCGTTCCAGCCGCCGCTCCCTCTACTTCCGGGTTCTGTCTGCGTTCTGCGCAGGCGCAGTCCCGGAACGAAAGCGAGGCCTGGTTTCGCGCATGCGCACGAGGACCGTGGGCCTGGCGCGGCCGTGACGTCACGTGGCGACAATTTTAAAAGCCTGGGGAGGCTTACAGAGCTCGGGAATTATCGTGGGCATAGCGGCGACTTCCCTGAGCATCTGCAGAGCCTTCCCCAGGTAAGTGCAGTACAGATGGGTCTGTGCTTGCTGTTTTTGCTTTCTGGTATATCTGATTTGATCTGTGTTCACCTGCAGTGATTCCCAGCATCAGCCATGGACTCTTCACTGCCTCCTGGTGGCCAGTCCTCTCGCAGCAGGTAGGATTTGAAAGTATTTTCTTTACTTGCCTGCTGGGGGGAAGAGAGCGGAGTGTAGGGCATTATTCTGACTTTGTGCCTTTCTCTTTCTCTATTCCTGTCTTCCTTCTTTCCTTAGCCCTTCTAGGTCTGACCAAAGACAAAGTAGTTCCCGCAGAAGGAGCGGGTCTTCTAAATCACACCACCGGCATTCCTCCTCTGACTTTAGACACCATGGTTCATCCTCTAAGTCTAAAGACCACAGTAGAGGCTCTCTTCACACCCCCTCATCTCATAATAGGGGACCGGAGAAAATATGTTGGGGATGCAGGGCCCCAGTTCCTGCCAGCAAGTCTCTCTGTGACCGCTGTTTCTCTAAAGCAGCTAATGAGAGGGAAGGTGCAGACCAACACCTGGAAACATTAATCAAGCGAGTCGTGAAAGAATCGCTGCAGGAGAGGGACGCTGCAAAGCCTTGTGATTCTACTCAAGATCCACTGATTCCCCTGTCAGAAGAGGGTCCAGTCCATGAGACGTGGGAGTCTTCTCAACCTAGTCACCAGTCAGCTCCCCCTTCAGATAGTGGGTCAGAAGCAGATGATCCTGGAATGGGCTTTGAATATGCCCTGGTTCCTTCTCTGGTGAAAGCTGTTAAAAACGCTTTGGTTTGGGAAGACCCAGTTATTTCTCCTGCTAAACAGAGAAAGTTTTTCAAACAACTCAGCAAGGAGCATCATTATTTTCCTTTCCTCATGGAAGTAGGAGCTATAATATTTGAAGAATGGGGCAAGATGGATAGAAAAAGCTCTATGCAATCTAAGGTCTCAAAACTATACCCTTTCAAGGAAGAAGAGGTTAAACACCTTGAGTCAGCTCCCTTTGTAGATGCTGCATTAATGAGGCTTGTGAGATATGTGACTCTGCCTCTTGAAGATACAGTCTCATTTAAAGATCCGCTGGAGAGATGGATTGATGCCGACCTAAAAAGGATTTATCTGACAGCAGGCACAGTGTGCAAACCAGCTCTGGCCTTAGCAGCAGTCTCTAAAGCCTTAGAGGCATGGTCAGACAATGTGAATGATTCTCTTAGAGGTATCTCTGAAGAAGCGGCTAAGAGCTCCCCTATTCAGGAAATCAGGCTTGCCTCTGCCTTTCTGGGGGAGGTCTCTATTGACATTGTTCGCCTAGTGGCTCGGGTGATGTTGTCATCGGTCACCGCCCGTCGGGCCTTGTGACTGCGACCTTGGTTGGCGGATCCAGCCTCTAAGCAGGCTTGGTGCTGTATTCCATTTGAGGGTTCATCCCTCTTCAGCAACAAGCTTGATAGTGCCATTACCCGGGCTACGGGTGGTAAATCGGGGTTCCTGCCTCAAGACAGGCGTTTACAGAACCAAAAACGCACCTTTTCAAGATCGCAGGACACCGACTGTGCAAGGGAAGCACGTAGTTATAGACCTGGTCGGGAATTTTCTAGATCCTGGAAATCCAGGCAGTCCTCTTTTAAAAAGCCCACAAAAGGGGCTTCTACTAGTAACCAGGACTCCACTAAGTCCTTTTGAAATTGGGCCCGCTCAAACATGTCAGGTGGGGGCTCGTCTGCTCCACTTTCGGCATGTTTGGGCGGCCTCAATTCGGGATTTCTGGACTGTCAAGACAGTGTCCTCAGGCCACACCTGGGTTTTTAACAGCACCCCAAGACTAAGATTTATACCAACAAATCTTCCAAGTTCAGGGGAGAAGAAACAAGTTCTTTTAGCTTGCATAAGCTCTTTATTAGCTCAAAACGCCGCCATTCCTGTTCCAGATGGCGAACGAGGAGAAGGCATGTATTCCCCTCTGTTTCTGGTACAGAAGAAGAAGGGCACATGGAGGCCTGTTATAGACCTGACTCATCTCAACCGGTTTATCCGAAAGGAAAAATTCAAGATGGAGTCACTATTAACGATTCAACAATCAGTCCATCTAGGTGACTGGTTGGTGTCAATAGACTTGAAAGACGCCTACTTTCATGTCCCAGTGGCAGCAGACTTCCAAAAGGAGTTCGCCTTCACCACTATCTAGACGACCTCCTCCTTCTAGCCCAGGACAGGGGTCAGCTTCTAAAGCACAGGAGTTTAGTAATTGCCACTCTCCAAGAGTTTGGGTGGCTCCTGAATTTGGAGAAAAGTCACCTGATTCCATCTCAGTCTCTCATATTTCTAGGTGCCCATTTCAACACACTAGAAGGGACCATCTCGCTACCCGAGGAGAAGATTGTGGTGATCCGGGACAGGATCCGTTCAACTCTTGCTTCATCTCACCTATCCGCTCTTCAATGTCTGAAGGTGATTGGCACAATGGCAGCCACCATTCCCATGGTGAAGTGGGCTCAATGGCACACTCGCCCATTCCAGAAAGGGTTTCTCCAACAGTGGGATTCTCCCAGCAAGAATCAGCACATCACTCCATCCATGAGAGAGTCTCTCCTTTGGTGGCTCCAAGGGAAAAATCTCCGCAATTGCCATTCGATTCTCCCCATCACATGGGTCACAGTGACCTCAGATGCCAGCAACCGGGGCTGGGGGGCTCATTGCCTGTCAGAAGTGGCTCAGGGCAAATGGAACTCGCCATCTCAGAAGACTGCATCCAACATTCTGGAACTTCGAGCGGCCTTTCAGGCGCTCAGATCCTTCTACCATCTGATAAAGAACTCCTCAGTGATGCTCTGGTTGGACAATACAACCGCTGTGGCCTATATAAGGAAAGAAGGTGGGACTCGCAGCTGGTCCCTCCTACGGGAAGTGGAGCCAATCATGAACTGGGCTCAGAAGAATCTGTCCAACATTTCGGCAGTCTACATTCCGGGGGTCCAGAATGTTCAGGTGGACTTTCTGTCCCGTGTTCAAATGGACAACAACGAGTGGTCCCTGCACAAAGAGGTGTTCAAGTGGCTCCTGACACTGGGAATGTTCCCAGAAGTGGACCTGTTTGCATCCCCATGCAATTACAAACTCACTAAGTATTACTCGAGGTTCCGGGATCCCCAAGCATATGGGATAGATGCCCTCACAGATCGGTGGAGGTTCAACAAGGCGTATGCCTTCCCTCCGGTACCTGTGATACTCCAGTTTCTCCGCAGGCTCAGAACAGAGGAAGTGGAAGTCATGGCAGTGATACCGTTTTGGCACAACAGGCCATGGTTTCCCCTCTTAACTCTCCTCAGTTAGCGGGAGTCAATCCCTCTGCCTCTCAGGGCGGATCTTCTGTCCCAAGGTTCTATGCTGCATCCATGCCCTGCTCATCTACATCTCAGGGTTTGGTTTTTGAGAGGGGAAGGCTTGAAGCCTTAGGTTGTCCAGAAGAAGCCATCCCGATGCTTCTGAATGCCAGATGGAAGAGCACTAATAGAGTGTATGAACGTATCTGGTCCAAGTTCACAGAGCACATGGCCTCTAGACCTAATCCTTGTGGTTCTCCAAAAGTCGAGGATATCCTCAGCTTTCTGCAAACAGGGTTGGATTTGCCTCTAGCAGTAAGTTCCCTTCGTGTGCAAATATCAGCCATCTCGGCATTCACAGGAATTTCATGGGCTAACCACACCCTGGTTCGCCAATTCTTCAAGGGTGCTATCAGGCTAAGACCTCAAAGGAAACCAAGATTCCCTAAATGGGATCTTCCTCTTGTTCTAGATTTTCTTTCCACGCTTGGAACAGATCCTGAAAATCCTCTATCAGTTAAAGACTTCACACTCAAGACCGTCTTCCTGGTGGCAGTAACTTCAGCCAAAAGAGTGTCTGAAATCAGGAACTTAGGTTCCAAAGAGCCTTTCCTGACCTTTTTTCCGGATAGAGCAGTATTAATTCCCATGTTGGGCTCAAACCCTAAAGTGACATCTATTTTTCACGAAAATCAGGAAATTGTGTTGCCTACCTTTAGCACAACAGAAGGTCAAGATGTCCATCCCCTTGATGTGGGAAATACTTTGAGTCAATACTTGGAAGCTACAAAATCGTTTAGACAGACGGATTTTCTTTTCATTCTTCTACAGGGTAAAAATAGAGGAAAACGGGCTTCAATCAGATCCATCTCTGCTTGGATAGTACAGACCATTGAAAGGGCTTATAAAGCGAAGGGCTTGGCTCCTCCAGAGGCAGTGACTGCTCACTCAACTCGGAGTATTTCAACCTCGTGGGCGGCTTCTCTTCATGTCGCACCCGAAGTCATATGTAGAGCGGCTTCTTGGTCATCTATCAATACGTTTGTTTCCCACTATTGCGTTGAACCAGCCGCTTTGTCATCCATTATTTTGGTTTGAAAGTGCTGTCAGTGTTCAGTGTTATATAAACTTATTTTCTTGCTCAGCATTGTACCCACCCGGGTGTGTTTGGCGAGTTATTTCCCACACGTATGCTGCCATGGAGCCTGTCAGGAAAAGGAAAATTTATATCAAATACTTACCTAATTTTCCTTTCCTGATAGGCTCCATGGCAGCAGGAGTCCCTCCCAATACTTGGAGTAGGCTAGTTACTAAACACGGCTGAGAGCCCACAGCTGAAATTTATAAGGGAGGGTTCCTATTGGGTAGTTATGTAGGCGGGGTCAACCCACAGGTATTCTGCCATGGAGCCTATCAGGAAAGGAAAATTACGGTAAGTATTTGATATAAATTTTCCGTTATCCCTATTGTGGGATCACCAGTATGGTATTTGTAAGTTGAAATCATATCCCCTCTCAAGCGTCTATTTTCCAGAGAGAATAAGTTCAGCGCTTGCAACCTTTCCTCATAACTAACATCCTTCAGACTCTTTATTAGATTTGTTGCCCTTCTTTGTACTCGCTCCATTTCCAGTACATCCTTCCTGAGGACTGGTGCCCAGAACTGGACAGCATGCTCTAGGTGCGGCCAGAGTCTTGTAGAATGGAATAATTATTATTTTATTTCTGGAGTTGATCCCCTTTTTAATGCATGCCAATATTCTATTTGCTTTGTTAGCAGCAGCTTGGCATTTCATGCCATTGCTGAGCCTATCATCTACTAGGACCCCCAGGTCCTTTTCCATCCTAGATTCCCCCAGAGTAGGGATGAGCCGAACACCCCCCGGTTCGGTTCGCACCAGAACCTGCGAACAGACCGAAAATTTACGCGAACTTTAAAACCCCAATGAAGTCTATGGGACTTGCACTTTCGAAATCAAAAGTGCTAATTTTAAAGGCTAATTTGCATGGTATTGTTCTAAAACCGGTTTGGGGACATGGGTACTGCCCCAAGGGACATGTATCAATGCAAAAAAAAGTTTTAAAAACGACTGTTTTTTCGGGAGCAGTGATTTTAATGATGCTTAAAGTGAAAAAAAGTGGAATATTCCTTTAAATATCGTACCTGGGGGGTGTCTATAGTATGCCTGTAAAGTGGCTCGTGTTTCCCATGCTTAGAACAGTCCCTGCACAAAATGAAATTTTTTAAGTAATAAAAGTCATTTAAAACTGCTTACGGCTTTAATCTAATAATTAAAAATAATAATCTAAATAATTAAAATGTCCGGTCCCGGTAATATGGATGAAAATAAGTGAGACAAACGGCATGGGTACCCCCCCCCCCCAGTCCATTACCAGGCCCTTTGGGTCTTGTATGGATATTAAGGGGAACCCCGCACCCAAATTAAAAAAAGGAAAGGTGTGGGGCCCCCAGGCCCTATATACTCTGAACAGCAGTATGCAAACAAGACAGGGACTGTAGGTTTGTTGTTAAGTAGAATCTGTTTGTAATTTTGAACTGGTACATTTTTAAAGTGTAGCTCCAGCCAAAAAATCTATTTTAAGCTTTTTGGAAAATATAGGGAAGGGTTATAACCCCTGTGACATTTGTTTTGCTGTCTGTGCACCTCTTCAGAAGATTTCACCTCACTTTCTGTCCCAATGACAAATGTTTTTTTGACAATTTGGGGTTTTTAGTGAAACAAGGATTGTTGATAAAGCATCAGTGGAGAGGAGACATGTTCTTCCCATATTAACTCTTACAGGAGAGAATTTCCCTTCCTAGGGGTAGATTTCATCTCCTTTCCTGTTGTCTCCTTTTGTTTGCAAGTAGGGGTCATTTGTAAGTTGGATGTTTGAAAGTAGGGGCCTGCCCTATATACTCTGCAGAAATTGGGGCCTTAGGTTTTGGTGTTGCCACAACACTGTAAGTCCCCACAGTTATTCTTGGTGGGTGCAGGAATGGGCCCTGCTGTGAAACATTAGATCAAGAATTATAATTACATGCCCCTGTTGAACAGGGTCAGAAAAATTGGGACTTTGTTGGTGGTGGTGCTGGTGCCACAACACTGTAAGTCCTCACAGTTACTCTTGGTGGGCGCAGAAACTGGCCCTGCTGTGAAATATTAGATCAAGAATTGTAATTACATGCACCTGTTGAACAGGGGCAGAAAAATTGGGCGTTTGGTGGTGGTGGTGATGCTGGTGCCACAACACTGTAAGTCCTCACAGTTACTCTTGGTGGGCGCAGAAACGTGCCCTGCTGTGAAATATTAGATCAAGAATTGTAATTACATGTCCCTGTTGAACAGGGGCAGAAAAATTGGGCCTTAGGCACTGGTGCCACAACACTGCAACCCCTCACATATACTCTAGTTGGAGTGCAGGAATGAGCCCTCCTGCAAAATATTGCATCAAAAATTGTAATTACACGCCCCTATTAAACAAGGGCTGAAAAATTGGGCCTTAGCCACTGGTGGCAGTGCCCAGAACCAAAAATATTCTTACAAGCTATCAGCATAATCATTGAGGAGGAAGAGGATAGTCACTCAGCATAACAGGATAGTCACTCAGCATCAGCATAGGCAGTCTTGAAGGGATCTGACATTTCAAAAAAAATTATTCGGTTACATCAGCATCAGGTGCTTGGTAGCTGGTGGTGATCCAAGACTGATTCATTTTTATGAAGGTCAGTCGATTAACCGAGTTGGTAGACAGGCGCACCCTGTGATCGGTTACAAAGCCTCCAGCAGCACTGAATGTGCGTTCCAAAAGAACGCTGGATGCAGGACAGGCCAGTAGCTCAATTGCATACTGTGCAAGCTCTAGCCAGTGATCCATCCTCAACACCCAGTAACCCAGAGGATTTTCAGTGGGAAAGGTGTCCAAGTCAGATCTTGCCCCTAGGTATTCCTGCACCATGTAAAACAGATGCTGGCGATGGTTGCTGGAACCGATCATACCTTGGGGCTGTGGACTAAAAAATTGTCTGAATGCATCGGTCATACGGCCACCTTCTCCACCGCTCCTTCTTTAAATGACCGAAGCCTCAGCAACACATTGTCCAGGAACAGGAGTTTGTAACCTCCCAGTCTCTGGGAACGCGTTGCACAGACCTTTCTGCAAGGCCTCCTGAAGATGTTTCATCCTCTGCTCCCTCTGCGATGGCAAGATAAGGTCCGCAACCTTACCCTTGTAACGTGGATCAAGGAGGTTTGCCAGCCAGTGTTGATCCTTCTCCTTGATACCACAAATACGAGGATCCTTCCGCAGGCTTTGCAGAATCAGGGAGGCCATGCAGCGTAGGTTTGCTGAGGCATTTGTTCCGGAGTCCTCTGGGTCACTAAGGACGACATGATCCGCAGCCACCTCCTTCCAGCCATGGGTTTCTTGGGACTGTAAATGATCCCTTTAAGACTGCTGCTGATGCTGAGTACCAGGCTCCACCTCCATGCTGACACAATCCTTCTCATCCTCCTCCTCCTGTGTGATCGGCGGGCACGCAGGAATACTGTCTGGATAAAGGGGGTCTTGAGAGCTAAGGAAATCTTCCTCTTCCTGCCTCTGTTCTGCCTCAAGTGCCCTGTCTATTATTCCACACAGCGTGTGCTCCAACAGGTGGACAAGGGGGACAGTGTCACTGATGCATGCACTCTCACTGCTTACCATCCTCGTGGCCTCTTTAAATGGTGACAGGACAGTGCATGCATCCCTGAAAAAGAAACAAGCTCCCCTGACCCTGTCCTGGTGCTATACTCGCACAAGTACTCATTGATGGCCCTCTGCTGCATGTGCAGCCGCTGCAGCATGGCCAACGTTGAGTTCCACCTGGTGGGCGTGTCACAGATTAGGCGGTGCTTGGGCAGGTTAAATTCCTTTTGGAGGTCAGCCAGCCAAGCACTGGCATTATATGACCGGCGGAAATGCACACAGACTTTCCTGGCCTGCCTCAGTACATCCTGTAAGCCTGGGAACCTGCCCAAGAACCGCTGCACCACCAAGTTAAGGATGTGAGCCAAATAGGGCACATGAGTCAGTTGTCCCTGTCGGAGGGCGGAGAGGAGGTTGGTGCCATTGTCGCAAACCACTGTTCCTGCCTTAAGGTGGCATGGCGTCAACCACCTCTGAGCCTGCCCCTGCAGAGCTGAAAGAATCTCTGTCCCCCAAGCACACCAGCTCAAGCACCACATGGCATCTGTTGGCCTGCGTACTTGCGTAGCCCCTTGAACGCCTACGGAGCACTGCTGGTTCCGAGAACAAAGCACAGGAAGAGGCCATGGAGGAAGAAGAAGAGGGGGTGGAGGAGAGAGGTGTATCAGAATCACCAGTAGTAGCATTTTGGAGGCGTGGTGGCGGAACAACCTCCAACACTACTGCACCTTGTCCTGCATCCTTCCCAGCTGCCAGCAGAGTCACCAAATGCGCCGTGAAAGATAAGTAACGTTCCTGTCAATACCTGCTGGATCATGAGTCAACGGTAATAAGCACCTTACCGCTGACTGCCCTGTCCAGCGAGGCCAAGACATTGCCTTCCACATGCCGGTATCGCCTTCCATGAGAAAAAGTGGTGTTAGGGAACCTGCCACTGAGGAACCGCACATTCCACAAACTCACGGAAGAGGGCAGAGTCTACCAACTGAAAAGGCAGCAAATGAAGTGCTAGCAATTTAGCCAAGCTAGCATTCAACCGCTGGGCATGTGGATGGCTGGGACCGAACTTCTTTCGGCGGTGCAGCAGCTGGGGCAGGGAAATTTGCCTGGTACAATCTGACATTGGTGTACCGATAGCAGATTGCCCGCAAGTACTTGGATGTGACACACCTAATTCTATACCTTCATTCCTCTCAGTGCAGGTCTCAGAGAGGACTGAAAGTATAGTGGGGTTGGAGACCCCAGGTGATGAGGAGCAAGGAGAGGTCCTCTTTGTTTTTTGGTGTGGGTCTTTTAGGTACGCTTGCCAACGAACTGCATGGCAGGTCCACATATGTCTGGTCAAGCATGTGGTGCCCAAGCGGGTGATGTTTTGGCCAAGCGAGATATGCTTGAGAAATATGTTGCAAATAGCAGTGGTGGGATCTGATGCACTCGCCTCAAAAAAGGCCCACACCAAAGAACTTTTGGAATAATGCGCAGAGACAGCAGCACCCTGCACATGCAGAGCTCTGCGGTGTGATGCAGTCGGTGTGCTGCCCTTAAGCTGGCCCCTGGAGGGCATCCTGCCTCGTTGGTGATGTGCCTCCTCCTCCTCCTCTCTCCTATCAGGCACCCACGTGGAGTCAGTGACCTTATCATCCCCTCCCTCCTCATCACTGGAGCAAACCTGGCAGTATGCTGCAGCTGGGGGAACATGACTTCCAGATTGCTGTCCTTCTTGGGCACCCCCTCTCTCTGGGCTCACGTTACTGCCTTCCTCTAGCTGAGTACCATCATCGGAGCCTTCAAAACGCTGGGCATCCTCCTGGAGCATGTACCCAACACTGTGGTCAAACAGTTCGGGGGACTCCTCAGGTGTACATGGTGGGGTTAGGGAAGGAGTGACTGATTCCATTGAGCTGAGGGAAAAGGCCGCATTGGCAGCTGCTTTGACAGACAAAGTACCCTGAGCCTGGGTGAGAGAGGATGAGGGGGTTTAGGACGGCTTGGTCATCCACTCTACCAAGTCTTCAGCATGTTGCGGCTCCACACGGCCAGCTGTGTCCCATGGCCACATCATGATGGGGATTCATCATGTCCATGACCAGCACTGTTGCCTCTAGACACAGAGCCTGCTTGCCCTCTTTTATTGGCTTGTGACTGTCTGCCTCTCCTTGTTGACCTTCCAGACATACTAATGGCCTGCAGTGAGATGTAGCTACACAAAACTGGAATGTATATATATACTGATTATACTGCAGCTATCAGAATGCCTGCCTGTGGTATTAATAGGATCAGAAGAAGAACAACAGCACTTGTCTTCAGGTAGCTATAGGTGCAAGTGTGCAGGGTACACAGTACACTAACTGTAAATACTTCAAGCTGCCTGCCTGTGGTAGTAATAGGATCAGAAGAAAAACAACAGCACTTGTCTTCAGGTAGCTATAGGTGCAACTGTGCAGGGTACACAATAGACTAACTGTAAATACTTCAAGCTGCCTGCCTGTGGTATTAATAGGATCAGAAGAAGAACACCAGCACTTGTCTTCACGTAGCTATAGGTGCAACTGTGCAGAGTACACAGTACACTGATTGTAAATACTTCAAGCTGCCTGCCTGTGGTATTAATAGGATCAGAAGAAGAACAGCACTTGTCTTCAGGTAGCTATAGGTGCAACTTTGCAGGGTACACAGTACACTAACTGTAAATATTTCAAGCTGCTTGCCTGTGGTATTAATAGGATCAGAAGAAGAGCACCAGCACTTGTCTTCAGGTAGCTATAGATGCAACTGTGCAGGGGTACACAGTACACTAACTGTAAATACTTCAAGCTGCCTGCCTGTGGTATTAATAGGATCAGAAGAAGAACACCAGAATTGTCTTCAGGTAGCTATAGGTGCAACTGTGCAGGGGTACACAGTACACTAACTGTAAATACTTCAAGCTGCATGCCTGTGGTATTAAAAGGTTTAGAAGAAGAACACCAGCACTTGTCTTCAGGTAGCTATAGGTGCAACTGTGCAGGGTACACAGTACAATAACTGTAAAAACTTCAAGCTGCCTGCCTGTGGTATTAATAGGATCAGAAGAAGAACACCAGCACATGTCTTCAGGTAGCTATAGGTGCAACTGTGCAGGGGTACACAGTACACTAACTGTAAATACTTCAAGCTGCCTGCCTATGGTATTATTAGGATCAGAAGAAGAACAACAGCACTTGTCTTCAGGTAGCTATAGGTGCAACTGTGCAGGGTACACAGTACACTAACTGTAAATACTTCAAGCTGCATGCCTGTGGTATTAATAGGACCAGAAGAAGAACACCAGCACTTGTCTTCGGGCCTGCCTGTGGTATTAATAGGATCAGAAGAAGAACACCAGCACTTGTCTTCAGGTAGCTATAGGTGCAACTATGCAGGGTACACAGTACACTAACTGTAAATACTTCAAGCTTTCTGCCTGCGGTATTAATAGGATCAGAAGAAGTACACCAGCACTTGTCTTCAGGTAGCTATAGGTGCAGCTGTGCAGGGGTACACAGTGCACTAACTGTAAATACTTCAAGCTGCCTGCCTGTGGTATTAATAGGATCAAAAGAAAAACACCAGCACTTGTCTTCAGGTAGCTATAGGTGCAACCGTGCAGGGTACACAGTACACTAACTTTAAATACTTCAAGATGCCTGCCTGTGGTATTAATAGGATCAGAAGAAGAACAGAACTCGTCTTCAGGTAGCTATAGGTGCAATGGTGCAGGGTACACAGTACACTAACTGTACGTACTTCAAGCTGCCTGCCTGTTGTATTAATAGGATCAGTAGAAGAACAGCACTCGTCTTCAGGTAGCTATAGGTGCAACTCTGCAGAGTTCACAGTACACTCACTGTACATACTTCAAGCTGCCTGCCTGTGGTATTAATAGGATCAGAAGAAGAACACCAGCACTTGTCTTCAGGTAGATATAGGTGCAACTGTGCAGGGGTACACAGTACACTAACTGTAAATACTTCAAGCTGCCTGCCTGTGGTATTAATAGGATCAGAAGAAGAACACCAGCACTTGTCTTGAGGTAGCTATAGGTGCAACTGTGCAGGAGTATACAGTACACTAACTGTAAATAGTTCAAGCTGCCTGCCTGTGGTATTAATAGGATCAGAAGAAGAACACCATCACTTGTCTTCAGGTAGCTATAGGTGCAACTGTGCAGGGTACACAGTACAATAACTGTAAAAACTTCAAGCTGCCTGCCTGTGGTATTAATAGGATCAGAAGAAGAACACCAGCACATGTCTTCAGGTAGCTATAGGTGCAACTGTGCAGGGGTACACAGTACACTAACTGTAAATACTTCAAGCTGCCTGCCTATGGTATTATTAGGATCAGAAGAAGAACAACAGCACTTGTCTTCAGGTAGCTATAGGTGCAACTGTGCAGGGTACACAGTACACTAACTGTAAATACTTCAAGCTGCATGCTTGTGGTATTAATAGGACCAGAAGAAGAACACCAGCACTTGTCTTCGGGCCTGCCTGTGGTATTAATAGGATCAGAAGAAGAACACCAGCACTTGTCTTCAGGTAGCTATAGGTGCAACTATGCAGGGTACACAGTACACTAACTGTAAATACTTCAAGCTTTCTGCCTGCGGTATTAATAGGATCAGAAGAAGTACACCAGCACTTGTCTTCAGGTAGCTATAGGTGCAGCTGTGCAGGGGTACACAGTGCACTAACTGTAAATACTTCAAGCTGCCTGCCTGTGGTATTAATAGGATCAAAAGAAAAACACCAGCACTTGTCTTCAGGTAGCTATAGGTGCAACCGTGCAGGGTACACAGTACACTAACTTTAAATACTTCAAGATGCCTGCCTGTGGTATTAATAGGATCAGAAGAAGAACAGAACTCGTCTTCAGGTAGCTATAGGTGCAATGGTGCAGGGTACACAGTACACTAACTGTACGTACTTCAAGCTGCCTGCCTGTTGTATTAATAGGATCAGTAGAAGAACAGCACTCGTCTTCAGGTAGCTATAGGTGCAACTCTGCAGAGTTCACAGTACACTCACTGTACATACTTCAAGCTGCCTGCCTGTGATATTAATAGGATCAGAAGAAGAACACCAGCACTTGTCTTCAGGTAGATATAGGTGCAACTGTGCAGGGGTACACAGTACACTAACTGTAAATACTTCAAGCTGCCTGCCTGTGGTATTAATAGGATCAGAAGAAGAACACCAGCACTTGTCTTGAGGTAGCTATAGGTGCAACTGTGCAGGAGTATACAGTACACTAACTGTAAATAGTTCAAGCTGCCTGCCTGTGATATTAATAGGATCAGAAGAAGAACACCATCACTTGTCTACAGGTAGCTAAAGGTGCAACTGTGCAGGGTACACAGTACACTAACTGTAAATACTTCAACCTGCCTGCTCATGGTATTAATAGGATCAGAAGAAGAAAAACAGCACTTGTCTTCAGGTAGCTATAGGTGCAACTATGCAGGGTATACAGTACACTAACTGTAAATACTGTAAAAACACCTGCCTGCCTGTCAGTAAATTAGAAAGAGAATTACAGGAACGGATCTAGCTAAACTGAATACAGTGTATATATATATATATATATATATATATATATATATATATATATATATATATATATATATATATGTATACAGATGCAATAAAAAGTATGTGAACCATTTTGGAATGATATGGATTTCTGGACAAATTTTTCATAAAATATGATCTGATCTTCATCTATGTCACAACAATAGACAATCACAGTCTGCTTAAACTAATAACACACAAAGAATTAAATGTTACCATGTTTTTATTGAACACACCATGTAAACATTCACAGTGCAGGTGGAAAAAGTATGTGAACCCTTGAATTTAATAACTGGTTGAACCTCCTTTGGCAGCAAAAACTTCAACCAAACGTTTCCTGTAGTTGCAGATCAGACGTGCACAACGGTCAGGAGTAATTCTTGACCATTCCTCTTTACAGAACTGTTTCAGTTCAGCCATATTCTTGGGATCTCTGGTGTGAATCGCTTTCTTGAGGTCATGCCACAGCATCTCAATTGGGTTGAGGTCAGGACTCTGACTGGGCCACTCCAGAAGGCGTATTTTCTTCTTTTTAAGCCATTCTGTTGTTGATTTCCTTCTATGCTTTGGGTCGTTGTCCTGTTGCAACACCCATCTTCTGTTGAGCTTCAGCTGGTGGACAGATGGCCTTAAGTTCTCCTGCAAAAAGTCTTGATAAACTTGGGAATTAATTTTTCTTTCGATGATAGCAATCCATCCAGACCCTGACTCAGCAAAGCAGCCCCAAACCATGATGCCCCCACCACCATACTTCACAGCTAGGATGAGGTTTTTGATGTTGGTGTGCTGTGCCTCTTTTTCTCCACACATAGTGTTGTGTGTTTCTTCAAACAACTCAACTTTGATTTCATCTGTCCACGGAATATTTTGCCAGTACTGCTGTGGAACATCCAAGTGCTCTTGTTCAAACTGTAAACGTGCAGCAATGTTTTTTTTGGACAGCAGTGGCTTCCTCTGTGGTATCCTCTCATGAAATGTATTCTTGTTTAGTGTTTTACGTATCATAGATTCGCTAACAGGGATGTTAGCATATGCCAGAGATTTTTGTAAGTCTTTAGCTGACACTCTAGGATTCTTCTTCACCTTATTGATCAATCTGCGCTGTGCTCTTGCAGTCATCTTTACAGGACGCCCATTCCTAGGGAGAGTAGCAGCAGTGCTGAACTTTCTCCATTTATAGACAATTTTTCTTACCGTGGACTGATGAACAGCAAGGCTTTTGGAGATACTTTTATAACCCTTTCCAGCTTTATGCAAGTCAACAATTCTTAATCGTAGGTCTTCTGAGAGCTCTTTTGTGCGAGGCATCCTTCACATCAGGCAATGCTTCTTGTGAAAAGCAAACCCAGAACTGGTGTGTGTTTTTTATAGGGCAGGGCAGCTGTAACCAACACCTCCAATCTCATCTCATTGATTGGACTCCAGTTGGCTGACACCTCACTCCAATTAGCTCTTGGAAATCTCATTAGTCTAGGGGTTTACATACTTTTTCCACTTGCACTGTGAATGTTTACATGGTGTGTTCAATAAAAACATGGTAACATTTAATTATTTGTGTGTTATTAGTTTAAGCAGACTGTGATTGTCTATTGTGATTTAGATGAAGATCAGATCACATTTTATGACCAATTTGTGCAGAAATCCATATCATTCCAAAAGGGTTCACATACTTTTTATTGCAACTGTATGTATGTATATATATATATATATATATATATATATATATATATATATACACAAGACCTGGGATGCATATATATATATATATATATATATATATATACACAATACACTGTAAGTGCAGCTAATTGACTCGCCTGCCTTCTCTATTTAACTTAAATCAAATGACACTGTCTCTCTCTCTGTCTAATTCTCTCCGCCGCCACAGCACACTACACAAGGCCGCCACGCAGGCGGCCTTATATAGTGTGGGGCATGTACTAAACCCCCTGAGCAATAATTGGCCAAAGCACCGTGGCTTTGGCCAATTTCAGCTCTCTGTGCAGACGGCGCTGTGATTGGCCAAGCATGAGAGTCATAGTGCATGTTTGGCCAATCATCAGCCAGCAATGCACTGCGATGCCGCAGTGAATTATGGGCCGTGACGCTCCACTCGAATTTGGCGCGAACGGCCCATAACGTTCGCAATTCAGCAAATGGTCGAACACACGATGTTCTCGAAGCTCATCCCTACCCCGGAGGTTCTCCCCCAAGTGTATAGATTGCATTCATATTTTTGCCACCCAAATGCATTATTTTACATTTTTCTACATTAAACCTCATTTGCCATGTAGTTGCCCACCCCATTGATTTGTTCAGATCTTTTTGCAAGGTTTTTTCTTTTTGCACTTCCTGCGGAGAAGTTATTGCTCTGCTTAGCTTAGTATCATCCGCAAATACAGAGACAGAGATTGAACTTTTTACCCCATCCTCCAGGTCGTTTATGAACAAATTAAATAGGATTGGTCCTAGTGCAGAACCCTGGGGGACCCCACCTCCCTCCCCTGACCATTCAGAGTACTCCCCATTTACCACCACCCTCTGAACTCGTCCTTGTAGCTAGTTTTGAATCCATGTACTCACCCTATGGTCCATGCCAATGGACCTCATTTTGTACAGTAAACGTTTATGGGGAACTGTGTCAAATGCTTTTGCAAAATGCAGATACACCACGTCTACGGGCCTTCTTTTATCTAGATGGCAACTCATCTCCTCATAGAAGGTTAATAGATAGGATAAACACTGCAGTTTTGGTTACTGAAGCCCCCCCGATTCCCTCGTGAAGACTGACGAGAAGAATAAATTCAAAACCTTTGCCATCTCCCCATCCTTTGTAACTAGATGACCTTCCTTATTCTTTATGGGGCCAATATGGTCTGTCCTCGTTTTTTTACTGTTTACATAATTAAAGAATTTTTTGGGATTTTTTTTTTTTGCTTTCCTCCGCTATGTATCTTTTGTGTTCTATCTTAGCCGCGCTAACTGCACCCTTACATTTCTTGTTGCATTTCTTATAAAGTCTGAAAGCTGATGATGATCCCTTAACCCTGTATTTTTTGAAGGCCCTCTTCTTTGCTTTTATATGCATTTTTACATTGGAGTTAAGCCATCCAGGACTTTTGTTCGCTCTTTTAAATTTATTACCCAATGGGATGCAAGGGCTAATTGGTCCTTATTTAATATGCACTTTTTTGTTCCTAAGATTTTATCCCAATTTATGCCTTCTAGCAAGGTTCGTAGTTTAGGGAAGTTGTCTCTTTTGAAATTCAATGTCTTTGTATTCCCCTTATGTTTCTTATTTGTTTGATTTATACTGAAGCCAATTGACCTGTGATCTCTGTTTCCTAAATTGGCCGTATTTCCACATCCCTGATTAGGTCTGTATTGTTGGTAATCAGTAGATCCAGTAACGCTTTATTTCTAGTTGGTGTGTCTACCATCTGAACCATGAAATTGTCCTGCAAGACATTTAGGAACTGGCGAGCCTTAGACGAATGCGTGGTTCCCTCCGCCCAGTCTATGTCTGGATAATTAAAATCCCACATTATGAGAACACTTCCCATTATTTGCTGCTAATCCTCCCTCAAGTTAGGGGGCCTATAGAATACTCCCAGTATTATTTTCCCCTTAGCTTCATCCCTTTGGAGCTCTACCCATAAGGATTCCACCTCCTCCCTAGCTCCCTTAGTGATGTCATCTCTCACATTCACATGTACATTATTCTTGATATATAGGCATACCCCTCCCCCTTTTTTACCCTCTCTATCCCTGCTATAAAGAGTATACCCAGCCAATCATGAGAGCTGTTGAACCAGCTCTCTGAAAATTCCCACAAAACCCAAACTGGGATTTTGTGGGAACAACAGTATCTCTAGTTCACCCATCTTATCCGCCAGGCTCCTGACATTGGTGAACATGCCACACAGTTTAGACCAGTTGCATACTATCCTCTTATTGGGTGTTTGGAGATTGCAACTAAGACTTGTTACTATACTTACCTTGGGTTTATGTGCTTTAGTCAACCTACCACTAATGCTCCTAATACTACCCTCTGGAATATGTTCCATACTGACTATCTCTACCTCTGGGCTCTTCCCCCATCGCCTAGATTAAAAACCCCTCTAACTTTTTGGCCATCTTTACTCCCAGCTGATCTGTACCCTCTTCATTTAGGTGCAGTCCGTCCCTTTTATAGTACTGGTGATCGACTGAGAAGTCGGCCCAGTCCTCCAGGAACCCAAACCCCTCCTTCCTACACCAGCTCCTCAGCCACTTGTTTATTTTCCTAATCTCCCTCTGCCTTTTTGGTGTGACTTGATGTACCAGAAGTATTCCTGAGAATATTATTTGGCTTACTAGTTTTTCGAGACACAGACACAGTCAAGTTCTCATAAGACCCAAGCAATGTATTCAACGAATTCCAAAAGTTTTCTTACTGCGCTATCTCAAAAAAACAGATTAGTGAATAGTGATATGAATTCAATATTTGTGAGTTAGCTGCAACTAATAAATGCAAGATACACGCATTAAAACTAACATTCAAAATAATAAGCTGCGCTATATACCAAACTTAAATGATTTTTGCAGGTCATGCCAATACACTTATTTGAAATAACATTCAAAATAATAAGCTGTGCTATATACCAAACTTGCATGAGTTTTGCAGGTCATGCCAATACACATATATATGAAAAAAAAAAAAAAGTGTTCAATGTCACCCGTGATCAGTGCACAAAGACAATAAACAATTATAACTAAATTTTCAAAAAGAGAAACTTCTATTATAAGTCCATCACAGCAAAATTAATTGATTCGAAAAAGCAATAAGTCCACTGATGTAGACACTCTCCCAGGAGATATATTAGAGATAATTCATGGATAGTGACATGCAGTTCAAACACTGGACGTGTTGAGTGTGAGGATATGTTGAACAAAAAAGTGCCTCCAGCACAGATATTGCTGCCGCTTACCAGCTCCCTAGGTCCCCTTTTACAGAGACCCAACGTACTTTAGGCTTTTACTCAGCCTCGGGTGTTAAGGTAGCTGTCAGCGCCAGAAAGACTTCCCCCACTTTCAATAAGGGATGTCATCTCGTATGGTGTAAATTCGTTCACAAACCGGGAAAAGATGTAAAGCGTCCATAGTGTAATCCGTTTTAAAACAATTTATTAGTATAAAAGGTTGCACTTACAATTAAATGGATGTATATTCAGCAGTGGATAACAAGAAACACGAGCCGGCCGGCTCTCGTATGCTGCCCGCAGCTTCCGGGTTCAGCGCAGTGTGTGGTGACGTCAGCACGCCGCTCCTCCCTACGCCGTTTTGTCACAGATGACATCTTCCAGGGGTACCCCTGCTTTTTTTAATCAATTAATTTTGCTGTGATGGACTTATAATAGAAGTTTCTCTTTTTGAAAATTTAGTTATATTTGTTTATTGTCTTTGTGCACTGATCACGGGTGACATTGAACACTTTTTTTTTTTCATATATATGTGTATTGGCATGACCTGCAAAACTCATGCAAGTTTGGTATATAGCACAGCTTATTATTTCGAATGTTATTTCGAATATGTGTATTGGCATGACCTGCAAAACTCATGCAAGTTTGGTATATAGCGCAGCTTATTATTTTGAATGTATTCACCGAACCCTTGGTAAATTGAAACCTGGCAAATTTGCCCTTCACTAGTAGACAAGAGGACAGTCCCACCAACCTAGTGCTCTCTTAGAAAAGTTTACTGAAATGGCCTGTATCATAGAACAGAATTAGAAATCCAGAATGAGTTTTATTAAAATGCTTTGATAATACACAGCTGATCTGGAAAGGACCGTTTCTTTCAAAACTGAAGTAAGCGTTTAAAGAAACTTTACCACTTCTGGAGTGGGTAAGCAGACATACTTCCTGTTCAGTGATGCAACGTATGTATTCTGCCAGCCCCCACCATCACTGGATCTAGCATTTTTCATGTCTACCACTGATCACTGATGAAGTAACTCCTAGATATGTGCACAGGAGTTACATTATTGCAAACACAAAGCTGCATTTCAGAATGAGCTGGAGGTGTATACTGAACTGTGCATGTTAAAAAAAAAATTGCTAGGAGTAAAATTAACAATTTTATGTTGGTATAAAAGACTTTGCCTAAATTTCTCTACGTCTCTACTAAAAAACAAAAAAACAAATACCTCCTAGCAGTTTTTTATTTTTTTAAATTTTGTATATTTTAATTCCACTCTAAAACACAGCTTTCTACAGCTATTTAAGTATATACTCAACAATACAGTAGGTGTGTCCAGTGTTAAATTATACTGTGTGCAAACAGGTTTTTTGCAAAAAGCATTTTTCGTCACAGGCTACCGTTTGTATCTGAAACCAGTATGAAAAATCAAATTTTTTGCTAGACATCCAAAGGTAAAAAGCAGACCTAGGTAGTTATTATCTTACTATAATTATTACCATTTTGTCCTTTTTCTGCAGTACTCTTTAAGCTTAAAAAACATGCTGATGTTATCTCATATAAAATAGATGGAATAGGATTTTTAGATATATACAACACATTTGATGCTGTAAAAAATTAAAACATAATCAATTGATAAATGTGAATGTAATAGTATAATAAGTTTCAAAAAATTACTTTTGAAGAATATTTTGTGATGTAAAATTGTACTAATTCAAGCAGTGTTCCACTAAGCTCAAGTGACAAGACAGAACTTTAAGATCAATTGTCTCATTAGTTGCAGTTCTAGGATAGTAATACGCTTATTGAAATGCAATAGTAAGACTTGATAGCAGAACAAATCCAAAAACGAGATGCAGCAAATAATTAAAGTTATTAAAACTGATCTTCAAATGCTTGATCTTTTGCTAATTTTGGAGTGTCAATAAAGTTAAATAGATTATTAAAAGTGATAGAGTGATAAATAAAGTGCTCTCTGCAATATTGTTGATATATGAAATGTGATATGGCCCTTTTTCTTTATTTATTTTTATCTGCATTTGCTCAAGGGGGAACATTTGCTTCATGGGCACTGGTGTGAAGTTTGTACAATATGAATAGCATGAGAGACGCCATAAAAAAAGAGAAGTTTCAGCACTGAGAGGTATTGAAAAGAGATGTCATGAGTTAGGACAATAGACATGTTTGCAGGATTGGCTTGTTTCCTACCTTAAAGTAGAACTATAGGCAAAACTTTTTTTAATTTTAGATAGAGCAAGGGAGGATTATAACCCCTGTCAGATTTTTTTCAGAGATTTCCCTTCACTTCCTGACGCGTAGCCAATCTGCAAAAATCTGCAAATTAAGGTAATTCCTTGGGGACACCCAGGTCACCAGAACTAGTGTCCTCATTGGAAGATTTCCCCTCTATTACTTTTCTGGGGACAACCCAAACATTGGGATTTTCATTTACTTTCACTTTCAATGATAATGGTAAACTTAAAAAAATGAGAAGGTGAATCTCTTTAATAGGGGCACAGACAGCAATACAAACTTACAAATGTTCTGAACCCTCTCCACTATCCAAAACTAAAAAAAAAAAAAAATGCCTTTAGTTATAGTTTAATGGAACAGTTGAAACTCCTGTCATTTTTTTTTGTGTGTGTGTGTGGCTGGTGGGGTGAATTCCCTTTGTTTTTTTGTACAGTTTGTAACCTGTATATACAACAGGAACTGGAAGGAAAGCTTTGAAAGTGAGAAGAAATTTCTCATAGATGGTTATCACTGGAACAACTGCTTCCACTGGAAGATTTCCTTTCACATCATGTTTCAGTGGCCACCATAACAGTTTAGATTGGGGGGGCGTGGCCAGCAGCCAGAGGTGATGGCTGTGGAAGGAGAGAGCTCCACAGAGACCCACCAGCATCCATTGCCATCCAGCAATGTGGGAAAGCATCCAAGGCTCTTTTTGGTTCCCTGTGCTCTGCTGACGCTGAAGAACATGAGAAAGAGAAAATCGTAGAAAGGACCACGGAAACGCACCAATTTCTACTACTCTGTGAGCAGACCTAGGCCCCAAGATGGCCATCATCAAGGAAGCACCTGGGCGGCCAATAATCCTTCCCATCCTGGATCATGATCCCAGAGGGATAGCTGCAGATCGACCCTGGGTCTCCCCAAACAGCAGTCCAGAGAAAACGTCTCAGAAGAGATCATCAGCACACAAATATGCAGGTGAGCTGGGGGAGCATGATCTCTCACAAGACAACACCAGGGAGTTTGTGGAACAGATTAATGCGTTCCCCACTACAGGGCAGCCACTGAGCGATACAGTTATTGTTCACCAAAAGAGGTAGTTGCAAAAGAATAGATAAAGGGAAATGGGAAAGCCTCTCTGCCAAAGGAGGGGGTGCTGTCTGGCAACTGAGTCCATGAGGATCATTGTAGAGTCACCAAGGAACCCCTAAACACAAAAAGGTATATTGTATGAGTGTGCTGTTTGGGTCAAGAAAGCTGGTTTCTGCAGATGGAGAGACAAGGTTGTGCAAAGGCTGGTGCATATAGGGTAAGTAAACTGAAATAGTATGAGGTAGACATCATCTTAAGGAACTTGGTAGTGTAAACCAAATGGATAAACTAGATAGTATAACAAGCCACCTGTATGGGGCTTTAAATGGAGTGTGCTGATATGCGCACTAACGATGTCTAATCAGAAAGAAACTATATAAAGTAAATAAAATCAACTTACTGCCATTTCCCTTTATCTTTTCTTTTGCAACTACCTCTTTTGGTGAACAATTTTCCAGTATTTGGCTAGGGAACATTGTATATGTTTTCTTTACTCACTACGGAGGGCCCCTCACTGTGACCGACCTACTTGACGGTGTCCCTTGAGACGCAGACCTTGATCCAAGCAGATTCTGATGTGTACCCTATTTTGTTAATGATGGTCAATCTGTAAGTATTTTGAGATTCATAATTGCCTGCTCCCCCCTATCCCCTATGCTGTTTTCTAGATTGTTGCGTGTACTTCTTTTGTTAATTTCTTTGTTAACATTATACTATGTGCAACACACTTATACGTATTTGATTTTTGCTATTTTTGCTGTTGTGTTACTAGACAATACAGCTCGCATCAAACCATCCCCTGAAAAAGGAATTTAACTATTTCCAAAACATGTTGGAATCTCTAATTTATGCATAATTGATCGGTCTCCTACCATGAGACCAGCTCCATAATTCAGAATTCAGCTGAATATAACTAATAAATTTTGTACTTTTTTATACACACTATATACTTCTTTATCTGATATTATCCCTTGCCCATAAAATCTCTGAGGCACCTTTTTCTGTTTTTTCTATATTACAAATGGAAACCGCCAGGGATGCCCGTTATCCCCTCTTATATTTTCTCTAAAGATGGAACCCCTGGTGGAGCCCATTAGAAACGATAACACTATCATGGGAATAGATGTTGCTGGACACAATCACAAGATAGGGTGGTTTGCGGACAATGTAGTCCTCACGCTTAAGAATCCAGCTTCTTCCTTGAATAGAGTGCACTCACTTCTACAAGAATATGGTTCAGTGTCATACTACAAACTCAATGTCACTAAGTTATGTATTACCTATAAATGTTCCAAAAAAACAAATAGACAAACTTAAACGACAATTTCCTTTCCATTGGGTGACTAAAACTATCCCATATTTGGGAGTTAACCTATTGTTTCCCACATCCTCTACCTATGGAGCTAAACTTTTCCCAAACTACTAGACATTATGAAGAACTACTTAAAGCATATTTCTACCTATGAACTTTCTTGGATGGCAAGAGTGGCAGCTTTAAAGATGATACTCCTACCTAAAATTATTTACTACTTCAGAACAATACGTATTTGCTTGCCGGAATCTTTTTTCACTCTGATGAACAAATTGTTTAGACAGTTTATATGGAAAGGTGGTATGACTAAAATATCCTACTCAATACTACAGAGACATAAACACAAAAAAGGCGTTAGCTTTCCAGTAATTAGAAACTATTACTATGCAGCCATCTTGGACAAAATGAAGGCGTGGTTTGAACCAAATACTAAGAAGCTATGGGTGCATATTGAAAAGGCTGTATTAAGCCATAGAGATTTACCTTCCCTACTGCTAGCTACACTGACAAAATTGCAACTACATTGCCCACATGTCCCTTCAATAGCAGCCACCCTATCTGCATGGGAGAAATTAAAATGATCACATAGACCCTGAACCTAAGGTACGTCAGGATAACTTACCTCTCCAAATTTATGAATACCTTATACCAAATTTAAAAACCTCCCCATGGTTACAAAACAATGTATTGACTTATAAAGAAAAGCCAGAGCTTTTTTTCTTATGCATGCATCCAATTGCAGCATTTTCACACCACTCATTCGGAAGTTCATTATGAACTCCATAAAGACTTATGGCACTATTTGGTGAACACATTTGACAAGCCCAAGGGGCTATCCTTTATTCAGCATAATAGACCTTTCACCAAAACATCTAATATGACGAATTGGGAAAGGGAGCTAGGCTCTACCTTTACTTCTAAAGAATGGCAATGTGCTATCCAGTCAGGATATCGTTATTCCCATTGCGCCAACCACTGGGAAATAATGCCAAAAATAATTCACAGAAGCTATCTAACCCTTGCGAGGTTGTCTCAAATCTTCCCTCTGGAATATAATATCTGTTGGAGACAATGTGGTAAATGCGGCAGTATAACACACGTTCTATGGGACTTCAAGAGTGTGCGCAGCTTCTGGAATTAGGTTTTTAACTTAATTTCTTCAGTAACTGGCTTTTTCATTAGACCCACCCCTCATCTTGCCCTACTCAACCTCTCTATTAATAACATACCAACCCAATTTAGAAGTATGATAATGCATATTCTGATAGCAGCATGTCTGACTATAACTGCAAGATGGAAATCTACTATTCCACCAAATATAAATGATTTAGTACAAAGGGTTAATGTCCAATACGCTTATGAAAAACACTTTGCTGTCTATTCTAATAATGTAGGCTCTTTTTTATCACAGTGGATGCCATGGACTTCACGTTATACAGATGATAACTAAATTTACTGGCAATCTTTACAAGCATGTATGCAACCAAGCAATCCTCATGTTGTGGTACAGGTTTTATTTCTTTTGTTCTTACTTTATTACTTTTCTTCTCTTCTTTCTGTATTAGCTCAAGCATATGCATACATCATTATGGTAATATTCAATTATCAGTCTATTGCTTAGACCATAAGGCTGTAAGTAGCATCCACATAGTGAAGTAGGATGTGCATGCTCTTTCAGTGGGTCCCACAGAGAAACCATTTGCTAAAAATATTTGTAAGCTACTGTTTATCATTCAATGCATTGCTTCTGTTGTAAGCTTTTATTGTTTAAACTTCAATAAAAAAACATTTGAAAGAACAGTTTAGATTTGACATCTTTCAATGCAATGTTTATCAGAACCAGTACTCAGTGCTCACGAGGATCAGATGAATCTCCTCAGTAAAGGCACATACAGCAATAAAAATCAGAAAGATGTTGTAATCCTTCTTTACTTTACCAAAAATGAAAAAAAAATGTTTGTGAGTGTGCAGGAAAACACTATTATGAAGATGTCTATTTTTTCCTGCTTAAAATGGATCTAGCATCAGTGGTCTCTGTGCAGCCCACTGCAAAAGTACAGTTTTTCTTTCCGCTGGAGTGAAGCTTTAAGCCCAATTGAAAGGACTTCCCCATAAAATGTATATCTTGATAAGCTAAAATATTAACATTCATTAAAAACAATTAAGTTACAGTTCAGCTGTGGGTAATGCCAACATGGTAACACTGATAACTCTAGGCAGAATGGTCAATAGACAGAGGGCAATCTATTAGTCACTCAAGCAAGTTGTGTATTTAGGAACAGAAACCAAGGTCAATAACATGCAACCATATATCAGAAAAGGTAGAGAGTCAGGTGGACTGGGGACACAGGGACGGAGTAACAGAGAGTCTAGGTATACAGCAAAATGTTCTTACAACTTTGTGCTGTCTCAAAGAAGTTATATAAATGCTTGGAGTCCAAACTCTGTAGATCGGGTGCCAAAGCTCCTTGAATGGAAAGTATGGTGTATTTTCTGGGGGCATATATTTAAAATTTCTAGTGCAGTGTTTAGATTACATTACCTAAATTCACTCCTACGCCTCCCTCCCCTCTTCTACAGCATATCCCAATATTATTTCCACTTTTTCCATGTCTCCGTAGCAAGAATCAGCTTTTAGTTCCTGTGACATCAACACCAGGCTTGTACAATTCTTGTAGGGGAAGATGTTGGAACTCTGTGCCTGCTAACATAGGCACATCTCAAAAACAACACCTCCCAAGAACTTTTTTACTTATACACTGTGTGTTGACAGACTATTGGCCGACAAGACAGAAGCATTGTTTTACTGTAAAAGAAATCAACCTACCAGTGCCTATCAGTGCCCATCAATGTCACCTATCAGTGCCGCCTATCAGTGCAGCCCATCAGTGCAGTCCATCAGTGCAGCCTATCAGTGCCTATCAGTGCACATCAATGAAGGAGAAAAATTATCTGTTTGCAAAATTTTATAACAAACTTTAAAACATTTTTTTTTCAAAATGTTCGGTATTTTTTGTTTGTTTAGCAAAAAATAAAAACCCCAGTAGTGATTAAATACCACCAAAAGAAAGCTCTATTTGTGTGAAAACAATTATAAAAATGTCATATGGGTACAGTGTAGCATGACCGTGCAATTTTCATTCAAAGAGTGACAGCGCTGAAAGCTGAAAATTGGCCTGGGCAGGAAGGGGGTTTAGGTGTCCAGTAAGCAAGTGGTTAAATATACCTTCTCTGTTTTAGTTTTCCTATTCCGTTATTATCCAATTTTATTTGCTTTATGGCTGCACCATTTAAAGCCCTCGGCACTATACTTCATAGGAAGTTACACTGCAGTTCCATGCAATATAGTCCAATTTTAGCACAGTGCCAAAGGCAAAGTTTTCCTTGCATATCATGGGTGGAACACTACATCATATAGATCTTATATGAATGAGAAGCTTGTAAAAAATAGTTTTCTCTTGTTTTTCTGTATTCTTTGAAATTAAATCCCTATTTTCTGCTTAATAAATACAGTGTGACAGCTATAATGCTAATTATTCCTTGCACAGCTATAGAGCTCACATCAGCTTTCTACCTGTCAATAACATGTAGAGATACCTGGGTTGCTGGATGTTGTTAAATATACACAAAGCATATTTATTTCTTTAATAAAGAAAACTGGGACTTACCTATGAAAATTTGATTTCTGTTGCTTTGCTTTCGTTTATTAAGATATAAGTCTAGTCTCATTAGGATGATGGATAATGTTTATGTAGCACTTAACCCCGAAGGAGCTGCTGGTTTAGTGGTTTAGCTTAATGTTACCTCGTGTCCGTCACAGGGGTTACAATGAAGAAGAGGAAAAAAAGAGTATTAAATGATGTCTGCACCAAACACTTAGTTTCTTTCGTTGCAATTCTTTTATTCTTTGAAGCCAAAAGAATAGGGATGGAGGATTGAGGGAGATTCGGGTACCTTAGATTGCGAGTCAGGGTATTTCTACTTATCCAGAGGACTAACGGTCTCCTCCAATCTGGATATAGCAATCACCGGATAGGCCTCTCTCACTGACCTAGCAGCCGGGTGCAATGCTTGAACACAGTCTCTGCCACAGACTTGACGAAAAAACAGATAATCGATGCTCTGCCACAGGATGGTGTAACCGAACTTTCATCAGATTTAAAAATTAGCTGCACAGTACCAGATTATTTCAGCCGACCCGGCGATACTGTGATTAGATGATCCAGGTTGCATCCCCCGATTGGGTTTCCAGGCTCCTCTCGAGATACCAGCATACTCGGCTAGGTCACCTCTAGAGAAGTCCTCCCCTGGTCTCCTCCAATCGATCGGCTTCTCCCCGCAGGCAAGACAGCACAGGACCAACCTCTGGATCAGCAGGCCCCAGAACTTCTGGCCCTACTTCTGTAGTAATAAAGCCTTAGGTCAGCCGGCCCCGAAACAGCAGAGCTGCCACGGCACTCCCTGGGCCAGGAGGGCCTTCAGGTCAAGAACAACGATCCCCAACCAGTTGGCACCTGTACCTTAAGTACCCTTACCCAGAATGCATGGCGAGTGAACCACCCCCACCAGGTTATTTCTGAGTAAAAGGGGTACCCAATTCATCTAGCCTGTTGCATTTCCAACACTTACCGGTGGCCACAGCGACACCCACGGCAAAGTGGAAATTGACACAACCCAGCTGAACTGGTACAGAAACCAGGAAATTTACCATAATCAGTCTGAGCTAAACTACAGCTTCAGACAACTTAAATTTACATAGATAGCACCTGCCCATCAGGAGCAGGACACTACATTTATAATGAAGGACTAGAGAAATCCCAAATGACAAGCAATTCATGCAATGATGTTATTTTTTTGCACTGTGGAAACAGCTGACTCTGTCACCTGATATCTCATCACACTATGTTATGCACCTACTCCTCTATGACATCATGCTTGAGTAAGGTATAAATAAATGCTTAGGGCTCATTCACAGCATGGCATATTTGTCAGTTAATGCATAACATGCACTGGCATTTTAACTTACACTTTTTGCAATTTGTTTTTAACATGCACTTTTTTCTTCTGTATGCTATTCACATTTGCTGCAGGGCTTTACACGCCATTATAGTGAATCAGAATGTTCTGTACTGAGCAAAAATAAACTGAAACCATCAGGCATCATGCAAATTGTCATGTTGGACTATGTTGGGAAACACAGCTTTATGCAGCCCTAACTGAATTATATTACGTTGCCAAAGCACTGTGTATCATAAATTGCCATTTACAAATTAAATACTCTTTCACCTTTTTGCAGTCATGGTTTATTTCATCTAATTGTTTCTGATCTCCTGCATCCCATTGGAAGCTACTTTCTGTATAAATGCATGCATTCCAATGATGTCTGCATGGTGACAACAGTAGTTTGTGTGACTGTGAGCTGCAGACCAGGAAGTAAAAAGATGTTGGCTGTCAGTGGTTGGAGCCCTGTAATAACGAAAAAGTTGTAAGCAGCACATTCAAAGCAGTTATGGAGAGTTGAAGGGATGGGAAGCTTTTAATTGGTAATAAATATGGCAGATGGTGGAAGTGTGAATACCAGGAGCTAACTACAATAATAAAGCTATCTTTGCCGATCATCTTCGATGTGAGGCAAATTTGTCTGGTGAGTAGTTATCTTAAATTCAGCACAAGCAGACGTCACTTTGTTGAAGATTTGTGGACACAAAAGTGGTGACACTTTCTACACATCTTTAAAGCAGTGGACTATACTATATTGGAATTGATTGGAGTTTCTTCTAATTCATTCTCCTTTGCGAGTTTAGTTTACAATTTTCATATACTGCAAAAATATACACAAGAAGGCATGAACACCTAGGGCATTACCACAAAAAAACATTTATTGAAAGCACATAACAGCGTTGTACTCACAAAGTAGGTATAAAACCAAGCTTGTCATATACAACGCTCCAACTGGTAAGGCGGGTGACTCTATGGCTACACAGTGGAAAAGCTAACGCAGAGTTAGCATTGTATATGACAAGCTTGATTTTATTCCTACTTTGTGAGTCCAACACTGTTATGTGCTTTCAATAAAAAAAAAAAATTGTGGTAATGCACTACTGAAATTACAAGTTTCTTTCTCGCACCTGGCCTGTGTCTGTTATTTCCACTGTACCATGCTTCACCCCACTTACAAGCACAGTCTTGGGCTTCCATTAAAATATTTTTTTTAACCATAAAGACCCTTCTACAGGCACTTCCTGTTATAGGGTGACAATGCTCTGTCCCTGTCCCCTATTTGTCTTATGCATTGTTACCTTTTCACACACTAGCTGACACACATCACACAAACTCCAAAATTGTGTCTGAAACAATACCAATATTGTCAGGAACCTTTCCCTGTTACTAGTACTCCTACTGGGCCTTAAGATGACTGCTAGAGTTACATGGTGCAGCAGCATCCAATTTAATCGCTGCCCCAGTGACCCAGGAAACCATAGAGGAGTCATGTTCCTCTTGACTTCCTTTGCAACTGCAGTGCCGCTGTGGAATAGCGCAGTAGACTGCACCTGCCTACAGGCTATTAATATTTCTGGCTATGCTCTCTTTCAGAGAGAGAGGGTAAAATTAAAAGGTGGTGTTTGTCTCTATGCGAGAAGTGACCTGAAAGCGAGTGTGAAAGAGGACCTTGTTGATGGAGAGTGGGATGGTGCTGAAGCATTATAGGTGGAGCTGTAGATGGGACCGTGTACTTCAAAGTTAATTACTGGAGTTTTTTACAGGCCACCCAGTGTTAATGAGGAGGTGGACACACAGCTCTTTGCACAGATGGAAAGGGTTGCAAGGGCTGGGACAGTGCTAATAATGGGGGATTTTAACTACTCTGAAATTGACTGGAGTAATGGCACTCCTGGAAAAATAAAAACACCTAATTTTAAGAGAGCACATTTTCCAAAGCCTAAGGGCTGTTTTCCAAAATTTAGAGTGGGAGGAAATGTTGTCATTAAATAATATAGAACAGAAATGGGAATCAAATCGACTATATGCAAACACACTGCCAACTATATTCCCATGGGCAATACTATTAAAGGGCTAAAATAAAGCATATGAGGCACATGTCCAAAGTTAAAATATCTCTAAATAATAAGAGAAGCGCATTTAAAAATATAAAAATGAAGGAACACTATCATCATTTAACAGTTACAAAGAATATAAGGAGGAGGATATTCTGAACACTTCACTTTTTTCTGTGCTACGGGGCTGACAAGGGCAGGTGGGCATGGACAAAACCAGTAGGTGCATAATTCACACATAGAAGAAAAAAAACGAGGAAGCTGTGCTGGTGTGGGGACCTGTGACACTCTCCAGCAGGCGCAATGCAATGCCAAGATCCAGGAGTAAAATTTGTTTGGGAGGGGAGAATTTGGAGGTGGCTTTTTCTAGACATTGTATTAAGAGGAGGAGGTGTTTTAGCCTGAGAGGCATTCTGTGCATTACATACTCCTGACCCCTGCACTCTGTGCATTATTTACTCGACCCAGAGCACATTAGGCTCAGGTTTATTTAACCATACCCCTTTAAGCGCCTAGCATTGTATCAATCCCCTCAGATTTCCCAAGGGTGCCTTAGGTTTTTCACAATTCAGAAAATGCTAATGGGTCCTGCACTATCTTGCACTGCTGGGTAATCATTTTAAGGAAGGCGCCACCCCAATATGGCCATACAGGAGCCAGTCATATATGCTTAGCAATAAGATGTCCCAGGTTTCCATTTTGAAAATCCGGTAACCTTAATTTAAGTATACTTTAAGCATTTAAGACAAAGTAATATGTTTTCTTTAACCCCTTCTCATCGGCACCTCCAGCCCTTTTAGGGATTTCAGATGGCCGGAGGCGAGACGGGGTTTCCGATCATGTGACGGCCGTGATTGGCTATCACAGTGGTCACGTGATTGGAAAGCTCCTGAACGCAAGTAGAGATCAGGAGCTTGCCGTTAGCTGCTGGTAACTGTGCCTGGAGAAATCATGGGGCCCCCCATACAACCTACCTGACAGGGCACCCCCCATCACCAAGCATGTGGGTGCAGGTGTACAGCAAAAACAAAGACAGTGTGCATTTGGGCCGCTTACCTGCTCCTGCATACCTGTCAAATTAGGGTCTGTGGCTGTGTTTGTACAGCCACTGCGTCCCAATAGAGTAACAGCTGGCTCTAGCTGCATGAGCAAACCACCCATTCACACAGCCAGAGTACCAAGAGATTGAGGACATAGATTCCTCAATCCATTTTTCTGCAGCTTCAGCTGCACTGCAGCAAGAATAAATAGGAAACATTCTGTACAGAAGCTCCCTGTTCATTCACAAACTGAAACATAGTAAACACAGTTTACTATGCTTCAATTACAAATTAACACAGGTATGATTGTTGCCCATTGCTTACTGTGTTCATTCAATAAATGAAGGGGCCAATAAACAGGACATTTTTACTGGTCCACCCGCTCTCCATCCTGACACCCATCAGGTGTTCCCGACACGTGAATTGGAGTTGAAGAAAGGAAGGGTGTGATTGTGGAGGGGGGGTGATTAGAATAGTGGGGGGGACACAATTACTTGAACCAAGTGGGAGAGGAGGAGAAGATGTTTGCGATGCAGTGGAAGTCACAGGGAATCTGTTCCAGTGATGGCTCCCCACCATGCCAGTCTAGTAAACTGCCATAAAGCTGTATGGGCTCCTTGTTGAACATATAGAGCCTGGCCCCCGTACAGGAGGACCAGTGCTACCCCCTTATCAGCAGCCCTGATAGGCAGCACTGATGGGCACTGATAGGTGGCATTGATGAGCACTTATAGGTGACACTGATAGGCAGCACTGACTGGCACTGAGGAGCACTGATAGGTGGCATTCATTGGCAGCACTGATAGGCTGCACTGAAGGGGCTGCAATGATAATCAGGGTACTGATGATTAGTGCCCTGATTATCAGTGTAAATGATGTGCTGACAGTCTTGCCGGTTAATGGCTCTCCTTTTCTCACACAGACACGGTGGGAGGAAAGGACTGCCAATAACCGGCAAGTCAGTTTACATGTGATCAGCTGATTACATGGTAAAGGCCCTTTACTGTGATCTGTGTTTAGCTGTGTCCAAAGGGGGCTTTGCCCCCAGGAGGCACACGGGGGGGCAGGGTTCTGGGAGGATGTCCATGGATGCCCTTCCAGAACTGGAAGTCCGGGGCTTGGATGGAAGGGGGGGTCAGGAGGGCCCTTCATGGTTTCTTGCACCGGGGCCCTGAAGGTTCTAATTACTCTCTGATTGGTTTCAGTGGTTACTTATCTGAGAGGCAGAAATTGTTCTTTGCTCAAGGAACCTCCAGCAACGTCTGAAGGAATCCTGGCTGAGAAAGGCTGCTCTAAAGCAAGGGTCTCCAAACTTTCTAAAGAAGGGGTCAGTTTACTGTCCTTCAGATTTTATGGGGGCCAGACTGTGGCCAGTGGGGGCAAAAAATATCCCAGTGTCAGTGTGATTAAACAATGCCATACCTTTAGTAGGGGGAATAACACCCCATCATTGATGTCAGTAGAAGGAATAGTGCCCCATTGTTGGTGTCAATGGGGGGAATAGTGCTCCATCGTTGGTGTCAGTTGGGGGAATCATGGCCCATTGTTGGTGTCAGTGGGGGGGGAATAGTGGCCCATCATTGGTGTCAGGAGGCGGAAGGGTGCCAATCATAGGTATCAGTGGGAAGAATTGTGCCTCATTCTTAGTGTCAGTGGGAGGAATTATGCCCCCATTGTTGGTGTCAGTAGGAGGAATAGTGACCCAAGGGCCACATTTGGCCCCCAGGCCACAGTTTGAAGACCACTGCCCTAAATCAATCAAGTAGTTCCAAATGCTATTTTTCCAATTCAGGTTTATAACAACAAATATGATTGGTTAGATGCATTTTCCTCAGGCACTTTTTGAACATGAAACAACCCAATGAGATACATAATAATCACCAAAATGTTCATTACTGTTGATAATATGAATTCTTTGTTAAATTATAAGAAGAGGTTAATACAACATATTATAAGTGTAAAATATACTGTATATTGCAAAACATATCACTCAAGCTGCACACCACCCCAGAGTCCCCATCTATTATTTTCCCTGCCTACCAGCTATTTATTCCCCTGCAGGGCACCATAACTATAATCCCCGCTAAGTATAAGATATATCACAACATAACTATTATTAGCATTAAGTATCTCTGAATTCTAAATACACACATATTCAATCTCCCATGTTTGTTTTCTGTCTGAGTCCTGTCAGAGCATATGCTTACAAGCATGTACAGCTAAATATCACAGCTTGAGAAGGAATAACAAATATGTTCATGATGAGTATGAACGCTAGGAAAACCATTGACAGTAAGTTGTCAGGATCAAACGTCTAGCTGCGTGAGAGAAATAGGAGCGTGCCTTCAGCTCCATTTCTGCATTTAATGTAGCCACTTAAATGACACAAAGTGCTTTCGATGAGGCCTCTAATCCTACTTATCCATTCTACCTGATACAAATGTGAAAGCCTTATTTACAAGACCCCAGATCTATAGAGCAAGTTAAATGATATGACTAGATCCCAGCTGCAGCCCTGTATCATTAGCCTGAGAAACCATGATTCTATACAGTTCAGCTTCTTTAAAATATATTGTTTTGACAAAGGATTGGCTTCATGTTGGGTATTTGTAAATGCCACTTCTTATAATGGTCTGTGTTTCAGAATGATCAATTCAGCTGTAGGGAACAGGCCTGTGTGCATCTTTTTACTGTTATCCTGTCACATCTGTCTATAGACGTTCTGCTTTAATCATGGGAGCTGTGCTCTATTGTTACTGGGTTCATACAAGTGTCATCATGCAGGTTTCTCTACAAAACTGCCATGGTCCACATGTTAAAAAAAAATCATTAAAAACTTATAAAGAATTTGCTGATAGCAAAGTGCTCTTGTGGAAAAAGTAGTGCCATCTCCTACATGCAAGGCCACACACGTATATATATATATATATATATATATATATATATATATATATATTTATTTATTTATTAATAGCAAACAATTGGGCTAGAATCACAAGAAGAAGGCAGGTGCATCCCATGGGACTTGCAACATGAGGAAGATTCAATAAGGTCTGATTATGGTCCTCCAAAACCTTGACCATATTGAACTTTACTCCTGTTGCAAGTGTAGTGCTTGTTCCCGAAGGAGCTGCTAAATTGTATTGAGTCCTCCTGCCCATCACCAATGGTGACTTGCCCTTAGCTGGACCCAAGAGCACCGACAGACTTTACAGCAGGGATATGCAATTAGCGGACCTCCAGCTGTTGCAAAACTACAAGTCCCATCATGCCTCTGCCTCTGGGTGTCATGCTTGTGGCTGTCAGAGTCTTGCTGTGCCTCATGGGACTTGTAGTTCTGCAACAGCTGGAGGTCCGCTAATTGCATATCCCTGCTTTACACAGTTTAAATAGTTTTTATTTAAAGGGAAAGCCCCATAAAGGTAAAGGTTAAAGCAGAACTTCAGTCATTTTTTCATCTTTCCATCTTTTAAATCATCTGCCCTTGTTGTTTTAACTTTGGATAGGACAACTTTTTCTTCTGCCAGTAAATACCTTATACAGCCCACTTCCTGTTTCTTGTCTAGTAAAAAGCATAGGCTTATGACATCATGCACATCTCTCTCTCTCTCACTCTTGTGAGAGTTTGCCAGGAAAGGAGGGGGGTGAGTCATAAGAGGGCCAATGAGAGCTGCAGAGCTGGAGGTGTGCCTCAGTGTGTCTGTGTAAATCCAGGAAGTGAACAGGCAGCAGCTTCAGCTGCCCACAGTTAAAATGGCTGCAGTCAGACAGACAGAATCACAGTATATATAAACTAATATGCAAAGTGGTTGGAGGGAAGCTTGAGAATGGCAAAGATATTTTCATTACAAATTATGTGAGCAGACTGCAGTTCCTCTTTAATTAAGCAACAGTTTACAATATTACTGCACAGAAAAAATAGACAAAGGTAATAATGTGTTCTCAATCCAGATACTTAATATACTAATAATATACCTAAATGATCCACACTTTTTTTTTTTTTTTTTTTTTTACAAAACGGCACAAAGTATTTTTGCATGCAGATTTTGGATACAGATTTTGGATGTAGATTACAAAGCAGCTGGAGTGACAGGTCACAGCACTGGAGGAGGCCTGCTAGGGCAAGGAATATTTTCTCAATAATTCTCTGCCCCTAGACTAAATTAGCAATTAACTGCAGTGCTGGAGGCATAAAAATTGCAGCTACCGCCATTTTATTTCCCAGGACACCAGTTATATATGGAAGGTCTCACCTGGGGTTAGGGGGCCCCAGCCAGAAGCCACGGGACAGAGGTCTCATCAAGGGGTCAGAGGACCCAGCCACAAGCCAGCAGGTCTCGGTTCCAGGATTTAAGTCAGCTCCTATCAGGGGTGCTAGGAGAACCCCAATTCCCAGGCCAGAGGTGGGCCATGCAGCAGGGCGCTGCAACTGAAGGCTAGAGAGCCAAGTGTGCGAGAGAGATGAATGACACAGTCAAAAGACTGGTAAGAGGAGAAGCAGTGCTACCAACACGTAAGCCAGGTGGCTTGGTATTTTCATTAATTCATGTTTTGTGGAAGAAACCCCTGCATGGGCAACTGGTGTATACGTGAACTTTTCCTTTACTCAATAAAAGTGGGCTGCCACGCCCTAAAACTACAGTTTGGACTGTCACAGCTCATTGTAAATTCACCTGCTATTTGAGTTTAATCACCCTGATATTACTACATATAATGTTTGGGGGTTTAAACTAATCTTCAGGCATAAAATGTGCATTTAAAAACATGAGCAAAAAATGTAAAAATGGCTCTGGTGTCAGAGAGCCAGAGATCAACGTAGTAGAACAGCAAGCAGGATCAGGAGCCAGAAGGGATGTCAGCCGAGCAAGTCTTCAACAGGAAGGCAGGAGAAGTCTCTGAGATGTGACCAAAGGCGAAGGCAGAGATGAAGTTAGCTGGATGGCTTTAAGTAGGCAGGACTGACGAGCAGATCATCAACAGCTGAGTCACTGTGGAGAGAAAGGAGCTGGCAATTAGCCAACAACTGAGCGGCCAGCTCAGAGAAGGAAGGGCTGAGCCTAGCCCTGACAGCACCCCCTCCTCAATGACCCCTCCCCCTTGGAGGACCATCAGGCTTGAGGGGAAAATGTCTATGGAAATCACAGAGGAGGACAGAGGCATGTACATCCGAGGATGAGACCCAAGAGCGTTCCTCCAGACCGTACCCCTTCCTATGCACCAGGTACTGTATGTGCCCACGGGAGTCAACAATAGATTGTACTTCATACTCCTCATGGTTCGCACCTAGGTGATAAAGTGGTTGCAGACCAAAGGTTTCAATAAGGAGACATGAAACACATTAGAGATGTGCATACTAGGAGGAAGGTCCAACGCGTAAGCCACTGGGTTATTCCTGCGAAGGATACGGAAAGGCCCAATAAACCGAGGTGCGAACTTCAAAGAAGGAACACGAAGTCGGAGGTTCTGAGATGACAGCCAGACTCTGTCCCCAACCTGGTAGGAAGGCGCAGGCAGGCGTCTGCGGTCAGCATGGAGTCTGTACCTATAGTTAGCATGTCGCAAAGGAAGGTTGGAAACCATAGTTCGCCATAAACAGGGACAAACGGGAAGCTGAATTCTAGGCACTATTGTGAGCAAACTCCGCCCATGGTAAGAGGTCTGACCAGTTGTGATGGTCAGAAATATAGCAACGTAGGAATTGCTCCAAGGACTGATTGGCTCGTTCTGTGGCCTTATTAGACTGCGGGTGATACGCAGAGGAGAAAGCAAGCTGAATACCCAACTGTGCACAAAAGGCTCGCCAGAACCGAGACACAAACTGACTACCCCTGTCTGAGGCAATCACTTTGGGTAGCCCATGTAAGCGGAAGATCTCCCGAGCAAAAGTAGAAGCCAGTTCCTTAGAAGTAGGCAACTTCTTGAGTGGAATACAATGCAACATTTTCGAGAAGTTGGGTAACTTCACAATGAAATCCATTAACAGGTGGGTACAGGGCATCTCTCACTGCACTGTGGCGACCAGAACAGAACCTCAGCACGGAGCCAATCAAAAGAAGGGTTGTGCCTCTATAACCAAGGATAACCAATAACCAGCGGGAACTTAGGTGAGGAAATAACTTGGAATTGGATTATCTCATTGTGAAGGGCCCCTACGGCCATGGACAACGGAACAGTCTCATGAGTTACATGGGCAGGCTGTAGAGGTCTCCCATCAAGAGCCTCAATGGCAAGTGGAGTGTCACGCAGCTGCAGCACAATCAAGTGCTTCGATACAAAGGCAGCATCAATGAACAGTCCAATGCTGCACTGTTATGGGGACACCTGATCATCATTTGTACACTGTAAGTAGCAGGCACAGGCACTCCTGATCTGCGTGGCATTCTAATGATTGCAGTACATGTGCCCAAGCTCAATAAGAGGGCTGATATCAGAGGCATCCCCATTACTCAGTCCAGATCAGGCATGCCCCTCAGTCAGTGCCAGTGTAATGCAGCATTCTGCTATAGATCAGGGGACTGGAAAGCACCCCCCCCCACTCCCTTCCAGGCTCAGCAGCTACATTAAAAACAGAACGATGCCTGCTGCAGTGATCAGCCTCGCTCCTCCTAAGCCTTCCTCCTCGGACCACACCATGTGACACACACACCCCTCTTATCCTCTGACACTGTCAGCTCCATTCTGCTCCCTCCCTCCTCCTCTCTCTCCTTAGAATACCCGCTTCCTCCAGGTTCCTGGGACACTACACAAGGCTGGGCTCTCTTGGCTGCTTCCATCCCATTCATCTTTTGGTAGCAAATGCAGGAGATAGCACATGTCACCACCAGCACTGGATCAATCCGCCACTGATGCAGGCTCACCACCCAGCCCCTGCCGGGTGTAACTGATCATTAGCGGCTTATTTGGCTGTATCCCTCCACTTCACAAAAGAGTCCCTAGCCTCTTGCAGACAGGATTCACAGCAGATACCAAATAGTTTTTTTAAAAATACTGTGACTGTACTGTAATACCTCTGTGGAAATTTTAGGAGTGCTATGAGGGTGCTTGAATATTTTTTGGGTGAGCTTCAGCACACCCAAGCACCCACCTGGCACCGCCACTGTTGTCAGTAATGTGCTGGCCACAGCAGAACTGAAGTTCCGAAGGCATATGCAAATGCACGTGCCTGCCAATGCCCGTTTTACTGCACTCAGGCAAATGCATATGCGCGCGCATTAGCCATTGACACTGGAGCCAATTGCCCTATATAAGCACAGAAGCTGCACTAGTCCATTACTGTCTGATCTGTAGCTGTACACATGTTCTTTGAACCCGATCCTGCTGACTTCTGTATTCGACCCGCATTACTTCTGACTTCACTTAAATATCTCCTGCCCTGACTCTGGCCTGTATCTGGCGTTTGCCTTCTGCTTATCTGCCTGATCTCGTGTTGCCGACCTCTGCCTATACCTGGACCATTCCCTGTCTGCCATCTATGCCTGCATCTGACCATCTGTTACCGACCTGGCTTGTCTGACCACACATCCTATGTCTCTTCTACTCTGCATGCACCTGCCTGTCTCCTGCTGGAGCATCTTCTACTGGGGCCATCAGTCTTCCTGAATCTGCTATTAGCAACTGCCTTCTGCTGCCTGCTGCCACCAGCCCAGGGTCTGCTGTTCCTGCCAATACATGCTGTTCCAGCTAGCCCAGTCTGTCCTGGTGACACATCCGCTATGCAGAAGACTGCACAGGCACCCATACCTCACCGTGATCTTGCGGGCACTGTCTCAACATTAGTGGTCTCTGAGCCGGGGCTGAACGGGAGGCTTTCCCTCTGCAAATCAGGCTCAGCTGTAAGGTAGGTTTTCTTGAATTTACTGCAAGAATAAGACAAACAGCCAAAAGAAAAAAGCAATGTAACCAAAGGTATTAAAAACTATAAATATGTATATTTCGTATGAACCTCCTTTTATTGTATCATTTTTATTGTTCTTTCTAATTGTACAGTTATCACAGTATCAGGAATGTGTTTTCTATATATATAATTGTTAACATTTTAGACTTCTCTATTTTTAACACTTATTTACAATCCTTGCTGCATGGCCCAGCCTTGTCTTCCTGACTATAAAAATCCTGCATTAGTCAGTTTATTTAGACAGCTTAGAGAAAGTCTGACTCATCCAAATAGGCTCATTGAAAGCACAGGAAATTATAATTAGGACTCATGTTGCTCATTTAGTAAGGAACATTCACAAACATGGAGGTAGAGCAGTCTGAGCTGCATTTAGACTTTCTTTATTAGCCACATGCATGTGCCGACAAAATTGCAGAATTTAGAATGGAACATAATTGATTTAGAATATATCATACTAAATTAAACATCATATGATTACTTTAGATAAATTATAAAAGGGAAGAAAATAGACAAATTTTAAAGACTCTGCCTCGTGGCATGAAGGCAAAGACTGTTCTTAGATTTCTGCCTGTGATTAGTATGGTTTATCCAAACTGTAATTTAACCTAGATCAGACCAATAATGGGCCATTAAATGTTTACTATGGTTTGCAAATGCACTAGTAAACTGAATACTATAGATCTTTGGACTCCTCACATTTTAATCAGTAATTTATATTTATTGTATGGTGCAAAAAGAATATTGCACCATACAATAGAACATACAAACAGTAAAATAACTCTAAAGATGGCTTAATACCCATAAAAAGGAAGGCTGTGCTTTGCTTACTTAAGTGTAGGTCCGTGTTTGGCAGGTGTTATGTGCATCCTCGTGCAGGCAGTCCCATTCATGTCTATCACGTAGCTGGTAGCAGAGCCTGATATAGTGAGGAAGGCTTCTCTTACACTTCTGACTCGGGCACCTGATATAGTAGACAGGAGGTGCAGGAGTGCAGAGTGGCACGAGTGCAGATGTCCATGCTGGGCAGTAAGGGTAAGTGCTACAAAAAATACAGCAATATAAACTATCTACGTCCTATAAATTCAGATAAAGCATAACAAGTTGAGTTGAAGAACTGAGGACTTTCATGGTACGGTATGAACTCACAATACCATGGTTTTATAAAAAATATACAAGTTTTTTATGTAGATTAATATTAAAAATCCACCCACAAGGGGAGAGAAGAGGGAAGATAGGAGTAGATATGTCCAAAAAAGGACAACCAGACAATACTAATAAGACATAAATTCCTCTGATAAGGATTGGAAGTTATATGGGTATCATTCCAGTCAAAATGACCTCAATTCACACAATTCCCGCTTCTTCATGAGTTTAATCCAAGAAGAATATTAATCTGTAAAGAAAAAAAAATACAGAAGGAATTATACATAGAAAATAGACCAAAACACATTGTAGACAGTATAGGAACATGTGTGTGCACCATGAAACAGGTGCAAATATATATGAACTGCCACAAGGGTAAGGTACACATCAACATACAGAGCCCATGAGAATTCCCCACTAGATGCCAAAAAGCCAAAGGCAAAGCAAGCCGTACTCGCTGGAGAACCCACATCGATTACCCAATGGCAATCTTCCGGACGAGTGCAGTAATCACGTGGAGATGTATAGGGTAGATAATATCAAAGAGAAGGTGGATCATTATAAAAAATAGACTCAATACAGGTCTGTAACATAGAGGATTCACAAGGCCTAGTGCCCTTAGAAAATAGCATATACAACCATACACACCTATGATTTTCTTAGTATATTGAAAATGGCAGTAGCATAGGCGGTGAAATAAACAAAAAAAAACTCCTAAAAACTGGTTTGTTCAGACATACCTAGAGGCATTCAGATATACTCTACATAGTCAGTTAGAAATCTAGATAATGAGATACACTTGGGAGAGTATTCAACACATTCAGAGACACTCACCTAACAGTAACTGCACAAACTCACAAACAGATGCACCTGGGATACATTCCAAACCACTGGAATGGCCAGTATCTGATTGTGCCAGGTAATGCTCGATCTAAAGTTTGGTACTGAAAGAGGAGAAAAGACCAATGGTAGCCTACAGGTTTCAGTTATCAAGAAAAGAAGAGTATAGCTATAATAACAATCAATACTTTCATCATTTTATTCACAGGGTCCTGAAACCTCACCTTACAGAAGTTGATTAACTAGTAAGCTGCCCATAGTGCCCAGACAGCAGGGATATATCTCAAACAGGAAGGACCAGGTGGCTCATACATCCATAATGAGAGTCCAAAAGAATCAGTCAAAAATCTATGGAAAGCTGGGCAGGAGAAGTCATCAGATGGCTCCAGTAAGCAGGTGGGCAGCTGATACTGACAGAGTAGCAGAGTCATACAGGCTGGGTCATACACAGACAAGAAAGATCGGGTACAGGGCACAGGCAGGTGCATAGTCAGGAAACAAGCTGGGCCTGGAACTGATCAGTAACCCAGAAACCAATGGATCAGACAGAAGTGGAGGTCAGGGGACAAGGCAGAGTTCAGAGAGGGGTCAAGACAAGCTGGGTCAGTAACTGAAATCAGGATACAGAATCACAGGATACACAGGAGGCTGAAGACAAAGTAGCATTAATCCTGAGCACGGGTCGAGTTTAAATAGCCCATTTGGCGCCAACATCTGTTACAAGTGCATGCGAGCACCGGAATGCGCGAGGGCTCGTGTGTGCATGGGCATATGCATTAGCCAATGCCCATTTCTTGTGAGCATGAAAGGGAACATGTTTTAGCCTGTGCACAGAAGTCCGTCCAGGGGAGTAATCTTGTCTATTGGCATACCTTGCCTTACAATGTCAATTGGGATGCAATGGCTGCATGTACACAGCAGCTGCTCCCAATTAGACAGCCATGTGGGTATGGGTGCGTACGGGTTCTCAAACGCAGAGAGTGTGCATTCTAGAACCCAGACCAGTACCCAAATGGCTATGAAATTGGGAGCAGTGGCTGTGTCCGTGCAGCTGCTGCATGCCAATTGAGATGAATTGGCCTCACTGCTTTATAAATATGCCCCCAAGTATCAGAGGATAAGGTAAAATTTACATCCAGCTGTGCATGTGAAGGAGGCATGCTCAACCCGGATTGGTAACAGTAAACGATGCACAAAACAATAGACATCCGGCAACAGTCAACGCAGGTTTCTTCTGCATTTTTTTTTTCACCAAGACAGTAAACAAACACAACTTCAATGTTTTGTACAGCAAGTCCAAAGCTTAAAACAAACAAAACATCTGTTCCTCTGAGCCACTAACTAAACTCAAGTTGATTCCCGACATCACACAGACATACATCACTTGTATTGTTTTCACGTTCTATCAGCACTCATCTTTTTTATCCAGCAGCAAGCTCCCTCAGCAGAGACAGAGCAAAACAGCCCTGAGTCAGCTTGCATATATAAAAAAGGCCTGTGGACAACAGACACAAAAATGACGTCTAACTACCAGATAAGATGTTAACCTAGGAATGGAGGCTTTATCCCACCGAAAGATCTACAAAGCCCCCATATATTAGGATCCAGAAAAGAACTTAAGATTCTAAAAAAAAAAAAAATCCTCTACCCACACATTTGATGTGGAAACGAGAATCCTTCCCGCTGTGTCATTGTATTTTGAAAGCAGAACTCCCCCACTGTCAAAATACACTGATCAGCACTGGAGCCTAATAGCTGCATGCACTGATTGAGTGTAAATTCACTAACAAGTTGTTTCATGAGATATCTGTTAATTGATCGACTTCTCATGAATGGGAACAGCTGTACATGGATCAAAATGTGGCTAGTTCCTAAAAAAATGTATCCAACATTCATATGATGTCCTGGACTTTGAGTGGTGATATCTGAATGATGCCTGCAGCTACAGGCATCTTTCAGATATCAACTTGTAGTGCCAGAGATTCCCTACACCATAGGATGGATCATAGCAGCTGTTCCACCTCTTGATCATTCTTACTGGCAGCTAGAGTGGACATCCCCTCCTACTGCCGCCCTCTGGTGCTTCTAACGACTCACCGCTGCTATCGGTGAGTCAGAGAAGGGATCCGCTGGCCCCAGATGGTGACCATAGAGATATCCGGCAGACCAGATGGTCCCCGGAGTCTCTATGATCGTTCGGAGGCCGGGCGCGATGTTATGATGTCACTCCCAGCCTCTGCATTCAAACAAATGGTGCCGCCTCGGCTGGGAAGCTGAGATCATTTTTTTTTTGTTTTTTCTTATTTTATTTCAGGCTTTCCAGCCTAGAGGTGAGATGTGGGGTCTTATTGACCCCATATCTCACTGTAAAGAGGACCTGTCATGCTTCTTCTTATTACAAGGGATGTTTACATTAAAATAAAAGTGATCAAAAAAAAAAAAAAAAAGGTGTCAAAATAGAAAAATTAAAGTAAAATTAACAATAACATTTTTTTTAAAGTGCCCCTGTCCCTGCATGCAGAAGCGAACTCATACGTAAGTCCCTCCCACATATGCAAACGGTGTTCAAACCACACATGTGAGATATCGCCGCAAACGTTAGAGCAAGACCAATAATTCTAGCCCTAGAACTCCTCTGTAGCTCAAAACATGTAACCAGTGAAACATTTTAACCACTTCAGCCCCGGAAGAATTTCACCCCTTCTTGACCAGAGCACTTTTTGCGATTCGGCACCGCGTCGTTTCAACTGACAATTCCGCGGTCGTGCAATGTTGTACCTAAACAAAATTCCTTTTTTCCCACAAATAGAGCTTTCTTTTGGTGGTATTTGATCGCCTCTGCGGTCTTTATTTTTTGTGCTATAAACAAAAAAAGAGCGTCAATTTTGAAAAAAACGCATTAATTTTTACTTTTTGCTATAATAAATATCCCCAAAAATATATATATAAAAAAATATTTTTTTCCTCAGTTTAGACCGATATGTATTCTTCTACATATTTTTGGTAAAATAAAAAAACAATAAACGTATATTGATTGGTTTGCGCAAAAGATAAAGCGTCTACAAAATAGGGGATAGATTTACAGCATTTTTATTATTATTTTTTTTTTCTAGTAATGGTGGAGATCTGCGATTTTTTTTATCGTGACTGTGACATTATGGCGGACACATTGGACAATTTTGACACATTTTTGGGACCATTGGCATTAATACAGTGATCAATGCTATAAAATTGCATTGATTACTGTAAAAATGTCCCTGGCAGTGAAGGGGTTAACACTAGGGGGCACTCGAGGGGGTTGACTGTGTTCCCTGGGAGGTGATTCTAACTGAAGGGGGAGGGGACTGACTGGAGGAAGTGACGGATCGTGGTTCCTAGCTAATAGGAACACACGATCTGTCACTCCTGTCAGAACAGAACAGGGAAGTGTGTGTTTACAAACACTCGTCCTTGTTCTGTCTCCCCTGCTCACGATCGCTCGTGGCCGGCAGTCATCGTGACCATCGGCCACGAGCACCGGCACCCCCACTGTGCAGCGGCCACGCGTGCCTGCTATCCCGATCCCACAAGCTGGCGTACAGCTCTGACAGCTCGTGCAGTGGAGCCAACTTGTCGCAGTATAACTGCGGCGGTTGGTCGGGAAGAGGTTAAAACGTTGCCTATGGGGATTTTTAAGTACTGAAGTTTGGCGCCACTCCACGAGGGCATGCAATTTTGAAGCATGACATGTTAGGTATCTCGGCGTAACATTATCTTTCACATTAAGCAATAAAATTGGGCTAATTTTACTGTTTTGATTTTTTCTTTAAGGATTGCCAATGGGCTGAGTGGTGGGAGGTTAAATGCCTTGTCAAGCACGTGGTACCCAAATGGCTGGTGTTTTTTTCCATGCTTAATCTGCTTGTGGCAGACATTGCAAATTGCAACATTGCGATTGGCTGCACATGTGCTAAAAAAGGCTGAGCTGTGGGAAGTGGGCCGGGAGATAACAGCTCCACAATCTGATTAGGGTGGCTGCTCTCTACTCTTCCATGATGGCTGCCTCTGGAGGACATCCTGTCTCATTTTAGGTTGTTTCTCCCACACACTTTCCTCCTCTGCTCTATGCAAGTCACGTCAGTGAGCTCATCATCATCATCCCCTCCATCCTCATCATCACCGGATCCAACTTGAGAATATGCTGCGGCTGTCGGAACATGACTGCCAATGTGTTGTTTATCAGTGTTCTCTTCTCTCTGTAGGCTCATGTTACTCCCTTCCTCTACCTCAGAACCAACACCAGAATCAAGCAAGTGGCTGACACTGCGTTCAAATAATTCAGCTGACTCCTCCATGCATGATGCTGGGGCTATGGCAGAAGTAGCTGTTTACAAGGAGGCAGAATAAGCCACTATGGCAGCTGTGGTGGACTTTGCACTAGTGTTAGCTTGAGTCATAGAGGATGAGGAGGATGAAGATTGTTTAGTAAGTCAGTCCACGACCTCTTCTGCATGGTGTGGCTGGATAGCATGGGCAACATCACTAAACAGAGACAAATGTGCCCTGCCTGAGGACGGACCATGTGGTCTGTGGACACAGACGCTGCTAGCCCCCTCATAGTGGCATGGGACAGTTTGCCTCTCCTTGTTGGCCTCCCAGACATGATGGGGGGCTTATTAACCAAATTTGATAGAAACTGGGAAAGGTCAGATTGGATGCACTTTTTTGAATGAAAAGTGCTGTTTGGTGCACTTTATATTGAGGACTGATGCTGACATAAATGTAAAGGCTATCAAATAAAAAATGAAAAAGGTGGAACACCAGCGCCACAGTCAGAAAAACTGTGGCTGACAATTAATAAAATAGGGGGCGGGCAGGGGATATGATACTGCTTAAGCCAGTATTTCTACTGAGCTACCTTGCAAAAAAACACTTCTTCAAAGACTGCATAATAGATGGGCAGTGTGGATCTGGGCAGAAGGTCTGCAAGAGCAAGGACTGTGTTCTATAAACGTAGCTTTTGGTCTTTCCCTATACAGGCAGTCCTCAAGTTACATATGGCCAACTTACACTTACAAACGGAGAGACAACAGGTAGTGAGAGGAAATCTACCCCTAGGAAGGGAAATTTACTCCTGTAACATTTATCATGGAGAAAAAGGTGTCTTCACTGAAGCTTTATCACCAATCCTTGTTTCCACAACAACCAACATTTTTCAAAATCCAGTTGTCACAGAAAGTTAGGTGAAATATTCTGAACAGGGGCACAGACAGCAAAACAAACATTACAGGGATTTTAACCCTTCCCTATGTTATCTAACAAAACCGTAAAAAAACATTTTTGGCTGTCGTTACACTTACATAATGTACCTGTTCCAACTTACATACAAATTCCACTTAAGAACAAGCCTGTCAGAACCTAGCATGGTCAACTTTGGAAATAACTATATTAAGGCACACACTACTTAAAAGGTGAAAACTACTTGAACCTCTTAGGGTCTGCCTACAAGCAAGAGAGAGGGATTTTCCTATAGAATTTGTGTAGTACATAGACCATTAGGACAGTCAGAGGATTAGGATAACTCTTTGATTGATGATATAACTTAAATTACAATAAAAGGGAGAAGTTTTTAGGTATGGGTGATTTCAACGTTAACTGGAATTTTCAAACTTCACTTACAAACCAGGGTTTTGATATGTCAGAGGTATTAAAAGGTGTCTTTCACATGGACATTGTTAGTGAGGCAAAGCCAGGTTGTTTTGATATACACCTCAGTAGGGATGAGCCAGATGTTCGAGTCGAGCGTAAGTTGCGGTGTTCGCGACAAATTCGAAAGCCGTCGGTACACCGTTAAAGTCTACGGGACACTAACATGAAAAATCAAAAGTGCTAATTTTAAAGGCTTATATGCAAGTTTTGTCATAAAAAACAAAGGAGGGAATGGTGCTGTTCTATGTGAAAAAACCTTGTGTATCTAGCATGAGATACCTAGAATAATGTGAAAAAACTATGTATGTCCAGCAAGGACAGATCCCTGCTGCCATAAATAAATAAATATTCATATAAAGTGACGTGTGCTGAAAGATCATTTTGAAGATGGACAGTGAAGTAACGTGTATCAGCAATAAAAACATATAAAAACATATAAAAAGTTGTTTCTCTTAACGTGAAAGGCCTGAATACCCCTGAAAAGCATTCACAACTACTTGCCCACATGCGTAGCACGAGAGCAGATGTTGTCTTTCTTCAAGAGACCCATTTCAGCAGTAAAAGTATTCCTAAACTGACGAACCATTCTTATCCCCATGGCTATCATTCTGCTTCCCCAAATTCAAAAACGAAAGGAGTATCCATACTTCTATCAAAAAATATACCCATACAAATAACAGATACCGTGTTAGATGAGCAGGGTAGGTTCATCTTCCTTAAAGGCACACTCAAAAACAGACCCATTACCTTGGCTAACATATATAGCCCCAACACTTCCCAAGTCCCATTTTTCCGAACAGTGACAAGTAAGCTGACAACCTTTCAAGAAGGCCTATTGATCCTAGGGGGCGATTTGAATGTCCCTCTAGACCCTCTAGTAGACACCTCTTCCGGCAAATCTCACTTACCGTATAGAGCATTGATGCAGAGCAAGGGCTGCCTACAAGAACTGTTACTACACGACGCCTGGCGCACACTCAACCCAAAAGACAAAGACTTTACCTTCTTCTCAACCCCCCACAACAAGTACTCTCGCATAGACTACCTGTTTCTTACACAACAAGATCTTCCGATTCTGAAAGCGGCGACAATAGACCCCATGGCATTTTCGGACCACCACCCTATCTCCATGACACTTTCTCTCCCAGACGCCCCCCTCAGATCGTATGTATGGAAACTTGATCCTACACTTCTAACGGACGAACTTAAGGTAGAAGTTATTCGCTCATGCTTAAAGGACTATTTCATAGAAAACGATACCCCAGATACTTCCACCCAGACACAATGGGAGGCTCACAAATATGTCATATGAGGGAAACTGATATCCCTAATAGCATCTGTTAAGAAAGCAAAGAAAGCTACTCTATCTAACTTATTCATGAAACTGAAGAAACTTGAAGCCTTACATAAACAGACTTTAGCACAACAAACTCATTCTGAACTTATCGAGATCCGTACTCTTATCAAAGACGAGCTACACCTCAATCTTAAGAAAAAATTCATTTTATCTCACAAACTCTTTTACGAGTTTGGAAACAAGAGTGGCCACTTACTTGCACGAGCACTACTCAAAAAAAAAGCCAATAACACGATCTACCAGCTACAATCTACTAATGGACTGCCCCTCACACACAATGATGACATAGCAGAGGAATTCGCAAAATACTACTCCTCTCTCTACGACTTACGCACCTCTGAACCCGCCACAACTCTAGCATCACTGAGAGCCCAACGCATTAAATCGTTCCTTGAACAATATACCCCAGGGAAAATACCCCTAGAGGAAGCGGCTACTCTTGACACCCCAATCTCCTCCACGGAATGGGTACAGGCAGTCAGACAGCGTAAACCTGGAAAGAGCCCTGGCCCAGATGGTCTCCCAGCAGTATATTATAAGACTTTCTCAGACATACTACAAACCCCATTCCTCAGAACCTTTAATTCCATCTCCCCACAAATCCCCTTACGGGAGGAATGCTAGAAGCTCATATAGTAGTCATTCCCAAAGAAGGTAGAGATCCCTCTCACACAAGTAACTACAGACCAATCTCATTGTTGAATGTAGACGTAAAGATATTTTCCAAAATACTAGCCAACAGACTGTTAACCCTCCTTCCCTCCATCATATCTCCAGATCAAGTAGGTTTCATCCCTGGTCGTGAAGCCAGGGATAACACAAGCAAAGCAATCAACCTACACTACCTGACAACCCAAACTAAGCAAAATGGTTTCTTCCTATCACTAGACGCAGAGAAGGCGTTTGACAGAGTATCCTGGGATTACATGACAGCAGTTTTACAAGCAATAGGACTTGGACCCCCTATGATCGGACTCATTCTGTCGTTATATGGCAGTCCTACAGCGAAAGTGAGGGTCAATGGTACTCTGTCAAACGCCTTCCCAATCCGCAACGAAACGAGACAGGGATGCCCCCTGTCACCTATCCTTTTTGTACTTACACTTGAACCCTTCCTCCGCAAACTTAAACTTAACCCAGACATAAAGGGAATTAAATCTCCAGAGAAGGAATACAAATATGCTGCATATGCAGATGACATCCTAATGTTCCTCACACAACTGATAACTACTCTACCATTATTATTAGCTGAATTCAAGCACTTCCAGACCCTCTCTAATTTGAAGATTAACCTTACTAAATCTTTTGCTCTCAACATTTCATTAACCCACAGTCAGGTAAATCAGTGTAAGGTTTATTTCCCATTCCAATGGAAACCAGATTCGATAACATACCTAGGCATCCAGATTCCATCCAAACTCTCAGACTTATATACCAAAAATTTCCTCCCCCTCTTAAACAGACTAAACTCTGACCTTGAAACATGGAACAAACCGACATTTTCTTGGTTTGGCAGAGCAGCCATACTGAAGATGAATGTTCTTCCAAGAATTCTATACCTCCTACAGACAATACCGATACAGATCCCTCCCTCTTTCTTTAACCACTTCAGCCCCGGAAGGTTTTACCCCCTTCCTGACCAGAGCACTTTTTACAATTCGGCACTGCGTCGCTTTAACTGCTAATTGCGCGGTCATGCAATGCTGTACCCAAACGAAATTTGCGTCCTTTTCTTCCCACAAATAGAGCTTTCTTTTGATGGTATTTGATCACCTCTGCCGTTTTTATTTTTTGCGCTATACACGGAAAAAGACCGAAAATTTTGAAAAAAAATGATATTTTCTACTTTTTGTTCTAAAAAAAATCCAATAAACTCAATTTTAGTCATACATTTAGGCCAAAATGTATTCGGCCACATGTCTTTGGTAAAAAAAATGTCAATAAGTGTATATTTATTGGTTTGCGCAAAAGTTATAGCGTCTACAAACTAGGGTACATTTTCTGGAATTTACACAGCCTTTAATTTATGACTGCCTATGTCATTTCTTGAGGTGCTAAAATGGCAGGGCAGTACAAAACCCCCACAAATGACCCCATTTTGGAAAGTAGACACCCCAAGGAATTTGCTGAGAGGCATGTTGAGCCCATTGAATATTCATTTTTTTTGTCCCAAGTGATTGAATAATGACAAAAAAAAAAAAAAAAAAAAAAATTACAAAAAGTTGTCACTAAATGATATATTGCTCACACAGGCCATGGGCATATGTGGAATTGCACCCCAAAATACATTTAGCTGCTTCTCCTGAGTACGGGGATACCACATGTGTGGGACTTTTTGGGAGCCTAGCCGCGTACGGGGCCCCGAAAACCAAGCAACGCCTTCAGGATTTCTAAGGGCGTACATTTTTGATTTTACTCCTCACTACCTATCACAGTTTTGAAGGCCATAAAATGCCCAGATGACATAAAACCCCCCCAAATGACCCCATTTTGGAAAGTAGACACCCCAAGCTATTTGCTTTGAGGCATGTTGAGTCCATGGAATGTTTTATATTTTGACACAAGTTGCGGGAAAGTGACAAATTTTTTTTTTTTTTTTTTTTTTTTGCACAAAGTTGTCACTAAATGATATATTGCTCACACAGGCCATGGGCATATGTGGAATTGCACCCCAAAATACATTTAGCTGCTTCTCCTGAGTACGGGGATACCACATGTGTGGGACTTTTTAGGAGCCTAGCCGCGTACGGGACCCCGAAAACCAAGCACCGCCTTCAGGATTTCTAAGGGCGTACATTTTTGATTTTACTCCTCACTGCCTATCACAGTTTCGGAGGCCATGGAATGCCCAGGTGGCACAAACCCCCCCCAAATGACCCCATTTTGGAAAGTAGACACCCCAAGCTATTTGCTGAGAGGCATGGTGAGTATTTTGCAGCTCTCATTTGTTTTTGAAAATAAAGAAAGACGAGAAAAAAAATTTTTTTTTTTCTTTTTTCAATTTTCAAAACTTTGTGACAAAAAGTGAGGTCTGCAAAATACTCACTATACCTCTCATCAAATAGCTTGGGGTGTCTACTTTCCAAAATGGGGTCATTTGGGGGGGTTTTGTGCCACCTGGGCATTCCATGGCCTCCGAAACTGTGATAGGCAGTGAAGAGTGAAATCAAAAATTTACGGCCTTAGAAAGCCTGAAGGCGGTGCTTGGTTTTCGGGGTCCCGTACGCGGCTAGGCTCCCAAAAAGTCCCACACATGTGGTATCCCCGTACTCAGGAGAAGCAACAGAATGTATTTTGGGGTGTAATTTCACATATTCCCATGGCATGTTTGAGCAATATATCATTTAGTGACAACTTTGCGCAAAAAAAAATAAAAAAAATAAAAAATTGTCCCTTTCCCGCAACTTGTGTCACAATATAAAATATTCCATGGACTCGACATGCCTCTCAGCAAATAGCTTGGGGTTTCTACTTTCCAAAATGGGGTCATTTGGGGGGGTTTTGAACTGTCCTGGCATTTTATGCACAACATCTAGAAGCTTATGTCACACATCACCCACTCTTCTAACCACTTGAAGACAAAGCCCTTTCTGACACTTATTGTTTACATAAAAAAATAATTTTTTTTTGCAAGAAAATTACTTTGAACCCCCAAACATTATATATTTTTTTTAAAGCAAATGCCCTACAGATTAAAATGGTGGGTGTTTCATTTTTTTTTTTCACACAGTATTTGCGCAGCGATTTTTCAAACGCATTTTTTGGGGAAAAAACACACTTTTTTACATTTTAATGCACTAAAACACACTATATTGCCCAAATGTTTGATGAAATAAAAAAGATGATCTTAGGCCGAGTACATGGATACCAAACATGACATGCTTTAAAATTGCGCACAAACGTGCAGTGGCGACAAACTAAAATACATTTTTAAAAGCCTTTAAAAGCCTTTACAGGTTACCACTTTAGATTTACAGAGGAGGTCTACTGCTAAACTTACTGCCCTCGATCTGACCTTCGCGGCGATACCTCACATGCATGGTGCAATTGCTGTTTACATTTGACGCCAGACCAACGCTTGCGTTCACCTTAGCGCGAGAGCAGGGGGGACAGGGGTGCTTTTTTTTTTTTTTTTTTTTTTTCTCTTTATTATTATTATTTTTTTATCTTATTTTTAAACTGTTCCTTTCATTTTTTTTTTTTTTAAATCATTTTTATTGTTATCTCAGGGAATGTAAATATCCCCTATGATAGCAATAGGTAGTGACAGGTACTCTTTTTTGCAAAAATTGGGGTCTATTAGACCCTAGATTTCTCCTCTGCCCTCAAAGCATCTGATCACACCAAGATCGGTGTGATAAAATGCTTTCCCAATTTCCCAATGGCGCTGTTTACATCCGGCGAAATCTACGTCATAAAATGCTCGTAGCTTCCGGTTTCTTAGGTCATAGAGATGTTTGGAGCCACTCTGGTCTCTGATCAGCTCTATGGTCAGCTGGCTGAATCACCGGCTGCATTTTCAGGTTCCCTGTTGAGACAGGAGAGCCAGAGAAAAACACGGAAGATGTTGGGGGGGGGGGGGCATTCCCTCCCACTGCTTGTAAAAGCAGTCTAGAGGCTAATTAGCCACTAGGATTGCTTTTACATGAAAGCCGACCGCTGGCTGAAAAGAATGATACCAAGATGATACCTAAACCTGCAGGCATCATTCTGGTATAACCACTCAAAGTCGTGAATGGCATACCTGAAGACAAAAAAATGGTTAACAATAAAGCACAGTAAACGGTAAAGTATAAAAAATTGCATACCTGAAAAGCAAACGTGATAAAACATAACAACAATAAAACATTGCAGAATAGAATACAGTAAAAAAGAGCAGAACAATAGAGAGAGAATAGAGAGAGAGAGAACAATAAAACGACAACTATTTTTATTTTATATTTTTGTTTGTGTTTTTTTTTTTTTTTACACTTTTTTTTGTAACTAACTTTTATAACTGTAACCGGTTCCAGGTTCGGGTCTCTCAAAATGCGATGGCATCTCGGGAGACCCTGTGAAAGTGTGCCTAGTCTGTGCAATGCTGTACCCTACGCTAATACTCAACTAGTGCATGGTAGCGTTCAAAACATTCACCAATGCAAAGACCAGGATTATCAGGACAGGAGGGACAATAATAGCGGGTGTCACGCCTATATCCGCGCTTTCTGCAGACACGACATCTTTTTTGGGGGGGTTCGTTGGGTAGGGGTACTCGGGAGGACATAAAAATGCCTCTCATGCAGCCGACTGCATTTGGTTGGGGATGTGAATGGGGGAAGTACGGGCGCTGCAGAAGCGGTGGGTTCCCAATTAGGATTGGCGAATGCAGCAGGAAGGGCATTATGGGCACGACGGGCCTGTGTTTGTCTTTTTGGTGGCAGCGGGACACTACTTGTGCTTGCCACCTCACCAGCTTGAACTGCACTTATGGGACTCGCCACGTCACCAAGTGTTACTGCAGTGCTGGTTTGACTATGACCGGGGTGTACTAGGCCGCTGGCGCTTGCCAGTTCACCAAAACGCTACAAAAAAAACTGTTAGCGATCACAGGGATCCGGCCTGACTCTGCGAACGCTGCAGTTATGCGTTTAGTGTTTTGTAAGTGACAGTGATCGATCGATACTGCACTTGGGTGGGCTGGGCCGGGCCGGGCGGAGGGGCAAAACGCAGGTGCTAGCAGGTATCTGGGCTGATCCCGCTAACACTGCGTTTTTGGGAACCCTAAACTGCTGGGGACGCTAGTATAGATCAGATCGGATCAGATATTGATCCGATCAGATACTATACCACTAAGGGAGGCGTATGCTGCGTGCGTGGGTGTTAGCGGTACTGGTGCTAATCTGACGCTGCCTGGGGCTGGTGCTTGCCAGTTCACCAAAACGCTACCAAAAAAACTGTTAGCGATCGCAGGGATCAGGCCTGACTCTGCGAACGCTGCAGTTATGCGTTTAGTGTTTTGTAAGTGACAGTGATCGATCGATACTGCACTTGGGTGGGCTGGGCTGGGCCGGGCGGAGGGGCAAAACGCAGGTGCTAGCAGGTATCTGGGCTGATCCCGCTAACACTGCGTTTTTGGGAACCCTAAACTGCTGGGGACGCTAGTATAGATTTGATCGGATCAGATATTGATCCGATCAGATACTATACCACTAAGGGAGGTGTACGGTGCGTGCGTGGGTGTTAGCGGTACTGGCGCTAACCTGACGCTGCCTGGGGCTGGTGCTTGCCAGTTCACCAAAACGCTACCAAAAAAACTGTTAGCGATCGCAGGGATCAGGCCTGACTCTGCGAACGCTGCAGTTATGCGTTTAGTGTTTTGTAAGTGACAGTGATCGATCGATACTGCACTTGGGTGGGCTGGGCTGGGCTGGGCGGAGGGGCAAAACGCAGGTGCTAGCGGGTATCTGGGCTGATCCCGCTAACACTGCGTTTTCGGGAACCCTAAACTGCTGGGGACGCTAGTATAGATTTGATCGGATCAGATATTGATCCGATCAGATACTATACCACTAAGGGAGGCATATGCTGCGTGCGTGGGTGTTCGCGGTACTGGCGCTAATCTGACGCTGCCTGGGGCGACGCATATCACCGCCGGGCGATCAGGGGGCTAAACCTTTATTCGGTAATAAACGGCGGGTGCCCTGACACTATAAAAAATAAACGAACTAACCAGCATCACCCGTAACAGTTATACAGTGATCAGTGGTGAAAGGGTTAACTAGGGGGCAATCAAGGGGTTAAAACATTTATTAGGTAGTATATGGGGGTCCCTGTCGCTATAAAACGCTGACGGCGAACCTAAATATTTACGTTCCTAACTAGCGTCACCAGTGACACTAATACAGCGATCAGAAAAATGATCGCTTAGCGACACTGGTGACAGGGGGTGATCAAGGGGTTAAAACTTTATTAGGGGGGGTTAGGGGGGTATCCTAGACCTAAAGGGGGGTAATACTATCTGCCCTAACACTAACTGTCACAAACTGACACTATGCAGTAATCAGAAAAAAAAAAAAAAAAAAAATACTGCTAATGTCAGTTTGTGACAGGGGGGGGGGGGGTGATTGGGGGGGGATCGGGGGGCGATCGGGGGGGGGATCGGGGTGTAAAGTATGCCTGGCATGTTCTACTGTGTGTGTGTGTGTGTTGTGCACTCACTTGTCTTCTCTCCTCGGCGCTGGAACGGAAACTGCCAGACCGAGGAGAGATGACATCACATCCTCTGCCTGTGTGAAACGACACACAGGCAGAGGAGGATTCCCATTGGCTGGGAGCGATCGCGAAGGGGGGGCCACGATCGGATGGTCTCCCCCTCGCCTCCCGACGCTCCCAGTCAGATGCCGACCGCCGATGGCACCGGGGGGGGGTCCGATCGGACCCCCCGCCCGCGGGAGGCAGATCACGTACGGGTACGTGATTTTGCCTGCCCGTGCCATTCTGCCGCAGTATATATGCGGTAGGCGGTCGGCAAGTGGTTAAAACCCATAGACAGGTATGCTCCAATTTCCTGTGGGGAAAACACAGGCACAGGATCAGTCACGACTTGCTCACCTGACCGAAAAATCTAGGAGGCATAGGCCTTCCGAACATCTCTCATTACCACACTGCCACTCACCTAGCTAGGATAGTGGACTGGAATGTCCATACCCAAAAGAAAGACTGGGTCTCTTTAGAGGCTTCTTTCACGAATTTATCCCTGAATTCAGGCAAAATATTTACTCCACCATGCCACTGCTGGCATTGTAACTCGGTGAGTGCATTTCTGGAGGGTGTGATTCACTGAGCACAGGGGTGAGGTGGAAGACACACGAAGACACTTAAATGTATGCAGCTGATTTACACTGGATGTGATCACAAGCAGTTCCTCTTGGATGGATCTGATTTATATGGACTGTCATTAATGTTTTGAGATGTCACAGCATGGAATGCAGTGATTTCACAGAGTGTTTCACGTGAATGTCACAATTATTCATTTAATGTGTGTTATTTGTTACGTGCAGCACAAAACACAGTAGGAGGGTTCCATCACTATTGTGCTATACACAGTTTTTTGGTTACACTTGTTACGTGCAGCACTAAACACAGTAGGAGGGTCCCACCACTATTGTGCTATACACAGTTTTTTGGTTACACTTGTTACGTGCAGCACTAAACACAGTAGGAGGGTTCCACCACTATTGTGCTATATACAGTTTTTTGGTTAGACTTGTTACGTGCAGCACAAAACACAGTAGGAGGGTTCCACCACTATTGTGCTATACACAGTTTTTTGGTTACACTTGGTACGTGCAGCACAAAACACAGTAGGAGGGTTCCACCACTATTGTGCTATATACAGTTTTTTGGTTACACTTGTTACGTGCAGCACAAAACACAGTAGGAGGGTTCCACCACTATTGTGCTATACACAGTTTTTTGGTTACACTTGTTACGTGCAGCACTAAACACAGTAGGAGGGTCCCACCACTATTGTGCTATACACAGTTTTTTGGTTACACTTGGTACGTGCAGCACAAAACACAGTAGGAGGGTTCCACCACTATTGTGCTATACACAATTTTTTGGTTACACTTATTTATATTTGAAGCGCCCCATATTTATTCCATGTGCCTCTAGGGGAGTATTGGGCTAGCAGTGGCATGGTGGAGTAAATATTTTGCCTGCATACTTTATAATTTAAAGGGGCAGCTGTTCCTATTTTCGCTTGTTTTCATCGATTCTCACGGTTTCATTACACTTTATACACACCATTTAACACTGGTCAACACTATTTGTGAGAGTAAGGAATTTGATGTTTTGGGTGTTCACCACCTAATATTGGTTCACACCACTATTTGAGTTTATTTAGAGGCATTGGCGCGGTGGGGGTGTCTGTTTGGTGGAAGGGCGCTCTAGTGAGGATACCCAGTGTTTATTATCCCTGAATTCACCTTGGATTTCCCCAAATCAAATCCCACCAGACATTCAAACACATCCGACGATAGGCCCCACCTTACGATGTTTTCACCAATCGTGCAAGAAGACCTCTATCTCCTCTACCCCCAGCCCACTAACTCCAATAAAGTTGGACCCTGACTTCCCGCCAGGCATGTACCACCAATTTCTTTCTAACAATCTACCACAGGGACAAATTAGAGCCCATCAATTCTACACACAGGGCAAACTACTTACTGCAGCGCAAATCGCAACCTGCTTCGAAAAAACGCCTATCCCTCCATGGTCATATATAATGATAGCCCACTACCTCAAAACTTTAGATAAAATGGGTCAATGTTCTAGACAGCTTACACCATATGAAATATTATGTAATGAAACAACACCACAAGCACATCTTATCTCCCACATACACAACTTCCTCTTCACTAACATTAAAGCGAATGACAATCAGTTCTGTAGGAAATGGGAAGCTGACTTATCCATCCAGCTTTCGGAAGAAAGCTGGGAACAAATATTTTTAAACATACACAAGGGCTCCACTAATGTCTACACTCAGGAGAATGGGTTCAAAATTCAGGCGAGATGGTACCATAACCCAGTACTGTTACACAAATTTAAAGCCGACATCCCCGAAACATGCTGGAGGTGCCATCAAGACAGAGGTACCCTCCTTCATGTTTGGTGGACGTGCACCCCGCTGCAAGCCTTTTGGTCAGAGGTCCACCGTATAATCGCGCAAATTACCACTTACAATCCAGAATTCACCCAGCCCAATTTCTCCTACACCTCTCCCCCCTACCACACAAAACATATCATAAATCACTAATGATGCACTTGATTAACGCAGCAAAACAATGCATCCCTGTCCATTGGAACTCAAAAAAGATACCCACTCTCAAAGAATGGTTCGTCAGAATACAAAAAGTAGCAGAAATGGAAAAACTAATACACACCGCAAGAGACTTGCCGACGAAATTCAACCGTAAGTGGGCCTGTTGGACACATTGCCAGACTTTACCTGAATACCAGGACATACTAAATTCTCACACATAAAGGTTGAGGTACACCGAAGGCCATAACCTACATATAACCTAAAAATCCTCACCAATAATCCTTCAGTCAAAATACCAAAGCTGGATACCATCCACCAAGGAAAGGCAGAGACCTCCCTTCCTACCCCCCCCTCCTCCCTCCCCAGCCTTCCCTCCACCTTTCCATCACCCACCTCCCCACCTCCTCTCCCCCCTCCCCTCCTCCTTTTTTACAATCGCCATCTAAACACCCACATTAACACATAGTTTATCCACTTCACATACCAATTAACCACCCAACCTACGAAATGTACTCCAGAAGTTAACGAATCTGCTCTGAACGCTTAATGAGCAGATCCATATACATTGAGTGACAAATACAACACACTTCCGATAAAATTCTTACTTGGATCTTACTCCACAAAGCCGGTACAAATGGGTTTTCGTGCTGAATAAAGAATATACTTTAGCGGAGTATTAGCTATAGGGTAATTAAGACTCATTTGAGGATATATGTTGGGTTGATACCCCTCTTACAACCAGTCAAGTATGGAAGTGATTATCAATACTAGCTGGGACTTTTGTTTTGAAAATATTTTACAATTTGAAAAATGTTATAATTTATATGCATTGATAAATGTAAAATGTTTGCTGTAAAGACTTTATAACCTTCAATAAAATACTTTGAAACAAAAAAAACATATAAAAAATATATAAAAAAATATTTAAAAATCATCAACCAGTGCTAATAAAGACCATCAATCAGCACTAGTAAAACACTCAATAAACATCTAAGTGAAAAGTGACATGTATGAAAAACGTATGAAATAATATAAAGTGACTGTTGTAACTGTTGTTGATCGTAACCAATTATAAACCTAATAGTGTTATAACTACCACAATATGTCCATTATACAAAAAATGAAAAAAACGAACAAAAAATTAAAAAATAGTGTCCATAAAAAGTGACATAGTGCTTCATCCAGTTGGTGACAGTTTTTAAAACAAAAAAAGTGCTAGCAGTGGTGGTTGTGCTCCCCTCTTGTGTTTTCACTCACCAGAGTGCTTCACTCATGCAGGGGTACAAGTGTGAAGTAAGGGTAATGTAATCCCGGTCCCGATGCTCCTCTATTGGGATAGCCCCTTATTTCACAACACCAGGGTGAAGAACCATCCACGAGTGAAAAGGAAAGAAACTCTACAGCCTCCCCTCTGCAGCGTAATCTTCGGCCAGATATCCACAAAAATTTGTCATAAAAAAGGAAAGAACAGTCCACATAGCATAACTCTGTATTGCTTCTTTTATTAAAAATTAAATATAACCAAATCCAAGAAAGTTGAAAAGAAGGAGAGAGAGCTCCCATGCTCTCACACTCTCCAAAGGGAACGCGGAAGCAACGCTCTCCTCGCTCCGAGCTTGCGTTCCACCTATCATATACCAGAAACCGGAAATACCGGATATGACGTAATGCGTATCAAGTTAGTCCCGACTTACGCGTTTCCTCACACGGACATCATCTGAGTCACTGCCATCTTGATACACCACACGCCTTAAATCCTGGGTGGAGGTGTCATTGCGGCCAATCATCAGATGTATTACGCTAACAAGCAGTGGTCAAATCAAACCAAATTTTCGTATATTCATCACCAGGGAAAAATTAGTATATAATAGTATTGGCCATAAGGCGCCACCTACTGGTGCGAAGGAAAACCAATATCAACATGTTCAAGGCCTAGTAAAAACCATCCCTAGGCGCCTCCTGGTGGTAAAGAAAAAAATGTGTATATATAAAGCAGCAATGACAGAGACAACCAGACAGAGCAATCCAGATATCACATGGTAAAACTATGTTAACAAAAACAAGTGTATTTTAAAATCACTATCCCACACAGCTAATACCCATGTTTTATAATGTAATTACATAAAAAATTGAGTACATGGCATAAGAAAAAATATTAATAAACAAATAAAAAATGTTTTTTTTTTTAAATAAAATGAAAAAAGATCCCAATAAAAACCATATGGTTAGTACTGGGAAGAAAATATATCAAATAAACGAAAAGAAGTTCCTCACCTATTTGTAATCTAGGTGATAAGGCACCTAACATGCATGAAAAAAATGAGATTAAAAAAGGAGAATTAAGACGTATCATAAATTGACACATATACCTAAACAATATATTAGTAAAGGTAAATCAGTATTAAAAACAATCTAAATACTCCTAGGAGCAGTATTTAAAATGGATAAAAAATACATAAAAAATACAAATATGTTTCAAAGTTGTATGTTTTAAAGTTTTAAGGTTTTTAAGGGAAATAGGGTCCGTTGATGAGAGCTTTCTAAATGAATCTTCATATAAAATACGTACATAAATGGTCAAAAATTAGAAGTTGGATAAAAAAGCAGTTAAGGTCAATGTCCACATTTAACCCTCTAGGTACTAGACTCCCCAGACGGTATATCCACTTGGTCTCGTTCTGGGACACTTTTATCCTTTTTTCCCACCTCTCCAATGGTTATTAATCAAATCAATGCCATAAAAAATTAATCCTGTGGGATCCCTGTTGTGAAACTCATCAAAGTGTCTAGAGAGGTTATGTTTTGGAAAACCTTTCTTAATACTATTTATATGTTCTCTAATTCTAACAAAAAGAGGCCTGGTGGTTCTTCCCACATATTGTAACCGACAGAGAGATTCAATCACGTATGTGACATGGGTACTGTCACAGGTGATCAATTCCCTAATTTGATAATCTTTCCCAGTTCTAGATTTGAAAGGTATCCTTTTCCTTGGTTGTTTTTTGCTCACACGACAGGGTAGGCATTTCTGACATTTATAAAAGCCTTTCATTTGGGGGAACAGTTTTATAGTCTTAGGTGGATCGACTACATTATGTACCAGCTGGCCATCTGGGGGCCTTCTTATAGATAAATCTTGGCTTCTTTGAGAGTATCTTCGCTAAGACCCTGTCAGATTTCAGGATTGGGCAGTATTTCCTGATAATATGCTCAACAGATCGATATTGATTATTGAAAACAGTAATGAAAGCTATTTCCATTTGGGGGGAACTAATATTCTTCTTCTTATTTTTCAATAGGGAGTTCCGATTCATATTCCCTATATCCATCTTCTGTTTCATCAGAGGTTCCCTCTGGTATCCCATATCCACAAATTTTTCGATCAAGGTATCTGCTTGCATACAATAGTCTTCCACATCATGGCAGTTTCTCCGTAGCCTCATCAATTGACCTTTCGGTATATTCTCCTTCCACTTTGGGTGGTGACAACGGGATACTGGAATATATGAATTGTAAAAAATGCAGCGCTCAGTGCGAATAAACAGTGCACATATATGTGACTAACAACCAACATTAAAATGGTAGAGACAATAGGTCAAACAAAAGATTGGTCCATAATCATGTGGAAAACCCCTCTTGGTAAGTGTCCTATAAGTGTCCAACACCATATGATGGTGGGTGTGTGGGTGGGCGGGAGGTTGGTCTGATGTAAACCTCAAGGGTGATGTTTCAAAACTTCATGGGTGCCCTGTGAATCACGGAGGTGGTATTCCAATAATCACTATCCACAGCAGAGTGAAAGAGAAATTAATACTCTTACCAGAATGGGTGGACACTTTTGCCGTATGGCTAGGTGTCATGCGAGCTTATGGATCGGCGATCCCAATGGAGACTTGACGTGTATGGCAGGTTCTCCTGGTTCCTCTATGCATATTGGAAATGTGTGGTCTAGAACTCAATCCAGGGGTCTTGTCCACAGCAATATGGAGGAAGGTGCGGCTTTCAGTTAGCCAGCAAGAGGACATATAAAAGGCAGTAAAGGAATCCACATAGTGCTTGAGTCCATATAAAAAGGTTTATTCCAAACCAGACATGAGTGACAATCCAGATAAAAAGTGATCACATAGGAAAATGTATACAGCGAAGAATAAAAATTGTAAATAGCGTGGTACCGGTAGAAATAGCTAGTAGCAACCCTCCTACACTATCCATGGAGTGGGAGAACCTGCATCTCTGAACCATGAGAGCATTACACTCTTCTAAATGGGAGAATCATAAGGTCTCCACCCATGACACAAGTGGACACTAATTAAAGGTACTTATGTTATGTAGTGAGGTGCTCCGCACCCAAAGGGATTTGGTCAGAATCCATACAATATACAAACAAGATATTTGGGGGGCACACTCTAAAAAATGCATCAAAGATGGTGCAGCCATAAGACCATACAGTAGAAGAAAATATTACAGCGCACACATGCAAAAAAGACATTTACCTCAAGCAAGGCTAGTTTAAAACACCTAAACATTTCTAAAAAACATTATCAAAAAATATGGGGATTTGGTCACACCATATTGCTATATGGTGCTAAGCCCACTTACTGCGACAAAGTACCCCATAATCAGTAGATACTGGAATATAAACGTTGCGGTCCGTTGCTTTGAAGAAAGTTTTTGTGTGTAATTCATTGTTTACCTTAACCACTTCAATACAGGGCACTTATACACCTTCCTGCCCAGACCAATTTTCAGCTTTTAGCGATGTCGCAGTTTGAATGACAATTGCGCGATCATGTTGCACTGTACGCAAACAGAATTTTTATCATTTTGTTCCCACAAATAGAGCTTTCTTTTGGTGGTATTTGATCACCTCTGCGGTTTTTATTTTTTTCTAAACAAATAAAAAAAAAGACCAAAAATTTTGAAAAAAATAAAAGTTTTGCTTTTGTTTCTGTTAAAAATTTTTGTAAATAAGTAAGTTTTTTTTTTCACTGATGGGCACTAATAATGCAGCACTGACAGGCACTGATAAGGTGGCACCGATGAGGTGGCACCAATGAGCGGGCACTGACGGGCACTGACAATGGGCACTGATATGCGGCACTGATGGGCACTGGTAGGCGGCACTGATGGGTGGCACTGATATGCAGCACTGATGGGCACTCATGGATGGCACTGGGTGGCACTGGTGGGCACTGACAATGGGCACTGATATGCGGCACTGATGGGCACTGGTAGGCGGCACTGATGGGTGGCACTGATATGCAGCACTGATGGGCACTGATAGGCGACACTGATGGGCACTGAAAGGCTGCAAAGATGGGTTCTTATGGGTGGCACTGATAGGCGGCACTGATGGGCACTGATAGGCGGCACTGATGGGCACTGATACATGGCACTGATGGGCACCGATACGCGGCACTGATATGAGGCACTGATAGGCATCCTTGGTGGCACTGCCAGTGGTAGGCATTGGAGTGGGCACTGATTGGCAGCTGCCTGGGCATTGATTGGCAGCTGCCTGGGCACAGATTGGTATTTCCCTGGGGGTCTAGGGGGCTTCCCTGGTGGTCCTGGGTGGCTTGCCTGGTGGTCCTGGGTGGGATCCGAGGGGGCTGTGCTGATAAACAATCAGCACAGACTCCCCCTGTCAGGAGAGCAGCCGATCGGCTCTCCTCTACTCGCGTCTGTCAGACGCAAGTGAGAAAAAGACGATCACCGTCTCTTCCTATTTACATTGTGATCAGCCGTGATTGGACACGGCTGATCACGTGGTAAAGAGTCTCCGTCAGAGGCTCTTTACCTAGATCGGAGTTGCGGTGTGTCAGACTGACACACCGCAACAACGGTCGGCACGATGCGCGCAGCAGCTCAATATCCTGATCACGTCATATGATGTCCGGTCAGGTTATTGAAACCACTTTGCCGCCGTTATTTTTGTTGGGGGTCACATTTCGCGCTGAAGGAGATGCCATATTTATTTTGATTAATTTCTTCTAGGAATTTATGGAAAGAATCAATGGTACCATCCCACACAATGATCACGTCATCGATGTACCTGCGGTAAAATTTGATTTCTGGGCGTAATCTCCTATATATATGTTCTTCCTCCCACATATTCATAAATAAATTTGCCATGCTTGGGGCATATTTTGCCCCCATGGCAACGCCCTTCGTTTGAACATAATATTCTTTTTAAGGAAAAAAGAGGCTTCCATCATGTTAAAGTGTAGAGTGTGCTAGTCCCATCCCTAATAACATGAAACAAGGATAAATATCGCACTCTGACAAACCACCAACTCTATTTAGTAAAAAATATAGTTTTAATGATATACAGTAAAAAGACGTGAAAGCGTCTGCACAATACACAACTACATTCCATAAAGAAACAAGACAAAAAATGTACAGAAATAAATCATCATGTCATATGTACTCTCCTAGGGGTAGTGTACCCCAATATCCGACGCGTTTCCAGTATTCCAACACCTTCATCAGGGGTTTGAGAGTTGAGAATGATGACTTAAATGACTGTGTGACAGCCATGGGTACCAATGATCTCTACCTCAAATTCACCATGACATGTGATGCTCAGAAAAACACATTTTTGGACGTCACTATTTTCAAAAACCCAGACGGTCGATTGTCCAGTACTCTGTACCGGAAGGAAACAGCCGGCAATACCATCCTTCATGCAACTAGTTTCCATCCAGCACCACTGATTAAATCCATCCCCTATACACAGTACATTCGGATTGGCAGAAATAGCTCCGATGAGAACATGTTTCTCATCGAAGCCAAAAAACTACAAACTAGACTGCTCCAACGTGGATATTCCCCCATGGGTCTAAAGAAAGCCTTCAGAAGGGCTAGAGAAAAAAACAGACAATCTACTTTTCGACAAGCCATTGAAAGGGCCTAATACTGCTCAACAACAGACACAAAGTAGGATTATTACCACTTTCAGCAAAGAACACAAAGCCTTCAGGAGAATCCTACAGAAACACTGGGACATCCTCAGTATCGACCCCATACTGAACCAGTTTATCACAAAGGACCCTCTCATTACTTTTAAACGCACCAGATCCTTGAGGGACAGACTAGTAACCAGCGAATACACTGGTGAGTTTAGTGGGGATCCGTGCAAACGTTTAGGTACTTTTACGTGTGGGGGATGTTCAAAGTGCCAATTCATAAACACCGATAGAAATATCATTCTACCGAATGAGAAGAAATATAGACCCTCCCACTTTGCAAATTGCTGTACTAATGGGGTGGTCTATTTACTTACATGCCCTTGTAGCTGTTTCTATGTAGGTAAAACAAAACTGGAATTGAGTACCAGAATGGGCAGGCACATTAAAAGCATGCAGACCTGCAACCCTGACCTACCCTTGGGCAGACATGCCCGAGACATACATCAGGGTAATTTTACTAGAATTAAATTCTTGGTACTCGACCGAGTACACCCCAACAACAGAGGGGGTGACTGGGACAAGATTCTGCTGAAAAAAGAGACCAGATGGATAGTGGCATTACAAGCCACTTCACCACCTGGCCTCAACAACCATATCAGTTATCGTCCATTCCTGGAGGGGTTTACATCAGGCACCTGGGAGGGCTTGGGATAACTAGATGTTTGCCACACATACAATGTGCCTCCTCCCCTCGGCTCCCAACTGAGGCTCCACTCCCTGTGGTGGGCGGGTATGCATAGTATTTTCTAATATATCGGCTTATCACAGCTATCCTTTTTTCACACATCCCCTGTGATTTGAGTGATGAGCTATCCAGATTTTGAACTGCGACGACCCATGAAGCTTGACCTTATAGGAGTTTTTCCTATTCTGCCACATTACATAATATATTTGTACCATTATATTCTGTCTCACACCTGTCAACCTTATTATACCTGTCTACACTGACTTACTGTATGATAACTGTGCACTTTCCCAGATATACTCAGTCAGTGGGACAGTGAATTATGTGTACAACAACATCCTTTAGATCTGTCAGGTGTGTATTTTAATTTGGCACATTACCATGGTGAACGACTTTATAGTTGGCCTACAGAGCACTATTGATTCACTTCCACTAGATGGCGCCAGACCAGTAGATTGAGTTTCTGTGTACTGTCTATCGGCTTTCATTGCCGGTTTTTTGTTTCTTCTTACCACTGGGGCATGTTTGCACCCTCACTATCCCTCATTCAGCAACACTGTGACCACTAGTAATATGCCATCTGTTGAAACAGACCGGTCTTCCAGAGCTCCAACCTTTCCCCAGTGGTTTCTGTTTTCACACATGCTGCGTTTCACTGACGCTCACGTCAGGGGGAGGGGCTTCCCATCCATCGCCATATTGTTTGTATTATACACGGGCTTCATCCGTAGTGCGCATGCGTCGGCGTTCTGTGTCATTATATAAACACAGGGGCATTGTTGGATCCTTGCAAGTACTGACACCAGTTGACACTTGGGCATTTTGACCTGGACACCTATAGGCAAGCTTGTAATAGGCTGTGTAACTGATATATCCCTAAGTTTTTTACCTATTGGGTGACAGTGAATATTCATCTAATGTTTATATGGTTACAGTTAGGCTAACCTCTTTGGGACGTCCGGATATTCATCCGTTTGTTATGCAGTCTATATGGAAAACTCTAACGCTTATCTGTCCCTAACAACTACGCCTTACATATATTGGTAATTATATTAATTGTTACTTTTTCTTTTCTTTTCATACCTCTGGCACTCTGGCATACCTTCTTTGGACACTATATGAGTCTGGGCTATGTGCACCCCTCTTTTGTAATGTTACCTATTTTGTATACACCAACACGGTTTCCGGTCCTACTTTTTTACTATTCACCCCCTTTGGAGGATACTATCATGCTGTGCAGCTTTTCTTCCTCCCCCCTCCCCTGAGAGATTTTTCGTGTCTTATTTTTGCCATAAGACTACTATCACGCAGCATTTTTTCATTATATAGATGTTGGAAACACAGTGCACTTGAAAAACCCTTCCCACTACTATGGTCTGGTGTCCATGGAACACTTTACTTGATTTAATCATCCTTAGTGTTGGTGTAACTGAGAACTATCCCATCTGGTATGTGCTCTTATGAAAAAAAAAATAATAATTTTTACTTACCTGTAACTCACATTCCTTGGTTTTCATACTTATTCATCTACTTGCTTCATATTTTAATTTAATTTAATTTTTATTATTATCAACATTTTTACATTTCATTTTTTCTTCTTTTTGAATTTCCTTTTTTATTTTTATTTTTTTTTCAGTTTTTATTACTTTTCGCTCTTTGGGTCTTAGCAGTTCTATTTTACTCACGTTTTAATTGTGATGCTCCTTTTCTGAGATATCTCCTTATATTTCTAGAATTTAGACATTTGTAACACTTCCATCATTCTCAACTCTCAATTCCCTGATGAAGGTATTGGAATACTGGAAACGCATCGAGTATTGGGGTACACTATCCCTAGGAGAGTACATATGACATGATGATTTATTTCTGTACATTTTTTGTCTTGTTTCTTTATGGAATGTAGTTGTGTATTGTGCAGACACTTTCACGTCTTTTTACTGTATATCATTAAAACAATATTTTTACTAAATTGAGTTGGTGGTCTGTCAAAGTCCCATTTAGGAGGATATTTATCCTTGTTTAATAATATTCTTTTTGGTACCAAAAATAATTGCTCTCCATTGCTAGTTTGAGGGCCTCCAGAATAAAGTCAATCTGTTCTTGATTGAGGTTCCTATCCTCATGCAGTGCTTTCTCTACCCCCTTAATCCCATCCTTTCGTACGATACTGGTGTACAAAGAATTTTCATCAATCGTCGCAAGAAGACAATGATTGACCCCAGTCACCTGCGTTAGTTCATTAATTAATTGTGTGCTGTCCCGTAGATATGATCTTCCTTTCATCACTAGTGGTTTTAAAAAATGATCGATATATTCCCCTAATCTTGAGAATAAAGAATTCCACTTATGATTGGCCTCTGTGGGGGCTTTACCATTTTATGTACTTTAGGTAGATAGTGCATTACTGGTGTCTTGGTGGACTCAGAAATTAAGTACTTTGCCTCCTTCTTGTTTAGAATCCCCATCTCCCTTCCTTTATTCACAAGGGTTTTCAATTTTCATCCATAAAGTTGTTTGGGGTTTTAAGGTGTGTGGTGTATCAAGATGGCAGTGCCTCAGATGACGTCCGTTTGACGAAACGCGTAAGGCGGGACTAACTTGATACGCATTACGTCATATCCGGTATTTCCGGTTTCTGGTATACGATCGGTGGAACGCAAGCTCCGAGCGAGGAGAGCGTTGCTTCCGCATTACGTTTGGAGAGTGTGAGAGCATGGGAGCTCTCTCTCCTTTTTAACTTTCTTGGATTTGCTTATATTTAATTTTTAATAAAAGAAGCAATACGGAGTTACGCTATGTGGACTGTTCTTTCCTTTTTTATGACAAATTTATGTGGATATCTGGCTGAAGATTACGCTGCAGAGGGGAGGCTGTAGAGTTTCTTTCCTTTTCACTCGTGGATGATCCTTCACCCTGGTGTTGTGAAAAAAGGGGATATCCCAATAGAGGAGCATCGGGACCGGGATTACATTACCTTTACTTCACGCTTGTACCCCTGCAGGGGTGAAGCGCTCTGGTGAGTGAAAACACAAGAGGGGAGCACAGCCACCACTGCTAGCACGTTTTTTGTTTTAAAAACTGTCACAAACTGGATGAAGCACTATGTCACTTTTTATGGACATTATTTTTTTATTTTTTGTTTGTTTTTTCATTTTTTGTATAATGGACATATTGTGGTAGTTATAACACTATTAGGTTTATTATTGGTTTTTTACATAGAACAGCGCCATTCCCTACTTTGTTTCTTCTGATTGGATTTCACCTAGGTGAAATCTTTCTATAGGGAGGCAGCAATTAGTAATATCCTAAGCATGGATTTCTTTGGTATTTTTTATATTGTCATAAAAATTGTTTAGGGACCTGGGTCCTGCCCCAGGGGACATGAATCAATGCAATTTTTTTTTTTAAATGGCTGTTTTTCTGGGAGCAGTGATTTTTTTAATGCTTAAAGTGAAACAATAAAAATAAAATATTCCTTTAAATATCGTGCCTGGGGGTGTCTATAGTAGGCCTGTAAAGTGGCGCATTTTTCCTGTGTTTAGAACATTACCACAGCAAAATGACATTTCTAAATGAAAAATGATCGCAGCTGTAATGAATTGTCGAGTCTATGCAATATAGATAAAACTAATTGAAAAAAAGAGCATGGGTTCCCCCCCCCAGTCCATTACCAGGGTATGAATATTAAGGGGAACCCCAACCAAAATAAAAAAAAAAATTGCATGGGGGTTCCCCTAAAATCCATACCAGGCTCTTCAGGTCTGGAATGGAAGTTAAGAGGAACCATGCGCCAAATTTAAAAAAAAATGGCATAAGGGGTGTCCCCAAAAACCATAGCAGACCCTTGGCGGGAGTCTCCCATGGAGGTGGATCAGTTGCGGCTTTTTTTTCTGTTTTCTTTTTCTGTCCGTTGGGCAGCGTGAACTTACATCGAGGGACATTTTTATTTTTTATTTTTTAATAAAGGACTTGTCCCAAGCTGTCTCTTGTCTTTTTTACCATTTTGACACTTTTTTTTGTGAAATGGCAGGGGTACAGGGAACGCCATTACCAATTCACATGGGGGGCGGGATCTGGGGGTCCCCTTGTTAGAGGGGGCTTCCAGACTCTGATAAGCCCCCCGCCTGCATACCCCCACAACCACTGGGCAAGCATGGATTGTGGGGATGAGGCCCTTGCCCCCCTCAACATGGGGACAAGGTTCTTTGGGATCAGACCCCAAAGCACCCTCCCCATGTTGAGGGCATGTGGCCTGGTATGGTTCAGGAGGGGGGCCGCTCTCTCGTCCCCCCTCTTTTCCTGCGGCCTGCCAGGTTGCGTGCTCGAATAAGGGTCTGGTATGGATTTTGGGGGGACCCCTACGCCGTTTTTTTTTTCTATTATTTGGTGCAGGGTTCCCGTTAATTTCTATTTCAGACCTGAATGGCCTGGGATGGATTTTAGGGGGACCCCGCGCAATTTTTTTTTTTTATTTTAGTTTGGGGTTCCCCTAATATTCATACCAGACCCTAAGGGCCTGGTAATGGACTGGGGGGGGGGGGGCCATGCTCTTTTTTTCAATAAGTTTTATCTATATTTTCCAAACCCGACAATTCATTACAGCCGCAATCAGTTTTAAATGACTTTTTTTTCTTTAGAAAACTCATTTTGCTGTGGTATTGTTCGAAATACAGGAAAAATGCGCCACTTTGCAGGTATACTATAGACATCCCCCAGGCACAATATTTAAAGGAATATTTCATTTTTATTGTTTCACTTTAAGCATTAGAAAAACACTGCTCCCGAAAAAACGTCCATTTTTAAAAAAAATTGTTGCATTGATACATGTCCCCTGGGGAAAGACCCAGGTCCCCAAACACTTTTTATGACAATAACTTGCATATAAGCCTTTAAAATTAGCACTTTTGATTATTCATGTTCATGTCCCAGACTTTAATAGTGTTCGTGTGTTCTGCCGAATTTTTTGCCTGTTCACATGTTCTGCTGCGAACCGAACCGGAAAGGTGTTCGGCTCATCCCTACACCTCAGTCGCCTTTCAAAACCCAGCAATGTCCCCAGACATCCCAATACACAGTCTTACAGCCAAAAGACTTTGCAAAAAAAAAGTAGGGCATGTTGCGTTTGGCAGGTGATACCAACATACTCCACAAAAGTGGATAGTTGTAAGGTACCTGTAGTATGGTTTAGTCCAAAGTGGAGCTTTGGCTGAGGGTTGAGGCTTTAAGCAGACCCAGTCAGTTAACAAGTCTTGGCAGCACGGTACAAAATCAGGACCCAAAAGAGTAGTCAGAGGCAGGCAGGGGTCGTACACAGACTGATAGAGGAAAGCAGAATCGTCATCAGGCAAAAACGTAGTTATTGAATCTGGCAATTCCAGTAACTCAGCAGAAAAGCATACACCCAGAGAATGAATCAACACAAACGGGTACAGGAAGTTGTCAAGTCCTGGGTGCAAGGCCGGCTTGCTGAGAGGGCACCCCTTGTGGCTAAGTGCAACGTACCCCTGGGAGTGAGACAGGGGGTATGGTGCCCAAAGGAGTATGGATTGCCTGGTACTGCAGCTGAATAAGCTGGCTAGCAGAGGGCAGCTGGAGAGATCCCAGTTTATGGAACAGCAGAGCAAACCAGGAACAGAGTCAATAGCCAGACCAGGGGTCATACACAGAAGGATCAGTCCGAGATGAGGTACAGCAGGATAAACCAGGAACAGAGTAGGTAGCCAAGCCAGGGGTCAAACACCGTGCAGTCAGACAAGGTACAGATGCGGAGACTGGAGAATGGTCAAAGTCCAAGCCAGGGGTTGATGCAGACAGAGAGCAGGAGAGGTCAAGCAAGCCGGGTAGGTAACAGGAATCAGATGCAGATAGTAGGTACAGGAGACACAGGAAGCTGACAATAATCCAGCAACCTGCATGCATCTGCGGCAGGTTTAAATAAGCCAGAGGGCGCCAATAATTGTCTCGGTGCGCATGCGCACGGCAGCACACACCTGTGTGCGTGCATGCGCACGGGGATTCGCCCGGCGCAACCATGAAGAGTATGGCAGGATTGTCCATCCTACGGCCATTTCCCTGACAGAAGTCTTGTAGCGCTACCCCTGTAGCAGCTACTAGCATTTTGCCTGGGTCTTCCTCAGCTTCAGCCCCACAGCCAGGCACACAGTATTTTTCGCAGACAAGTGCACAACTTCTGCTCATTACTCCAATGACCAGTCTAGGGGCTGTAGTGTTTTTTGTTGTTTTATTTTAGGAACCCTATATATTTGGATACCCCAAATTGAACTATTCACACTCCAGAAATGTCCTACTTGTTAGGATACAGGGGACTGTAGACAACATGAGCAGCATCAGAGCATCCTAAGCAGGCAGAACTAAACCATCATGGCTCCTGATAGCAGACAGCCCAAATAAATGTGCTCCTCTGTTAAGCAAGAGGGGGCAAAAACTATTATAACTACTCTAGCACCTACCTAGAAGGGTGCTACACTTGCAATTTATATGCTGAGCTGATTGCAGATTGACTGCAGCTGGAAGGCAAGTGAAGCTAGAGAGTCCCAGAAGCACTAAGCAGAGTATGTGCTGCAGAGATTTGGATTCCCCAGTGGCAGAGTGGACAGTAGGCATGTGAAACTCGTTTTGTAATGAATCAAAATTCACCATTATTTTGCATCTGTCGGACAGTTAAAATAGTGCCAAAAATTTTTGAAGAACCCTCGTACATACTAAGGAATTATTTAGTACATTCTGTAGTCATGTTTGTCAGACTTGTGCATATCTGCCTAGCAATAATTTTTCATATAAATATAGGCTATTGAATTAAATCCAATGTACAGTATCTCACAAAAGTGAGTACATCCCTCACATTTTTGTAAATATTTTATTATATCTTTTCTTGTGATAACACTGAAGAAATTACACTTTGCTCCAATGTAAAGTAGTGAGTATACAGCTTGTATAACAGTGTAAATTTGTTGTCCCCTCAAAATAACTCAACACACAGCCATTAATGTCTAAAACGCTGGCAACAAAAGTGAGTACACCCCTAAGTGAAAATGTCCAAATTGGGCCTAAAGTATCAATATATTGTGTGGCCACCATTATTTTCCAGCACTGCCTTAACTCTCTTAGGCATGGAGTTCACCAGAGCTTCATAGGTTGCCACTGGTGTCCTCTTGCACTCCTCCATGATGACATCACAGAGCTGGTGGATGTTGGAGACCTTGCTCTCCTCTACTTTCCATTTGAGGATGCCCACAGATGCTCAATAGGGTTTAGGTCTGGAGACATGCTTGGCCAGTCCATCGCCTTTACCCTCAGCTTCTTTAGCAAGGCAGTGGTCATCTTGGAGGTGTGTTTGCGGTCATTATGTTGGAATACTGCACTGCGGCCTAGTCTCCGAAGGGAGGGGATCATGCTCTGTTCCTTCAATGAACTGTAGCTCCCCAGTGCCAGCAGCACTCATGCAGCCCCAGACAATGACACTCCCACCACCATGCTTGACTGTAGGTAAGACACACTTGTCTTTGTACTCCTCACCTGGTTACCGCCACACACGCTTGACACCATCTGAACCAAATAAGTTTATCTTGGTCTCATCAGACCACAGAACATGGTTCCAGTAATCCATGTCCTTAGTCTGCTTGTCTTCAGCAAACTGTTTGCGGGCTTTCGTGTGCATCATCTTTAGAAGAGGCTTCCTTCTGGGATGACAGTCATGTAGACCAATTTGTTGCAGTGTGCGGCGTATGGTCTGAGCACCGACAGGCTGATCTCCCACCCCTTCTACCTCTGCAGCAATGCTGGCAGCACTCATATGTCTATTTCCCAAAGACAACCTCTGGATATGACACTGAACATGTGCACTCAACTTCTTTGGTCGACCATGGCGAGGCCTGTTCTGAGTGGAACCTGTCCTGTTAACTGCTGTATCATTTTGGCCACCGCACTGAAGCTCAGTTTCAGGGTCTTGGCAATGTTCTTATTGGCTAGGCCATCTTTACATAGAGCAACAATTCTTTTTTTCAGATCCTCAGAGAGTTCTTTGCCATGAGGTGCCATGTTGAACTTCCAGTGACCAGTATGAGAGAGTGAGAGCGATAACACCAAATTTAACACACCTGCTCCCCATTCACACCTGAGACCTTATAACACTAACGAGTCACATGACACTGGAGAGGGAAAATGGCTAATTGGGCCCAATTTGGACATTTTCACTTAGGGGTGTACTCACTTATGTTGCCAGCAGTTTAAACATTAATGGCTGTGTGTTGAGTTATTTTGAGGGGACAGCAAATGTACACTTTTATACAAGCTGTACATTCATTACTTTACATTGTAGCAAAGTGTCATTTCTTCAGTGTTGTCACATGAAAAAATATAATAAAATATTTACAAAAATGTGAGGGGTGTACTCACTTTTGTGAGATACTGTATAACTCTAGACTAAGAAAAGAGCCTTCACCCAGTAAACTTTCCACAACCTAACAAAGGGTCTAGTATAATACTGCCTCACCAGCAAACTAACAGTTGACCTTTACTGAATACATTTATGAACCACTGCAGGGTTGATGAGGTGACTGGGTCTACTCTTCAATTTGTCACTCACATTCTCTTGTTTGTTAGTAAAGCACTTACAGAAAAATCTGTCCCTTGCAATAGTAAAACTAGCACGTCATTTAGTACAAAGAGCAGACCTTGTGCTGGAATGCATACCATTGTACAACATTGTTCAAATATTCTTGCATACAAAATGTACTCCTGCCTTTATGTTAGGAATATGATCACACTATATGGAAAAACATTCTGTTTTAGGACTTACAGTATATGAGATAAAATCCACAGAATTATTTCATTTCATGTGCACTTACTGGGTTTTACTGACATATAATCACACACATAGGTTGGACTTGATGGACTTGTGTCTTTTTTTAACCTCACCTACTATGTAACTATGTAATGCGACAACAAAATCATTTGGCCATATTTTCATTCTCAGAAGATGAAGTTTCTTCATTCTGTGTCATTTCACATTCCTAAGAGTGGTGGAAAAGATTTTCCCTGTGACTACTTTATGAACAGAGATTTTGTATCTCTCTGTGTCCCTGGTGTTTTGTTTTGTTTTTTTTTTTCACTTCAAAATACAGTGGGGGTTATTTACTAAAGGCAAATCCACTTTGCAAAGTGCACTTGAAATTGCACTGAAAGTGCACTTGGAAGTGCAGTCGCTGTAGATACAAGGGGAATATGCAAGGAAGATAAAAAACAGCATTTTAGCTTGCACATGATTGGATAATAAAATCAGCAGAGCTTCCCCTCATTTCAGATCCACCCCTCAGATTTACAGCAACTGCACTTCCAAGTGCACTTTGCACTTGTAGTGTGCACTTGTAGTGCAAAGTGGATTTGCCTTTCATAAATAACCCCAGTTTGTTGGTTTGGTTCAATATAAAATGTTGCTTTTGTTGTTTGTTTTAACAAATTATGCATTTTTTGGACACAGAAAATGGAACATTGTTTTTTAGTGCTAACTGTAATTCTCTTTTCTTGGTATTTCCCTATATAAGCATGCACCTAGCCTCCCAACACTAAAGCCAGCCCTTCATAATTTAAAATGGTTAAATATAAGCATGTCCAAAGAGGCTACAAATTTGAATGACAGGAAAAATGAAAATTACAAAAAAAACATTAAAAAAGCTATTTTCTCATGTAAGTAATTATTGGGTAGTAAATGACACTAAAGAAACAGCATTAATGAAAATGGTACATACATTAAAAAGAGCAAATTTTAGAGTGGGGGGGGCGTAGTTAGGCACCCAAGCAAGCTAGCATCTTAATACAGGAGCTCCGCTGCCCTCAAGGATTTCTGCCTGTTATTCGCTACTTTGTGTTGCACAATGGGGAAAATTGGGCGCCCACTCCATCTCACCAGAACCCCCCAATCTCAACTGCTGGAGATCTTCCATACTCCACTTCCAGTCTGGGTCCCCCGCCGGGCCTTTGCCATCATCTGCCATGCGGAGCTCTCAAATCTCCCCAGGCAAGAAGAAAGCTTGCCTGGATGCTGAGGCTGTGGTGGAGCTAGTCCAACAGATGCCTAAAATGACTGACTTACAGTCCATAGCCTCGGATGTTAAAAATGAAATTTGGATGGCTGTTTCTGATCTGAAGGAGAATATCAGGGCCTGAACTGGAACAGAAGTTGGGTGGGTTTCTAATCACCATGATGTAGAACTCCAGGAGCTGAAACAGGTAACAACCCAACATATCAACCATTTAAAAATAAATTGCAAGCTGGAAGACATGGATAATAGGGGCCAACAAAGCAATCTGTGAATTAGAGGCATCCCGGAAATGGTAGAACAAGACAAGATCCTGCCAGCACTCCAAATGCTTTTTAATAATCTTTTGGAGTACCCTCAGGACTCTCCAGTGGAACAAGCGGGCTCACGGAGTGCTCCAACAGTGTGGCAGGGACACTGACCCTCCAAGGGATATAATCTGCTGTTTCCTGGAATACTGACTAAAGGAGGAGATTTTCTATAGGGCAAGGGAGCTGGAGGCCTTTACATTTAATGGTTCAGAAGGCAATGTTTTCCAGGAGCACTTGCCCATAACTTCACAACACTACAGAGTTCTACTTCCCCTGTTGCAGGCATTGTGAGACAACAACATCCCCTATTGCTGGAAATTTTCTTTTGGGCCAGTCCCCCACCTTACAGGTCCCCATACCTGCTACAATTCTTTGACCGCCTTTATATCCAGCCAATGCAAGTACCTGACTGGTACTGGGACTTTCTGATGCCACTTTTGGAGACTAAAGCTGGCCTGCAACCTCCTATGGAACAGCAGGCTTTGAGAAGAAAAGATCCTCCACCACAAGCATAACCCAGGCATGTTCCTCCTGAGCGATTCGGTGAGGCAGAAAACGCTTAAATTGTTCCGTGATCTACTACTTTGACCTTCATAGATTGACAAACTCTGCATACCATTTAATTTGTTATTGGAACTGTTATGTCATTGTCTGTTTTGTAATTCCTCTGTCCTTTGGTGCATACCACTATGGACTCTTTTTTCATGAAGGATAGGTGCCCAAATGATTTTGCTAGCTGAGACAAATCTTTTTTTTTTTGTTTGGGCTCTACTACTGCTACTACTACTGCTGTTTAGTCCGGACACCCTTATACTCTTATTATTTGAGACACTTATGAGCTGTTGATTTTCTGTGGCTTCTGGTCAAGCCCTCCGAACTAACTATTTACTCGTTTCAGTTTTGTTATCCATGATCTAAAACTTGGCACCATCGGTGCATTTGTTGGAGAAAATTCTTCATAGACCTAATACAGTGCTTTGAAAAAGTATTTATACACCTTGACAATTTCCACATTTTGTCATATTACAACTAAAAACGTAAATGTATTTTTTTGTTATTTTATGTGATAGACCAACACAAAGTGGCACATGATTGTGAAGTGGAAGGAAAATGATAAATGATTTCAATTTTTTTACAAATAAATATTTGAAAAGTGTAGGGTGCATTTGTATTCAGCCCTCCTGAGTCAATACTTTGTAGAACCACCTTTTTCTGCAATTACAGCTAGTCTTTTTGGGAATGTCTCTACCAGCTTTGCACATCTAGAGTGTGAAATTTTTGCCCATTCTTCTTTGCAAAATAGCTCAAGCTCTGTCAGACTGGATGGAGATTTTCTATAAACAGCAATTTTCAAGTCTTGCACAGATTCTCAGTTGGATTTAAGTCTGGACTTCGACTGGGTCATTCTAACACATGAATATGCTTTGATCTTAACCATTCCATTGTAGCTCTGACTGTATGTTTAGGGTTGTTGTCCTGCTGGAAGGTGAACCTCCGCCCCAGTCTCAAGTCTTTTGCAGACTAACAGGTTTTCTCCTAATATTTCCCTGTATTTGGCTCTATCCATCTTCCCATCAACTCTGACCAGCTTCCCTGTCCCTGCTGAAGAAAAGCATCCCCACAACATGATGCTGCCACCACTATGTGTCACAGTGAGGATGGTGTGTTCAGAGTGATGTGCAGTGTTCATTTTCCACCATGCATAGCGTTTTGCTTTTAGGCCAAAAAGTTAAATTTTGGTCTCATCTGACCAGAGCACCTTCTTCCACATGTTTGCTGTATCCCCCACATGGCTTCTTTGCAAAATGCAAACCATAGTTCTTATGGCTTTTTGAAAACCATTTATCATTTTCCTTCTACTTCACAATTATGTGCCACTTTATGTTTGTCTATCACATAAAATCCCAATAAAATACATTTACGTTTTTGGTTGTAACATGACAAATTGTGGTAAATTTGATAGGTATGATATACTACTGCTTGTCCAGATGTAGGGGGATTGGGATTGTAGTAACTTGCTGATTGTGGCATCAATAGGTTAAAAGGTTAAGAACAAATTATTTTGTTTTGTTCACCTTATAGTATGATACTTTACCAAACCAGAGGAGGATTTTTTGTATTTCTGCCAGGGAAGGAGCCGGGTTCGTTACTATAAGGATGACGTTGTCAGTGAATTTTGATTTTGTGAGATGTGCGCCCTATTGTAAAGCCAGAGATATGGGGGCTGGCTCTAATATGTTCTGCCAAGGGTTCCATAAGCAGGTTGAATATCAGGGGAAAAGTGGACACTCCTGCCTTGTCAGTTGGTTATGTGAAATGTTTGTGATGGCATATCTGCTGAGTATTCCTTTGCAGAGGGGGTGAATAGCGTGTAATATTCTTCCACTGAAACCAAGTTTGAGAAGGACCTATTGGAGGTAGGTCCAATAATACCTGTCGAACGCCTTCTCTGCATCCACCAAGAGAAGCAGAGAAGGCATTCTGCTGGACTGGGCAAGATGAATGATGTCTATGAATCTTCTAGTGGCATCGGACGCCTTTGGTGAAGCCTGACAGGTCTTGATGAATTAGAGTAGGCAGTATGTCATTCAGCCGAGTAGCAATTGCTTTAAAGTAAATTTTTAAATCAATATTTAGTAAAGAGGTCTAAAATTTGAAGGGGTTGTCGGCTACTTACCTGGCTTTGGAGGGGTGTAATCAACACCTGCAGCATTTCAGAGGGGAAAAGGGGGCAGTGTCATTAAACAGTGTGACCCCTCAGAGGAAAAAAATTCTTTACTTTGCCCAGAAATCCTCTATAGCCACTAGGGTACAGGAAACCTGTTACAAAATTATGACTCGTTGGTACAGGGTCCCTGCCGTTCTACATCACTTCTTTCCTCAGGTCCCCAGCCTTTGTTGGTGCTGTGGCACTGAGGAGGGGACGATGTTACATATTTTCTGGACATGCACCAAACTCACCCCATTCTGGCTTGAGGTTGCCCGCACAATCATACACCTGACTGGTGTCTCCCTGGAGGGGAATCCTGCGGCCTGTTTGCTCCATCTATCAGAACGACCTATTAAGAAATACAAGACCTCCCTTACCATTCAGTTACTGAATGCCGCCAAGGCTTGTATTCCCCTTTGCTGAAGATCGGAGAGACCACCGGCGAAGTCCCTATGGTTTACTAAAGTGAACGAACTAAGGGATATGGAGGATCTTACTGCTACCTTGCACAATCGAGAGGAGACTTTTCGAGAGACCTGGAGACCCTGGCAACATTTTATCTCCAGAGAAGCCTATCTCCAGGAAATGGCACAATCTAACTGATTTAATGGGCTAGTATCGTCTCCTAGGCAGAGGGCACCACACCTACTATCACATTATCACACTTTAGTCTACCCTTTTCTACTACTTCCTTTATCCAGTCTTTGCCTCTTTCTCTGTCGTCCCCCCCTTCCCTGCCCGTCCCCCCTCCTTTTTATCCTGGTCACATTCTTTTTCCTACCTCTGGGGATACCAGTTCCCGTATTAGGCTTCCCCATTCATGAGCTACCTGATCAGATACAGAGAAGATCCTAAAATTTATTACATCTCCACATGTCTCATGTCTGGGCTACTTAGCTCTTTGGATCCCCATACTCCCCAATTATCTATAAAAATGTCTCATATTACTGAGTGACACAGCTTTATATACATTACCTCAGCTCCAGGTCAAATGACTAAGCTCCCAGAGCACTCACAAGGTTCCATACACTGGCAGTATTGTTATATCGGGGTACCACCCCCATAAGCCTTGAATATGGTGCTAACTAAGGAAACTTGATTCGCTGACCTTGTTTTCTGTAACCCTGTTTGCATTTTTTCTTCATGTTTGACTTTGACATTATACTTATACTGGATGTGTTATTTGTTGTACACACTTAGTATGAAAAATAAAGAATTAAAAAAAATAAATAAACAGTGTGACCATGTGAGGAACTAGCAGTTGTGACAATTGTTTGTAGTTTTCACTGGTAGGCCAATCTGGGCCAGGGGCTTTCCCCATAGGCAAACTTCCTCCTTGATGTATAGTTTAAAGTACTCCATATGCCAAATGTAGATGTGATTTACATTTGAGGAGACTATACATACGATGGAGGAAAGTTTTGATTTCTTCATCAGATTTGGTGTCGTTGGTAAGACATGAGTTTTGAATTTGAGTCATAAAGCCTGTCCAGGCTGTGCCTAAAACATCTATGTTGTATTGTCCAATTTGGGCCTAACAAATACAAGTCTACATAAATTTTAATTCAAAAATAGTAAAATATCACATAGAAAAACGAAGAAGGGGGGTAAATGAAGGAAGCCCTCCCTGAGTCATGTATGACGAGGGGAGTGAAAGAAAGGGTTGCCAGTGGTCGCCGATGTAAGCCACCGAAGACACAGTGGGAGGAGACCAAGCTGCTATCGCTACGTCAATTACGGAGGCCTCCACCAGGTTACCCACAGGTGTGTTATCCACCTGATAGATATAGAAATTGTATGGCCTTCCAAAACAATTTTTAAGATATGTCAGTATAAATGTACCATCATCCAAATAGATTGTGAGGAATTATTTGGGAGTGTGGGCCCCACCCTAGACTCACCAAGAGCAAAAAAGGCAAGTGGACTATTGCGGTATATATAAAGTGAGTATAGCCATAAAGTACAAATCATTGGTAAAAAACACAATATTTATTTATACAAAAGTAGCAAATAGACAACAAAAAACATGTATATTAAAAGAATTTTGTGTTCTCAGATGACATGTGACATTTCAACATGTTTCGCGGATTTACCACTTCATCAGGACAATATAACTGTAGGCATAAATAAGAGTATACAGTTAAATGCCAAATAAGGAATTTAAACAGAATTGTGGACTGGTGAAAGTGGAATAAAGTAATAAAAATCCTTACCCGAGGCCCAGGGTGTGTGGGGGAAAGGCCATCCGGCCAAGTCTCCCCCAGGGATTGGGAAGGGAATATATTCTCTTTTTAATTTTTATATATATATTTCGTAGTTCTTGGATTTTGCTCCCAAGGCTCTTGTGTCTGCTGCTTTGCATGTCTGATGCAGTTTACTTAGGCTCATGGAACACCTGTGATGCATGTATGTCTCTTTGGCTATAGATTTCTGGGTTCCACACAATAATATATCTATTACCTAGGTAATTATCAGTCCTTTCTCCCTCTGGTCATCATTATCGTCTTATCTATTGGTTGGGGGTTCAGTCGCCCACTTGTCCCTTTCCACACATGTATTTTTCAGCAGTGTATTTTTTTGTTCACAATTCACTGCGTTTGTCTTCACCAGTTAATTGTGTTTTGTGAGTTGTTTTGGTCCTGGTCACTCACTCATTATTTTTCCACACTCCCTTTCTTCTTTCCTCCCCATTTTTCATTCTCCACTCCACTTTTTTTCTCACAGCCCCTGTGGCCTGGGATCTGGCTCACATTAGCTTCCCATTCCCCCACCCACACTTGATCTTTTTTCCTTCTCCCCCCTTTCTTTTCTCATATCTTTTCACTTCTCACTTCTTATTTTCTCTCCCCCTTACGTTGGTGCGACTTTCCCACTTACTGCATGCTTCGCCCAACATTGTTGTGGTGTACGCCTTAATACTACCTACATTTATGCTGATCACCCAGTCTACATAATAATTTTTATAACTATCTTACTTAGAGTCTAGCTGGTGCCATGTATTCCCTTCCCAATCGCCGGGAGAAACTTGGCCGTATGGCCTTTCCGCCACACATCCTGGGCCTCGGATAAGGATTTTTATTACTTTATTCCACTTTCCCCAGTCCACAATTCTTTTTAAATTCCTTATTTGGCATTTAACTGTATACTCTTTTTTATGCCTACAGATGTATTGTCGTGATGAAGCGGTAAATCCGCGAAACGTGTTGAAATGTCACATGTCATCTGAGAACACAAAATTCTTTTAATATACATGTTTTTTGTTGTCTATTTGCTACCTTTGTATACTCACTTTATATGTGCCGCAATAGTCCACTTGCCTTTTTGGCTCTTGGTGAGTCTGGGGTGGGGCTCACACTCCCAAATAATTCCTCTCAATCTATTTGGATGATGGTACATTTATACTGACATATCTTAAAAATTGTTTTGGAAGGCCATACAATTTCTGATTCCCTACTTGTGGGGATTGATGTAGAAAGCCTATATACATCGATTCCCCACCACTGGGGTATCACAGCCACTAAATCCTTTTTGGACAATCATTACCCCAGGCTTTTGGCCCACAATAAGTTCATTGTTGAGTTACTTAAATTCATGTTGGACAATAATTATTTTCAATTTTTGGGAAAATATTACAAACAGGTTAGAGGTACCATCATGGGTGCACCCTGGGCCCCTTCCTATGCGTGTCTCCACCTTGGTCTCTGGGAGAAGGAGGTTGTCTACAAGTCCTCGATGTACCTCGGCCACTGCCGCCTGTGGCTGAGGTACATCGATGACGTCCTCATGGTATGGTTGGGTTCAGCAGAACAGCTGGTGGACTTTATGTCTCAACTCAATAGCAATGAAAGAAATATACATCTGACCTACTCCTACCATGCTGATACACTTTCATTCCTTGATTTGCAGATCACCAGATCTGTAAACAGGATTACAACAAGTACATTCTGTAAGGAGACAGCAGCCAATACCCTGCTCCTAGCACAGAGTCACCATCCCAAGTTGATAATTAACGGGTTACCCACGGGACAATTTCTTAGGATAAGGCGGAATTGTTCCGAGGATGAACAATTCCAAAATGAAGCACGTGATATGTACCAGCGATTTAGACAGAGAGGATATTCACATTATTCTCTTAAAAAAGCCAGAAATAACGCACTTAAAAAGAAACGTGAAGATCTCCTTACCACACAGAAAAAGCCCCTGCAGCCCAATAATCCTGAGCAGGATTTTCCTCTGATCATCACTAGATTCAGTTCTGAGTGGACTAAGGTCTATGAGATTCTTAATAGACATTGGCATATTTTGAGATCTGCCCCTTTGATTGCCAACATAGTCAGTCCAAGACCCCTGTTAAAAAGGGCACACAATTTGAGTGATGTTTTGGTCCATTCTGAATACATGCAAACTATAAGTGAGAATTGGCTCACCAGGTCTAAACCACCCCAGGCATGCATGCCTGTGGACATTGCACCATTTGCAAATATGTACATCAAACCGATGTGTTTGCCAATCCATGCAGAGGTAAAAACTATAGGATCAAACAGTTTATTAATTGTTCAACTACACAGTTCATCTATATGCTTACCTGTCCTTGCAATAAAATATACATAGGCAAGACTAAACGCCAACTCCGTATTAGGATTGGCGAGCACATCGGTATTATTAAAAAGAAGGATGACGACCATCCGATTCCTCTACATTTCGCCAAATTTCATAATGATGACCCAAAAGGCCTGACAATTTAGGGGATCTATGTGCTGAATCTGCCCCCCAGGAGGGGAGACTTTGATACCATTCTTCTCCAAAAAGAGAAGATGTGGACGTACTATTTGGATTCTATGATCCCCAAAGGGTTAAACACTGAATACAGTCTACAGCCCTTCTTATAAAAGTGATGACCAGGATAATCTGTTTCCTTTGCTATTTTACCACTTTTCTCTGTTTATATGAAACTTTCCTATGTTCCAATGTATCTCGGTAGTTCAATCTCCAATGTGGTTAATTTACTACTCTTTCCATCCTAGTTGTTACCTTTAATAATGCTTTTTGTTATCGTTATGCCAGTGCACTTTTCAAGTACTTTTTTGCTGAATGTTCTGCTTGAGAGTTGTTTCGGATGACATCTAGTGGTTACTGATAAGAATTGCACTTTCTGTTGCTTATTTAAAACTATTTCCCCGACTCCTCCCTGCTCTGAAGAAACCAGCGTCCATTGGCTGGTGAAACGCGTCAGCACGTCACTGGGAACCGCTGATCTGATTTGGCTGTCAGCACGGAACAAACAGCTGATGGCGGTTTCCTTTCTGGACACACGTGGAACTATACGGAGGCAGCAACTACACAGTGAGGGATCTCCTTCTTCGGCTGAACACATCTGCTGGCCAATGCGGAACGGCATTCATGGCCACAGCCTTTGAGGGGTAATGTAATGCTATCAGTGGACGATGGACTTCGTACCTTGGTGAGAGTACCTACATCCCACCCAGTACCTGAATTGATACGTCCTTACTCAACATAGCAATCCCCCTGTTGATATCTGCTTGCCTCTGCATCTGTTATAAACATTGGCTGATTATGAACTTTCTAGCCATGCTGCTTGGTTCATGTGCTGCTTTATCTGATCAGTAACCTATGACTAGAGTCTGTGCCTCTACCATGGTATGACTCTGCCACACTGTCATTCTGTCATACAGGATCAGCACACTCAGATCTTCTACCCGCATATCCAGTATACCCCACATTTGGTCTGTGTTTGCTGAACTTTACTTTTTGGACCCGCTCTACAAAAATACTCTGTTCACCAAGTACGACATCCCATCTGCAATCCACAAGTAACCAATCAGTTCACTTATAGTTTATAGTGTATGGAAGTGGTGAATATCTGGTGTATATGTGTGGGTTGTGTAGCTGCGGTTCCCTATGCTTTTAACCCTTTGACAACGTTGTCTTAGTTTAATTGGTCTATGTCAACCATCTATCTCTACTCTCCTTTTTTATTTAATTTGTTGTGTTTTTTTTGTACTAATAAAGCCTGTTTGTATTTATCCAAGTGTTCTGTTTTGACCCTCTTAAGAGAACCCTATTCTCTTGGTTTTCCTGTATGCTCTTAGGGCAATCATAACTGCATCCAATGGTGTTCATTTGGATGAATGATATATACTCACCTGCTATTACAGTTGATCATATTTATTAATGAGTTTTGGTTGATCCAGGCAAACCCTTGTTATATTTCATGGTGGCGTTGAGCCTTTGCTTGGGAGAGATGGATGCTGCATGCAGGTGTCCTGCTTCGTAATATAAGGGGACAGCAAAGCCAATAGACAGTGAAAGACGGGGTCCATCATCCGGAGACAATTCCTGAAATCAACAGGATTGTTCTCCTGGAGCTCCCGCAGCAAAGGCATATGACAGAATTGGTCACAAATTCTTGGTCTAAAAACTCCTCCTCCCCCTGTTCATGGACTGGACTTGGGTCAAAGCAATAACACCAAGCCCAACAACAGCACGATCTCTCCGATGAGAACGCAACCGCAACATGGCTATAAAACGAACGGCTGCTCATAACGAACTGACAGAACGCACTGAAAATCAGAAAGGACCTGAGAAGAATGACCTGGAAATCAGAAACGACCGGACAAGCACGCACTGAAAATCAGAAGCAAACTATAAATAGAATGCACTGAAAGACAGAAACGAACTGACAAGCACGCACTGAAAAACAGATACGAACCGACAAGCACAACCTGAAGAGCAGAAACTAACTGAAAAGCACAAGGCTGAAAAGCGCAAATTGTCACTCACCAAACTTCTACTAACACGAGATAAACACAAGATTAGCAGAAGGAGCCCAAAGGGTGGCACACGACTATTGAACTTCCTTTTTATCGGCTCATCGAACGTCTTGTACGTCACTACATTCGTAATTGTTGGCCAACATTTGTGTGATCGTGTGTATGCAAGACAAGATGAGTGAAAAATGGGTGAAAAGCAAAGCAATGTGCAAAGTTACTCAAAGTTAATCAGTGAACATCACAGGATAGTCCATCATGAGGAATCAATCACATGAATAAAAAAGTCTCTCATGCTGTTCAAGGTGAATGAAGACCTCATCTTAAAATTGCAGTCAACAAATGATAAAGTCGGCAAGCCTACCAGAAATGATGAACTCAAATACCGTACGGCATGTGAGTCAAACAGGCAGTCATTAGGGTATACCTCAGCAGGATCCAACACTAGAAAGATCGATGTTTAGAGGATGAGCCACATCCGGTGGGGAGGGAGAGGTTCCAACAGCAAAAGGCACACTCCAGAGCGTGCGGTAAATTGCATCAGATTTTGAGGTAATCCGTGATGATATGTTGTCAACCGCACATAGTGAGACACTGTATGGCAGGTTTATTGTTAATAAAGGAGGGGAGTCTATACTTACAAAAATTCCAACAAAAACTTGCTTGTATCCTTCAATGGAACAGACAGCTTGCAATGAGTCCACAAGCCTCACCTGACACGTTTGAACCCAGCCTAAATCTCCTTAATAGCTTGGGAAAGAGTGAACGAGTGAACCCAGCCTAAATCTCTTTAATAGCTTGGGAAAGAGAACTAGAGACAACCCTGTTAGAGGAAGATTGGAGTGCTGTATTCCTAGTAATGCATAAAGGAACCTGTAATGTGACTGTGCAGGAACACGATTCTAAACTGTAGTCCAGATGGCATAGAATGCCAGACCTGCTTCACAAAATGTACCTGACCATGCTTGCATTGCAAGGAGGGAGAGGGCACTATGCTGCACATTTGGTGGACATGCCCTGCCATCCAAACATACTGGTCTAAAGTAAGTACATGACCTTATGCCACGTACACACGAGCGGAATGTCTGACAGAAAAAGTCAGACGGAAGCTTTTCATCGTATGTTCCGATCGTGTGTATGCCTCATCGGACTTTTTTTTCCAAAAATTCTGACGGACCTAGAAATAGAACATGTTCTAAATATTTCCAGCGGAACCAATTTCTATCGGGAAAACCGCTTGTCTGTATGCTGTTCCGATGGACCAAAAACGACACATGCTCTGAAGCAAGTACGAGACAGAAGCTATTGGCTACTGGCTATTGAACTTCCTTTTTCTAGTCCCATCGCACGTGTTGAACGTCACCGTGTTGTTGACGATCAGACTTTGTTGTGATCGTGTGTACACAAGACAGTTGCAGCGAAATTCTGTCAGAACTCCGTCGGAAAAACCTTCAGATTTCATTCCATGGGAAAACCGTCCGTGTGTACAGGGCAGTACTGTTAGGATTATGACATACACTGTAGACTTTACTCAATCTCAAAAATACCTTTTCACCACTCAATAAAACCTTCCTATCACAAATCTTTGGCTATACATCTGCTCAAAGCGGCAAGGATGTGCATTCCAACCTATTGGTGTACAAAACATGTACCTTCACTGAAAGAATAGTTTATCAGAATTAATAAAATTGCTGAAATTCAGAAGCTGATCCATACAGCCCGTGATAACCGAAGGAAATTCACCACTAAATGGGCCTATTGGATTAAATTCCAGTCTACTTCAGAGTATAATGAAATTTGGACCCTAGCGCACTGATTGGATGGTGATTCCCTGTCTTTTTAGGAACTATGTCAATTTGTGGCACGTTGGGATACTCATTCCTTAACTCCCTATTACATCCTCATAAGTGTGTTGACCTGCTTGTGTGTGGAGGTGGGGGGTGATATTCCAGTAGCCCTGTACAAAATGTTTCCCCCTTTATTAGCCCTTCACATACTTCTCTCTTCTTTTACCTCCCCTCTGATAGGCCTACCCCCCTCTCCCTCCTCCCACTGTCCCATCTTTTTTTTTCTTCCTCCTTCTCTCATCCTCCTCTTCTCCTTTTCTGTTCCTTTTCATACTTTTTTTCTGGGAGATTTTACCTCTGTTCCTTACTCCTTTATCTATATATCTATTAGGCAGGCACATCTCCATTGAGAATATCCCAATCTTTTGCTTTTGATCTTTCTATTTGGCTTTCATTTTAGCTTTTGGAAATCATAAGGATTCTTTTTGTATGTTATTCTCATTTATATCATTGTGCTCATAAACTTATATTATCTCTACTGACATTTATACTCTCCTTGTGCTGTAATTTCTATATCGGACCTTTAATATTTTGAGCTGATGCCATATTGGCTGGTTATATTTTTATTTTCTCTGATATATTTGTTCTATGTAGTTGGTGTTATTAACTTATATTAACTCATAAGTATATGATTCTCCACTATATGATTCTCCACTAATTGGATTCAGTAGGTGTATGGCTGTACATTAAGTGTTAATTTCGGTTTGAAAAATTTCAGTCATGTTTTAACTATTAAATAAATGTGATTTCATGAAGGACAGATGTGTAGTAGGAAGATGGGATTCTTTAGGTACCCAAAATCCATAAAATTAAACATTTGTATTTTAGGACAAAACATGAACAGCACATATAATTATAAAATGACCATTATAGTCTGATGCAAAATACAAGCACCGCCCTAAGAGCAAAATGGGCTGTCACAAAAAACAGAAAACCCCAACGTGTTTTAATTCAATTGATTGGATTTGAATAGAATTTAATCAAAATGCAGTGGGGTTAAGCGTTATTTGTGACACCCTTTTTTTTTGCTGTCAGGGTGGTACTTGTACTTTGTATCAGACTATAATGGTAATTTTATAATTATATGTGCTTTTAATGTTTTGTCCTAAAATTTAAAAAAAAAAGTGTAATTTTATTGATTTGTATCCTTGGGTGCGTAACAAATCCCATCCTTCTACTACATATTTGTTCTTCATAATAAGGGATGAGACACCCTAGCTGCTAGCACTAGCTGGGATCTACTGTATATCACAAATGTGATTTCACGGGGAAAAAAAATTATAGGGGAGACTCTGCCACTATATCAACACTGAAGTGGCCGAAGTAAGTATCCAGTAAAGAACAGATTAGCTATCAAATCAGGGTGGGCTGCCACTGTCACAGGGTAATTAGGTCCATTAGGACTTACCTGACTTGCAATAAAAAGCAAAGGTTCCTTTCACATAGGCTGGACCATTTTTCTCAGTAGGAGATCTGTCCGCTGATCCCCTGCTGAGCAGAGTAGGTGGATGACAGGTCTGTGTCTGCTCGGCTTATGCAGAGTGGACACAGACTGCTCTGTAAGTGAAGGATTAGTGTGTGGGTGTGGCGCTGTCCTAATTCATAGAAATACTTGGTAAATCGTGTGTAGCCAAATCCTATATGTAAAGTCGCATATAAAGTATAGACCAATCCACAGGCTGTTTCTGGGTCACGGTGAGGTTTTAGGCAGTTTCTTTAACCCCTGCGGGGATAAAGCGCAGTCACAGTGTATGCCCCTGTGCAGCGTGTGGATTGCCGCACAGTGGCATACACTGTGACTGCGCATTACCCCCACAGGGGTTAAAGAAGCTGGTGAGTGTCCGCATGATCACAAGACACGAGCACCTGGTCATCAAGATTAATATAAATACCTGCCTTGTTTTACAAAGAGGTCAAGTTTTTCACTTAAGTTGCACTGAGCACTAGTCACGATTTAACCTATGTAATTATTCAGCAATGTTATGTTTGTCAAAGACTTTTAAATCAATCACTATATGGGGTTTTTATGTGGATGGAATAGTTTTGGCTAAAGTCATTTTTTTATTTCATCCCCTGTTCCCCTTCCCCCTCCCCCAATTCAAAGGGGGTCAACCTAGCCATTAAATTTGCTATGCGATTTTGTTTATATTTTGTTTATAATTTACATGCGACTTTACATGTGGGATTTGGCTACACACGACTTACAAAGTATTTTTAAACTAGGACAACGTTACACCTGCATACTCCAAAGGGGGTCACTTTGCTGTTTTATGTTTGGTTTTATTTTCGTTTAATTTTTTATTTGCAATTTTGGTCTATACTTTATATGCGACTTTACATATGGGATTTGGCTACACACGATTTACCAAGTATTTCTATGAATTAGGACAGCGCCACACCCACACACTAACCCTTCACTTACCTTCTGTTTTTTCCACCTTGGTGGAAATCACATCTGTGGAGGCAGCAGTCTTTTATGCGATTTCTTCCATTGTTTCCATTTTTTTCCATTTTCTCCACTTTTTTCTCCACTAGGACAACATTACACCTACACACTCCAAAGGGGGTCACTTTGCTGTTTTATGTTTGGTTTTATTTTCGTTGAATTTTTTATTTGCAATTTTGGTCTATACTTTATATGCGACTTTACATATGGGATTTGGCTACACACGATTTACCAAGTATTTCTATGAATTAGGACAGCGCCACACCCACACACTAACCCTTCACTTACCTTCTGTTTTTTCCACCTTGGTGGAAATCACATCTGTGGAGGCAGCAGTCCTTTATGCAATTTCTTCCATTGCTTCCATTTTTTTCCATTTTCTCCACTTTTTTAATTTTCTGTTCCGTTGCGCGGATACACCACTCATATTTCATTACAGACTGCTCTGCTCCATGGGTAGTTGGATGTAAACAGACCGGCTACGGCTATCCGCTTACACCCAACTGCCCTTCAATCCGTTCCAGCCAGATGGAGGGGAATGGATCCCCTGACGTTTATTTTTGCCAGATCAGATCGGATTGGAGATAGGCAGGTGTAAACTTACACATGAAGGTAATAAAAAGAGATGCGGCGCTAAAATAATGAAACAAAAACATTCATAATTGAATACAAAAGGGCAAAAATAAACCACTAAATAAATAAATAATAAGGTGGATAGACGTGAGGATAGAGGCAAGATGAAAAACTTTTAAAATTTCACTAAATGTGAGTTCAATGCTAGCTGGGGTGGGGTGGTTTCATTTTTAACCCCTCGGATACTGCACTATAGAAGGCACTTTCTCTATTTTTTTTTTCATGCGTTGCTGAACTTACCGGTAGTCATTGTGGATTTAAAGTTTGAAACAGCACAGTGGAAGGAGTACCTACCTGCTTTTGATTATTTTCATCCTTTGAGCCACCAGGATTCTCTGACGATCCCTGGGAGGGAATGTTTGCACAGGGTGCAAGGCGTGTTTGACCCCTTGCAGGGTCATTTAAAGGAGGTGAGCGAGCATTGCATGAGGTGGTGGGAGCACTCCGTTCATGGAGGTTGTCTAAAGATATTACCTGTCGCTTATGGGCATCGTATACTGAGGTTGTGGGGAGACCATTATATTCCCTGTGCCGTTTATGACTGCCGTTATAGCAGTCATTGGGATTCGGTAAGCGCATCTGATATTACACCTTGGGTGTGAAGACTTATTGGAGGATTCCCTATCTGCACCTTCACCTTTACAATTTATTTTGGCACTTTTTCTTTTTCCATCACGGACTTTCTTCTTTTTTTGGTTATATAAATATATTTTTTTGGGATTTTTTTAATACTTTAGGAATATTTTTCACTGAATATGTTACCTTACTCACTTTGGGTAACTAATCACTACTTAATTCAGATTACTGTATGAATTTGTTTTCACCAATGTTTTTTTACCCCCCTTTTTTATTTTATTTAATTATATTTTTTTTGATTTTTGGATAGCAGTGTTTTCATCTTGCCTCTATCCTCACGTCTATCCACCTTATTATTTATTTATTTAGTGGTTTATTTTTGCCCTTTTGTATTCAATTATGAATGTTTTTGTTTCATTATTTTAGCGCCGCATCTCTTTTTATTACCTTCTATGATGAGATTTGGAGACTAGATCTTGGTGCAGGCTGCTCTTTTGTCACAAAATATTTTTTTGATTATCACCCTGAGCGCAGCTTTCACTTGTTTTTGTTATATGTAAACTTACACATGTCCATTTACATCTGCCACTCCATAGAGGAGAATGGATGGTCCGATGAGGTCTCCCTAAAAAATGGACTGGCAGACATGATCGCACTGCTCGTGTAAAAGGGGCTTTATACAGGGCTAATTGATGTCTTAAAGCCATTTAGGCTGATCACACTTTAATGTTTTGACATTGTAATTGTCTCTCTTCTGTTGCAAAATCTTTTTTTCTGTAAATATTTTGTTTGCACCATGTTTCTTTTCCTTCATTGAACAATATTTTAAAATTGTTAAAATTGTCTGTAATGCACTAAACCAAATCTTAAAGAATACATGACTTTTTGAAGAGCGCTACTACATTGTAAATCTCTGAAATATCCCTATCTGTGTAATACAGACATTACTTTGAAATCAGCATTGTTAACATAAATATTGTGAACAGTTTGTTTTTCTGATAAAAATGCGTGGTGGCAGCTGTTTGGAAATGTATTGGATTAATATCGTAGTTAGCCAATCCCAGTGATGATTGCTCTCAGTCTACCTTCATTTGGATTGTGATCCTGTGAGGTGGAAAACCTTTATCCGTGGTGAGATTGAGACTGTCATTGTTACAAATTGCTGGCAGTGGATGGGATCTAACATTGTTGTTGTCACATACTAGTGGCAGAGCATGGGAGTTGACCTGCTATTGTCATGACTATGTTCACTGAGAACTTCACCAAAACCTTCAAAAGTTTTTAGAAACCTTAAAGACGAGCACATGCCTCTTGTAGAATGCATTGAGAGTTGACTGTGTAGAAGACATCTTCCCATGCAAGCATGTAAGAATGTATTTTTTATACTGGGAGGAGAACCTGGTAATGTAAAAGTCAGTCACAGAAATGTTTTTTTTCTCCAATCACTAAGTTCTGTCTACCCTAAGCAAAGAGAACTGTATAAAGCTCTGCTACACACAGCAGCCCATATTTTATAATCTGGATGAGCTGCAGGGTGCATAGTGAAGTGAAAATAAGGACAGCAAATAGCAATATCCATTCTTTTTTATAAATGAGTTCCCTATCGGATTCAGAGAATTTTTGAACAGAGAGAAAAGAACTGTTGGCCTGGTTAGCAAAGTAGCAGACTCTCTTTGCAAGTATTCCCCAAATTGTGGACCCTGCAGGCAATATTCTGTCAGAGCCAGTGAAAAATCAATGCATAATTTTCCTCACCCTTTCAGTTTGTACAGTTCTACAGCAACCTAAATGCATTATGTCAATCTGGCCAACCTAAAAGATGTGGACTTCCCTATCTTTACTCCCTCATACCAAGCTCAACTGGACAACCTGAATACTCAGCAGCAACTGAATAAATGTCCCTATGGTCTATCAACAGGTTGCATTTGGAGATCAATATAAGTTTCATATCATTTTAGTAGTACAAATGGCACTATAATGTCCAATGGCTGTTTGCAACATGGGAAATTTCTTGTCACCTGCCATAACCCTCCCCCCATCTATCCCCATTCCACCCTCCATTAACGTCTGACCCCCTAACTGATCTTTCTGCTCAATGTAATTCTAGTTCACCCTCCCCCCTCAATCTTAGTTTAAACATTAAATTTAATGTGATGAGCATTATGGGTGGAACTGCATATAGATGTGCGTAGTTCAAAGTTAATCATTGGAGTTTGTTATAGACCACCCAATGTTAATGAGGAGGTGGAGACTCAGCTCCTTGCACAGATGGAAAGGGATGCAAGGGCTGGGACAGTGATAATAATGGGGGCTTTTAACTACCCAGAAATTGACTGGAGTAATGGCACTACTGGGACAGTTAAAGGGCAAAAATTTATAAACCTATTACAGGACAATTTTATGGTCCAGTTTATTGAGGCCCCAACTAGGAATGAAGCTCTGTTGGACCTGGTAATCTCAAATTATGCAGCGTTTATTACTAATGTCCAGATTAAGGAACACCTGGGTAGCAGTGATCATAACATGATTTCATTTGATGTTAGCTGTAAACAAGAAATAAAAAAAATAAAAAAAGAAGAGAAAAAGGTAGAAAGGGAAAAAACGAGTTGCGGTGATTAGATATTAGGAGACACAGGCGATGGATGTAGCCATGGGTGTTAGAGGGGAGGGGGAAAGAGAGAAGAGGGGAAAAGAAGATAGAGTGATATGATATAGAAGCAAATGCACATGATTGACATAAAATAGTGCATGGATGTAAGATTAGGCATGTCTACTCTATGTGTAATGTTTTACTGAACAAAATGCACAAATGATATGTATTATGAGAATAATTTTCTAAAATAAAAAAATTCTTGATTAAAAAAAAAAGAAAACAAAATACATACGGGAAAGATAAAAACACTTAACTTCAAGAGAGCACATTTTCCAAGGATGAGGGCTGCTCTCCAGGATTTAGACTGGGAGGGAATATTTGCATTGATAAACACAGAACAGAAATGGGAATTCTTCAAAAAGACTGTTTGGGACCTCACTGCAAAGTATATTCCCATGGGCAATAAGTTTAAAAGACTAAAAACAAAACCAATGTGGCTCACGGCCAAAGTTAAAGAAGCTATAAACAATAAGAAAAGAGCTTTTAAAAAATATAAAAATGAAGGAACACTAGTGTTGTTTAAATGTTACAAATAATTTAACAGAACATGTAAAAAGGAAATCAAGGATGCAAAAATTCAAAACGAACAACTGATTGCAAAAGATAGTAGGACAAACCCCAAAAGAGTCTTCAAATATATTAATAGTAAAAAGGCCAGGTCTGAGCATGTAGGCCCTTTACAAAATAATCTAGAGTGGGGACAAAGAGAAGGCAAATTTATTAAATACTTTTTTAAGCTCTGTGTATACAAAGGAGCATGGGGGAGCTTATGTCCATAATGGGAGTGATAGTGACACAGCCCCGAATGATCCACAATGGCTCAAAAGTGATATGGTCCAGAATTATTTAGACAGAATAAAGGTGGATAAAGCACCTGGACCTGATGGCATCCACCCACGGATCCTAAAAGAATTGAGCTCTGTAGTTTCAAAGCCATTGTATCTAATTTTTAGGGACTCTTTAATGATGGGAATAGTGCCACTGGATTGGTGCAGGGCGAACGTGGTGCCTATATTTAAAAAGGGATCAAAGTCTTTACCAAGTAACTATAGACCTGTTAGTTTAACTTCTATAGTCGGGAAGATACTGGAGCGTTTAATAAAAGACCACATAGATGAGTTCTTGCTGGAAAAAAAAACATTTTAAGCAACAGACAGCATGGATTCATGAAAGACTGATTTCTTTTTATGAAGAGGTAAGTAAAACCTTGGACAGAGGGGTGGCTGTGGACATGATATACTTGGATTTTGCAAAAGCGTTCGACACAGTTCCCCACACACGGCTCATGTGTAAGGTAAAGTCTACAGGCTTGGAAATATCAGTTTGTAAATGAATAGAAAACTGGCTAAAAGACAGAATTCAGAGAGTAGTGGTTAATGATTCTTACTCTGAATGGTCTAAGGTTATCAGTGGTGTACCCCAAGGTTCAGTGCTGGGCCCTTACTTTTTAATATCTTTATAAATGATATAGGGTCTGGGATCAAAAGTAACATTTCTGTCTTTGCAGATGACACCAAGCTATGCAGTGGAATAACGTCCTTACATGATGTCTCCAATTTACAAGCCGACCTCAATGCACTGTCTAATTGGGCGACTATGTGGCAGATGAGGTTTAATGTTGATAAATGTAAAGTTATGCACTTGGGGGCTAAGAATATGCATGCATCATACATGCTAGGGGTAGTAAAACTGGGGGAATCCGTGGTGGAGAAGGATCTGGGGGTTTTGGTAGATCATAAGCTCAATAATAGCATGCAATGCCAAGCTGCGGTTTCCAAAGCAAGCAAAGTCCTTTTTTGTATTAAGAAAGGTATGGACTCTAGAGAGAGAGATATAATTTTGCCCCTGTTGAAATCATTAGTAAGACCTCATCTGGAATATGCAGTTCAGTTTTGGGCACCAGTTCTCAAAAAGTATATCAGAGAACTGGAGAAAGTGCAGAGAAGGGCAACCAAACTGATAAGAGGCAAGGAGGAGCTCAGCTATGAGGAAAGATTAGAGGAACTGAATTTATTCATTCTTGAGAAGAGGAGAATAAGGGGGGATATGATCAACATGCTCAAATATATAAGGGGTCCATATAGTGATCTTGGTGTTGCGTTATTCTCTTTACAGTCAACTCAGAGGACACAGGGGCACTCTTTACGTCTAGAGGAAAAGATATTTCATCTCCAAATACGCAAAGGTTTCTTCACAGTAAGAGCTGTGAAAATATGGAATAGACTCCCGCCAGAGGTGGTTCTGGTCAGCTCAGTAGATTGCTTTAAGAAAGGCCTGGATACTTTCCTAAATGTACAGAATATAACTGGGTACTAACATTTATAGGTAAAGTTGATCCAGGGAAAATCCGATTGCCTCTTGGGGGATCAGGAAGGAATTTTTTCCCCTGCTGTAGCAAATTGGAGCATGCTCTGCTGGGGTTTTTTGCCTTCCTCTGGATCAACTGAGGGTTTAAAATTGGGTATATTGGATTGTACGATATTTTTTAAATTTTATTTATTTATTGTTTTTAAGGTTGAACTGGATGGACTTGTATCTTTTTTTCAACCTGACTAACTATGTAACTATGTTACTATGTAACTATAAGTTTGTCTAAATACTGAAAAAATTTGTTTCTGATAATGTCTTGGAAAAAAGCAGATAGATCACAAGGCAAACACTGAAACTGAAAATGGTAACGAGATAGCGAATTGCATGGTAATATGAATGATTCATTAAGTACAACCTACAGTCCTACAGTGTAGCTCAGGAGAGTAAAAAAACAGCTAACCTAAGGCTACCAATGGTCAAAATAGATAAACTTCAGGTAGCGCTAGAACTAAACATAAATTAATAAAAGGTAGCAAATTAAGCTAAACATAAACCATATGTATAATATTGGCAGCAAAGTTGAACGAAAATCAAAACATTGACAGGTCACTAGTATCAGTGCAGCTAGATGCTGTGCTCTGTAATACCAAAAACTACACATGTGTGGAGTGGCTCAAACCTGTGGAACAATAGATATCAGGCTTATTGCATTTGATTACGTTTTTATTTTTATATTTCTTTTTTTCATAAGTTAATAGAGTTCAGTATCACAATGCCGGAGCCCACGAACCCAGAAATAACTCCGGAAGACATGTCGACAGTCACAGCAGTGTACGGGGACCGCTGCAACAGCTTTGATCTAAGGTAAGTATTTCATAAGCCAAACCAAGAGAGAACACCCAACTCCAGGCTAGCTGCGGGGGCAAACAGGTGCCAGGTGCAGACCTTGGCTCACCACCATCCACAGTAGATAGGAAAACAAAACATAGTGGTCGCACACCGGAACCGCAAGATTGCTTGATGAAAGTCTTTATTGTCAAAGCCAGACAAGTTTAAGAGATTGCAGTTGATGCGTTTCACAAGAGTGTACCTTGCTTGTTCACAACATTGATATGCTCTCCAAGCAGGCTATTTAAGGTGATCACCTGAATCATGCCATGTTCTAAGAGACCTGTTCTAAGAGAGCTGCTCATGCATACATGAAAAGATCTCAACTGATACATTTAAAAACATTTCATGGCTTAAGAACAACAGAAAAAATAACCACCAAAAAAATAATAAAAACAACAGAGATAAAAGAAAGAAAACAATGATTAAACCCCCCAAAAAATTTCACCTAAATATAACAAGCGCAGGAATATGTATATATGATAAATGGGAACATGGGGACAGATGATCGACTGGCACACTGTTACAGAATATTAGAAAAATACCTCCAAACAGTCCAAAAAGACACACGTGCAGAGCATATATAAATAAATAGTAATATAAATATATATGTCAGCGGTATGCATCTACAGACAAGTAAAAAAATGCACATACAGTGGAATATTGGATTGCGAGTAGCGCGGTTAACGAGCATTTTGCAATACGAGCCATTATTTTTTTTTAAATCCTGACTCGGTTTGTGAGTGTTGTCTTACAAAACGAGCAGGATACAAGCTTCTGCGGTGTGCAATACCGCATTTGGCCAGAGGTGCGGGGACATCGGTGACACTCGGAGCCTCTTGGAAATACTCGGAAACATTCGTAAATACTCAGAAATACTCCATCCCTGAGTGTTTCCGAGCCTTTGCGAGGGTTTCCGAGTGCATCCAAGTGGTCTCCGAGTATTTCCAAGTCTCTCCCGCGCCCTCCCCACCTTTGGCCACATTCGGTATTGCATGCAATAGAAGTCAATTTGGAACAAATTATCTTTGCTTCCATTGACTTCTATGGGAAAAAACACTTTGATATGCGAGTGCTTTGGATTACAAGCATTCTCCTGGAATGGATTATGCTTGTAATCCAAGGTTCCACTGTATTCACATACTCCCGGTTTTTGCAATGGGGATACCCCAGGTATATGTTGGAAAGAACTTGGTCTATTGCCAATTCCAAAAACAGACAGGATCTTTTGAAAAGATCTGGATATAAGGAGAAAGGTAACAACAAGCAACAATTTAATGAAAAGAGACTTACTCTCAGCATGCCCTTCAGTGAGGAGTTCAATGAGATCAGAAACATCGTACATAGATATTTACCAATCCTCTTCGAGGATCCAACATGTGCTGGTCTCCTCAAGGATGGAATCAACTTTGTTACCAGATGTGCTCCCACATTGGGTAACTCTGTCTTCAAGTTTATTTGATTCCACCTTTATCAGTTCCACTACCTGGTTGCATTTTAAAGGCAACTATGGTTGTGGGGCTACTGGGTGTTCGTGTTGCAAACATATTACTAAGTACGATATGGTACGCTAATTTTTTAATGAGAAGGAGCATAAAATAAAATGTTTTCACGATTGCAACACTCGGTACGTCGTATATGTCATTACGTCACCACAAGACGACTCAGGGACAGATTCCCGGAGCACTTGTACAGTATTAAGAAGAATCTGTCTACTAATGTCACCCGACATTTCAATAGGTATCATGATGGCAGTAGCTCAGCGGTGGGAGTTCAGGTGCTAGAAAAAGTCCAAGTACCTAAGAGAGGGGGAGACATATTCAAACTCCTCTGCAAAAGGGAGTTTTTTTGGATTTTTCAGTTTAACCACTTCAATACCAAGCACTTATGCACCTTCCCGCCCAGACCAATTTTCAGCTTTCAGCGCTCTCACACTTTGAATGACAATTACTCAGTCTTGCTACACTGTATCCAAACAAAATTTTTATAATTTTCTTCTCACCAATAGAGCTTTCTTTTGGTGGTATTTAATCACCACTGGGTTTTTTTTTTTTTGCGATATAAGCAAAAAAACTGAAAATTTTGAAAAAAACACACTTTTTTTAAGTTTCTATTGTAAAATTTTGCAAATAAGTCATAAGTCATTTTTCTTCATAAATTTGTGCCAAAATGTATACTGCTACATATCTTTGGTAAAAATAACCCAAATTAGTGTATATTATTTGGTCTTTGTGAAAGTTATAGAGTCTACAAACTATGGTGGCAATCACTGAAAATTGATCACATTTGATCACACCTGATGTACTGAAGGCCTATCTCATTTCTTGAGACACTAACAAGCCAGGAAAGTACAAATACCCCCCAAATGACCCTTTTTTGGAAAGTAGACAGTCCAAGGTATTTACTAAGAAGCATGGTGAGTTTTTTAGAAGTTGTAATTTTTTCACACAATTCTTGGGAAAATTAAGATTAATTTATTTTTTTTGCACAAACTGGTTTTATTAACAGGTTATTTCTCTCACACAGCATATGCATAATTGCAACTACACCCCAAAATACATTCTGCTACTCCTGAGTATGGCAATACCATATGTGTGAGACTTTTACACAGCCTGGCCACATACAGAGGCCCAACATTGAAGTAGCACCTTCAGGCTTTCCACAAGCATAAATTGCACATCTCATTTCTCAACCACCTATTACACTTTTGAAGGCCCTGGAGCACCAGGACAATGGAATTGTCCACAAAATGACCCCATTTTGGAAAGCAAACACCCCAACGTATAATCTATAAGGCATAATGAGTCTTTTGAACGGTTCATTTTTTTCCAGAAGTTTTTGGAAAATGTGGAGAAAAAATGAAAATGCATTTTTTTTACACAAAGTTGTCCCTTAGTCTAACACATAGCATGTACATAGCAAAAATGACACCCCGAAATACATTCTGCTACTCCTCCTGAGTATGGCGATACCACATGTTTGAGACTTTTACACAGCCTGGCCACATACAGAGGCCCAACTTCCAAATAGCACCTCCAGGCATTCTAGCAGCATTAATTACACATATCATTTTCTAACTACCAATCACATTTTTGAAGGCCCTTCATATTTCTAACACATAGCAGGTACATACCAAACAACAAAAGATTACCTGTGGTTTTAGAAGTGCAGTGGTACACAGAGGAGAGCATCAGTCCAGGTAGCAGGCAGGAATGAGGTCAGCGACAGTAAAAGCAATCATTCAGGCAGCAGGCAGGAATACTGTTCATAGTTTGTACAGGCAGAGATACGATCAGCACAGCCAGAGCACAGCCAGAGCAAAGCCAAAGCACAGCCAAAGCACAGGTCCAGGTAGCAGTCAAAGGTGTCCCAGCAGAAATACTGTCCAAAGTCAGTAGAGGCAGCAGGCAGATATATGGTCAAAACAGCCAAAGTATTGGTCCAAGCAGCAGGAAGAAACAAGGTCCATAATGTCATGGGTCATTACAGGCAGCAATATGGTCAGCACAGCCAAAGTATTGGTCCAGCAGGAAGGATCATCAAGCTTAGGGCCAGGGGGACAGGGGTAGAGGCTTATCCCATCCAAATTGCTTTGAAGCCTCCGGGCAACCAGACCCTGTTCTGGGAGCACAGAAAACGAAAAACTGTTTTTCTCTACTCAGAACGCTATTCTGAAGCCCCTTACATATGTGAAACCCTTGTGTACTAAAGTAGATGGCCAAAAGATCAGTCCAAGTGGCAGGCAAAAACATGATCAATTAACAGGCCAAGGTCGGTGCGAGTGGAAGTCAGAAATGTGGTTTAAATCGGCAGGCAGAGGCATCATCGGTAACCAGGCTGAGGTTGGTGCACGTGGAAGTCAGAAACGTAGTTTAAATCGGCAAGCAAAGACATCATTGGTAAACAGGCCAGGGTTAGTTAATTAACATGGTAGCAGGCAAATGGGGAAATGGCAGCCTGTTAATAATAAGGGGACCTAATATTGGATGTATGTATGATAATTTTTGAAGCAATCTCCGATGCACAGGCCAGGTTGGGAGGGACATTGGGGACAATAATATCTGGTATCTCTTCTTACTCCTCCTCTGCTGCATACACGGCATTTCTTTTGGCGTCTTCTTCCAGATTCTGTGGGGGGAATGTTATAGGGAAAGTGTTGCTCGTGAAGTCGACTCACGCTATCAGAGCGAATGCTTCCTGTGGCGGGACCTTGTTGGTAAATGAGGGCAGTGACGATATCTTCAATATACTTGAGGTAGGTGATTTGTTGGTTTTGAGTTGCTTTTTGGTAGCAGACAAACAAATTAAAAAGGGCCATGTGAAACAGGTGAAATGCAACTTTCTTGTACCAATAACGGGACTTTCTGGTTTATAAATAGGGCTGTAGCATCTGATCATTTTAATCCACCCCCCCATGTACATATTGTAGTCGTGCACACACTCAGGTTTTACATTGGAGCCGCGTCTTCTTTGGATCTCCACCACGGTGTCATTGTGGATGGTAGAGAGGATGTGCACATCTTTCTTGTCCCTCCACTTCATGGCCAACACCTCCTCGTTCCTCATGAATGCCGACTCTCCTTTGTGCAACAGATTTTGTGGGAATCCCTTCCATTTTTTCTTTTTTAAAGTACCGCAGGGCGGGGTTTTTTTTACTGTAAAGGTGACAAAAAAGGGGCAGGCTGGTATAATAGTTGTCGACATATAAATGGTATCCTTTTTCAAACAGGGGGTATGCCAGCTCCAAATTTTCCCACTGGTTCCAATATATGTGGGGCAATCACGGGGCTGGAGCTGGGAGTCGTTGCCTTCGTAGATCCGGAATGTGAAGATGTATCCAGTGGCTCAATTAAATAATTTATTTAATTTCAGCCCATACCTGGCTCTCTTGCTTGGTATATACTGCTTGAAGTGCAGTCGGCCAGTGAAATGTATGAGGGACTCGTCCACACCAATTTTTTGATCTGGGATAAAAAACATCTCTAAATCGCTGGGGAAAGGAATTGATTAGGGGGCGTATCTTGTACAATTTGTCGTGGTTGGGATGATCTTGGGGAGGGCACTGTGAATTGTCATTGAAGTGGAGAAAACGCATTTCATATCTTGTCCTGCACATGACAGCTAAATATATGGGCATGTGGTGGATGGGGTTGGTGGACCAATATGCATGGACTTCATTCTTTTTTGTAAGCCCCATATTAAACGTAAGGCCCAAAAACAATTTAAATTCGTCCAGTGTTAGGCGTCGCCACTGGAACATGCGGGCGTAGGAAGAATTGGGGTTGGCAGCAATAAATTGGGATGCATACAGATTAGTTTGATCCACCATATTCTGCTGCAAATCTTGTGGGAAAAATAAACAAAGATAATCGAATTGAGAAAAATTTGTAGTGTCGGGCTGCACACCTGGCTGTACAGTGAAAGGGGGGATGATAGCGGGTCCTGAGTTGGCAGGCAACCATAAGGGGTTTGCCAGGGCATCGGGAAGGTAGGACTGGGGTTGGGTTCTTCGGGTTGGGCGTGTGATTCCAGTACTTGTACTGGGCTCCTCTTCCTGGGGTCTGGCACTGCTGGAGGTGGGCAGATCTCCTGATCTTGGTCCTGATCTTGGTCCTGCTCTCATTCTTTTGGGAGGGACGGTTTCCTCCGCGGACTCAGACTCTGATCCACTATCCTTCACTGGCTCAGTTTCCGAACCAGAATCAGATGATGGGAGCTCCCCGCTGCTCTCATCATCCGACATGGTAAGAATGGCATATGTCTCCTCAGGTGTGTAAACCCTTTGCAACATTATGGTAGTGCTTATTGGCAGGCCTATGTAATGGTACTGCTGGTGGTAGTGGTGGTACCAATGTGGTATTAGTGGCGGGCCTATGTGGCGGTACCGATGGCGGTACGGGCGGTGGTGGTGGCGGTACAGGTGGCGGTACCGATGGCAGGCCTGATGGCGGTACTGGTGGTGGTACCAATGGTGATACTGGTAGCAGACCTGTGTGGAGGGCCTGTGTGGCAAGCCTGTGTGGTGGTATAGATGGTGGGACTGATGGTGATACCGATGGCGGTACTAGTGGCTGGCCTGATGGCGGAACTGGCGGTTGTACCGATGGCGGTACTGGTAGCCTGTATGGTGGTACCAATGGCGGTACCGATGGCGGTGGGCCTGTGACAGATGATTGACAGATGGGCTGATTGATTGATTGTTTGGCTGATGGGCTGATTGACAGATGGGCTGATTGTTTGGCTGGGCTGATTGGCAAATGGGCTGATTGATGGGCTGGGCTGATTGACAGATGGGCTGATTGATGGGCTGGGCTGTGTGACAGGTTCTCTTTGTTGGGGGGCGTGTTGTGCACAGTATACAGTAGACAATATACACTGACAGCTCACTTACTGATCTCTGCTTTCTCCTGTGGTTTCAGCCAGACAAAGCACACGATCGGTGTGAGAGAGCAGAGATCAGATAGTAACTGCTCCTCAGTGTTTACATTTGTGACCGGCTGTGATTGGACACAGTCGGTCACGTGGTAAACAGCCAGTTTCATTGGCTGTCTACCCTGATCGGGGACACGTGCCTTCCTCGATCCCTGCTCTGCACGTCTGTTATGACATGTGATAGCCTGTGACTTTGACACAGCCGATCACATGGTAAACAGCCAAATTCATTCATTGGCTGTTTACCGTGATCGGGCAAGCGCTGTGTGCGAGGGGGTTATCCTGCTGGACGTCATATGACGCCCAGTCAGGATAACGTAACCACTTCCTGGCCGTCAATATGCTATAGGCCGGGCGGGAAGTGGTTAAAACACGCATACCATTTGGGATGAACTTTGAATGGGACATTACACACTTTTATAATTAACTTTGTTCCCATTTCCCTTTTGGTTTTTGGTTTCCCTTTTGGTTTTCCCTACTAGAATTTTTCACATTTTTTCACATTTTTCACGTTACACTGATCTTTATCCTTGGTGACACGGTATTTCTGTGTTCATATTTGTTTGACACAGCATCTTGCTATTATCTATGGCATTATCTGCTTTATTAATATTTGCCAAAATAGCTGTGTTTTACCGTGTTCGAGGTACTTCTTTAGAACCAATGTGCTGTGTGGGTTCTGCTTTCTCATATATTGTTATGATTTATATCAGGGCGTTTGTGAATATGTGCATTTTTTTACTTGTCCGTAGATGCATACCACTCACATATATATTTATAATAATATTTATATATGCTCAGCACTTGGGTCTTTTTGGACTGTTTGGAAGTATTTTTCTAATATTCTGTGACAGTGTGCCAGTCAATCATCTCTCCCCATGTTTCCATTTATAATATAAACATAATAGTGTGTTTGTTATATTTAGGTGGAATTTTTGGGGGGTTTAATCATTGTGTTCTTTCTTTTCTTTTTTTCTCTGCTGTTTTGTTTTTATTATATTTTTTAGTGGTTATTTTTTCTGTTGTTCTTAATCCATGAAAAGTTTTTAAATGTATCAGTTGAGATCTTTTTATGTATGCATGAGCTGCTCTCTTAGAACAGGTGTTTTTGGGTGTGGCCTGATTCAGGTGATCAACTTAAACAGCCTGCTCGGAGAGTATATCAATGTTGTGAACAAGCAAGGTACACTCTTGTAAAACGTGTCAACTGCAATCTCTGTAACTTGTCTGGCTTTGATAATAAAGACTTTCATGAAGCAATCTTGTGGTTCCGGTGTGTGACCACTTTGTTTTGTTTTGGCAAAAATGTGGCAAAGTCGTACGAAGTAGTACTGCTCCCAGATCGCAGTAAAATTGTGCGACTTTGAAGTCGTATAAGTGTGAAAGGGGCCTAAACATTGCATATAAATGTTATGTTATCCATCCAGCCAGCAGACCAGGCTTTCAGTTGATTTCCTCTTTGATCTAGACTAACACACAGAAGTGAATGGATTAGAGGAGAGATTCCACCCTTATTTACAGCTATGCTGTGGTTTCAGCCAGACAAAGGAAGCCTGAAGGCAGGCTACTTCTGCTGTGCAGTTTCTACAGATAACCCATAGCGCTATGAGAAAATTTTGTTGTTTATTAAAAATGTATTTAAAAAAAATATCTACATATACTTAAAAAATATTTAAAACATTAGTTCAAAATCTTCTTAACTAACTAAAAATTAAATTAGAATTGACCCAAATGCAGTTTAGTTTCCCATTAAGTTGTACTAAACAAAATACACAAAGTTGAGATATTTTATCTATTTGATATAACATAGATAATATATAGAGCGGGGTTTGTTTTATTATTTCATCTCAAATAAATTCTTAAATCTAAGACATCAGTGGGGCGTGGCCTGACCTGGCATGGAGAAAGACGTGTGATTCCAGAGCTCTGTCCGCCACAGGAGTAAACTTAGGCTGGACATGAGGGAGCTCAATGATAGGGTATATGTCGTTGAACGTACCATGGAACGACAAGAGGAGTCTCTCCACACTGTCACCACCCGCATTGATTCACATACCCTACAAATGCGTGATATGCAAAGACATCTGGAAGACCTCGACAACCGAGGTAGAAGGCACAACTTACGAATCAGGGGTCTTCCAGAGTCTATTGAAGGAGAGCAAGTCACACAATCTGTAGTGGCCATTTTCAATAATATCCTGCAGCGTCCCCCTCACACTCAAATTGATATGGAGAGACTTCACCAAGCTTTGCGACCAAAAGGCAGGGAGAACGATGCCCCACGGGATGTCATTTGTTGCATTGTTGACTACAAATTAAAAGAGGACATAATTAAACGAGCTAGGGGTATGCAGCAGATTCTACACGAGGGCCACCCTGTCCAAATCTACCAAGATCTCTCAGGGATTACACTGCAGCACAGACGCGATCTCAAGCCCTTGCTGGATGCCCTCAGAGACAAAAACATTGTGTACAAGTGGAAGTTCCCCTTCTGTCTTATTGCCTCCTCTAATGGCCGCTCGGCTGCTCTCAAGGTCCCTGAAGATTTACCACAATTTTGCTCCACACTCGGCTTGCCCTTGATCTCGGTACCTCTCTGGTATGCAGCTTTTCGTCCCAGGCCATCCCACCGAGATGGGCGCGGGGACGAACCCATGGAAACACAAGGCTCTGGACATCGCAGGCACCGTTCGCCCTCCATCCTGAGGAACCACGCCATCTACCGCCCTGGGCCACAAGAGGCTAACTCCACCGTCTCACCGCGGTCACGAAGAGCTCGCAGAGGTCGCTAATGGCGGGATATAGAGACTCTACCACGAATCTCTGATTGCCCAGTTCGACCCTCTGTCGGTCGTTTAACCCTTCCTTTTTTTTTTTCACCAGTTTTATATTTAGAAATTTGTGTTATTTTTATTTTTTGTTGGAAACTTTCGCTACAAGGAATTCAGCTCCGACAGCGGCACATCTGCCCTTCTCGTCCGGCCTCTCGCGTGCTACTTAGGCAACGCATATCTGCCTGCGCCTTGTCCCCCAGACAACGCTTATGCTTCTGCTCCGTGAATTGCTCCACCCTACTCCAGCGGTAGGCTACGCAAATCAACGGCTGGCCAAAATAGATCTCAATGACACAGAACTACATTCCCCATAAAGCTCAGCGGGTGTAAACCCCGCCTGGATATGACGTGAAGTTCCGCCTATACGAACTGCCTTCCTGTCCTCACCATGATGCTCATAGAAGCTCTCTCCGCGCAGTTCCTCTGAGTACAACGGCTCTTGAACATGACCCCTTCACCTCCGCTTCTGCCTCGCTCCTACCTCTCCAAGCGTATCAAACTCGCCCCAGCACTGCCTCTGACTCATCCAACACAGGCCGGCCGCAGCACTCGGACTTTTATTCCAGCTACCATTTTGTATGCAGAACCTGATGTTGACGGCAAACTGAGCGTCCTACTCTCCTCACATTGTGGGACTGTTTGGTTAACATACCTCTAACACTTTTTTTTCCTAGGTGATGCAGTCTTCCACAATGACTATGCATTTTTCCTTTTTTTTTTTTTTTTTTTTCCTTCTTCGTTACTGTCCATAATGTTAAAGTCTAAAACGCATTTATTGTTTACTTGTTATGGTCTACATTGCTCCATAAGTTCCCTGGGGTAGTCCTGGAGACTGGGGACTTCACGGGAAACACCCAAAATTGGAAGCATATACTCCTCACACTATCACTACTATTGATATATGTGACGATATGTGTTGAGGACATGGCTCCTGTCCGCTGCCTCAGCACCTAGCGTCATTTGGGGCAATGTTCAGGGCGGACCTGAGGGAGGTGACATGGAATAGGGAGTGTCACCTCTCCCAGGCCGCGACGGGGGACAACCCCGCGACTCAGCATACATTATTGGGCTAACCTGACAGCCCTAATATTTGTTCTACTACCTGAGCTCCATACGCATCCCTACACACCAATCAGGGCTCTCCTCACCCCTCTCATAAAAACTCATTGAAAGCTATATACCTCCTCCATTGCTTCTATCCATCCTGTGGCGGCGGACCACACCCTACCACCTGTACTCTAGTCCTATATTACCTCCTTTTCTCCATCGCCTGGATTTAGGTCAACCCCCACACAGGCTCGTTACGGGGTTCAGTAATCCCTACAGGATACTGTGCCTCGGGCGCGCTCTGTACCACACCGACCTCCCTCATTAGAGGCTCGTGGACGTTTAACTCCGCGCCTCTTCGGTCCCCCCCCAATTACATACGCACCTCGCTTGTGTACACACTCAGTTGAAACAGACCACACCTCTTTCCTCATATCTTCTCTCCTCTCCCCTACTCCCTTCTAATGGCGGCTACCTCAACCACCCCCATACACGACAGACTGCACAATCCTCAGCTACATGCCCTCAAATTACTCTCTATTAACATTAGAGGTTTAAACACACCTGAAAAACGATCCCAACTCCTTCATGCACTTAAACAAGCTAAAACTCAAATTGCACTGATACAGGAAACGCACTTTCGAACGGACTCCATCCCCAAACTGCACAACGGCCACTTCCCCACGATATTCCATGCCTCCAACTCTGACGCAAAATCGAAAGGGGTTTCCATCCTCATCTCAAAACATTGTCCCCTCCAGGTAACAGAAGTCCAAAGGGACCCGCTCGGCAGATTCCTTTTCATAAAAGGGAGCATACATCAGAAACCCTTCACAATAGCCAATATATATGCACCCAACTCTGGCCAAGTCACCTTCTTTCATAACACACTACAGCTACTTTCCAGCTTCTACTCGGGAACCCTCATAGTCGGAGGTGATTTTAATGTTCCTCTCGTCCCATCCGTTGACACCTCCAATGGGACTTCTTCACTCACATATAGAGCCCTACGATCCATCAAACAACAACTGAGCAACCTTTTACTCCATGACACCTGGCGTACTCTACCCCCCAAAGAAAAAGATTTCACTTTCTATTCATCCCCACATAACAAATACTCTAGATTGGATCACTTCTTCCTCTCCCAAAAAGACCTGACATATCTTACCAAGGCGACCATTGAACCTTTTTTACTATCAGACCACAGCCCTATCTCCATGACTTTGCAATTCTCTGCGCTACGTCCACGGGCACGTATTTGGCGACTGGATAGCTCCTTACTGACTGACGAGGTTGACGTCCTCAGAATATCTACTTGCCTTCCTGATTTTTTTCTCAACCAATGCCTCAAATGATGTCACTCCAGTGATTACATGGGCGGCCCATAAATGCGTCATTCGCGGGGAACTAATGTCCATAGCAGCTCAACGTAATAAACTCAGGTTTGCGCGCATTAACGATCTTACTACACGCATACGTAAGCTTGAACAATCACACAAGGCTTCCCTAGCGGCTACTGCGCTAAATGAACTTACTCAGGCAAGAGAAGAGCTGTTAGAAACACTGAACGTTACGCTGAAACGCAAATTCGTACTAACACAAAAGCTCTACTATGAATTTGGCAACAAGGCTGGGAAATTCCTGGCAAGAGCTCTCCAAGCAAGGAAGGTGGCCTCAAGTACTATCCACAAAATTAACAGTCCTGCCGGGGAAGCTTTGGTGACTAATGAAGACATAACAGCACAATTCACCCAATACTTCTCCAAACTGTACAACCTTCCTCCGTCCACCTCCAACACTGACACTCCCTTAGATCGCCCATCAGCCATCAAAGAATTTTTAACGCAATATGGCCCAACCCCTTTATCTCCTGAGGATGTACAATCTCTAGACCTTCCTCTCTCCATGACAGAAATACAAGTGGCCCTAAAACAGATGAAAACGGGCAAAAGCCCTGGGCCTGATGGTCTTTCGGTCTGTTACTACACATCCTTTGAGAGCATACTCCTCCCACATTTAACCAAAGCCCTTAACAATCTTACCCCTGACTCTGTAGCTAACAAGGACCTACTCGAAGCCCACATTACACTCCTTCCCAAACCGGGTAAAGACCCCACCCTAGTGTCCAATTATCGTCCCATCTCCCTTTTGAATGTGGACTTGAAACTATATGCAAAAGCGTTGGCCAACCGCATTCTACCCTTCATCCCTAACTTGATTTCACTAGACCAAGTGGGCTTTGTCCCTGGCCGTGAGGCCCGGGACAACACCATCAAAGCACTGAACATTCATCACTGGCTCAGCCGAACGTCTACGCCTGGCTTTTTTCTTTCATTGGATGCAGAGAAGGCGTTCGACAGAGTTGCATGGGACTACATGGAAGCAACTTTGAGAACTATAGGCCTCCCACCCCGTTTGCTACAAATGGTCTTGGCTCTATACTCCTACCCGAGGGCCAGGATCAGGGTTAACGGGGAGTTGTCAGACGCCTTCTCTGTATCCAATGGCATCAGACAGGGCTGCCCCCTATCGCCACTAATATTCATATTAACCATGGAATCCATGCTTCGCAGACTGAGGGACAATCCTGCCATTAAAGGGGTGGACGTTCTGCATAATCAGTATAAACTAGCAGCCTATGCGGATGACATTTTACTTTTCTTGACAGACCCTATTACGACTATACCAAACTTATTGACTGATTTTACACTCTTCAAAAACCTCTCCAACCTTCAAATCAACTTTGAAAAATCTAAGGCACTTAATATCACCCTATCAATCACCACAGTGGCCCTCTGCAAACAGAACTTCCCGTTTAGTTGGGAAAATTCAGACATCTCCTACCTCGGTATTAAACTTACCACTAACCTATCTGACCTCTATGCAAAAAACTTTCTACCATTGATCCTGTCCATCCAATCGGATCTTCGGAAGTGGCACCTTGGCTCCTTTTCTTGGTTAGGCAGGCTCGCCATACTAAAAATGAACATCCTACCCAGAATACTCTACCTCCTCCAAGCTATACCGATTAAACTCCCGACGTCCTTTTTCCTTTCCTACAAACGTATTTGTAGGAACTTCATTTGGGCAACCAAAGCCCCACGACTTAGCTGGGTCAGACTAACCCTCCCCAAACAACTTGGAGGCTTAGGCCTCCCGGACATCCAAAAGTATCATTGGGCCTGCCATTTAACCAGAGTGGTTGATTGGCACATCCACCACCCCTCTAAGGACTGGATTGTTCTAGAAGACTCCTTGACAAGCCTCCCAATTGCTAACTCTCCCTGGATTACTCACAGACTCATCCCTCGCGATTTCTCATCACACCCCCTCATTGGTGCCACATTATCCGTTTTCAAAATGGCCTGCAAATCGCTCAAAACCTCACCCTCTCCTGGCCCTATGACGCCACTCAACAACAACCCAAGCTTCCCCCCTGGCCTGACATTGAAAGACAAGACTCGTGCTGCACATACCACACAGGCTAGGGCAAACCATTTTTTTAGGAACGGATCACTTCTCTCCCAACCACTACTTTCTGCAAACTTACCCAACCATGAGATACCCTTCTATAAATACTTACAACTAAGACATTTTCCACAGGCCACACAACACATGTCCCATTGGCATAGAGATCACACACCGTTTGAACTCCTCTGTCTAAGTACTGAACCCCAGAGCCACTTAATCTCCACGCTTTACGCCCTACTTTTCTCAGGCCACCAGATTAAACAGGACAAACTGGTACACCAGTGGGAAAATGACCTATCCATAGATCTCTCACCCAATGAATGGGATCAAATTTTCACCCTCATGCACAAAGGCTCCATTAATGTCTCCACACAGGAAAATAGATACAAACTATTCTCCAGATGGTACAGGACACCTGAGAAGGTTCACCATTTTCACCCCACCATTCCCCCAACCTGCTGGAGATGTGGTGCGTCCAGAGGCACCCTACTGCACATCTGGTGGGAATGCAGCCTGATCCAACCCTTTTGGCAAGAAATCAATCAGCTGATTACACAAATCACTACGTTCCACATGACACCCTCCCCAGCACTCTATTTGCTCCACCATACTCCTGCCTCCCTGCGTTCCTACAAAAAATCCCTCACTTTACATCTCATCAACGCAGCCAACCTATGCATCCCTGCCCTCTGGAGGACCACTACCCCCCCTACAGTACAAGATTGGATCCGTAGGGTAGATCGAATAGCTGACATGGAAAATCTCATATCTCAATCCACAGACCATCCTACCAAATGTTATGTCACCTGGGCAAGTTGGCTACACTATAGACAAACCCAAACTTGGACATCATCGCCACAAATTCCTCCAGGACCCTCCTAAAGTTCATCGGTCCCCTTCCGTTTATGTCACATACATTATACCGCCGCCATTCCTCACCCCCCTTTTCCACTCGTGCTCCTACAGGCAGTGCTATCCCCACACTGTTCCCCATCTAGATAAGCTTTATACTCATAATAAAATATCTCTTTTCTCCTTTACCTCACAGATAAAGGTACATACCTGTACTATTATACACACTGCAAATCATATTACAATCCCATTCTTCAGAATTCCTACCGGGACCTTATCCAACCCTCAACCTCACCACCGATTTAGCTTTACCTACTTACTTCTCGAACCTCCCGGTTCATTCACAGCGGAGCTCCCTTTGGGGGTGAATGATACCGGGAGTATCACCTGGTGGTGTGTACACTACACTTCCCATAGATATATTCCGGTCTCTACACTACTCACTGCTTATTTTAGCAGAAAATGTTGAATATATTGTATATCAGTTGACATTACAATTAGCCCTCTTTCTACTTTCCATAGGCTATCTAATGGCCACTGGTCATCTCGCCTACATTGCAAATACCACAGATTTATTGCAAGTTTCAATATTCAAATGCATTTTTAGGTTGCTCCGCCTGACTTAAGGTAATCATTACCTCTTCAGTGGGCGGAAAACCTACACTGTTACATTGTCTATGCATATTAATCATCTGTAACTTTGTTATTGAGATGCATGTTGTACTCTTTTTGTCCAACCATAAAATTCAATAAAATCTTTTATGAGAAAAAAATCTAAGACATCAATGTTTGGGTCCCATTCAGTTTGACTCTCTAAAAAAAAGATAAACTCCTCTTAGTTATTAACACCCGGGGGCATTCACTTTTTCTTTTAAGTACTGTATGATTTTGGTAACAATTTGGCAGATAAAAGATTGACCTACTCAGGAGTCAAACTTTTGACTTTGTTGCTTCTCTTAAACAAGCTTGCAGATTAGCAAAGAAGGCATGGAAGGAGAACCACATACCCAGCACACATTAGAGCCTCTTCTTTCATAACCACATTACAACTGGTAATCCAAATAGGGACCTGCTGAGGTGCAAGAAGATAGATGCCTATGACATTAAAGCTTTCATCAAAAAGAGTATCTTTTAGGAGGCAATTACACCGGCAGCCTTCAGTACAGGCCTTTTACTACAAAAAAAAAGTGACCTATGCAAAAAAGATGGCTCTTTGTCTGTCATCACCAGCATGCTTGCACAACTCCGTTTTGTGAAGGTTGACTTATAACAAAAGAAATACAAAAAACAAAAAGAACAACTATATGACAAATCATCTGACAGAATAGGAAAAATAATACAAGGAACATATCTGTGGAGGGGAAATGTCTGTCTTATTCAGCCAGGGGGTTGTTTATATGTATGCAAGGGGCATGTACAGCATGTCTGGTGCTGCATAGGTTACATGTATGTAAGAATCATGAATACCAGCAACTGCTGGGTGGAGAATACATGTGCTACCTATGATATTCTGTCGGCTTTGACAGCGTCTTGCCAGGATAGTGCAGCCAGGTTCGAACTCATATTAAAATATGTTTGAGCACCAGGACTCCCCATCAGAGAAAAACTTCAGACCGGAATGGCGAACCCTATTAAAGTCTATGGGACCCGAACTTGAAAAATTAAAAGTCCCCATTATTAAGGCTTATATGCAAGTAATTGGCCATAAATAGGGTTTGGAAGTTTGGGTACTGCCCTTGGGGACATGTAAAGCATTTATTTTAAAAGGATCATTTTTTCAGGAGCAATGATGCTTAAAGTGCAACAATAAAAATTAAAAATTCCTTTAAATATAGTGCCTGGGGGGGTCTCCTTAGTCTGCCAGTAAAGTGGTGCATCTGTAGCATTTATAGAACATATTGCAGCAAAAACTACATTTCTAAAGAAACAAAAATGAATGAAATTACATTTACATGTTAAAAAAAGGTTGTGCCCCTCCCCCCAAGTCCATACCAGGCCCTTCATGTCTGGAATGTATTTTAAGGATAATCCCATGCCAAACTTAAAAAAAAAATGGCGTGAGGTTGCCCCAAGATCCATACCAGACCCTTATCCATACTTGGAGCCTGGCAGGCCAGGAAAGGGGGTGTGCACAAGCGCCCCCCCAACCATACCAGGCCACATGCCCTCAACATGTGTGGGTGCTTTGAAGCAGGGGGAATCTGCCCCCCCACCCTGAAACACCTTGTCCCCATGTTGATGGGGACGACAGCCTCATCCTGACAACCCTGGACTGTGGTTGTGGGGCCCACAGATCCCGACCTCTCCTCCATGTGAATGAGTATGGGTGTCAGAAACCATGATCAAACCGAGGCAGAAGTACAGTTTAATCACACTTGTTTATTAATAAAAGTAAATAGAACAAACATAGTCAAAACATAGCCAAAGTTTGGTAACTGGAAAGGATAGTCAGACAAGCCAGAAAGTCAGGAAGCCAGAGCTCAGCGTAGTGGAACAGCAAGCAGGATCTGGAGCCAGAAGGAATGTCAGCCAAGCAAGTCTTTAACAGGAATGCAAGAGATAGTCTCTGTGATGTTGACCAAGGCAAAGGCAGAGAAAGTCTGGGCTGGACGGCTTAAGTAGGCAGGACTGACGAGCAGGATATCGTCAACAGATGAATCACTGTGGAGAGATAGGAGCTGGCAATTAGCCGACAGCTGAGTGGCCAGCTCAGAGAAGGAAGGGTTGAGCCCAGCCGTGACAATGGGGTACATAGTACCCCTACCCATTCACCAAAAAAGTGTCAAAAAGTAATGACAACACAGACAGTTTTTGACAAATCTTTTATGAAAAAAATAAAATAACAGAGGTCCCCCTAATGTCAATCACGACGCCGGCCACACCGCCGGACCCAAAGAACAAAAAATAGTCACTCCACAGTCAACTAAGGCAAACCGTTGAATGTCTGGCTTGCCGTTTGTCAGTTCTTATATAGGTAAGGGCGGGGCCATCTGGCGACGTAAATCGGTTGGTGATGTCACAAGGGGGTGGTGCCACCATGTGATGTTACCAAGTGGCTCTGTCCCTTACCTATATAAGAACTGTCAAATGGCAAGGCAGGCATTTGGGGATTTTTTTCCTTAGTTGACAGCGGATCAATTTTTTTTTCGTCCTTTTTCGGGTCCGGTGGTGGCGGCATCATGATTGATGATTGATCTACATCAGGGGACACTGTTTTTTTAATTTTTAATAAAGTAATTGTAAAAAACTGTCTGTGTTTTTATTACTTTTTGACACTTTTTTGGTGAATGGGTAGGGGTACTATGTATGTATTTTTTATTTAATTTTGGCATGGGGTTCTCCGTAAAATCCATACCTGACCTAAAGGGCCTGGTATGGATTGGGGGAACCCCCATGCTGTTTTTTTTTCCTCACTTTTTTATTGCCGGCAATGTTTCTTTTTTCTATATTCAGCTGTCAGCAGGGAAGCCCATTGAAAGCTGATGAATCATCGGTTGTTAAGGATGCCGCGGCTAGCTTCCCAAGCCTGCTCTTTAACAACCAGCTATTCACTGTGCCCTGATTGGGCAAAGCTTTGCCCAGTCAAGGCTTAGAATGCAGTGTGCAGTGCATTGCATGGCATTCAGCGGGGTGAACACTCCCTGCAAATTCGGGTGTTCGCTGAACGGGTGAACAGGCAATGTTCGGGCTGAGCTTTTGCTTGGCCCAAACCATTTGCCCAACTCTAATCAGGATCCCCAACACTTCTCCCGACTTTTTCTGTAGACTCTGAAGAAAACAGGTGCTCCTCTTTGTGTAAAATATAAAAACAATGTCAAGCTTTATTTTGAAATACACTCATAGGATGTTTTTTCTTTCATTCACATATCAACCTGCCACAGTGGGTGTGGAATTTAACCATTCAGATCCACTGCGCCAGCTAAAAAAAAATGTACAAGAGTACCCGCACTGTGGATAAGATAACAAAACTTGCCCCAAAAATATGTAGGAAAAAAAAAGAAACCTAAAACGTGAAATATACTAGGTTGCTGTTGTTGTGCTGTGTAACAACACATATAATGCTTCAATATTAATCCCCAGGGTAACAGAGCTACCTCCCCTAATGTAACGTGTAAGAACCACTATAATAGCAAACAAAAATAATATAAATTGGAAAAAAACAAACTTACAAAAAAGTGTCCATGTTTAGTGACAGTTCCAGTTTATACAAAATGGTCCTCCAAAGACAAGAAAGGGGTGCTCCAAAGTGTATTTTGACAGAAAGACAGACACGTGGATTTCCCACCATACTCACCAGATGGCTTGTGTTAGCAAGATAGTCAAAAATGTTTACATAAATCCATGTTTACATAAATCCATATATTGCCCACAACTCTTTGTTCAGTCCTCTTTTTGTGCTGTTACAATTTATATTATTTGTGTTTGCTATTTTGTAAGTGGTTCTTACACTTTAAATTAGGGGAGATAGCGTTGTTACCCATAGGTATTTGGGAATTAATATTGAACCACTTATGACAGCTACCATAACATTACCTCAGACCCTGCATTTGTTCCCAGAAGATGTTACACATTGATATGCAGTTTTAAAAACCCATCCATAGAGTTCCATAAAATATTTTCATGTAAAAGTACCATTAGGGAAACTAACTAAAAGCGCCTAGTCTGATGAGACCTATTATAAAAATCATTGCCACAAGGACTTTTGAATAAAGCATAGACACTTAATTTTGACATGTTTTAGACACCTCCTGTCTCTCTTTGGAAACAAGATTTATGCCTTACAACTGTCATAGGTTGGACTTAATGGACTTGTGTCTTTTTTCAACTTCACCTACTATGTAGCTATGTAACTAATGCCCCCCCCCCCATATAATCTCCCAGTGGGACCACTTTATATATATATATATATATATATATATATATATATATATATATATATATATATATATATATATATATATATATAAACAGTTCAGGTCAAAATTCACATTTAACCCTTTTGTTTTTTAAACTTGCATTTTGTAGATTTGGTGACCTTTTTTATTAGTTATTTTATCTCCAGGAATTTTCTACACATCTCTTTCCCTTGTAACTTTAATGTATCTGACTAAGAACAATGATATTCTAAACACAGAAATTATATTTTGGGAGATTGTCAATCCACCTTTTTAGATGGCAAATCCTAGTGTCCAACAAGCCATTACAGTATGTAGGTTTATTAAATGTGTATGTCTGTAACCGATAGAGCTCAACTGTTTACCCTCAACGTCGGCCATCCCCCACCTCACCTTACCTGAGCTCAAGGTGGCACTGCAAAAAAACAGCAGCACACAGTCCCAAAAATGGAGCGATAGAGAGGGACAGCACACACATGGGGAGACCCTCTTTTCACCACAGTAAAAGTAGACAAACATCTGGTGAACTTGGGAGAGCCTGCAGAGAACTTCACCCATAATTTTCAGAAGCACACAAATACAAGGATGTTTACAAACAAAATATATAATGCATAGATAATAAATAACTCAAAAATGCAGATACAAAAAAACAAAAGGAATAAAAAATACATAAACTGTAACTCAACAATATATGTACCAAAGAATACATTTTAGCATAAATATAAGAAAAATATATTTACATAAATTAAAAATGTAATCTTTATGTTACTGAATAGTTTGTGTATATCCAGGGGTGGGCTGGGCTGAGGGGGGGCAGAGTGGCAATTTCCCCCCAGGCCACCCTAACTAATGTTCAATACCGCCGGAGGCCACTGTCCGCTACCATTTTTTTCTTCTCTAGGAAGTTGGGCCGGGTGGCGGAGGCACAGCTGCGGCAGCCAGCCAGCTGCCGTTACATTCCGGGAGTTGTAGTCCACGCTGAAGCTCTCGGTGTTGAGAGCAGCCCAGAGGAAACTACAACACTACAACTCCCAGAGTCTTAAAGGCAGAGCATGCCAGGGAGTCAGGACACATGACTGGCCAGGGATGCGGGGCCCCAGGACCAGTAGGATTGTCCCCCCAGGAGGCCGTGGCATGCAAGGACCTGCTATGCTGAGCTTCCAGGTGAGAGACCCTGACACCCCCAGCTGACTCCCACATCCCACCCCCCCATACACCCCATTTACCCTACCCCAGTGATCAGGCTGCATTGATGGGCACTGATCAGGCTGCATTGATGGGCACTGGTGAGGCTGAATTGATGGGCACTGGTAAGGCTACATTGATGGGCACTGGTAAGGCTACATTGATGGGCACTAAACAGGCTGCATTGATGGGCACTAAACAGGCTGCATTGATGGGCACTGCTGAGGCTGCATTGATGGGCACTGGTGAGGCTACATTGATGGGCACTGGTGAGGCTACATTGATGGGCACTGATCAGGCTGCATTGATGGACACTGGCGAGGCTGCATTGTTGGACACTGGTGAGGCTGAGTTGATGGGCACTGATCAGGCTGCACTGATGGACACTGGTGAGGCTGCATTGATGGGCACTGGTGAGGCTGCATTGATGGGCACTGATCAGGCTGCATTGATGGGCACTAAACAGGCTGCAATGATGGGCACTGATCAGGCTGCATTGATGGGCACTGGTGAGGCTGCATTGATGGACACTAATCAGGTTGCATTGATGGGCACTGGTGAGGCTGCATTGATGGGCACTGGTAAGGCTGCATTGATGGGCACTGATGAGGCTGCATTGATGGGCACTAATCGGGCTGCATTGTTGGGCACTGGTGAGGCTGCATTGATGGGCACTGATCAGGCTGCATTGATGGGCACTGGTGAGGCTGCATTGATGGGCACTGGTGAGGCTGAATTGATGGGCACTGATCAGGCTGCACTGATGGAGACTGGTGAGGCTGTACTGATGGGCATTCTTCAAGCTGCATTGATGGGCACTGGTGAGGCTGCATTGATGGGCACTGGTGAGGCTGCATTGATGAGCACTGGTGAGGCTGCATTAATGGGCACTGATAAGCCTGCACTGATGGGCACTGGTTAGGCTGCATTGATGGGCACTGGTGAGGCTGCATTGATGGGCACTGGTGAGGATGCATTGATGGGAACTGATCAGGCTGTTTTGATGGGCACTGATGAGGCTAAGCTGTTGGGCACTGGTGAGGCTGCATTGATGGGCACTGATCAGACTGCATTGATGGGCACTGAAGAGACTGCATTGAAAAACCAGGTGGGCATGGATGGTGAGCTGATTCGCTGATTCAATGGGCCACTTACCTGGACTTGCCCCCCAGGCCTAAGGCTGCCAGCCCTCCCCTGTGTACATCATATATAGTCCCATTCTTTTTAACCACTTGCTTACTGGTTACTGCTTACTAAAGACCCGTACATACGATCGGATTTTCCTTCAGGAAATGTTCGATGTCAGGCTGTTGGCGGAAAATCCAACAGTGTGTATGCTTCATCGGACAATTGTTGTTGGACTTTCCGCCAACAAATGTTGGCTAACATGTCTTCAAATTTTCCGCCAACAAATGTGTGTTGTCAGATTTTCCGATCGTGTGTACACAAGTCCGTCGGACAAAATTCAAAAGTACAAACACGCATGCTCGGAAGCAAGGATGAGCCAGAAGTGGTCAGTCTTGTAAACTAGCGTTCGTAATGGAGATTTAACATTCATGACGTGGCAAATTACGAAATCTCGGAATGCAGCGCATATTCTCTTCTTCTTTAATGGGATAATAATGAAGCTGCTTTGCTGGTGATACTGATTGAGTTATTGCAAACAAATTTTCAAAGGCTTTTTTTTCTTGTGATATCAAGAATAATATTATTATGCTTTTTTTTTTTAATGGGCAAGTTACCACAACACCATTATCCCATAGTTTTTAAGATCAAAGATACAACTATGTTGGTGTCCCTTGTTAATTTTACATTGTATTTTTTTAAAATGTAACTGCTTACTCCCAAATTGTCATTTGAAGTAAAACACATAGGCAAGTATTATTCTCCACAATTTTTTTATTGTGCATTAAAAAAAGAAAACAAAATAAAATTACACATGCTATCTGCCAATAGAACTAGAACCAAAAAGTGCATTCTATGCATCCAAAAATATAGAAAATTTACCAAATCAAATCATTATTCAACCAAAAAAATAATATCAAAGCAATAACTCCAAGGCCAATAATAAATAACACGTTGTCTCCTCTGATTCCGGAACATGTCTGGTTGACGAATGGCCGTTCAGAAACGAACTGAAAAGCACGAAAGGAAAAACGCAAACTGAAAAGCGCTAAATGAAAAGGGTGAAAAGAAAAGCATGAATCAACACTCACCAAACTTCTACTAACACGAAATTAGCAGAAGGAGCCCAAAGGGTGGCGTTAAAGACCTGAAAAACAACGTAGTACGTCACTACATTCATATTTGTTGGCCAACAATTGTATGGCCGTGTGTATGCAAGACAAATTTGGGCCGAAGCCCTGCGGACAAAATTCCACGGTTTTGTTGTCAGAAAGTCAAATTGTGTGTATGAGGCATAAGGCTACTCTCACACTGAGGCACTTTACAGGCGCTATAGCGCTAAAAGTAGCGCATGTAAAGTGCCTCTCCTGTCACTTTAGTGTAAAAGCCCGAAGGCTGTAGCAAATCTGTTTTTAAACCGATGGGAAGAAGAACAGATATACAGTGTGCGAAGAAACAACCTCAAACTGTATCGAAGGTACATTGATGACATTATGGTAGTATGGAGGGGCACAGAAGAGGAACCACAGATATTTTTTGAAGAAATTTACCAAAACATCTATGGGATTACCTTCACAGGAAATTGGAGTAGACAAAGTATTGATTATTTAGATCTACAGATATATAAAGACAATGGAAATTTGGGCAGCAGGACATTTTTTAAAATCACAGACAGAAATGGGTATATTCCCATCAATAGTTGTCGTCATCATCCACAATGGCTAGGGAATATACTCAAAGGCCAACTCATGCGTCTGTATAGAAACTGTAGCAACCAAAATGACTATGAAGAACAATCAAATATAGTAATCAATAGGTTTGTCGAAAAGGGATACAAGAAAAAAAGAACTGTTGGCGTTAAAAAAAAAACGTTAAACTGATGAATAGAGATAGGATGATAGAAGGGAAGAAAGAGAAGAAGAAACAACAGTTTGATATGGCCTTTCTCACTGGATACAATAAGCAGTATAAATCTTTTGGTCTGGTATGAATATTAAGGGGAACCCCGAACCAAAAATTAAAAAAAATGCGTGGGGTTCCCCCCAAAATCTATACCAGACCATTCAGGTCTGGTATGGAAATAAAGGGGAACCCTGCAACAAGTATAAAAAAAAAAATGGCGTAGGGGTCCCCCCAAAATCCATACCAGACCCTTATCCGAGCATGCAACCTGGCAGGCTGCAGGAAAAGAGGGGGGGATGAGAGAGCGGGCCCCCCTCCTGAACCGTACCAGGCCACATGCCCTCAACATGGGGAGGGTGCTTTGGGGTTTGACAAGGGACTCATCCCCACAACCCTTGCCCAGTGGTTGTGGAGATATGTGGGCGGGGGTCTTATCGGAATCTGGAAGCCGCCTTTATCAAGGGGACACACAGATCCCTGCCACCCCCCCATGTGAATTGGTATGGGAGTATCAAAATATAAGCAATAAGTAAATAAAAAATACCGCGCTGTGATAAAAATAAAATATGACTAAATACAAATACCCAGAAAAAGCTGCTGCTAGAAGTGAGATACACACAACAATACATAAACCAAAAAGTAGCAGCGCTAAACCCACCAAAATTAAAATTATACAGTAAAGACCAATATGGAAGTGAAAATAATGTAAAAAAGTGTTCTACAAATTCAAACTGAAAAGTCCATCTTCTTAAATCCACAGTGCTTATAGTAGAACCAAACTTGTAGTGTAATCGGAAAGTTCAATTTTATCCTCCACAGCAAGCAGTAAAAGCTTGCAACCTATACTCGGCCAGGGGCTTTATCTGGTCAGGAGCCAAACAGATGGATACCAGGAAGAATCCTCAGGCTGATCTACATACCAGGCAGGGACCGCCAAACTCGTGGTTCACAGATACCAAGTGTAGGTAGATGTAGATAACGTTCAGATGTGTCCCAAAATAAAAGAAGGGTACCATAGCGTAATACTGACAGACATATTTATTATGAAATAAGAAAGCCATTTACAAGATTGGAGTAATTTAAAAGCAGATTAGCCGGCCAGCTCGTACAAACACCCGTCCCTCGAACGGCACACGCAAGACGTCAGCACGTCAGCTCCTCCCGATGCGCGTTTCGTCATACAATGACGTCGTCTGGGGCACGGGAGACACACTGACGTGTCGCGTATAAGTAGATAAACAGGAAGAACCAAGCCTCGATGTGAGACCAGATCCATAAATCATCCGCGTTCCACATCAAGACCTGGCGGAAGTCCTTGCCCGCCATTTTGACTACTGGAAAAATCCCCTACAGCGGTCCGGACAAAAATGAATAAAACCAAAGGAAAAATTAGATTAGTACTAAACCCACAACCCACTGGTATCAGTCAAATATACCTTCTATACTAGGAAGTGGCAAATACAGATGGTATTATTATGGCCTAAAAACAAAACTCTGCTTATGAATAACCAAAAAGCAGTATCTTAAAAATGAAACATGAAAATTAATAAAGATGGAATAAAATAAAGAAAAACATAAAAATAAAAATGTAATTAAAAATGAATTTATATAAAAAGATAAAAACCATCAGTTAGGGTAAGGAAAAATTAGAGGACCATAGAGACAAAATAGACCTACTAGTTCAATATGCAGCCATTAAAATCTACAAAAGGAGGACTTTTAAAAAATAAAAGTTATCTTAGATGTTTAATTAATTATAGGCCCATGTGGACCAACCCAACTTCAAATAAGGTACCCGTCATCCCCAACTATTCCTATACATAACTCTTCCTGACAGAAAGAGATGTCACATCATCAGACTACAGATGAGGTTGGGGATGATTTCCTCTGGCTCACAAAGAGTCGGATTCTTAATTAAGTAATCAAACCCAGTGAGAAAACTTTACCAACATGATATTGAAAAAATTACTCAAAGAAAACAGCAAATACAAGTAGTAATTCCTCACATAACCTTAGGCAAACACACTCTCAAGAATTATCTATAAAGGCATTTGTATCAATATCCACATTGAGCCCATATGGAGTATAACATTTAATTTTGTGGATCCATAGCATCTCAAGTCTGGAGATACTCCTGACCAGAGAGCTACCTCTCCAATGGGGACGATATTTATCAATCCCTAGAAAAATCGTATTGGAGGGATCTTTATTATGTGTGGTAAGATAATGTTTGGAGACAGAGTGTTTTGGGAATCCATTTTTAATGTTAGAAATATGTTCATTCAGTCTGACGAAGAGGGGTCATCTAGTCCTGCCCACATACTGTAACCCACAAGGGCACTGGAGCAGGTAGACGACCCCCTCCGTCGAACATGTAATGAATGGCTCGATCTCATGTTCCCTGTGTGTACTATGGGAAGTGAACCTATGGGTACGTCTTTGTGCGCCTCTATTGATGGAGCACACTCTACACTTCCCACACTTATACTATCCAGTGAGGTTACCAAAAAAACTCAATTTCGTAGTGGGGGGATCTATAACATTAGGGGCCAATCGGTCTTTAAGACACGATGCTCCTCTAAAAACAACCTGTGGTCTAGCAGGTAAAATAGATTTGAGGATAGGATCATTGTTCAGGATATGCCAATGTTTCTGCACCAAATTCCTAATGTTGTTATGTTGTACTGAGTAGGTGGTAATAAATGGGACCAAAGCGGAATTTCGCTCACGGGGCAGTCTGTCATGCCCATTAAGAGGGCAAGGCAGAGTCCGGAACTCCAGACAGGACTTGACTCATTATGTAACAACAAGGAAATAGTTATCAGACCCGCTGATAAGGGAGGGGGGATTGTTATCCTTAATCGAGGAGATTATTTAGCAGAGATGTAAAGAAATTCTGGGGGATAGGGATACCTATACCTCCTTGAAACGAGATCCTAAAATTCCTTACCTTGGTGAATTAACTAAGATAGTTGATAGTGGCTTCTCACAAGGTATTATCAACAAAAAGGAGAAGTTTTACCTCATTCCCAAAGCACCTCGTACGCCGGTGATATACTATTTGCCGAAAGTTCATAAGCATCCTACTTGCCCCCCGGGACGTCCTATTGTGAGTGGGATTGATTCCCTCACGTCCCGGGTGGGCAAGTACATCAATTTTTTCTTGCAACCCTTGGTGGCCAAAATGCCCTTTCTTATCAAGGACTTCAGACATGTAATAAATATACTGTCTAATCATACTCCCACTCCGTCTATGTGGATGGTTACCGCAGACGTTACATCTTTGTATACAATAATTCCTCATGATTTAGGCCTTTTTGCGGTTGAATATTACTTAAGAAGAGATTCTGAGTTATTCGACGAACTAATTAATTTTTATCATGGACCTTCTGAGGTACGCGGCATCACACAACTATTTCTGGTTCGACAAGCAGTTCTACCGCCAAAATCGGGGAGTGGCTATGGGGGCTAAGTATGCCCCCAGCCTTGCAAACCTTTTTATGGCTTTGTGGGAGGAGGATGTCATCAATGTTTGCCGAAGGCCCCAGCTCAAGCTGTGGGCTAGGTACATTGATGACGTCCTCTTCCTTTGGGATGGTACCCGGAGTGATTTAGATCTTTTCATGGAAGACCTGAATAAAAACAATAGAGGTATTGTTTTGAATTTTGAGGCTAGTCAGTCTGTCATTCGCTTTTTAGATCTCAACATAGCTATTTGTCAGAATCAGTTTAGTACCTCTACGTTCTTCAAAAGTAAGGACCGTAACTCCTATATTTCTACGGATAGTTGCCATCATCAATCATGGCTTCGGTCTGTTCCCAAGAGCCAGTATATACGTCTGAGGCGTAATTGCTCAGATGTTGCTGAGTTTTTGAAACTGTTCTCACCAAAAGATTTTTGGAGAAAGGCTATTCGCTAGATACTCTTAATTCTACTCTACATACAGTGGTAAATCTAGATAGGAGTGATCTGTTAAGTGACAGACCGCCCCCGTGAGCAAAATTCCGCTTTGGTCCCATTTATTACCACCTACTCAGTACAACATAACAACATTAGGAATTTGGTGCAGAAACATTGGCATATCCTGAACAATGATCCTATCCTCAAATCTATTTTATCTGCTAGACCACTACGAAATTGAGTTTTTTGGTAACCTCACTGGATATTATAAGTGTGGGATGTGTAGAGTGTGCTCCATCAATAGAGGCGCACAAGGACGTACCCATAGGTTCACTTCCTATAGTACACACAGGGAACATGAGATCGAGCCATTCATTACATGTTCGACGGAGGGGGTCATCTACCTGCTCCAGTGCCCTTGTGGGTTACAGTATGTGGACAGGACTAGACGACCCCTCTCCGTCAGACTGAATGAACATATTTCTAACATTAAAAATGGATTCCCAAAACACTCTGTCTCCAAACATTATCTTACCACACATAATAAAGATCCCTCCAATACGATTTTTCTAGGGATTGATAAATATCGTCCCCATTGGAGAGGTAGCTCTCTGGTCAGGAGTATCTCCAGACTTGAGATGCTATGGATCCACAAAATTAAATGTTATACTCCATATGTGGATATTGATACAAATGCCTTTATAGATAATTCTTGAGAGTGTGTTTGCCTAAGGTTATGTGAGGAATTACTACTTGTATTTGCTGTTTTCTTTGAGTAATTTTTTCAATATCATGTTGTTAAAGTTTTCTCACTGGGTTTGATTACTTAATTAAGAATCCAACTCTTTGTGAGCCAGAGGAAATCATCCCCGACCTCATCTGTAGTCTGATGATGTGACATCTCTTTCTGTCAGGAAGAATTGGTATGGGGTACATTGTTGATCCTCTGAAGAAGTGACGATACACGTTAGGATTGGAGCGCGGGACGCTGCCACAGACAGTCAACAGGAGACGAGCTCGGGGCTCGTGGTTACTACATACTGCAGAACGCTTTTTAATGTAAGTTGATTGGACTTGTTTTACCTAATAAATATATTTTTATATGGGATCACGCTATGTGCGTCTCTTTCCCCTTACATTGTACATCACTACTCTATCCGACGAACACTGAGGAGAGGGGCACGGGGACATAATCCTGTTTCCAGGCATGGGGACAGATGCCAGATTGACCTTACCCCAGGAGGTATACGAGCTTGGCGCTCGTGGATATATGCCTACATTTACTTTATGAAAGTGAGTGCAACCTCCCCCTCCCTGTGTGTTTTACATCCTCCCCTCCACTGTGGTCGTCGCAGAGTTATTTTACATGCTGTGTATTTTTTCTATTTTATATAGTTTGCTTGGCATGTTCATCATTACTACCACCTGTATACATGGAACGTCTACACCTGCGGGTCATTTGCAACACAGGCTGTATACCTTACAGTTGTAAGGTAAGGGGCTTGCAAACACAGAGGTGTCCTCACTGAAGATCCCCCCTCCCCCCACTATTGGAATCGTTTTGTATTTTTTATCACGTGTTTTGTTTTGGACTGGATGATAGAACTGGGGATTTGTCACTTGTAGTCCACCAGGATTTGGCACGTTTTTTTCACTGATGGGGCACTAGCCCACATGTATTTTTTGGACTCATCATATACATTTTTGCAGTATATATGTTTGCACTGTGTCACTACTTTATCTTAATTTGTATATGTAATTTTGCTTTGTTTTATTTAAGCAGTCACTGTTTCATATATACCATTCATACATCAGGCTTTGTCCGCTCGTAACTTATCAGTTACGCTGATCAGCTATTTTGCACTGCACTTTATCCTTACCATGTCTTTGTAGCATGTAGGATCCTTCTATATTTTCGTTTTATAGCTCACTTCGCCACTTTTAGTCAGCATTGCAGCTTTCCCCCTCCCCCCTTCATCACAGCGCAACTACCATTCTCCCTTACTTTTGTTTCATTTGTCCTGCTTTCGATCAGTACTTAGGTGTTGCAGCAGTGTCCTTTAACGTAGGCTCCCCCCGACAGCGCAGGAGTTTTCACTTTAACACACAGATCCCTGCCACCCCCCATGTGAATTGGTATGGGGTATACTGTACCCCTATCATTTCACAAAAAAAATGACAAAAATATGAAAAAAAGACAGGAGACTCTTAGGGACAAGTCCTTTATTAAAAGATAAAAAAATAAAAATGTCCCACGATATCCATTCATCTTCTATCACGCCGCCCGACGAACTGAAACAAGAAAAAAAAACGCAACAGCTCAGCTTCGGTTACATCACCAGGTGGCCCCACCCTCAGCTATATAAGAGCTGTCACCAAGAAGAAGCGTTACACGCTGTCGCTTTTTTTCTTTTTTTCGGTTCATCGGGACGGCATGATAGAAGATGAATAGACATCGCGGGACATTTTTATTTTTTTGTTTTTTAACCCTTTCATGACTAAGCCTATTTTTGACATTTGGTGTTTACAAGTTAAAATCCGTATTTTTTGCTACAAAATTACTTAGAGCCCCCAAACATTATATATTTTTTTAGCAGAGAATCTAGAGAATAAAATGGCGATTGTTGCAATATTTTATATCACACGGTATTTGTGCAGCTGTGTTTTAAACGCAACTTTTTGGGAAAAGGGACACTTTCATTAATTTGAAAAAAAAACAAACAGTAAAGTTAGCCCAGTTTTTTTTAATAATGTGAAAGATGATGTTACGCTGAGTAAATAGATACCAAACATGTCATGCTTTACAATTGCACGCACTCGACACTTTACATTTTTTTACTGTTACCAGGTTAGAGTTACAGAGGAGGTCTAGTGCTAGAATTATTTCTCTCGCTCTGATGATTGCGGTGATACCTCACATGTGTGATTTGAACACCGTTTACATATGCGGGTGCGACTTCCGTATGCATTTTCTTTGCTGCGCGAGCTCGCGGGGACGGGGGCGATTTAAAAAGTTTTTTTTCTTATTTATTTTATTTATTTTTATATAAATAAATTGTGTTTAAAAAAAAAAAAAATTGATCACTTTTATTGCTGTCACAAGGAATGTAAACATCCCTTGTGACAGTAATAGGTGGTGACAGGTACTCTTTATGGAGGTATCGGGGGTCTAAACCCCTGATCCCTCCTTTGCACTTCAAAGTATTCAGATATCCATTTTCGGCGATTCTGAATACTGTATATTATTTTAAAACTGGCGTCATTGGTAGCCGAGTAAACAGGAAGTGACGTCATGACGTCACTTCCGCGTTTACAATTAGGAGGCTGAAACAAAGCCACTCACGGCTTCGTTCCAAACTGTCACTAGCCGGAAGAGGCGGCGGATTGGTGGATCGGGAGGTCCGGTAAGAGCGGCGGGAGGGGGGACGTCCCCTCCCGCTCCTCCGGTATAACAGCCGAGCAGCTTTTAGCTGCATTGGTTGTTATCCCTGGATAGCCTTTATAGCCAGCTCTAAAAAACAGTACCGGGATGATGCCTGCAGCTGCGGGCACCATCCCAGTATAACCCCCGAAAGCCGAGTACGCACATCTGCGTACGCTTGGCAGGAAGGGGTTAATAAAGGACGTGTCCTAAAGCGTCTCCTGTCTTTTTTTACTATTCTTTACATTTTCTTTTGTGAAATGGTAGGGGTACAATGTACCCCTTACCAATTCACATAGGGGAGAGGTCGGGATCTGGGGGTCCCCTTGTTAAAGGGGGCTTCCAGATTCCGATAAGCCCCCCGCTTGCACCTTCACAACCACTGGGCAAGGGTTGTGGGGATGAGGCCCTTGTCCCCATCAAGGTGCTTTGAGGGGGTAATCCAAAGCACCCTCCCCCCCTACCATTTGGCCTGGTACAATTCAGGAGGGGGGGTGCTCTCTCGTCCCCCTCTCTTTTCCTGCGGCCTGTCAGGTTGCGTGCTCGGATAAGGGTCTGGTATGGATTTTGGGGGGACACCTACACCCTTTTTTTTCATTTAGGGGCAGGGTTCCCCTTAAAATCCATACCAGACCTTATGGACTTTGGCGGGACCCCTGCACAATTTTTTTTAATTTTTGGTTCGGGGTTCCCCTTAATATTCAAACAAGAACCAAAGGGCCTGGTAATCGACTGGGGGAACCCATGCCGTTTTTTTCTTGTCAGAAGAATTTTATTGAGTACAAGGATTATGTATAATTAACATTAAATAAATATCATACATTCAATGTGAAGAAGCTCGTTTACATTTATACAATAGTAAATTCATTTATAGTAAAATAGAACAAGACAATTTATGATAAAAGAAAAAAAAAAGAGAGAAAAGAGAAAAAAAAAAAACAACTTTGGATCTTTGTCCATTTAGAATTAAGAGAAAAAAAAATTGTAAATTCTACAACAATTGCCTTGTTTTATTTCTAGACAACAAAATAGATCATTATCTAGATATAGATTGGAGCTTCAAAATCATAAAAGAGGGTAGTATATAGAAAAGGAAAGGAAAGGAAGAATAGTAGGAAAAAGGGAAAGAGAGAAAATGTTAAGAGAAGGAGTTCGCGAGGTCAGGCCGAGAGCCACTGCTACAACTAGAACTAAAGTAATTTTAAGCCTATGTCTTATTGTTATAGCTACCATGGCAGTAGCACATTATTGTCAAGGGTTGGCATGGCATATGTAATCCAAGGCTGCCATAATGCCTCAAATCTGGGGATCGTGTCCAATTCTATAGCTATCATTTTGGCATGGGTCATATAGTAATTCGTCTTAGCTTTTGCTTCGTTTATATCTAATGTTGGTGATCTCCAAGATTTTGCTAAAGTCTGTTTAGCTGCTGTGAAGAGTTACACCAACAATTTAAATTGGGTATGCGTTTTGAATTCAGGTTTCAAGTTGAGAAGGGCCGTTGCTGGATCGAAAGGAATTGTTTTCCCAAACAGTTTATTTGCAATGTTAAATATCCCCTTCCAAAATATTTGAGCTAATGGACATGACCACCAGATGTGAAAATGTGTGCCCAAGTCTAAACATCCTCGAAAACAATGTGCTGAATAGTTCTGTACATATTCTGCTACACTAGTCGGTACCAAATACCATCTTGTCAAAACTTTATAATTAGCCTCAACCGCCAATATGTTAGAGGAGGCTGTTTTAATTGTTGACCATATTTGTTTCCAATCTGAAACATCCAATGTACGCTTCAAGTCCACTTCCCATTTCCGAACATAGGGTGGTTTGTCCTCACTGGAATGGACCAGCAAGTGAGAGTATATGGTAGATATTGTGCCTCTAGCATGAGGATCTTTCTTACAAATTTCTTCAAAACTGGTCAGATGAGTTAATTGGGATGTGGTGGTAACTAAAGGTGTGAAGAAATTTTTAATTTGGAGGTATCGACATTCCGATTGTGGTAAACCATATCTTTCACAGAGGGTTGAAAAAGGGATAAAAGACGAGGTACGTCCTGGGATGCCCACTCTCTAAAAGATTTAGGGAATACCCATGCTGTATAGAAGGCAGGATTTTTATAGAATGACAACAGCGGGTTATGTAAAGATTTTTGAATCTATCCCAAAGGGATATATAGTGTTTGGTAATGGGATTCCTTAGGTCTTTGCGGTCTTTTGGTGAGATCCAGAGTAAGTTAGATATTGGAATAGGATCGCATTCTGTGGCTTCAATTGATACCCATAATGGGGTTTCATGATATGCATGATATTTAGCCAGACTTGCTATATGTGCAGCCCTATAATAATAAGCAAAATTAGGACAACCTAGGCCTCCATTTAGCTTTGGGAGGTATAGTGTATGTAACTGTATACTGTACATGATTTGGAGGAACCCCATATATATGACGATGTTTTCCTTTGTATTATTCTAAGATGATAAGCTGGAATTGGAATCGGTAATACTCTGAATAAGTACAGTAGTTTTTCGGTAATATCGTAATTTTAACAGAGTTGATTCTTCTGAACCACGATAACGGAAGATGAGACCATGATTTCATTAAGTTTGATAACTGTTTTAAAATTGGAGGGTAATTAAATGAAAATAGATCCGCTAACGATGCTGTAAGATGTATTCCTAAGTATGGGAACGATCTGTTCGACCATGAGAAGAGGAGGCTAATTTTAGCAGAATTCAGTTCCATGTTAGAAAGAGATATGTTTAATACTAAACATTTTTTAGGATTTATGTATAAGCCAGAAATATCAGCAAATTTATTGAGAGTTGGGATTAGGTTTGGGCCTGACACTTGTGGGGAGGAAAGAAATAAGAGGATATCATCCGCAAATAGACAGAGTTTATGTTGGTAACCTCCTATTTCTATTCCTGTTATAGTGGGGTCAGATCTAATTGCTAGTGCAAGTGGTTCTATTAGAAGGGCGAATAATAAGGGAGAGAGAGGACAACCTTGTCTTGTGCCTCTCTCTATGTTGAAGAAGTCAGATTTATAACCTGCATATTTGACATATGCTCTGGGTTTGTTGTATTGAGCCATAATCCAGTTTATAAAATTTGGGCCGAACCCCCATTTCTGCAAGGTATAGTTCAAGTAAGGCCATGCGATGGAGTTGAAAGCTTTCTTTATATCAAGTGAAAGAAAGCAAACAGGAATGCAGCGTTTTTTAGCAATGTGTGCCAAAAGGGTCGCTCTTCATACATTATCACCTGCCTGACGGGAGGGCATGAAGCCTACTCGGTCTTGATGTACGAGAGCACCAATGATCCTATTAAAGCGGGCTGCTAGAATTTTTGCCAGCACTTTAATGTCCATGTTCAACATGGAGATGGGGCGGTAATTTGTACTAAGGGTATCATCTGATTGTGGTTTTGGAATCATGCAGATGATAGCCAATAGTGACTCTTGTCTAAAGGATTTATTATTTAATAAGTCATAAAACGCTTCAGCAAGCAAGGGTGAGATACCATCCGTAAAAGTTCAATAGTAGAGAGCTGTGAATCTGTCTGGTCCCGGACTTTTATTTAAATTTAGTGTTTTAATAGCCACTGCTACATCGTCGCTAGTAATGGGTTTTTCTATTGACATGTTTTGGGATCCAGTCATCTTGGGTAGGGTGATACGTGAAAGAATGAGTCAGCTGCATCGATGTTAATTCTATTTGTCTCTGTATATAGCATTTTCAAATGAGAGCTGAATTTCTGGACAATTTTAATAGGATTACTGGTGTATACATTGTCAGCCATTTTGAGTCTAATAGGTTTAAAAGACTTATTAATAGACTTTAATGCCCTTGCCATGAGAGTACTTGGTTTGTTGGAATTCTTATAAAACACATGTTTAGTTTTCCGGAGAGATTTGTCAGTAGATTCAGTTAGAAATAGGTCATATTCAAGGCGGGCTTTCTCAAAGAGAATTTTCCCTTTTTGGGTAGGGTTGTTTTGAAAGGCTACAAACGATGAATTAAATTCTCTCTCTAATTGTTGAGCAAGCTTTATATGATCTCGTTTGAGTATCCATGATTGTTGCTGAAGTATTCCTCACAGAACAGGTTTGTGTGCCTCCCAAAGTGTAAGTGAGAAGATAGCAGTACTTGTGTTATGTTCTAGATAGTCTTTTAGAGCCTGTTGGATTATTAAACAGTGGGAGGGGTGTTTAAGTAGCACGTCTGAGAGATACCATGAAGGGTTATGCCCCTTGGGTATAGTAGAAGCCACCGAGGTATAGACAGCATTATGATCAGACCAAGGTATGGGGATGATTTTGGATAAAATTACTTGAGGAACCATCCCTATAGTTATAAATATGTGGTCTATACGACTAAAAGTTTGATGTGGATTAGAAAAATAAGTGTAATTTCTTTTTGTTGGGTTAGATTCTCTCCAAGAGTCAATCACGTTATGTCTAGATAGAAGTTGAGAAAAAGACCTTTTATCTTGAGCTCGTGGTGGGGTATATGGGGTTTTGTCCAGAAATGGTAGAAGGAACTGATTGGAATCTCCGCATACAAAAATTGATCCCGTTTTGTGGGTGTTTATGATAATAAATAGGTGTGATCAAAAGGGTAAAAGTGAGTCTCTTGTAAACACACAATGTGTGCTTTTTTAGTCTGGAATGACCGGAAGGCTTAAACACGTTTCTGTGGCACATTGAGACCTTGGACATTTAGAGATAAAATATTTAAAGGAGCCAAGGCAACTGAAACAAGAAGCTATTCTTACCAGTTGTCTTGGTGCTGCGACTATTCGGCCTAACCTGCGTGGACTTCAAACAAAGTGATAGATAGCCAGATCCAGAGTGGATTAACTTAAAGAGGGAACAAGAAACAATAGAGATTCTAAAGCATTTGAATACAGTACAAATGTAAGGAGTTTTAAAAAAAAACAGAGTTGGGGTCAAGAACCCCCCAACAGGGGACAAGGGGCCTTCATCCGTTCCCCATTTATTATTATGGGAATCCGAGGAAAGCATTATGAGGCACATGTAAATTTCGTGCATGAGGAATCCGCCTTAAAAAGAAAGAAAAATTTATCACAAAGATATAAAGATATAAAATTATAAAATTATAAAATTATGAGCCCAAATTCCGTTAATTTGGTAAGGTCGTATGAAATTTTGAAGGGTATGTATCCTTAGTAAATATAGAGTGAAATAAAAAAAAAAGGAATAGGAATAAAGGAATACAGGAAAATGAGGAACATACTTGGATGTTCATCCATCGGAAAAAGATAGGAAGTCTAGTCATCCCTTATTGGGGCAACAACAGAAATATAAACTAGACTGTCTGGTTAAAACTGCAGAAAAACTATACATTTTAAATTTTAAACAATTGGAATAAACATTAGTTGAAAGAAGATTTCCCATCATTGGTGGCTGTTTTACATTTTCAGCTTGAGAAAAAAAAAAAAAAATAGTAATAAAAAATATATATATATATAAAAAATATATATATATTATTTTAATCCGCCCACCATATATTAGGGACCATTTAGGTGTTAAGAGAGTGAAAATGTTATCTTATCTTTTACTCAACCATATTTCTATAAAATACCTGAAAAGTGAACATAAATTCAAAGTAAAGATTTTGTTATTTAATTATAAACTTACACCAATAAGGTATGATTTAGTAGATTAGATATTTTAGATCTTCTTGTATGTTCAGCTGCTCACTAGTGAGCTAGAGGAAGTATTACGTTTTAGTTTAGGGAGCGTATTCAGTATTTCAGTTACAATACTGTTCTCTCACTAGGTGATGTCACAGCAGAGTCAGATGTATTACATGAGGGTAGTTTCTCAGTCCACGGCATCTTCTTGTTCTTGTTGTGAGGATGCGAATCGTCCTCTTTTGTGTATATGATGATTGCCATTTTGTGTCTCAGAATGAGATGTTTTCCGGATGGAGGAGGCAGAAGCTGATCTCCTACGTGAAGTGGAGGCTGTAGGTGTTCCATCAATCAAATTGAGGTCTTGAAGTACATGTTGGAGTTCTTCAGGGATTACAGCCGCAATCAGTTTTAAATGACTTTTTTCCTTAAGAAATCTCATTTTGCTGTGGTACTGTTGTAAACACAGGAAAACTGCACCACTTTACAGGCATACTATAGACACCCCTCAGGCACGATATTTAAAAGAATATTTAATTGTTAATGTTTCACTTTAAGCATTATAAAATCACTGCTCCCGAAAAAACGGCTGGTTTTTAAAACTTTTTTTTGCAGTGATGGGACAGGACCCGGGTCCACAAATACTTTTTATGACAATAACTTGCATATAAGCTTTTAAAATTAGCACTTTTGATTTTTTGTGTTCGTGTCCCATAGACTTTAATGGCGTTCGTTTGTTCGTCCAAATTTTTTGCCTGTGTGGATGTTCTGGTGCAAACCGAATGGGGGGGGGGGTGTTCGGCTCATCCTTAATACCTATCTAACTCTAAATTAATTTTAGTACATATTAGTTTGATAAAAACAAGGCAATACAATAGAATATAAAGTCTTTGGTCCTCCGGACCAACCAAAAAATGGCCGCGGTCATGTGATCGGACCTATCTGGGACACCACCTGCTATAAAAGGATAGGAAGTGTAGCAAGATGGCCACTCCAGATGACGTCTTCAATGATGAAACGCGTAGGTCAGAGTTACTGAGCGTCTTTGCATCACTCCCGGTTAGGGCTGTATCGTCCCAGCTGCTTCGAGAGCACCAGCACTATAGATGGAAAGGCACATGAAAAGTCACTTATTTAAAGAGCACAAGTCACTTTGTTTTGGGAATATATATTCAAGGCACTTTATTCAATAATATTTTTTTGTAACAAACTTTTTAGCATATTATTTGAAAGACTGCAACTATATATATGTAGCACTATAGACTGAAGAGCACAAGAAAAGTCATAATAATTTTTTGAAGGCCACCAGTCACTTTATGTGTGAATATATATCAAATATTTCTCATTTTTTGTTAGACTTTTTTAGGATATGGTTTGAAAGATTGTAATTATCATGCACTGTACTATTTGCACTGTTACATATTTAATGTAGGAGTTTTAATATAAGGGTATTCGAAGCACTTATCACTTTAAGGTTTATTTAAAAGTTGCAGCAGTCAAGAAAAACAAACACTTTGTCACTTTAAATATTTGCTAAATTTATTTATTTTGTATACCATTTCCACTACCCCCTTATAGTACATCTAAGTATATTTTTTATATCACAAGGCATAGACCTTATATGAACAGCACCACATCTTTCTCAGTTAACGCCTGTAAAATCTACCTGCATTTACATGCGGTTAAAAATGTTTACATGAGTTAACACATTCAGAATATCTATTCTGTCCCCGGATGCATACATTTCTAGTTTTTCAAAATGCAGCTAAACTAAAAGCACCTATTATACCATTTAAATCATTACACAAACTTGTGTGCATTTAGAAATGTGCGATAAATGCATGTCAGAGTAAATGAGATCTAAGCCTACTGTAGAGATTTGCAACTTCCAGTTCAAAATTCATAGTTACATTTAAAGCGGAACTTTACCCAGAACAACTTGATAAAAAATAATGTTCTTTAGCAATGAACATACAATCCACATTAGTAATTATGCTACCAAAATTTGTGTGTGCTGTAAATTGTAAACAGCATTGCTCCTGTTTCTTCTTGCTGGAGGCTGCCATTTTGCTGAAGCCCAAAGCCCCAGCTGTAAATCATAAAGCAGAACTAATCCTGTCAATTTACCAGTTTCAAAAAACAGTTTGATTTGATTGTGTTCTCAACCAAACTGCCAAACCATCAAATGGCTGATGTACTAACTGATCACATGTGGAGCACCATGGCAGTTGCAGTTCAAACAGAAGCAGCTCCCTTGGCTGTAAAGGATAGGATGGTTTCATTCCACTTTAAGGCTGTCAGTAGATCAGCCACTATAAACTCAATGCCTAAAAATGCCTAAAAATTTAGAGCAACTGAACATGTGAAGAGCAGAGTGAGACAATGGATTTTACACAGTATAGACACTTATTTTTAACGTTTTACCTGCAAAAAGGGCCAGCTTGAAGTGATCCAGCAGGACTTAATTTTCTGACTAAAGTTCCACTTTAAGTCTAAGGTATTTGCTAAAGGTTATTGATTTGATTAGAAAATACTTTTGCAGTCTCAGCCTAAATGCATTTATAAACTAAAGGCCAAAATATACAACGTATAATGGCCTTAGGGAAGAAATCACTTTTGTTCAATTTCTGTAAATATTGTTTTTCTTACATTTATTCTAAAATGTTTTCCTATTTAGGGTCCTTTCACAAGAGTGTTCAGATCAGATCTACCTGTCCATCTGTCAGTTTTCCAGGCCGATCTGAATGGAAGCTGTTAGTCTATGGGCAGGCGGATTTAAACTGATGTGTCTAGGTAAAAAAACCTTCTCCAACTTTTCAGACCTAAATGTCACCTAAACATCATATATCTAAAGATGAAAAGATGTAAAGACTCCTGCCAAAAAGTGACATCCGTTCAATTCATAGATCCCCTGCTGTTTAGAACAGACGCGTGCGGTCCATGTTAGAGAGCCCTAATGCTAAACTCCAGGCAGATATTTTTAAGCAACTTTATAAATAACAGCTCTTACCTTCCCCAAAGACTACATTCTGTTATTACTCAATGCTGCAGTCTTTGTAAAATCACTGTCTGAATTTTGAGTAATAACGGCTTTGTGTCCCTTATTTCCTCATTCTAAGACTGGTGGCCTATGGGCTCACACCTTCCCCTGCCACTGGCCTTGTGGCAGCCCCCTGTAGTCTTTTCCTTACAAATGATGATGTTATTATGTGGATAGTGGCAGTTATGCCCTGTACACACGACTGGTTTTCCTGTCGGAATGAACTCTGAAGGTTTTTCCGACGGAGTTCCGACGGAATTACGCTCAAGCTGTCTTGCATACACACGGTCACACCAAATTCCGACCGTCCAGAAAGCAGTGACGTACAACACATACGACGGGACTAGAAAACGGAAGTTCAATAGCCAGTACCCAATAGCTTCCGTCTCGTACTTGCTTCAGAGCATACAGACGAGCGTTTTTCCCGATAGGAATTGGTTCCGTCTGAAAAATTTAGAACATGTTCTCTTTCTAGGTCTGTCAGAATTTTCAACGTACATAGTCCGATGGGGTATACAAACGATTGGAATATATGATGAAAAGTTCCCGTATGACTTTTTCTGTCAGACATTCCGCTCGTGTGTACACGGCATTAGAGGTGGAGAGGTCCTCTGCAGTGGACTCCAACCTTTTTCCCTGCTTCATCTCTGTTTCCTCATTTCGGATACCTAAGTGTACATTGTTTTGTATAAATCCAGGATACTTTTTGGGGGAATTTACTATCAATGGGGAATTTTCTTGTCTGGATATATTTATCATGCTGATTTATCTCCTTTTTTTCAGAGGTTCTCCACCTTGTATCCTCTTTGATGGGTGATCCCTTTGCCAGTGAACCAGTGCAGTGCCAGGACAAGGCCATCCAGTGCCCAGGGCAAAGATGCCAAACCGAGCCCCTCCCCACCGTTAGGGGTTAGGGTGCCCACATCCCTGCAATAAACCATTGTGCCCAGGGCAGCTGCCCCTCCTGCCCACCTCTTGTCCCGGCCTTGAACCAGTGGTAATATATAATCTAAAAGATGTTTTTGAACAATAATCTTATTATGATCTGTTACAAAAAGTCTGTATTATAGGACATGGCAATTGATATGTCCACCATATATACATTCAAGATTGATCTAATCTTTGTTTCTTTCTCTGCGACCTGTGTTGCATATGTATCTTTGAAAAAATGGACTTTGTTCAGAGAATTGCATTGGGTGAAAACTATCATATGCGGTATCATTTGCTATTTTTGATATGTAAATACTGTATGTACTGGATGTAAACCATTGTGAACAAGATAATCTATTGCTGATGAAATGTATCTATAAACAGGTCAGTTTTTATGGTTGTAAAACAGAAATAAAAATTATAAGTATTTAATCCTTATGTTACTGACTAGTTTGTGTATCCAGTTGTGCTCATAAGTTTACATACCCTGGCAGAATTTATGATTTCTTGGCAATTTTTCAGGGAATATGAATGGAATGACAACACAAAAACATTTCTTTCACTCATGGTTACTGTTTGGCTGAAGCTATTTATTATCAATCAATTGTGTTTACTCTTTTTAAATCATAATGACATCAGAAACTACCCAAAAGACCCTGATCAAAGGTTTACATATACTGATGATAACATGCACACAAGTTGACACAAAGGGGTTTGAATGGCTATTAAACGTAACCATCCTCACCTTCAAAGGAATTGAGAATGCCAATCAGCAGTGTTCAAACTCTAATCAAGAAGTGGAAAATGAGGGGTTCTGTTGAAACCAAACCACAGTACGGTCAGGTAGACCAACTAAAATTTCAGCCACAACTGCCAGGACAATTGTTCGGAATGCAAAAAAAACCCTTCAACTAACTTCAGGTGAAATACAGGACTCTCTGAAAACATGTGGTGTGGCTGTTTCAAGATGCACAATAAGGTGGCACTTGAAGAAAGATGGTCTGCATAGTCGAGTCGCCAGAAGAAAGCCATTACTATGCAAATGCCACAAAGTATCCTGCTTATAATATGCCAAACAGCACAGAGACAAACCTCAAACCTTCTGGCACAAAGTAATTTGGAGTCATGAGACCAAAACTTAGCTTTTTGGCCACAACCACAAACACTACATTTGGAGAGGAGTCAACAAGGCCTTGAATGAAAGGTACACCATTCCTACTGTGAAACACGGAGGTGGATCACTGATGTTTTGGGGATGTGCGAGCTACAAAGGCACATGAAATTTGGTCAAAATTGATGGCAAGATGAATGCAGTATGTTATCAAAGAAAACTGGAGGAACATTTGCATTCATCAGCCAGGAAGCTGCGCATGAAACATACTTGGACAATGCTGTAGCCAATGCCAAGTCAACCTGTCATTGGCTACAGCAGAATAAAGTGAAGGTTCTGGAGTGGCCATCTCGGTCTCCTGATCTCAATATAATTGAGCCACTCTGGGGAGATCTCAAACATGCAGTTCATGCAAGACAGCCCAATAATTTACAGGAACTGGAGGCTTTTTGCCAAGAGGAATGGACAGATTTACCATCTGAGGTAAAAGAGCTTCATCCACAAATACAACAAAAGACTTCAAGCTGTCATTGATGTTAAAGGGGGCAGAACACAGTAATAAGAACTGGGGTATGTAAACTTTTGATCAGGGTCATTTGGGTAGTTTCTGTTGTCATTATGATTTAAAAAGAGTAAACACAGTTGATTGATAATAAATGGCTTCAGCCAAACACTAACCATGAATAAAAAATAAATGTTGTGTTATCATTCATATGCTCTGAAAAATGGCAAAGAAATGTCCCCATTCTCTTAAAAAAAAAATTAAATTTTCTCTTTTATTAAAATACAGTAACATTTGCTGGGATTAGGTTTCAAGCAATAAAAAAAATATATTTTCAAACATCAAATCAAGGTGTTTTGACATTCAAAAGAACATGAAAATATTATGATGTAATCAAGGCAAATGAGTAAAAAAAATTGACATCAACCCCACCAAGCAAAAGTCTATAAGCTTTAGAAAAGTTTCAAGATCATTAGGGATAAAGCCATTTTGGCCAACCTTGATGTGCGGGAACCTGCAAAGAACTGATGATAAATCCAGATCGGAGAAATTTAAGGCTCTAGGAAGTAAAAAGACAACTTTATGAATAGATAACTTCAATCACCAGGAACACATGAAAAAGCATACAGGCCCATGTTTTGGTAGAACCAACTATTGCTGCTGCTGAAGGACTCTGATTTTCTTACATCACCCTACCTTTTCTCAACTTACTATGACAGAACAAAGCTCTGTCCCTATGGAAAGGGATTGAAAAAGGACACAGAGTTTGCATGTCTGCTGACTGCAGAGCTACAGAGCAGTTCTTTTGAGAGGAGAAGTCTGCTCTGGCAGCTTTCTCTGTATTTTGCTATCTCCGGATGGGGCTCTGTAGTTTGGAGATCCCTTAGAGTCTTGGGTGGGATGGGATCTCCAACCCTGCGTCTGGGTGTTGTGGACAGCCAGCAGGGTGTGTGTCCAGGTGCACACAGCCCATATAAGGAGGGGCTGGTGAAAGAAGTAGGTGGTGGAAGGTAATGTGTGAGCAGCTTGCTGCTGTTAAAAGACAGACCCCTGTCGGGAAAACCGTCTGCCCTGTGTGAGACTACATCCCTGGTGAGGGGGGACTTCTTGTCTGAAACACTGGGAAGGTCAGGATGGTTTCAAGGGCCTAGGAGACCAGAAGAGGGTCTGGGAGGCTGGAAAAGCTGAAGTGGCTAGCAAGTCCAAGGGGGCTGAAAGAAGTCCTGAAGTCTTGGGGACAGTGAGCAAACCCAGGGGGCTGGTAAATCCTGTTAAGGCCAGGAGTGGGCCTAGGCAGCAAGGAGCTGCAAAGCAAGGCAGAGTAAGCCTAAGAGCCAGGTGGCTTGCTATTTTTTCTGTTGTTGCATTTGCTGGAGAAGAATCCCTATGTGGGAAATCCTGTGTATAAACTTTTATTTTGTTCCTTTTTAATAAAAATGGGCTGCCATGCCCTTAAACCTGATAACTGACTGCTGTGGACTCACTGGAGAAATGCATTTATCACTGAGCTAAACACCCCAATGTTACATTACTTAAAGTGTTTGTTAACCTAAAAAAACAAATGAATCCTGTTCCCTTAAAGCATGTTATAAAGCACAGTGCTTGTGCTATGTAATTTGGCCCCCTGTATCACCTGAAATACCTAGCTGATCCTGCCTGGTTCTGCCCTCCCCCCTGTAAACTGACCACAGTTCATTATGGCTGCTTAGCCCTGACACCGTGGTCAGTTTACGTGCCTCTGTAAGCCGCAGTCTGCTCTTTGCTTTCCTGTGTCCTCCTCCCCCTCCCCTCTTTGCCTGTCAGCTCCGTGTCATGGCCCGCCTCCCTCCTGCTGTTGAAATAACTGTTAATAACATATATAATGTTCCTTGTTTCCTAATCCTGTGTGCCTCTGTCTATGTGTTTTATAAAAAAATGCTGTATATACCTGATTTCAGTGCGCTGCTCAGTGGTCACCTGACTGGCCGTCTCTCTCTCTCTCCTCCCGAGTGACATCAGTGGGGGATTTTCGCCCCTCCTGCTCTAGCTGTCAGACGGGAAGAGGAGAGAGCCAGCCGCTCATGTGATCGCTGAGCTGCACACTGAAATCAGGTATATACACCAATTTCTTTTATAAAACATATAGACAGAGGCTTACAGGCTTAGGAAACAAAGAGGATTATACAAAGTCATGCAATTGGCCTAACAATCACTTTAAGCCTGGTACACACTATCATTTTTTTTTTAGTTCAACCCAGTGGGCTGAACGAAAAAAAAATGGAAGAGCTCTAGTGGAGCCGCTGTACTAACTACCTGTTATTAGTACAGTGATCTCCCCTCTCAGCTATTGTGTTCTGACAAGGGGACACCCCCCCCCCGCCGCCAGAACACACTGGTCAGCGCTCTCAGCCATTGGCTGAAAGCACTGATCGTATGGTAATCGGCAGACCTTTTGTTGTCATGCCCCTTCGGCAGAAGCCAGACGTTTGGCCAGGTTCTGTCAGAGCAGCTGCTGTACACACGGGATGAATGTCGGACAATTCTATTGAACTGGCTGATACTGCTTAGTATTTGGCTCATGTGTATGGCCCTATAGAGTTAGTGGATGTTCCAGTCTCTGTCTTGGAAGGGAGAAGCCTCTCCAGCCTCACACTAAACTAATAAACTTCATTATATTTTGAAAACATCAAGTTATTTAATTGTAGCAGTTTCTCCAACCTCTATTTATCCCATCATTAAAGACATTTGCAAGCAGTAAAGCTATTAATACAGTATGTTCAAATCTGATGAGTACCTGATGATGTAGCCAGCTGGAGATTTCAGAGCATTACTTATCTTCATCAAAACTTCTCCACAAGACACCAAATGAACCAGAGCTAAGTAGAAGTTATAATAAAACTGAAAAGGCCAATTTACCTAGTTGATAACACAACAATACCATATCACATACCCAGTAAATAGCAAGAACTATCAGGTTTTCATTTAATGATTTCACCTTCCAGCCTAGGCCAACTTGTTTTGAAATGTACAATGTTCTCACAGTCCCTGCAGACCTCAACTGCTTGAACAATCATATAGCTGATTTATTATAAACTGCGATACTCACATCCCCACAATCCAATTATCAGGAATGTTCCTCACAACTCCCTCTATGGCTGGGAAATTTACAGTCCTAAGTGTTTCTTCAGATTTTGGTACATTTTCTACTGGTATTACAAATGTAGCTGCAGAGACTACAGCATTGATTCTAGAAGCAGAATACACTATATTACACACTATATTACCAAAAGAATTTGTACGCCTGCCTTTACACACACATGAACGTTAACGACATCCCAGTCTTAGTCCATGGGACTCAATATTAATTTGGCTAACCCTTTGCAGCTATAACAGCTTCAACTCTTCTTGGAAGGCTGTCCACAAGGTTTAGGAGTGTGTCTATTAGAATGTTTGACCATTCTTCCAGAAGCACATTTGTGAGGTCAGTCACTGATGTGGATGAGAAGGTATGGCACGCATTCTTCGCTCTAAATCATCCCAAAGGTGTTCTATTGGGTTTAGGTCAGGAATCTGTGCAGGCCAGTCAAGTTCCTCCACCCCAAACTCGCCCATCCATTGCTTTATGTGCTGACCTAAACCCAATAGAACACCTTTGGGATGAATTAGAGCGGAGACTGCGAGCCAGGCCTTCTCGTCCACATCAGTGCCTGACCTCACAAATGCGCTTCTGGAATAGTGGTCAAACATTCCCATAGACACACTCCTAAACCTTGTGGACAGCCTTACCAGAAAAGTTGAAGCTGTTATAGCTGCAAAGGGTTGGCCAACTCAAAATTGAAACTCTTATGTCGCGTACACACGATTGGAATTTCCAACAACCAATGTTCGATGTGAGTATAGAATAAACTCCCGCGCTGTCTACACAAATTAAAACTAAAGGGGCACTGCTGCAAACACCTGTGACTCTGATCCTAGCAGAAACAAGAAAATGTGTAAATGGTAATGGTGTTTGCACTGTGAGGGGAAGGGAAGAAAAAGAGAGGGGTGTAGACCAAAAATACTAGTGTAATATTAAGAAAATAATAATAATAAATAACACATGGAATAAATGTACATCCAATATGGAATAGTGACTAGTGCAGTAAAAGTATATAAACCAGACCAAAGTATAAACATATAAAAATATAAACATAAAAAAAGTCCAAGGACTGGTGAAAGAATATGTAATATATAAATCTAGATAAAATAAGGTCCAGAGCAAACAATGGTGGAGACGCATCTGGGGGAATCAATGGTGGAGAAGCATCTGGGGGAATCAATGGTGGAGAAGGATCTGGGGGGATCCATAGTGGAGAAGGATCTGGGGGTTTTGGTAGATCATAAGCTCAATAATAACATACAATGCCAAGCTGCGGTTTCCAAAGTGAGCAAAGTCCTTTCTTGTATAAGAGAGGTATGGACTCTAGAGAGAGAGATATCATCTGTACAAATCATTAGTAAGACAATAACTTCTCCGCAGGATGTGGAAACCTTGCAAAAAGATATGAACAAATTAATGGGGTGGGCAACTACATGGCAAATGAGGTTCAATGTAGAAAAATGTAAAATAATGCATTTGGGTGGCAAAAATATGAATGCAATCTATACACTGGGGGGAGAACCTCTGTAGGAATCTAGGATGGAAAAGGACCTGGGGGTCCTAGTAGATGATAGGCTCAGCAATGGCATGCAATGCCAAGCTGCTGCTAACAAAGCAAACAGAATATTGTCATTAAAAAGGGGATCAACTCCAGAGATAAAACGATAATTCTCCCACTCTACAAGACTCTGGTCTGGCCGCACCTGGAGTATGCTGTCCAGTTCTGGGCACCAGTCCTCAGGAAAGATGTACTGGAAATGGAGCGAGTACAAAGAAGGGCAACAAAGCTAATAAAGGGTCTAGAGGATCTTAGTTATGAGGAAAGGTTGTGAGCACTGAACTTATTCTCTCTGGAGAAGAGACGCTTGAGAGAGGATATGATTTCGATATACAAATACTGGACTGGTGACCCCACAATAGGGAGAAAACTTTTTTGCAGAAGAGAGTTTAACAAGACTTGTGGCCACTCATTAAAATTAGAAAAAAAAAGTCTTAACCCTAAACTATGTAGAGGGTTCTTTACTGTAAGAGCGTCAAGGATGTGGAATTCCCTTCCACGGGCGGTGGTCTCAGCGGGGAGCATCGATAGCTTCAAGAAACTATTAGATAATCACCTGAACGACCACAACATACAGGGATATACAATGTAATACTGACACATAATCACACACATAGGTTGGACTTGATGGACTTGTGTCTTTTTTCAACCTCACCTACCATGTAACTATGTACTATGTAACTATGTAACAATGTATAATAAAAAGGACACTTCCAGCACCAAAGGGACGCGTGTAACAGATGCAATCTTCAGTGATATCACCTCCGTGTCTGCAAGTAGCTCACCTGACAGCTGTAAGGTGTACAGCATGATCACAGATCACAGGTGAAGATGATGGATTGGACGGACCAATATGTTGTTTGAAGACTCACATTAACGGATATAAAGGATCATGCGAAAAAACATAAAAGAGTATATATAGCGTAATACCGCAATAGCTGTATTGAGACAGGGACAGATCGAGCAGTGCACACTCACTTAAGGAAAAAGAGCGTAGGCGTCAATCCAACGAACGCCGAGTTCGTATGTACCCAGTGTGGCAACCTCGGTCCGCTCCTGCTCCCAGCGCTTGTCAAATGGACTCAGTAGATGTTGGTATGGGGTATGAAGAAATATGCATATAGCGTAATCCAGTATAACATCGAACCAATTTATTAAAAGTACCAAAAAATAAACTCACATTAAAAAGCTGTAACAGGTAAAATCATCCACGAGCGCCGAGCTCGTCTCCTGCCATCAGGCTGTGTGTATACCCAGTGCTCCAATCCCCAAATGTTCGATGTGAGCTTGTTGTCGGAAATTCTGACCGTGTGTAGGCTCCATCGGACATTTGCTGTTGGAATTTCCGACAACAGATGTTTGAGAGCTGGATCTCAAATTTTCTGACAACAAAATCCTTTGTCGTAAATTCCGAGTGTGTGTAGATTATTCCGATGCACAAAATTCCGCGCATGCTCAGAACCAAGCAGAAGAGCTGCACTGGCTATTGAACTTCATTTTTCTCGGCTCGTCGTACGTGTTGTATGTCACCGCGTTCTTGGCGTTCGGAATTTCTGACAACATTTGTGCGACCGCGTGTATGCAAGACAAGTTTGAGCCAACATCCGTCGGAAAAAAATCCACGGTTTGGTTGTCGGAAATTCTGATCGTCTGTACGCGGCATTAAGGTTTGACCTCATATTATATGGTTTTGGTAATTCTGAAGTAAAAAATCTACAGAAAATTGTATAGTGTGTATCCAGCTTAAGACTGAGATGCCACTAAAGTTCATGTGTGTTTGTAAAGACAGGCATCCCAATACTTTTGGTAATCTAGTGTATTTCCATATTATCACCAAGCATCTTAAACGTATCATAAAGTATCATATTGACGGAGGAAAATCTGAAGCAGCAGAAATTGACCATTAAACAGCTTGGTGTCCCTTTAAGCATTAAATATATATAGATAATCTCTCAGGAGTCAGCTACAAACTTGTTTTAATAATGGCGAAGATAAGCCAATTTTAACTGCTGTATAACTTCAAACAAAATCCGCAGTTTTTAAAACATGTTTTTGCTCTTTCTCCAGTAAACATTACTTTTTATAGGCTGTAAACACCTCTTAATTGTACAGCAAGGGGCAGAATTCTTCAAATTGATTTAAAAGTTTTTCTTCCATTGTACGAGACTCTTGCTGAACACTAGGAAGCTCAAAGCGTAGCCTTTCTGGTTTCCTAGGAAACCAACACCTCTCTATTACTGCCAGCTGCCTGTCTTTTGCTCCCACTGCACCAGATATTATGATTGTTGTGATTTTACAGCTTTAGCTTAACTTCAAGGAGTCTCTCGGATACATTGCCCAGCATTTTGCCAATATATTTACCCTAAAACAACAACCGTCTGTCAACAGAGCCAGATTCTTGAATAGCCAATGTGGTCTAAGGTGGCAGGGCTACTTGAGGCAGCACACAGCTAATCAGACATCATGTTGCTGACTGTCTGTAACATATTCTTGGGCAAGTATGTCAAACTTAACTGAAACAGTGGGCTGAACAAAGTGGAATAAATGTTGAAGGGTCTACATGTTTACAAGGGGAATACCATCTTAACTGCAGAAAAAAATTCTGGCTTCCAGCTCAGGGCCACAAACCAAAAATAAAAGGACCACATGCAGTGCCAGAACAAGGTCATCTAGAGCCCAGGTAAACATGCCAAAATACTCCCCCCCCTCAATATGTATGAGCATTATATGTCAGTAAAAATCCCCCGCCCCATAAATATCGAGCACTAATCTTTGCCCCCTCCACTTAAAATCCTCTCTCCCCATATGTCCCCAGCACAAATCCCCCCTCCCAAAAAATTACCCCCACCTAAGACAAATCTTTTACCTCTCAAATGTCCTCTCCAAGCACACTTCCTCTCCTTCCCACAAATTCCCCACCCCCAATTCTCCATCTAGCACAAATCCCTCTCCCCCCCAAAGTTCTCCTCCTAGCACAAATACCATCTAATCATCCATAATAGCACAAATCCTGCCCACCAAAAAAAAAACAAATTCCCCTCTTAGCATAAATCCCTTCCCCCCTCTACCATATGACCTTTTCTAGCACAAACCCCCCAAATTCCCCCTCCTAGCACAAGTCTTGTCCCCTCCCCTTCCAACACAAATCCCCCCCTAAAACACTTCCCCAAATTTCCCCTTCTAGAACCATTTTTACCTTCTGCTTCTTCCCAATTTTCTCCTCCCAACACAAATCCCCTCTCCCCAATTTCCTCGTGGTGCCCCTCCCATCTCACATGACACCACAATAACCAGGGTTACCGCCCCTCCTGGCCACCCTTGTTACCGCCCTGAGCACATATAACCCCATAAGATCCCCAGTCTGACATGTCCGTTGTAACAATTCTAGATGTGTGGACAAAGGTTGGGCAAACTACTTCTTGCAGACTTTCTGCCTACAGACTGTGCTTTGTGGCTATGATGCCTTGTCTTGTTAATATTGTATTATGACCAGACAGTTGGTTGGGATAGGAGGGCAGTTCTTTGTACATCATGCTTAAAAACAGATACATATGATAAGATGTAAGTCCCTCGTATACATGGGTCATATGTATGGATACATTGGTACATATATACCCCTAAAGGCCACATTCATGGAAGTATGGAATTGCACCCCAATGCATTTCAATATTAACTGTATTCCTCAGGGGGTATTGCAAAAATGGTAATTTCTACAAAAAAACAACAAAATATTAACACAGTAGAAAAGAGCAAGATACAGCATTCGGAACCAAATATCAAACAATAATAGTTAGCAAATACATGATATGTCTACAAACGTACAAAATTTGTAACAGAGGCCAATCCAAATATGGTACACCCCAGGGACTCAGGGAACACCAACCGCCCCAAGGAGGGGAGAGTGGGGATGAGCCGAACACCCCCCAGTTCAGTTCGCAGCAGAACACGCAAAAAATTTGTGCGAACGCCGTTAAAGTCTATGGGACATGAACATGAAAAATCAAAAGTGCTAATTTTAAAGGTTTATATGCAAGTTATTGTCATAAAAAGTGTTTGGGGACCTGGGTCCTGCCCCAGGGGACATGTATCAATGCAAAAGAAGTTTTAAAAACGGACGTTTTTTGGGAGCAGTGATTTTAATAATGCTTAAAGTGAAACAATAAAAGAGAAATATTCCTTTTAATTGTGTACCTGGGGGGTGTCTATAGTATGCCTGTAAAGTGGTGCATGTTTCCCGTGTTTACAACAGTCCCTGCACAAAATGACATTTCTAAAGGAAAAAAAGTCGTTTAAAAGTACTCGCGGCTATAATGAATTGTCGGTCCCGACAATTGAACAAAAACAACAAGTCCCAACAAGTCATTGAAAAAAACAGCATGGGATTCCCCCACAGTCCATTACCAGGCCCTTTGGGTCTGGTATGAATATTAAGGGGAACCCCACCCCAAAAATGTTTAAAAAAATGGCGTGGGGGTCCCCCCAAAAATCCATACCAGACCCTTATCTGAGCACGCAACCTGGCAGGTCGCAGGAAAAGAGGGGGGACGGGAGAGTGCCTCCCCTCCTGGACCATACCAGGCCACATGCCCTCAACATGGGGAGGGTGCTTTGGAGTAGCCCCCAAAGCACCTTGCCCCCATGTTGATGGGGAAAAGGGCCTCATCCCCACAACCCTTGCCCGGTGGTTGTGGGGGTCTGCGGGTGGGGGGCTTATCAGAATCTGGAAGCCCCCTTTAACAAGGGGACCCCCAGATCCCCACCTCCCCCCATGTGAAATGGTAACGGGGTACAAATACCCCTACCATTTCACAAAAAAAGTGTGAAAATGTTAAAAATTACATGACACGGCTTGGGGACAAGTCCTTTATTAAAAAATAAAAAAATAAAACTGTCCCACATAGTCTTCTTCTCTTGCTCTGAAGACAGACCGAAAAAGAAAAAAAAAACTTGACCGACCTGACTACATGGGAGGCACCCACCGTAATGACGGTCCTCTCAGGTGACAGCTCTTTTATAACTGAGGGCAGGGCCACAAGGTGACGTTGCTGGGTGACCCCGCCCACCTCTGGTGCACAGGGACATCCCTATGGCTTCCCCGTAGCATCAGAGAGGGACGGGGCCACCCGGTTACGTTATAAAAGAGCTGTCACCTGAGAGGACCTTCATTACGTCATTTTTTTTTTGGTCGGTCGGCAGAGCAAGAGAAGAAGAAAAAGACTATGTGGGACAGTTTTATTTTTTAATAAAGGACTTGTCCCCAAGCCGTGTCATGTCATTTTTAACAATTTCTCACTTTTTTTGCTGCGTTACCATGTCACACAGGGGGGAGGCTGGGATCTGGGGGTCTACTTGTTAAAGGGGGCTTCCAGATTCCGATAAGCCCCCGCCCACAGACCCCCACAACCACTGGGCAAGGGTTGTGGGGATGAGGCCCTTGTCCCCCATCAACATGGGGACAAGGTGCTTTGCGGGCTACCCCAAAGCACCCTCCCCATGTTGAGGGCCTGTGGCCTGGTGCAGTTCAGGAGGGGAGGCTGCTCTCTCGTCCCCCCTCTTTTCCTGTGGCATGCCAGATTGCATGCTCGGATAAGAGTCTGGTATGGATTTTTGGGGGGCCCCCCACACCATTTTGTTTTTATTTTGGCGAGGGGTTCCCCTTAATATTCATACCAGACCTAAAGGGCCTGGTAGTGGACTGTGGGGGAATCCCATGCCGTTTTTTTAAAATAACTTTTATGTGTATTGCCAGGACAGACAATTCATTATAGCCGCAAGTACTTTTAAATGACTTTTTTCCTTTAGAAATATCATTTTGTGCAGAGACTGTTGTAAACACGGGAAACATGCACCACTTTACAGGCCTACTATAGACACCTCCCAGGTATGAAATTTAATGGAATATTTCACTTTTATTGTTTCACTTTAAGCATTATTAAAATCACTGTTCTTGAAAAAAATTACCGTTTTTAAAACTTTTTTTTGCATTGATACATGTCCCCTGGGGCGGGACCCAGGTCCCCAAACACTTTTTATGACAATACCATGCATTAGGGATGAGCTTCGAGTTCGAGTCGAGTCATTGGCTGTTCGCAAGTTCGCCGAACAGCGAACAATTTGGGGTGTTCGCGGCAAATTCGAATGCCGCGGAACACCCTTTAAAAGTCTATGGGAGAAATCAAAAGTGCTAATTTTAAAGGCTAATATGCAAGTTATTGTCATAAAAAGTGTTCGGGGACCTGGGTCCTGCCCCAGGGGACATGGATCAATGCAAAAAAATTTTTTAAAAACGGCCGTTTTTTCAGGAGCAGTGATTTTAATAATGCTTAAAGTCAAACAATAAAAGTGTAATATCCCTTTAAATTTCGTACCTGGGGGGTGTCTATAGTATGCCTGTAAAGGGGCGCATGTTTCCTGTGTTTAGAACAGTCTGACAGCAAAATGACATTTTGAAGGAAAAAACTCATTTAAAACTACCGCGGCTATTGCATTGCCGACAATACACATAGAAGTTCATTGATAAAAACGGCATGGGAATTCCCCAAAGGGGAACCCCGAACCAAAATTAAAAAAAAAAAATGACTTAGGAGTCCCCCTGAATTCCATACCAGGCCCTTCAGGTCTGATATGGATATTAAGGGGAACCCCGGCCAAAATTTAAAAAAAAAAAAAAGGCGTGGGGTCCCCCCAAAAATCCATACCAGACCCTTATCCGAGCACGCAACCTGGCAGGCCGCAGGAAAAGAGGGGGGGACGAGAGTGCGGCCCCCCCCTCCTGAACCGTACCAGGCCACATGCCCTCAACATTGGGAGGGTGCTTTGGGGTAGCCCCCCAAAACACCTTGTCCCCATGTTGATGAGGACAAGGGCCTCATCCCCACAACCCTGGCCGGTGGTTGTGGGGGTCTGCGGGCGGGGGGCTTATCGGAATCTGGAAGCCCCCTTTAACAAGGGGACCCCCAGATCCAGGCCCCCCCCTGTGTGAAATGGTAAGGGGGTACTTACCCCTACCATTTCACAAAAAAAACTGTCAAAAATGTTAAAAATGACAAGAGACAGTTCTTGACAATTCCTTTATTTAAATACTTCTTCTTTCTTCTATCTTCCTTCATCTTCTGGTTCTTCTGGTTCTTCTGGTTCTTCCTCCGGCGTTCTCGTCCAGCATCTCCTCCGCGGCGTCTTCTATCTTCTTCTCCTCGGGCCGCTCCGCACCCATGGCATGGGGGGAGGCTCCCGCTCTTCTCTTCATCTTCTTCATCTTCTTCATCTTCTTCTCTTCTTCTCTTCTTCATTTTCTTCTCCGGGCCGCTCCGCACCCATGCTGGCATGGAGGGAGGCTCCCGCTGTGTGACGGCGCTCCTCGTCTGACAGTTCTTAAATAACGGGGGGCGGGGCCACCCGGTGACCCCGCCCCCCTCTGACGCACGGTGACTTGACGGGACTTCCCTGTGACGTCACGGGGAATGCCACAGGGAAGTCCCGTCATGTCCCGTGCGTCAGAGGGGGGCGGGGCACCGGGTGGCCCCGCCCCCTGTTATTTAAGAACTGTCAGACGAGGAGCGCCATCACACAGCGGGAGCCTACCTCCATGCCAGCATGGGTGCGGAGCGGCCCGGAGAAGAAAATGAAGAAGAGAAGAAGAGAAGAAAAGAAGAAGAGAAGAAGATGAAGAAGATGAAGAGAAGAGCGGGAGCCTCCCCCCATGCCATGGGTGCGGAGCGGCCCGAGGAGAAAAAGATAGAAGACGCCGCGGAGGAGATGCTGGACGAGAACGCCGGAGGAAGAACCAGAAGAGCCAGAAGAACCAGAAGAACCAGAAGATGAAGGAAGATAGAAGAAAGAAGAAGTATTTAAATAAAGGAATTGTCAAAAACTGTCTCTTGTCATTTTAACATTTTTGACAGTTTTTTAGTGAAATGGTAGGGGTACAAAAGTACCCCCTTACCATTTCACACAGGGGGGGGCCGGGATCTGGGGGTCCCCTTGTTAAAGGGGGCTTCCAGATTCCGATAAGCCCCCCGTCCGCAGACCCCCACAACCACCGGCCAGGGTTGTGGGGATGAGGCCCTTGTCCTCATCAACATGGGGGCAAGGTGTTTTGGCTACCCCAAAGCACCCTCCCAATGTTGAGGGCATGTGGCCTGGTACGGTTCAGGAGGGGGGGCCGCACTCTCATGCCCCCCTCTTTTCCTGCGGCCTGCCAGGTTGCGTGCTCGGATAAGGGTCTGGTATGGATTTTTGGGGGGACCCCACGCCGTTTTTTTTTTTTTTTGGCGCGGGGTTCCCCTTAAAATCCATACCAGACCCTTCAGGTCTGGTATGGAATTTAGGGGGAACCCCACCTCATTTTTTTTTTTTTTTTTTGGCCGGGGTTCCCCTTAATATCCATACAAGACCTGAAGGGCCTGGTATGGAATTTAGGGGGACTCCCACGTCATTTTTTTTTTTTATTTTGGTTCGGGGTTCCCCTTTGGGGAATTCCCATGCCGTTTTTATCAATGAACTTCTATGTGTATTGTCGGCAATGCAATAGCCGCGGGTAGTTTTAAATGGCTTTTTTTCCTTCAAAATGTCATTTTGCTGTCAGACTGTTCTAAACACAGGAAACATGCGCCCCTTTACAGGCATACTATAGACACCCCCCAGGTACGAAATTTAAAGGGATATTACACTTTTATTGTTTGACTTTAAGCATTATTAAAATCACTGCTCCTGAAAAAATGGCCGTTTTTAAAAAAATTTTTTGCATTGATCCATGTCCCCTGGGGCAGGACCCAGGTCCCCAAACACTTTTTATGACAATAACTTGCATATTAGCCTTTAAAATTAGCACTTTTGATTATTCATGTTCGTGTCCCATAGACTTTAACGGTGTTCGCGTGTTCGAACGATCTTTTTTCCTGTTCGCATGTTCTGGTGCGAACCGAACAGGGGGGTGTTCGGCTCATCCCTACCATGCATATAAGCCTTTAAAATTAGCACTTTTGACTTCTCCCATAGACTTTTAAAGGGTGTTCCGTGGCTTTCGATTTTGCTGAGAACACCCCAGATTGCCCGCTATTCGGTTAACAGGCGAACCCCCGATGTTCAAGTCGTCCACCAGCGGGTGTCTCCTGACTATCTGGAACTGTCAGCGGAGCTCTCTCCTGCCGGTGGTATTATTTGATCTTTGTCCGCAGTACTGGCATCCACCAGCGGGTGGTTCCTGGCAGTGTGGAGCTGACATCATCTCCTGCGATCACCTGAGCCTGATTGCAGGAGATGTATATAAATACCCGGCAAGAACATTCACACCTTGCCTTGGTATCTTCCTTATACCCTGACCTGATTCTGTGAGTGCTGAACCTGAACCTGATCCCGATCCTGTTTCTGAACCTGATCCCTGTACCTGAACCCTGTGCCTTGTACCTGGACCTGTCCCTCCTGTGATCCTGTTACCCTTACCTTTACCTTACAGCCTGATCCATCCATCCCCTCCTTGTCCTGTTTGTTCCCTGTCCCCATCTGCTGAACTCCCGTTGATGACCCTGGCCTGGCCTCGTTTATGATTCTGGTATTCCCCATTATATGAATATATCTGTCTGTTTATTATTATTATTTGTGTGTCTCTGTTTGTGGTTGGTTACACATTGTATTATATTGGAGGTGGTTGTGTTTATATCATTCACTTATCTTAATAAATCACTAAATTTTCACTTATATACGTTTGGGTTTCCTCTGTTGCGCTCCATGCAGTTCTGGTCTCACCTGATACGTGACTCTTATGCCACGTACACATGGTCGGAATTTCCAACAACAAATGTTCAATGTGAGCTTGTTGTCGGAAATTCCGACCGTGTGTAGGCTCTATCGGACATTTGCTGTCGGAATTTCCGACAACAAAAATTTGAGAGATGGATCTCAAATTTTCCGACAAAATCCGTTGTCGGAAATTCCGATCGTGTGTACACAATTCCGATGCACAAAATTCTATGCATGCTCAAAATCATGCAGAAGAGCCGCACTGGCTATTGAACTTAATTTTTCTTGGCTCGTCGTACATGTTGTATGTTGCCGCGTTCTTGACGTTCGGAATTTCCGATAACATTTGTGTGACAGTGTGTATGTAAGACAAGTTTGGATTTTGAGCCAACATCTGTCGGAAATAAATCCACGGTTTTGTTGTCGGAATGTCCGATCGTGTGTACGCAGCATAAGTAAAAAAAAGAGTCTGATTTACAAAACAGCTCTAGACATTTTAATTATATGATATAATCCTTAGTACACACAGGAGGCCTTCTGACTCTCTAAATATGTCTAGGTGATTCTGGTTCCTGGTCTTCAGTTTGACTGCTATCAGTAGAAATAAGAAAATGTCAAATTAAAATTCTGAAAAAAATGTTCCTTAACAGGCACAAGACAAATGGCATTCTATATGCTTCCATGAAACAGTTCATAGGTGTAAGACCCCCGTTGACTTGTCACTCTAAGTAAATTCAAACATTTTAATTGTCCCTATTTCAATAAGGCAGCATTCTTAAAGGAGTTGTAAAGGCAGAAAGTTTTCATCGTAATGCATTCTATGCATTAAGATAAAAAAGCTTCTGTGTGTAGCAGCCCCCCAGCACCCCCCTAATTACCTACCTGAGCCCTTTCTCTCTCCAGCAATGTCCACGATCCCCTCAGCCATCCAAGGCACTCCTCCTGATTGGCTGAGACAGAACAGCGGCGTCATTCGCTCCCGCGGCTGTCAATCAAAGTCAGTCAGCCAATCAGGGAGAGAGGGGGTGGGGCCAGGTTTGGGCTCCATATCGGAATAGATACACGGAGCTCTGATTCAGCTTGAGTTCCCTCTGTAGCAAGCTTCTGGCTGAGGGGCACTCAAAGGATGGAGGGGCTAGGAGCAGCAAAGAGTGAATCAAAGAAGAGGAGGATCTGGGCTGTTCTGTGCAAAACGAACTGCACAGAGGAGGTAAGTATAACAGGTTTATTTTTTTTTTTGTTTTTTTTAAAACAAGCCTTTACAATCACTTTAACTTTAACTAGAGATCCAGGATAAAGGTGTCTAATCAATATACTGTATTCTTGTCCTTTTAAGCTGCCACGGGCTGGGCAGTCCGGGCGGCTTACCGTGCTGGGTGGTCCGCTGAAAAACCACAAGGGGAGGGGGAAATCCATTAGGGAGTGGTAATAAAATGAACCAAATTAAATATTGACATACAAAAAGTATTGAGTTCGCTCCCTTTAGGGCAGTGAATTGCAAAGGACTAAAATTCTTTAAATAAAGCCTGAGCAGGAAAATCTGAGGCAAATTACACAAGAAGTATGATTGTTTCACAGCACTATTTGACATAGAGAAAGGGGCATTAGATACATAGCTAAAGAAGTACTGAGACAATTGGTTGAGCCCTCATAAGGAAAAAAAAAAATCACAAAAAGGGAATACCAAATCATTGTCAACAAGAAGACAGATACAAACGGTAATATAATTTGATGTTGGTGAAGTTATCTAGGTATTAACATATCACCTACTTTTCCATTCCTCCTGAGGAGAAACCCTCTAAGAAGGGTTCTAAAGCATACGGCTTCATCAAATCCCTTAGGTTATGTATCCATTGCAGCTCCATCTGGAGGAGGACCTTTTTCCAGTCTATCCCACTAGAGCTGGGATGTATCTGATCTAAAATAAGAAATGTAATCTTTGGGAACTTGCCAAAATGTACCACCTTGGTATGTCGGCCAAGGGGCAGATCAGGATTGCATGTTTGCATGCTCCTAATGTGTCTATATGCTCGCTTCCAAAATTCAATTGGGTTTTCCAATATAGAAGCACCCACAGTCACAACATATAGATGACTCTAGATGACTCTAATGCCCCGTACACACGGTCGGATTTTCCGATGGACAATGTCCGATCGGAGCGTGTTGTCGGAAATTCCGACCGTGTGTGGGCGCCATCGGACATTTTTCCCACACACAAAGTTGGACAGCAGGAGATAAAATTTTCCGACAACAAAATCTGATCGCGTCAATTCCGACCGCGTGTGGCCTGTTCCGACGCACAAAGTGCCACGCATGCTCAGAAGAAATTCCGAGACGGGACAGCTCGTTCTGGTAAACTTAGCGTTCGCAATGGATACAGCACTTTCGTCACGCTGCAATGTTAAAAATGGTTTAATACAGCGCACTCTCTTCTTCTTTATAATGTGACAAGAATTAAGTAGTTTTGCTGCTCATATTCACACACACTTCTCACAAACTTCTTTCGTTACTATTTGTCGGGATTCCCTCAATATATTTTGATTTCTCACATCTGACAACATATTTTTGTATATTTTATTTTTTTTTTTTGCCTTTAATGTAGAAATGTAGAATCTTTTTTTGTGTTTCTCTTTTTTTTTTTTTTGGTGATTTTGATTTGTACTACCGAAAATGTTTGTGTGTTTTTGGTGACAAGTTCCCACAACACCACTAATATGTTGTTCTATTAAATCTGTAGGAGATTTTTTGGTGTTGTTGTCCCTTGTTAATTTCACATTGTACTTTAGAAATGTACCTGAATCGTCACCAACAAACTGTCCTTTTTGGATGAAAACACACACAGGAGAGTAGAATTTACCTAAAAAAATTTTATTAAGGGGTCACAACTATAAAAAAACAAAGAGGGAGGCAACGCTGGAGAAACTGCAGAAGTGGGCGAAGCCTTGGACCCCCAGGGCAGACATCAATTATTTAAAAGCAAAATTGGTGGCCTGAGGAGTCCATATCTAAGAGAGGGCAGTCTGGTCCAGAAGTCCCAGAGATCCGGAAAGCAGCAGATGACATCTATGTCCCCAGGCTCTGGTCATACGAGAGACTGCATCTTCTGTCAGACCAGACTGAACCCAGGGCCATCACTCTCAGGTCTTCCTTCCACGCTTCCTTACAGGCTTTGGCTGTGGTGGTGGAGTTGTGGCAGCAGGAGGAGGAGGAGGATCGTCGATCTCAATTACATCCGTCTTGGGTGTCAGTTCCCCACTCTCCCCCTTACGTAGGACTTTATAAATCAGGTCCTCAGAGAGCTTGCGTTGGCCCTCCTGCATGCCCTGCAATTTGGTGGCAGCCATGCAGGCAAAGGCCTCTGCAGGACTGGGGAAGGCTCTGAGGGACGCAGAAGCCTCCTGGATCAGCCTGTATGCTGAATCCTGCACAGGACTGGGAGTGGCCTTCCTGGCCCTTTTGTATGGCAGGCGGAGGGGAGGAACCTGAGACTCAGTCAGGCTGCGACTTGTCCCAGGCTTCTCTTGGCTGACACTTAGCCCCGCCTCCTCCTGGCTGACACTAATCCCCGCCTCCTCCTGGCTGCCACTAATCCCCGCCTCCTCCTGGCTGCCACATTCCACAGCCTCCTCCTGGCTGAGGTCTTCCTGTGTATGAAAAAGGGACATAGTTTTAGTATTTTTTACATCAATCACACACAATTTTCACCTCCTGATTGCTGCAAATTGAATGTTAACAAATATAACAGACTATCCTTCTGAGCTCAGCATTTTGCATTCTTGTCCCAATTTTGGGTGCCCACTACTGTCTATTGATATGTAAAAACACTTTTTTTAATCAGCAATTAATGATCAATAATAACATCTAGTAAACATCATTTATTTATTACCCAGAATTCTGTAGAAGAATGCTATACCTGACTCCAGCTGGGCTCCTCCACTTCTTCCTGGCTGGAAGGCCCAGGTTGGACATCGGAAGCCTCAGCTGGTATGGAAGGAAGCGTGGAAGGAAGAGTAGAGAGGGATTCCCTGACTTCAGTGTGGTCTGACAGAAATCGCAGTCTCTCATAGTACCACAGCCTGGGGACATAAACGTCATCTGCTGCAGCTCCGGACCTCTGGGAATCTGTGACCTTCTTGCGCTCCCTAAGATAAGTGCTCCTCAGGCCACCAATTTTAGCTTTTAAATAAGGGATGGTTGCTGTGGGGACCACCGGCTTCACCAACTCCAGCAGTTTCTCCAGCGCTGCCTGCCTCTTCTGTTTGTGATTATAGTGGGGGTGTCTCACCTGCCACAGACAGGGCAACTCTCTGTACTTGTCAATAAACAGGGGCAGGAAATTGTGGTCGTTGAACCCATCCATTTTCTCTGCAAGACACAACACAAGACAAACCCTAATGTCAGGCCAAACTCCCCTAATCTTGTTACAATATAGGCTTCCATTTCGAAGCAGTATAGGCCCAAGTTTAGATCCTACCTTCGTTAGCACGATCGGCGTCTCCGATGCTCCTTTCTCCGCTCACAGATTGTACGTAAGACGCGCGTGTGTTACGATTTATACACACTGCGCATGCGTATAACTCCGCCCGCCCCTGATGTTCTTTCTAGTCTATTCCCCGCCCCTTTTCGTTCGGCGCAGTGGGGGAAGAGCACATGGCGGATAGACAGCAGGATCGTGCTAATTGTAGCAACGAGGAGGAGGAGGAGGAGGAAAGGCCGGAGCCTGAAACGTACCGATCCAGGAGGAGATTAAAGGACTCAAATATGTCCCTTGGGGAGATATTGGAGATGGCGGACATCCTGAAGAGCGCCGACTATGATGGAAAGTATGGGCCTTACACCAACCTCAATGCCCGAAAGGCCAAGATCATGGTGAAAGTGGTCAGGAGTCTGCACCGGAAATTCGGGGTACAACGATCGAAAGATCAGCTCAGGAACCCGTGGTCGGACCTGAAATTACGATAACACGAGCAGTACAGAAAGATCCGGAGAGTGCTGCAAAAAAGTATGTAGTTGTGCTGTGTTCCTATTCTTTATGTTTATTATGTTCGTGCTGCTCCATGTGCTTTTAGGAACTGTTGTACAGTTTAAAATGGCAACTTTCATGTTCATGGGCACATTATTCATTCGGATCACACATTTTTATTTCGGACTATAAAATACCATTGTTTAGCCCATATGCATTTGGCCACCATTTTGACGCCCTATACTTGGCTTCAAAGAATTGGGTTGTGTAGATGGCTTTGTTACTAGAATGAAATGCAAACTAGATTGTGTGTAAGGAGAGGACACTGAGCAGCTGTTTTCACATCTGGACACTGGAGCACTAGTGTGGGACAAAAGAACACCATTTTTATTAGGGGGGGGGCACACAGGTGCTCCAGTGTATACTATAGGGGGGGCTACATCTGTGAAGCTTGGACAAAACAGGTAAAGTATTGCAGGTTGACAAAGGGCATTAAAAAAGCTACATCTTGGAACTCTATTAAAATAGATCATTGTACCCCACTTCCAAGCAATGTTTCATCTTTATAGTTCTGACATTAAATATCTGTGTGCTAATTATACCATTTTTGTTTTACATAGGGGAGAAAAGACTCAGAGGACACCCCTCATCTGAGGAGACCAGAGCCCCCCCCTCTGGAAGAAGGGGAAATCCCCCCAACACAAGATGAGCAGGAGGAAGAAGACGTGGTGGAACTAGTCACCACAACAGGTGAGTGTCTGCAACCACAGGCTCAGATAAGAGATGGATGGCGGCATTTTTTTGAAACCTAATTTATTTTGGGGTTCCTCTCTGTTTAGGTGATCGTGAGGTTGTGGATGAAGATCCTTTCACATCCGAAAGTGCCCAGATCCTGATCGGGGAGATCATGGGGTGTAATTTACAATTGGAAATCTTCAAGCAAAACATCAATGATGTTATTCCAAAATATAAAAACATCATTGATGTTTTGGGGCGAGTTTAAAACCCCTCCAAATCACTTTCTTCTTTTGTGTGCTACAATGTGCGAAATGTTTTTGTGATTTTTCCCAAAGCCAAATTTGGAGGATGCACACAGTGTGTCAACATGTGCTATCTGCCATCATGGGAGATCAATGGACGCGTTTTGGGGGTGCAACCCCTTCCTCAATCATAAAGTAGCGGTGAGGAAGGGCTTTCTCCCCCAAAACACGTCCCTTGATCCCCCGTGATGGCAGATAGCACATGTTGACATTGTGAAATTTGTGTGCATCTTCCAAATTTGGCTTTTCCTGGGGTGATTTCACCCCATCTTCCTAAATACTTATGTCTGATATTGCCTTCAAGTTCTACCAAATATGAACTTTGTAAGATCAAGATTTGTGTCTTTCTTGTTGGTTTTACACAGGCCTGTTTTCTATAAAATGCACATTTTGATTTTGGATAATGACACCACAAAAATTGTTATACAACAAACATGTTGGTTTGTCAGAAAAACCTTTGGTAAATGCACATGTGATTGTGCAGGTATTAAAAAGATTGTTCATCAAGAATGTGTGGATTATTGTCTCAACGCTACAACACTTTTGGGATGATGTAATTGTTGTTTTATGAGAAAATGGGGGTAATTTCCTAAGGGCAAATCCACTTTGCACTACAAGTGCAGTTTCAGTGCAGTTGCAAGTGCACTTGTAGTGAAAAGTGTCTTTGCATTTAGTAAATAACAGCCAACAGTGCTTTGTAAGGTTACACAATCACGACATTTTCTGGACTCCACACATTTCTGTCAGGGTCAGCTCAAACAAACACAAGCAGTAAATGTCCACAAAGAAGAGCCTGGGGGGAGATGCCTGTCGAGAACTTGAGGTCTTGCAGGCTTCTCCCTGTGGCCAAATACCGCAGGGTAGCGACCAACCTCTGCTCCGGAGTGATGGCTTGCCTCATGCAGGTATCCTGCCTGCTAATATATATAAGGAGGCATGAGAGTAGCCTCTCTGCAGGAGCCTGTCTTGGAGTTTGTTGGCCTCAATTTTGTATATGTTATCATCAGAACAGTTTTGTCTAGTTCGTAAGTATTGACGGTAAGGTATAGAATTCACCAATGCCTTTGGGTGAAAACTTTAGGCATGCAGGATTATATTACCTGCTGTAGGTTTCCTGTACAGGCCACTGCAGAGGGCACCTCCCTCACCCCTATAAATCTCCACATCAAGAAATGCAATACGGTCCCTGTTATGGGAATTTCAAATAAATTCATTTTTGTTCATTCTTGCTAAATATTGTTCAAGTGTTTTCAAAGGCCCATCCCATACAATGAACAAATCATCAATGTATGGGTACCATATCTGAATATGGTCCGTGTACATTGACAACGCCTCGCCGGACAGAAGCATTTTCCCCCACTCCCCCAGATATAGGTTAACATACGAAGGGGCACAACCTTTTTTGACCACCCAGGCTGCATGCTTGGATATGGGTCTTGTGTGGATTTTGTGGGGACGCAACACACAAAAAGGCATGGGGTCTCTCCTAATATTCATACCACACTGATATCCTAGATAGGCGTCTGTTATTGATTTTTAAGGGGTACCCCACATAAAAGAACAAAAAAATAGGATGAGGTTCCCCTGAAATCTATACCAGACCCTTATCCAGGCATGCAGCCTGGATGACCATAAAAGAGAGGGGCAGCAAGTACACGTTCCTCCCCACTGAACCACACAAGACCTCCACATTTGGAGGGTTATGTGCCAGGCAGGGTCGCTGATAGGGGGGACCACCGGCCCTCTTCTAGGGAGCCCGAGCACACAGGAAGGCCCACACAGGGAGGGGGATTAGTGACGTACGACAATCGTGTCTCTCCTCCTCTAGCAGCTTAAAACTGGTTTCTCCCCCTCACCCTGCTGCCAGCTTTTATCTGCTGAGAAAGACAGTTTTGTAAGTGTTGTCTCTCACTAATCCCTCTCCCTGTGTGCCCCCCCCCTCCCCCGCCTCAGGCTGACTATAATGTTAGCTGTGCTCCTGAGTTTGTTATTTCTGTAACTTTGTTTCTCTATGTCTCTCTGACAGAGGGACTGCCCAACCTGTACATTTTTTTTCATCTCATCTCCATTTTTATTTATTAACTCAGTTTTATCTTTTAGATTTAGCAGGGATTCTGTGAGTTATGTTGTATTTGTGTCTGCTAATAACTTTATTGTATTTTTAGCCAAATATAGCTTTAATATTTTCTTGGGGGGGCCCTGTCAGGTAGTCTGTACGGGACCCCACGATTTGAATCAGCAGCCCTGGTGCCAGCCCCCACCCCAGCAAGAAACCCTGTAGCCATGTTGATAGAGAAAAGGAGCTCATCCCTACACTCCTGGCACAGTGAACCTATCAAAATGTCTCTGGATACTGACTTCATTACCTTCTAATGAGACTTTTGAGCAATTTTTGAAACGTTATAAGAAATGAATGCTTACAACCAAAACTAACAAACCATATCCTCTCCCTATGCTACCAATTATTATTTTATAGAGACCGAGATTCACCACTTTCTTTTTTTTGAGAAATGGGAACAAAAGGTAAACTTACGCCTCACATCAGAGGGAAAGTCAAAAAAATCTTATCTTATCTCTCAAATCTTCTATCAATAATAAAGATCAGACGTCTGGATATAACATTTTAACATAATGATAAAGGACTCCGCACCTGCTTCTTTGAATTCTCCCAGATTATCCTGATTTATGCTAGTGATTCCACATCTGCAGATTTGTTACATATCTTTTGGTCTTGCCCAAGACTCTCACTTTTTTGAACTAAGGTCCAAACTATAATGCAGAAATTTACTAACTTGAATTACAACAGACCTGGCGTCCTGTTTATTGCATTATAGCCCCATTCCCTTCCAATTTTACAAGAGATCAACTATTATACATGTACTAAACACTGCATGTATACCTGCCTTATGGAAAAAGTCACACCCACCTACAATACTTCAATGGTTCAATTCAATAAATGACATTAAACATATGGAGGACCTTACCAATTTCCTTAAGGATACAGATGAAAAATGTTGTAACACTTTGTTTCATTTGATAGACTTTGCCAATACAGAGGACTATAAATGCTCCTGAAACTTGTGAAAAATGTTGAAATTTATCATAACACAGCGCTGTACCCCCTTCCCGCTACCTCTGGCCCTGTCCCCCCCACCTTCCCCCCTATATTTTTGTTTTCTTTCTACTCCATCCTCTCCTTCAACCCCTCTCCCCGTTTCTCCTCCATATCTATACCTTTTCTCCCTTTCCCCTATGTTCCTTTTTACATTTGGAATAAGTTATCTAAAATAAAAATAGCAATTGAATTTATGCCCTGTATTTCAATGATTTGTATTTTTAGGGATTGTTTTATTCCCACCATTCTTATTTATATCTCTGTTTATACTTTTAATACATTATACAATATCATACACACTTCACTAACTACCAATTGGACTGAACGTTTCCCCTTTTTTGTAAGTATTAAAATGCTTTTAAATAAATAATTTATTTAAAAATAAATAAACATACAAGGTAAATCCAACATCAGTCACATTGTCCAGTGTAATAGATCCAGTGCCAATCATAATGAATGACACATTGGCAACCTGTGGAAAAAACAACTACCTCCACAATGACCATCTCTCGTTGAGCTCCCGCCACAAATCACAGCTCCCTAACTGGCTGCTGAATATCAACAAACTGGGCAGGGATGCTGACTGACATTATTGACCACATATGGTGCTGACCATATGTAGTCAATGATGTTAACTGGCATCCCCTAGCCACCAGGCAATTTTTTTACACATGTTAAAAACTGTATTTTTTTTCTAGAAAATTACATAAAACCCAAAACAATGATACATTTTCTGTAAGCAGAGGTGCTGTAGAATAAAATGTTGCCAGTTGCAATCTTTTTGTTCCGTGATCATTGCGCAACTGTTTATCCAATGCATATACTCAGGAAACAATACACTAAAATGAATTTTTGTGCACACAAATAGAATATAGTACCCAATTTTGGTAAAATATAAAGATGGAATTGTGTCAAGTAAATAGCAACCAAAGGAGCTAAGCCTTAAAATTGTGCCTGCCTATGAAAAAGCCCTACAGAGATCACTTTTACTGAAAAGTCACTTTAATATAAGCCAAATTAAAATAACCCACTCTCCCCTGAACTGTATTTAAAAAAATGAGCTAAAAATGTAAGCTGCATTTCCCCTGAATAGTCTTTTTAAAAAAAAGTTGGTATATATTCCATATGGACGTATCCAGCTACCTAAATCTTTCAAATTAGTCTTAAAAAAAAAAAAAATACAAGATTCAGTTAGTCTGTTCAGTTAGACTTCAATGGGGTTAAGGTGCTAGTGTTTCAGGCTGGGTTCACACTATTGCGAGTTGGATGCGGGTTTCTCCACATCCAATTCGCATAGCAGGAGGTTTCAGCACAGAATTCATACAAAAATTTGGGCTGAAATCAGACCTAAAATGGTGAATGGGGACTAGACTCCTGCTGTGAGCCAGAGCGTGCTGTAGTGTGAACCCAGCCTCAAAGCTGTGTTGGTTGGTCTCTGACCATACCATGCTTGTCTTTTCACATAGCCATGTCTTAATGGCTCCAAAACTGAGGCATAGATGTAAATACATTTGGAATGACACGACGTAAGATCTGAGAAAGCAAGTCAGGTCTGAAAAGTAGATAAAGCAGGTGCTTGTATCAGAGCTTTCACATGGATCAGTTGATCAGACAATAGACTGATGATACAATGTGACCCAAAAATGATAGAGGAGTTTGTCTAAAGCACCATTTAGAAAGATTTAGTTTCAGTTCTACATATTTTATGTAATGTATAAACACATTTAAGATACCTGTAGTGAAGATCCAGAGTTGGGTCAAATACAACTATGACACCCAGGTAGCACTGTACACCAGGCACATTACTGAGGATTAAAAACATCACTCCATGCAAAAAATCAGGTGCTAAAGCTAATCCATACGTTACAAGCTTGAAATGGAACAGGTTCTCTTGGGTAATAATGGCATTGAGGTCCCTACTTTTCTTATGCAGCAAGATCCAGAGTAGAAAAGAATTTTGCTCCTCTGAGTTCTGAAAATACTTACCATATTTTATATGAAGCAAGAGATGAATATCAACAACAGCAGCTTTATTTCGTTTTGAAGCTCAATACACAATTTAATATCTCCTATTTTTTATTGTCACTACAATAGTATTGTAGATATCTATTCGGATGCATCTCTTGGTGCAATCACATCTTGTTCTAGTAATTTATTAAGTTCTTGGGAAACAGCTTCTCTTGTTGTACCTCTATATTGGGCTTGCATATGTGCCTTATGAGAAGCAGATTCTGAACTCACAGTCTGAATTTTGCCAGTAGTAGCCTGCCTGAAGGTTTTTGCCTGTTCATTGCACCCCAACACATCATACTCCTGATATGTGCCTGCTGTACAATGTACTTGTATGAGAAAGTCTCCTGTTCTCTTTGTATTGCTTCCTTTGTGTGAAATCCCTGGTGTTCCTGCTAGTTCCCTTGCTTTTCTAATAAAAACAGATCACACCAAGCAGGAGAGCACACTGTGGTCAGTTTTCTAGCTATGCTGGAAACTCAGCCTGCTCTCCTCCAATGATCAGATTTGTCCTGACACACCCTCCGCTGCACATCTATTCACTGGGAAGCTCAGTGTGCTGCTGCTTCTCCTCCCCCCAGCTCTTATGCAGCTGAGAACAGAGGGAATGTCAGAGGGAAATATCTATACAAAAAAATGTTTTGCACTTCATTCCAATTTTAAACTGAATGGGGATCGTTTACAATCACCTTAACTTCGAGTAAATCATGTTACAAGGTCAATCTTTTTTCTAATGGTTACTGTCAGTTTTTTCTACTAGTTCTCCTATCATTTCTGCTGTTATAGCACCAAACTCCCTGGTAAAACCAAACTCTCTCAAAGCTGCTATAAATTATACTGTGGAATCAACATTACGCTGTCCATGTTGCAGGAATTAATATTGCCCTGCAACCATGTTTACTCTAAGTGAAAAGAATTTCTTTACATTCAAGCATACATGTTCCATAAACACAAAAGAACGCAACGTTGTAATGTACATAACAGTAGAAAAGAAATAGGCAATTATAGCTTACAACTACATAGAGCTCACTAAAGAGAACATAAAGCCCCACCTAGTGGCTGAAAACAGAAATTATAGTGCCATCAGCGAATTAATATTGCACACTCAGATAGTGACAACCAGCATTGAGTAACCAACAGAATTCTACCCCAATGTCCTATCTATAATCAGGTCTACTGGGGCCAAGCCTGGTGCATCAAGCCAACTTCCCCAAACCCAAATTTAGCAGGGTTAAAGAATTTCTTAAAGTGATACTAAATCTCGTTTTTTTCTAGTTAAAAATAAACATGTTATACTTACCTGCTCTGTGCAGTTGGTTTTACACAGAGCAGCCCAGATCCTCCTCTTCTTGGGTCCCTCTTTGGTGCTCCTGGCCATTTACTTCTGTTGAGTGCCCCCACAGCAAATAGCTTGCTATTGAGCCACCCGAGCCAAGCCACAGCTCCTTGTGTCCATTCAGACATGGAGCCGCGACCCGGCCCTGCCCCCTTTCTCTCCTCATTGGCTGACTGACTTTGATTGACAGCAGCGGGAGCCAATGGCGCTGTGCTGCTGTCTCAGCCAATGAGGAGTGGAGTCCCGGGCAGCCGAGACAATCCTGCAACATCGCTGGATCTAGATGGGGCTCAGGTAAGTATTAGGGGGGCTGAAGGGGGCTGCTGCATACTGAAGGTTTTTTTCTTAATGCATAAAATGCATTAAGATAAAAAAACCTTCTGCCTTTAAACCACTTTAATTGCAGTGAGAACTGTATCATAAGTGTCATCTACTACTGGTAAAGTATAGAAAATATATTGTCCTTCTGCTCCCAGGCAGTGAATAAGTAAACAGAACAAGGGTGCACACACCGCTTCAGGCAAAAAATGGACACACCCGGTCCAAGGTGCTAATCCCGGCTCATCACCATAGGCAATATCAAGAAGAGAAGAAAAGATTGATCGCACACTTGCATCCAAAAGAAATTTCTTTATTGTCATGAGCCAGACACAATGATGATCAGTTGATGCGTTTCACACGAAAGGAACCGTGCTTGTTCACAACAATTGAGATGCTCACAATACAAGCTATTTAAAGGAGTATATAAAATCAAACAACTAACACAAAACACCTGTAGTTAAAGAGCAATCAACACAAAACTTTACCGACATAAAAACATTTCTTAAATGCTAAAACATCTGACCATAAAATGGTCAAAACAAAAATAGATAGCAAGAAATGTATTAAAAACAAAAATAGAAAAATGAGCAAAAAAAATGTATGCATACCAAAATAAACCACATACATGATGGAAAGAATGCGCATACATATGAAAATCAACCATGTCCACATATATAAATCATGTGGAGGCAAAGTATTATGTATATAAGCGCAAATGCATCGCAAATATTCCACACAGGACCACCCTAGAAACCATTCAATACTTATCGAATTTACCTTTCTATTTAGATCAGTTATGGAATCAAAGGGAGTGCTCTCCGTTTGATTCCATAATGAAAAACACCCAAAATCACTCGCTTTTCAAAGAAGAAAAAAAAATCTGTGTTCTGATTACTCATTTGAATCACCAGCTCGGCACAAGACTTTGTTTCATTTACCAACTTTATTATGTCAGAGAGCCAGACTTTGCAGGATGTCAGCCGTACTCTGAGACCTCCAGCAGACAACCCTTACAGGTCCAATGCCCGGGATACGCTAAAAAGCAATTTGGAGGGCAGTGTTGGATCTGTCAAGCTACTCTTTCGGAACCTGGAGAAAGCCATGAGTAAGGAAATAAGAGCTTATTGGGAGTCTAGCACGCTTACGGAGTATGTAGCTTTGGAGCGGATCCCTCTGGGTCTCCGTATAAAAAAGTTTCCTTTTTTTGAACTTTGTGATGATGAACATAAAAAGAGATGGACTGATACATTGTCCAATTGTTCTACTTTACCTATGAAAATCATTATTTCATCAAAGGAAATTAAAATTAACAAGCTGCAATTCGATATCCTGACTCTTCAGGAGGAAATTAAGCCTTTTCAAAGTACGGCTGATTTCACCGATTTAGGCAAATTTTTAAATGAGCGTCTAAACAAACTAGAAATGGACATTATTGAAACCAAAAAAGATAAAATGTTCAGGGACAAGCTAGATTATGATACTAATACCGTTTATGTTTGGAAGCGCAAACGAAATTGGGGTAATACATCCGGGAAACATGTCAGTTTTTTTGACACTGAGACTAAGTTTATAGAAGATCCCGTACTTACCTCTGATTCGGATTTCCCCACTACATGCTCTTTCAGAGGGCAGACGCACCGATGGAAGCAGCACACCCAACTTTCCAAAAAACAGGGCACAGAAGAGCAAGTACTCCAAGAAACAAAAAGACCGTGCTCCAAAAAAACAAGATGGGGGATGCAAACGGGGACACCAGCAGTGGTTCCAATCGCTATCCACTACGGACTGTCCCCCACAAGATGAAGTAGGTACCTGAAATACCCCCACATACACAGCAACCATCTGGAAATGATTTCCTGATCATCTCCCACTCTCCAGTTATTCCCCAATTTTTGTTCTTTGGCTGATTCCACAACTTGGACTCTGTGCTTCTCTATGTTAGTCTATCCATGGAGGTTTTCTGGGCCAGGAATATGTGCTGTTTAGTTTCTACTATCCAAATATCCTGAATGGTCAAGACTGTCCTGATTTCCGCTAAGAGCCTGTTCACGTGTGCTCCGCTCCTAGTGCTATACAGCTGCAAGGCTCAGCTCGTCCCAGGGTAGCGTTCATTGAGCAGTGTGCGGCTACGGCTCTGCGACGAATCACAGGCTGTTCAAACAACGACCCCGCCACAGGATTCAAAAAAACACCAGCCATCGCTTCCTTCCCATCGGGAGGACATCTATTATCTCTGGATTACTAAGGGATCCCACCTTTAAGGTATTGTCCATCCATAGTGTGGATGACCATAATCAGGTGAGAAAAGTGGATCTCTTATTACCTTTGAGAACCTCTCCCAAAGAAGTGACGTGATCATGTAACTGGCCACATACATGTTACCATTTATCTGATGACTTTCAGGAGCCCTCTCTCTACATGGGCAAGCAGTATACCGTTACCTATTAACATTGTATAGGAATATACATGTATAACTTGATTCTTTTCATCAATTAAATGGCCGCAACGTGGGAAGTCTGTTATACCTTCATCCCATCCATTCTTGCATAGAGACAAACCACTTTTCACCTATTTATGAGGAGTGCATAATACTATATAGCCCTGGGACACAATTGATCATTTAGGCTAGCTGCCTTCATTTGGGGTAATCTGGAGTGAATGAGGAGAGAGTTGGTGGTGTGCCTGTTTTGGTTTCATTTTTATTTTCATATTGGTGGAGGAAAAAGCATTTTTTAATATTTATCTAGCTGATATTTATAACATTTAAGTAAACCGTTTTGTATCTTTTTAAGACCTGAGTGTACCTCTTTGAAGAATCTCTTTTAGACCTTTAGTCTTATTTTGTTACATAGGTACCTGCAATGTCTTGAACCTTTCTGATAGGTCTTTATCCCCTCATGAGACTTCCTTATTGTCTAAAGGCCTTAATTTTTGCCCACAAGGGGTTGAACCCCTTGCATGGGAGGCCTATTTCTGGTATCAATTCTCTTAAGGAAATATTGGGTCAATGGCTTGATTGTGTGCTACAACCTCTGGTGATCAATCTCCCCAGATATCTAAAAGATACTAATCATTTGTTAAACATTGCAGGTGACACCAGATGGGACGATTGCTCGCTCTGGGTCACCTGCGATGTTTCTAGCCTCTACTCTAGCATTCCACATGCCCAAGCTTTAGAAGCTGTAAGTTTTTTCCTTACACGTGACTTTTCCTGCAGCCTAGAAAGAAAAATGTTTATTTTGGATGTTTTGGAATACCTTTTAAAACACCATTTATTTTCTTTCAATGGTGAATGGTTCCTTAAAAAGTGTGGAGCAGTGATGGGCATGACATTTTTTCGCCATCATTGGCCAATTTATAAATGGGATGGTGGGAGCATCTCCATATATATGGTTCTTCTAATCCATACAGACCTTTGATAAAAACATTTTTTCGCTACATAGACGATTTCATTTTCATTATGGACATAGCTTTTGGCTATTTGGATACATTTTTAAGTATCTCAATCATAACAATATGAACCTAAATTTCACAGGGCTCTGTGATAAATATGAAATTAACTTCCTTGATGTTCATTTGTGTGGTTGAGGTACTTCAATACATACTGGACTCTACAGGAAACCTCTTTCAGGAAATACTTTGCTGATGGCCAGATCTGGCCATCCTCGACACACCATCAGAGGTATTCCTGTAGGCCAGCTTCTCAGGATTTGCAGAATCTGTAATGATCCTGTGACATATGAAACAGAAGCGCATGCCCTACACACCCGTTTCTTGGAGAGGGGGTACCCCAGATACATTATTGATAGAGCAGTTTATATTGCCAATTCCAAAAATAGGAATGACCACCTAAAACACAGCCATATTGGTAAAAACAAGAACACAGCAGTGTGTTTCAACAGAGGGAGACCCATCATCAGTACTTCGTTCAGTCAGGAATTTAGTGACATTAAGACAATTGTTCACAGATATTTACCAATCCTATTTGAGGATCGGATTTGTGCTAATTTACTGAAAGATGGTATCAATTTTGTTTCCAGACGTGCTCCCACTCTGGGAAACTATCTCTCCCTGAGTACTTTTGAATCAATTAAAATCAAGTCACATACTTGGTTGCATGGCAAGGGCAATTATAGTTGTGGTGCGACTGTGTGTTCCTGCTGTGCACATATTACTAAGGGGAATGTTGTATGTTCATACTCTAATGGTAAACAACATAAATTAAAAAATAAACAACTTTTTACAACTGCAACACTCGTTATGTAATGTATATCATTACATTTACCATCTGTAATGTACAGTACATTGGTTGCTCCACAAGACACCTCAGAGATTCCAGGAACATATATATATAGCATAGAGAAGAAATTCTTCACCAATGTAGCCAAACATTTTAATCAATTTTATGAAGGCAACACTTCGGCTGTTGGTGTGCAAATCATAGAGAAGGTTCATACACCCAAGCGGGGTGACGATGTCTTTAGACTTCTCTGCAAAAGAGAAGTTTTTTTGATTTTTTAATTTTAAGACTCGCATTCCGTTTGAGATGAACTTTGAGTGGGATATTACCCATTACTATGATTAGTTCCTCTCCATTATGGAGGTAAAAGAGGGGGTATAGCCGTGTTTTTTGCCCTTGCTTCACAATTCCTTGCTTTGTTGTTTGATTCCATAAGTGATCTAAATAGAAAATTAAATTCGATAAGTAGTGAATGGTTTCTAGGGTGGTCCTTTGTGGAATATTTGTGATGCATTTGCGCTTATATACACAATACTTTGCCTCCACATGATTTATATATGTGGACATGGTTGATTTTCATGTGTATGCGCATCCTTTCCATTATGCATATGGTTTAGTATCTCATCATTTCCTCTTATCCTTGAACAGTTTTTAAGAAGCTTTTAATAATAGGCATTAAATCACACAATTAGACTCAATTTGTTATATAGTGATATATGTGACTTATATTGGTATACATACACGTTTTTTCGCTAATTTTTCTATTTTTGGTTCTAATACATTTCTTGCTTACGTTTACATTATCTATATTTGTTTTGACCATTTTATGATCAGATGTTTTAGCATTTAAGAAATGTTTTTATGTCGGTGAAGTTTTGTGTTGATTGCTCTTTAACTACAGGTGTTTTGCGTTAGGTGTTTGATTTGATATACGCCTTTAAATAGCTTGTATTGTAAGCATCTGAATTGTTGTGAACAAGTACGGTTCTTTTCGTGTGAAACGCATCAACTGATCATCATTGTAATTTTGTCTGGCTCATGACAATAAAGAAATTTCTAAGGCATCTTTTGAATTCAAGTGTGCGAACAATCTTTTCTTTTCTTCTTGATAGTGAATAAGTAAAGCATGCTTTCTAGTGGTAGGTAGGTCCTCCTGATAAGTAAGTATATCATTTTTAAATATATAGACACAAACAGTAAAAGGAATTGCAGGCTCACCAAGGTGTTGAAGAAATAGTGAAGGTTAATGTAGAGGTAAAACTGAATTTCCTGTCACAAATCTTGTTGTGACTTATAGTGTGATAGACTATGGACACGAAGTGCAACAAACATGTACAGATTATAGAAAGTTTAATACATGTAACAGCTGCACTTAGTAACATCTACAGGCCAGAGCTCCTACATTGTACTTTACCATTCAGCTCAAGGTAAAAAGCAGGAATCTTGTATAATACATCCTCAAAATAGAGGTGAAGATTTGGCAGCTCAGAATTGGGGGTGATGTATTACATTTAAGGGTTACAGCCCTAAAGTCCTGGATCCTAAAGCCCCCAAACCTAATTTCAGTGATAAACCCTCCTAACATAATCCATTGAGTTTCAAGTCTCTTAAATTAAAGCCCCTGGCCATTAAAGTGGTAGTAAACCCAGGATTTAGATTTTTACCTACAGGTAAGCTTATATTAAAGCTTACCTGTAGGTTAAATGAATACCTCCTAAATGTTCACCGCTTAGTAAATATTTGCCTGGTTGGCAACCAGTGACGTCACAGACACCTCTGAAGGAACGGCATAACTGTGCCATTCCTTCAGAGCTCTGTGCCGTGACCATGACTCCTGAGCGCATGCGCAGAAGTGACGTCATTGTAGCTTGGTCCCTCAAGCGGCCACAGCCTGCGAACCTGAAAGGAAGATCGGTGAAGATGAAATACTATGCAGTGGTGACAGCTCGCTGCTGCAGAGCTTCATTTCAAGGTAAGTCTTTCATAATGTGCTAGTATGCACAGCATATTATGTCTTTACCTTGCAGGGAGAATGCTTTTTTTTCTACTACTGCTTTAAAGAATAAATTCACCTTTTGGAACATGTTCCAGCAGCAGATGGGGGAAGAAAACGAAGGAAGATAGAAGAAAGAAGATGGAAAGAAGAAGACTTTAAATAAAGGAATTGTCAAAAACTGTCTCTTGTCATTTTTAAAATTTTTGACACTTTTTTTGTGAAATGGTAGGGGTACTTTTGTACCCCATTACCATTTCACACAATGGGGGGCGGGATCTGGGGGTCCCCTTGTTAAAGGGGGCTTCCAGATTCCGATAAGCCCCCCCGCCCGCAGACCCCCACAACCACCGGGCAAGGGTTGTGGGGATGAGGCCCTTGTCCCCATCAGCATGGGGACAAGGGGCTTTGGGGGGGACCCCAAAGCACCCTCCCAATGTTGAGGGCATGTGGCCTGGTACGGTTCAGGAGGGGGGTGCTCTCTCGTCCCCCCTCTTTTCCTGTGGCCTGCCAGGTTTCGTGCTCCGATAAGGGTCTGGTATGGAATTTTGGGGGGACCCCACGTGGGGTTTTTTTACATTTTGGCGCGGGGTTCCCCTTAATATCCATACCAGACCTGAAGGGCCTGGTATGGAATTTAGTGGGACCCCCACGCCAGTTTTTTTTTAAATTTTGGTTCGGGGTTCCCCTGTGGATATACAAAAAAAAAAAAAAAAAAAGATTTCCCTGTGGGGAAATCCCATGCAGTTTTTATCAATGAACTTTTATGTGTATTGTCGGACCGGCAATTCATTAATAGCCGCGAGTAGTTTTAAATGATTTTTTTCCTTTGAAATGTCATTTTGCTGTCAGACTGTTCTAAACACGGGAAACATGCGCCCCTTTACAGGCATACTATAGACACCCCCCAGGTATGAAATTTAAAGAGATATTACACTTTTATTGTTTCACTTTAAGCATTATTAAAATCACTGCTCCCGAAAAAATGGCCGTTTTTAAAACTTTTTTTGCATTGATACATGTCCCCTGGGGCAGGACCCGGGTCCCCAAACCCTTTTTAGGACAATACCACGCAAATTAGCCTTTAAAATTAGCACTTTTGATTTAGAACGTTCGAGTCCCATAGACTTCAATGGGGTTCTAACGTTCGTGTGAAGTTTTGGTCCGTTCGCAAGTTCTGGTGCAAACCGAACTGGGGGGTGTTCGGCTCATCCCTAATTCTAACCAATAACAATCTCTTCTTTCTTTCAGAATGCTGTTATGGAAGAAGGCTCAGAAGAGATTCCCATTGGTCAGTGTGGTCATGTGGCCACACTGACCAATGACTACTTGTTATTGTGAGCATTATGATTCTTACAGGCTCTGGGACTGTAAGGCTCGGTTCACTCTAGGGGCGGCACGACTTGCAGGTCGCCTCTCCGAGGCGACCTGCACACGACATCCACGGCGACTTGCAAAACGACTTCTGTATAGAAGTCTATGCAAGTCGCCTCAAGTCGCCCCAAAAGAAGTACAGGAACCTTTTTCTAAGTCGGAGCGACTTGCGTCGCTCCTATTAGAACGATTCCATTGTACAGAACAATGTGTCGCCTGACAAGTCGCCCCTGTGTGAACCGGCACTTAGTGCAGTGTACAGTGTAAGGATCATCTTCTCTAAAAGTAAGCTTACCCTTTAAACATAATTTTATAATTTACTACTCTGTCCTCGATAACTCATCTGTCTTTTTTTTACATCAATTGATCTTTTTAGAAATATAAGATCTCAGAGCCTTGATGCAAATTCTAAGCACCCACCACCACTGCAAGGTTGTGGTGGACATCATGGTCAGGAAAAAAAAAACATAAATAAATGAGCAGCAGCTGCAGCAATAATAATAATAATGATAATCACTATGTTAATGCTGTATATAGTATGACAAAATTGTTGGTGCTCCTGTACACAACTATTCTATAACTCCAATACAAGCTTCTTTAACCACTTCAGCACTGGAAGGATCTACCCTCTTCCTGACCAGGCTAGGTTTGCGATATGGCCAAACAAAATTTATGTCCTGGCTCTGTCAGGAGTGATCGTGGGTGCCCCACGTCTGCCGGTCACGCGCATCGGTTTCTCAGTGACGCGGCGGGCATGTGCGTGCCCCATATACCCCTTAAAGGGTCCGCAGTACAGCTACGGCGATTCATGCAGGGGAGCCATTCTGCCGCTGCCAAAAACGACGGCGTGGTCAGCAAGCAGTTAAATTGTGGCTTTCTTTGCACAACTACAAATCCCAACTTATTTGTTTTTTTTTTTCGTTTACATTTCCAGAAAGGCTTTTAGGAATAGAGGGTTAATTTCAGAGTGGCTGGGCTGCACCAGATGTTCTGCAAAGCAAAAAATCTGCCCCATATGAGGAGGAGGACCTGGTTGTACTGTTTATATACTCAACAACCTTTACAGCATCTCAAAAAATGCACAGATTATCAAATGCTGCTTGGTTCTTATTGTTATAATACAAGATTTCAGTATGAGAGGAACCGCAGGTTCAGCCATTTGGTGTATGTGCTTGGCTGAGGAGCCAACAGGGTGAAGCTACCATCTGTGGGGTTATGACTGAACGCAAGTCAGAATGCCCCCTAAGACCCCTTTCACACTGGAGCATTTTGCAGGTGCTATAGCGTTAAAAATAGCGCCTGCAAACCACCCCACCCTAAAACAGCTGCTCCATTCACTCCAGTGTGAAAGCCCAAGGGCTTTCACACTGGAGTGGTGCGCTGGCAGGGCTTCAGAAAAAGTCCTGCCAGCAGCTTCTGTGGAGCAGTGAAGGAGCGGTGAACTCACTGCTCCTCCACCGCTGCTCCCCATTGAAGTCAGTGGGGCAGCGCTGCGATACCGTGGGCGGATTTAACCCATTTTCGGCCGCTAGCGGGGGGTTAAAAGCTAAAAATAGCGCCGCTTTACGGTAGCGGCACAGTGTGAAAGGGGTCTAAATGTGACGATACCGCAGTGTTGCGGAGCCCAGGTTGGCCTGGCATAGCCGGCCCCCACCACCTTTTTGCAGGGGTGGGGGCCGGCACGTAGCACCACTCGCCTCGGGACAGGAGCGCGGACGGAAGTGGGCCGCCTCTCTCCCGGAGAGCATCACATGTTCGTTGGGAACCCGGTGCTAAATCATTCGTAGACAACCTGATTCTGGGTCAGGGTTTCGTGTTTTTCAGGACTTTTTTTTAAATTTATTTTCACCTGGTAATCCTGCATTAACCGACAGACACGGATGCCCTAGGGTAGATATGCTAACTCACTCCACTGTATCTGTAGAGGGAACCATGATTGTCACCCAGACTGGACAAATATACTGTATCTGCTTCCTTCCTTCTCCACTATTTGGGGTGGGTGGAGGGATTGATAAAAAAGATTATATCATTTTTTAAGCTTTTCAGTTCAGATCACAGGAAGTCACGGACACTACACTTTTGGCAAGAGTAAAAGGCCTTTTCTGTACATGCTGAAAATATTATTACCTGAAAAATAAACACTAATGCAGTCACCACATCTAAGCATGGGTAAACTGTAATATATTAACTGATTGTTGTTGGGTTTAAGTATCCTTTAAAGCCCCCAACCTTAAAGAAGAAGTATCACTACATTTTAAGAATAAAAAGCTCCAGAACTCCAAGGGCCCAGATAGCAAAGATAACTTGCCACAATTTTGTGGCAATGTGGAATTGCAAGTCTATTAACTTGCTGGACATTTTCACTGGCAAGTTGTATACTTGCAGAGTACTTGAAGCACAAGTTCTAGTTGACACTTTTCCAATATGTAGCACATTTGCATGGCAAATCTCTAGCATGAGCAAAGTTGCAGTGGTGAGTCTACAGCATGAAAATTCAGCCACAGTCACCCCTGTGGTGGGATGACTATTGCACAACATAACTGAACCAGAACTTGCAGCAGACTTGCAGAATGTTTGCAAAGAAAGTTGATCTGGAGTGATGCAATGCAGACTTGCTGCAATTGTGCAACAAATTTGTTAAGCCTGGCAAGTCTAGCAATAGCTTAGCAAGTCATTTGCAAACTTGCAGCACTATTGATTGCTGCATTGGTGCATTCAGATGTGCAACATGAGAAGTTATTTAGGTAGGATAATATTTGGTAGCGCTATAGTCACAATAAATAAAGCATACTGATGTGCTATATTTGGGTAACATTTTCAGAGACCAATGCCCTCCAATCTACAGCTCCTAAACTAGACTGCCCCCATGACAACATTTAAATCATAGATTCTGTTGGGAAAAATATGTGTATTTATGTCTCCCCTTCTATTTCAATTACAGTCTCATCCTTCTTCTCAGTCTCTGCTGAAATGCTAAAACCAGATGGAATCTCAAATCGTGTAGTGCCTGTTCTGATTTGTGGAAAAAACAGAGGAAGCAAATAGCAAAAGTAAAATACAAACTTTTGTTGGAAGTTATTTTCTGGGTTTCATGCATTTGAGCTGTACGATCTTGATGTTTCAGACACACTGGTTGTGATGGGGAAGTGTAACAAGTGGTAGGAACAGATGAGTAGTTCACACCAGATGTTGTTCCGTGCGCTTTTTTTCTGCAGTAAAAATGCATGCACAGTGTTTTCCATGTATTTCAATGGCTCTAGTTTATACCAATGCAGTGAGTTCAAGTCCATTTCCGGTCAGTTTCTGCAAAGGAAACTGACTGGAACTGACTGCATTGGTATGATCTAGAGCCATTGGAATACATTGAAAACACTGTGCATGCATTTTTAGGGCCAGTTCACGCCATAAAAATGAACTCCGGATACATTCTGGATCAGTTTTTGCTTACAGTTCACACAGCACACCGTTCCAGTGCATTTTTGATTTGTTAGGTTCCAGTACAGTTCTGTGCAGAAAAAATGCAGCACGCTCTATTTTTTTTCTGCAAAAGAAACTGACTGCACTGATGTGAACTAGAGCCATTGGAATACATGGAAAACACTGCATGCGTTTTTAGTGCAGAAAAAAGCACGCTGAACTGCATCTGGTGTGAACTAGCACTAAGACAGTTTGCATCCAGGGCTGCTTAACTGTCCTTAAGGATTGATTCACACCTATGCATTTTGACTGCTTTTTGCATTTTGCAGATTTGCACTACAGAACATGTTCCATAGGATTTCATCGGAATATGGAATAACATAGTCATCGCGGCTCCAGCCAATCACAGCGCCGGAGCCACGATACCCGGAAAGAAGATGGACGCTTCGTAGCAGAGGGGACAGCGGTGACATCGCAGGCTCCCTTGTCAGGTAAGTGACACATAATTTGCTACTATTCGATGCATAGTAGCCCATTATGCTTTACCTTTGCAGGGAAACAAAGAGGAAGTAAACTCATCAGGGTTTACATCCTCTTTAATGTATGGCATAGCGCACATTAATGTGCATATACTAAAGCAGTACAACAGCGTAAACTGTAAAGCAGCCCGGTCATCTAAATTGGGTGCTAATGCATTGAAACGCACCTAGAAAGTGCATGTAGTATTTTTGACAGCACGCAGCAACACACGGAATTGTGCATTGACAAGTTGTGTTGGGTTGGCATTATTATTTAATTATGTTAATTTAAAAATGACTAATTGTTTTATAAATTGAATAGAATAGTAATTGTTTTCAGCTGTTTTTTAATCCTTTGTTGTGTTTCAGTACTGCAGATCTCCTGCAACCTAACCAGTTGCTCAGGGTGGATTTCCTGACAATGACAACAGTGGACCATATGTGTATTCAAACGACTACTTTCCGTGGGAAGAGAATGACAAGAGACTGTAACAGAATGATAGCACAGGAGCACAAGTGGGAGACCGTATTTGTACCAACAGACACACAATATTTTTAAGGGGAATTGTGTTACCACATAAAACACAGGAACATACATAATCAATCTCAGATGCTGAAGTTGAAGGTCTTTTTTTTTGCTTAGCTTGGGCAGAGGAGGAGAAGAATAACTCACTCATACTGGTACAGCTTGCAGTGTATTCATCATTTGAAATATAGTTGGTATGCCATCTTTCTCCAGGCTTTTGCGAAAACCCACACATCTAATAGCTGTCAGGTAAAACGTATTTCAAACACATCCTATAATGTCTGTGGTATCATGACCCTTAAAAGAATTTTCTGGGCTAAAGCCCTTCAAAAACCAGGATTGCATTTTGCAACAATCCCAGAAAACAAAAAACAAAAAAAAGTTAGTACAGAAGTACCACACAACAGTTCCTAGCTGACCCATATCACAAGCCAGAAAATAGCCCAAATTATTCTGTTCTACTTCTAAGAACTAAATATAATACTAACCAACACCAACAGAACCCATAATCAACTGAATTGAGATACAATAAAGATATTCTACATATTACCTTAATATTCCCACTATTTGGTATTCCAACAATAGTTAGAAATACAGTAAATTTGTGTTTAAAATGATAGCATGTTACCTGCATTAGAAAAATAACCAACAGCAGTTTGTTTTTCTCAGTCCCTCATGTAACTTAGTTTTTTTTAACCTGTTGATCCCGCTGTTATTTTTCAATTTCCTTTAACAGACCAAGCTGTGCAGCAAAAGTGGAAGTTAGAGGGCTGAGAAAAAAACATTTAACACTGATTGGGGTGCTTACAATGACCAGCATTTATTCATATATGTAAAACCCTTTATCCCAAAAGGAAAAATGTGTTTTTTGCTAACTGTTCTTGGAACTTAGTTACTTATAACTCTATCTAAATCTTTTAATCCATCTAACACTACTATCTGCATCAATGCTGCTCCCCAGGGGTGTATTCATTGCTCCTTCATAGACTCCAGGTAAAAATAAATAAAAGTAAAAACAGAAAAGGAATGCAGTCATAACATCTAAGGATTCATAAAGTGCTATAGTTCAAATCTTTTAACTGGGATTAAGATATGCTTTAATCTGAAATAATCAAATACATTCTCCTGTATTGAATTGTATTGTAACTGTACTATCCTAACATTGTTAAGCGATGTGCAAACTGTTGGCACTATATAAATCCTGAATAATAATAATAATAATATCGAACACTCTATTCTTTAGGGCTGAGATGTGTATGAAACCAAGGTTTAGCACAAACAAGCATTAGAATTTGGCAAGAAAACACAAAAAGGAACAAATCATAAGGTGTGTTAAGGAATTTGACTGCACCATCTGTAGGGCCTACTTAATAATACAAGGTACCCATTAGTCCAAACAAGTAACTAAAATATAACCATACATACTCAAAGCTACACATGACTGGATAACCTATAAAGATATTAAGATAATCAAAACAAACTGGGTGTAAGGATCTCACTAATTGGTTGGTGGTTTACACCATGCTGACCTTGGGCCTGCCCTGCTCCAGTGAAAGTGCAATTTACCCGCTTTACTGCATAACTTCTCTCCAGCATATAAAGGGGTTGTAAACCTTCGTGTTTTTTCACCTTAATGCATTAAGGTGAAAAAACACCTGGCAGTGACCGGCCCCCCCAGCCCCCCCCCCCCCGTACTACTTACCTGAGCCCTGGAACTTGATCCGACGGGGATGCGCTGTCTCTCTGGCCGGGGTTCTTGATTGGATAGATTGATAGCAGCACAGCCATTGGCTCCCGCTGCTGTCAATCAAATCCAATGACGCGGGCGCCGGGGGGCGGAGCCGAGTCATACAGGAGAGCACTTCTCCTAGGGGGTTATCTGATGTGGGAAGGAGCCGAGAGAGCCGCCAAGGGACCCCAGAAGAGCAGGTTCGAGGCCACGCTGTGCAAAACAAGCTGCACAGTGGAGGTAAGTATGATATATTTCTTATTTTAAAAAAAAAAACGAACCCTTAAAATCAATTTAAGGTTACAGGGGCTCTGCAATACATTTAACAGTTCACAACCCACTGATAGAAGTTTGCAGTGTAGAAAACTCTCCTCCTTTTCATAACTTTTTATGCAATGGTCATACAAGAGCAGAACACTTCAAAGTCTCCAAAGAATAGCTGAAGTCATCTTCCTCAGTAGTTACAGTTTTTCACACAAAGAGAGATCCTCCATAAGTCCAGAGGCAAATCTAAGCCAAGCCACAGGACCCATTGGCAAGGGTCAAGGGAGTCAAGCATCTGCTCCTAGTGTCCTCACTCAACATCCTGGCAGTTCAGCCCTGCAGAGGGCTCTTTAGACCAACTCCAGTACAGCACTACATCCTTGCTGACCAGGAGTGTCCTGCTCCCATACCCCAAGTGCACTGGACCACACCCACAGCTGGCATATAAAGGGGCACAACCTTCACCCATTACGAGAGAGAGAGCTAGAACATTTTGCAAGACTTTTCATGACACTGTTTGTGCCAATGTATGAAATAAAACCACTAGTTCTGTTTGGATCTACTGTTCAAAAGCCTCACCAACAGCATTTTACTGTTTATGCTGTGTTCTTTCATTCCACCTTTATTCTGCTCTTTAAAATAGACTCTGTCACTTTGCCTATTCAGGGAAAAGTAATAGGTTCTCTTGAAAAAGCAATCATGCTGGTACTCATCTTCACTGCTTTCCCTGCTGTCTTGATGCTTTACTCGATACTCCAGGAAAAACACAGGTCTTCTGAGTATAGGTAGGTTACCAGCTGACCAAGCCAATAAATCTAATGCCGTGTACACACGATCGGACTTCTTGTCGGAAAAAGATATCATGGCTTTTCCAACGGGATTCCGCTCAGATTTGCCTTGCATACACACGGTCATGCAAAAGTTCGCTGTACTTACGACCGTCAAGAACGCGGTGACGTACAGCACTACGACGAGCCAAGAAAATCAAGTTCAATGCTTCCGAGCATGCGTAGGAATTTTTGCATGCGTAGAATTGCCACAGACGATCGCAAAAGTCCTAAGGACCATACACACAGTCGCATTTTCCGACAAAAAACTCTCATCTGTCTTTTGCGGGCTGAATATCTGATCTTGTGCACTACTTTAACTGGCAATTGCTCTGTTGTGCAACACTGTACACAAATTACATTTTTATCATATTTTTCACACAAATATAAACGAAAAAACAATATTTTGTTCTTTCTGTTATAAAAAATATCCCAAAAAATCTAATTTCTTCATAAATTTAGGCCAACGAGTATTATGCTATATATCTTTAGTAAAAGATCCCAATAAATGTATATTAATTGGTTTGCTTTCAAGTTTTAGCATTTGCAAACTATAGTATATATACTGGAATTTATGCAGCTTTTACTTTCTGACTGCCTATAACATTTCTTAGGGTGTTAAAATGCTAGGGCAGTACAAACGCCCCCCAAATTACCTCTTTTTGGAAAGGAGACACCCCAAGGTATTTTCAGAGAGGCATGTTGGGTTCATGGAAGATTTGTTTGTCACAAGTTTTTGGAACATGACAAAAAAAATGTTTAAAGTTTTCACTTTCATGAGATATTTCTTATACACGCCATGGGTATATGTGTCAATACACCACCAAAACACATTCTGCTACTTCTCAGGAGTATGAGGCTAGCTGCGTATGGGGGCCTAAAAACAATGACCACCTTCAGTCTTTCAAAGAGCGGAATTTCCTCATTTCACTTCCTGAACACCTATCACAGTTTCAGAGGCCCTAAAATGCCAGGACAGTTCAGACATTCCCCAAATTAGTCCTTTTTTTTGGAAAGTAGACAACCAAAGCTACTTGATGAGAGGCATGTTGAGTCCATGGAAGATTAGATATTTTGCAAAAAATTATTTCTCACACATGCCATGGATATATGTGGAAATACACCCCATAACACATTCTGCTACTTATCCAGATTATGAGAATACCACATGTGTGATATTTTTTTTTGGAGCCTAACCCGGAGGAATCTCTATATACAGTGGGGACGGAAAGTATGCAGACCCCCTTAAATTTTTCACTCTTTGTTATATTGCAGCCATTTGCTAAAATCATTTAAGTTCATTTTTTCCTCATTAATGTACACACAGCACCCCATATTGACAGAAAAACACAGAATTGTTGACATTTTTGCAGATTTATTAAAAAAGAAAAACTGAAATATCACATGGTCCTAGGTATTCAGACACCTGTCTATATAAGACCTTACAGCTCACAGTGCATGTCAGAGCAAATGAGAATCATGAGGTCAAAGAAACTGCTTGAAGAGCTCAGAGACAGAATTGTGGCAAGGCACAGATCTGGCCAAGGTTACAAAAGAATTTCTGTTGCACTTAAAGTTCCTAAGAGCACAGTGGCCTCCATAATCCTTAAATGGAAGATGTTTGGGCAGACCAGAACCCTTCCTAGACCTGGCCGTCCGGCCAAACTAAGCTATCGGGGGAGAAGATCCTTGGTGAGAGAGGTATAGAAGAACCCAAAGATCACAGTGGCTGAGCTCCAGAGATGCAGTTGGGAGATGGGAGAAAGTTGTAGAAAGTCAACCATCACTGCAGCCCTCCACCAGTCGGGGCTTTATGGCAGAGTGGCCCGACAGAAGCCTCTCCTCAGTGCAAGACACATGAAAGCTCACATGGAGTTTTCTAAAAAAACACTTGAAGGACTCCAAGATGGTGAGAAATAAGATTCTTTGGTCTGATGAGACCAAGATAGAACTTTTTGGCCTCAATTCTAAGCGGTATGTGTGGAGAAAACCAGGCACTGCTCATCACCTGTCCAATACAGTCCCAACAGTGAAGCATGGTGGTGGCAGCATCATGCTGTGGGGGTGTTTTTCAGCTGGAGGGACAGGGCGACTGCTTGCAATCGAGGGAAAGATGAATGTGGCCAAGTACAAGGATATCCTGGACGAAAACTTTCTCCAGAGTGCTCAGAACCTCAGACTGGGCCGAAGGTTTACCTTCCAACAAGACAAGGACCCTAAGCACACAGCTAAAATAACGAAGGAATGGCTTCACAACAACTCCGTGACTGTTCTCGAATGGCCCAGCCAGAGCCCTGATTTAAACCCAAATGAGCATCTCTGGAGAGACCTAAAAATGGCTGTCCACCAACGTTTACCATCCAACCTGACAGAACTGGAGAGGATCTGCAAGGAGGAATGGCAGAGGATCCCCAAATCTAGGTGTGAAAAACTTGTTGCATCTTTCCCAAAAAGACTCATGGCTGTATTAGATCAAAAGGGTGCTTCTACTAAATACTGAGCAAAGGGTCTGAATACTTAGAACCATGTGATATTTCAGTTTTTCTTTTTTAATAAATCTGCAAAAATGTCAACAATTATGTGTTTTTCTGTCAATATGGGGTGCTGTGTGTACATTAATGAGGAAAAAAAATGAACTTAAATGATTTTAGCAAATGGCTGCAATATAACAAAGAGTGAAAAATTTAAGGGGGTCTGAATACTTTCCGTCCCCACTGTACATGTCAATCAGGAGGACTGGGAAGAAGAAAGCAACCAGGTGAGGCTGGTTGTGCTGTTCACTCCTTATGTGCTACTTTGCTAAGGAACTGAGAGATCCTGCCTGTAATGGGCCGTTGCTGAACCGACAATAGACTGTTCTCCCAGGAGTAAACCAGCAGAAGCTGTACAAAGAGGAACAAAGTTTGTGCAGGAGGAAGGAAGAAGAGGAGTCTGTAAATAGGGAGGAAGTGTCCCTGAAGTATCATTGTTGCCACACTGGGCATCCCATAACACCTCACTCCATCCAAGATATCATCCCCTAATAAAGCTACAAATAAACAGACTGATTTCTGTGCCTGGATGAAAGAAGGAAATGCTGTGTGACTGGCTGTGCAGAAGTGGGAAACCCTGACTTCAGGAACTCCTACGGGGGTAATGCTACACATAAAACACAATTATTTTCTCATATCTTTTCCTGGCCATTGTAGCAGAGAACATGGCATATGATGAATCCGGTCTGTGGACCAATAAGATCACAATTCATTCTTTTTTGTAATGCCCATGTTAAGGGTTAGACCCAAAAACATTTTAAATTTGGAGACCATGATGGGTTCCCTTCGAATGGCCTGACAAGGATTGAATTTGTGATATAAAAGGAATGCTGCGCTGACCCCCAAAAAATATATATAATCAATATAGTGAATAGCGGCTAACACACAAACAAACCAAGTCACACCAAATGTATACAAAACAAGTGCAGCGCTAAAACAAAACTGAAATCGTGTATGAAACAAAAGTAGATCTGTGGCTTTAAAGCAACTATAGATGATGTGAATCAACACAATAAAAAACCTGTGAAATATATATGAATGTCTATAATGCAATGTGCTATGCTCTGCAACCAGAGTCCATAAATATAAATAGGAAAAGTCTTCTCAAACAGAGGGGGTGCTTGAACACAGGATGTTGACTGAAGACTGGAATATACAGCAACCACAGGAATCCACCCTTATCTGAGCATGCAGCCTGGAGAGCGCCCCCCCTCTCCTGAACAATACCAGGCCACATGCCCTCAACATGGGGATGGTACTTTGGGGTCCCCCCCAAGCACCTTGTCCTTGATGGGGACAAGGGCCTCATCCCCACAACCCTGGCTTATCGGAATCTTATCTGAATCTGGAAGCCCCCTTTAACAAGGGGGCCCCCAGATCCCACCCTCCCTGGTGAATGGGTATCAGGTACATTGTACCCCTACCCATTCACCCCAAATAAGTGTCAAAAAGTAAAAACAGAAAAGATCGTTTTTGACAATTCCTTTATTAAAAAAAAAAAGGGTACCGCGATGTCCATCCAAAGTCAATACACACATACACAGTGGATATAAGAAGTCTACACACCCCTGCTAAAATGTCAGGTTTCTGTGATATAAAAAAAATGAGACAAAGATAAAACATTTCAGAACTTTTTCCACCTTTAATGTGACCTATAAACTGTACAACTGTTAGGTACCTGGTAGGTGAGCCTGACTGTAGGAGAAGACCTCTCATACAACGCTGGTTCAGGAGCCACTGGAGTGGGAACAGTGGTCTCCTGAGCGCAGTGGGGTAGGAGTGCCTGTTGGAGTGAAGTCTCTGATGTAGAGGTAGAGATCCCTCCTGGGATAGCTGGTCTGCAGGTGAGAGGAGACTGGAACAGAAGCAGGCTGACACACTGGATGGTGGAACTTGCAGGTGAGAGGAGACTGGAACAGCAGCAGACTGATACACTGGAAGTGAGGAAGTCACTAGGCTGAAGCTGATGGTGCAACAGCAAACAGGTAGGCAGGCACAAGCAGAGTCAAACAGTCCGGGTTGGCAGGTAACTGGCACACAGGTGATTACAGCAGGCAAAGGCAGAGTCGGTGAGCAGGCAGAGGTCGGCAACGGTAGCAGATTCAGACAGCAGAGGAGTCAGGCAGGCCGGGTCGGGATTGGAGCAGGTCGGATGGTCAAACAAGCCGGGTCAATCAGGTAACAAGCAATCAGGATTCAGGTTTCAGGCAGAGTCGCAGAGCTGAGACGAAGCAGCACTGTTCCGATGAAACAGGGGAACTTTTATGTGCTGGTTGGCGCCAAACCGGCGCGGACGCGCGCGCGCCCGTGCTCGTGCACGCACCCGCGCCGTGCACCCGCGCGTGCCCGAGCGCCGCGCCGACGCACGGCAACAGTGGCAGCTTGACGCTGTGTCTGAACAGGGGCGCGCCGGCTCCTAGACGCATGCAAGCGCCCTGATCTGGTGCTGGTGGATCCCTGACATTGCCCCCCCCCAAGGGGCAGCCTCCGGATGCCCAACAACCTCTTCTTCTCAGGATGAGTAGAGAAATAGGTGCGTACTAAACGCCTAGCATGCACATTACTGTCCGGTTCCCACGAGTTACTTTCTGGGCCATAACCTTTCCATTTGATTAAGAATTGGTTTTGCCCTTGCCTTCTTCTACAATCAAGGATAGCCTCAACCTCAAATTCCTCGCTGCCATTAACTACCACAGGTTCAGGAGGTCTTGTCCCTCTATCAGGAAAGGGATTAGGTATAGCAGGTTTGAGCAGAGATACATGGAAAACTGGATGAATTTTCAATGAATCAGGTAAAGTCAGTTCGTAAGACACTTCATTGATCTTCCTTCTAACTGGAAAGGGTCCCATGAATCTGGGTGCCAACTTCTTAGAAGGACATGCTAACTTGATATTAATGGTAGAAAGCCATACCTGATCGCCAATTTGTAAGTTCAGCTCCCCCCTTCTTTTCCGGTCGAAGATCTTTTTACCATCTGCTTGGGCCTTGGACACTGTTTCCTGCAATAACCGGCTGTTGTGACTGAGGAACTCCACTGTATTCTGTACTGCTGGGACCGAAGACTCTGAAAGGAAATCAGGTAAAAAGGTTAGGTGAAAGCCGTAATTGGCGAAAAAAGGGGATTGACCGGTGGCAGAATGTTTGGCATTATTGTAAGCAAATTCTGCTAAGGGTAGTAGGGATACCCAATCGTCCTGTGTGAATGATGTGAAGCATCTGATGTATTGTTCCAGGGTCTGATTAGTCCTTTCTGTCTGACCGTTTGTTTGAGGATGATAGGCCGAGGACAAGGCCAATTCAATCTTTAGGGTTTCACACAGGGATCTCCAGAAATGTGAAGTGAATTGAACCCCTCTATCAGAAACTATGTTTACAGGTACTCCGTGAAGTCTGATGATTTCTTTGATAAATATGCGAGCAGTCTCGGTGGCAGACGGGGTTCCCTTTAAAGGTAGAAAATGAGCCATTTTGGTTAGACGATCCACCACAACAAAGATAACTGAGCATCCTTCGGAGCATGGAAGTTCCACAATAAAGTCCATAGAAATCATTTTCCATGGTCTGTCGGGTACAGGCAATGGTTTCAATAGGCCCCAAGCTCGATTCCTGGATGACTTATTCTGGATGCAGATGGGACAGGAACTAACATACTTTTCACAAAAGTCCTTCAGATTGGGCCACCAGAATGTACGCTGCACTAGTTCCAGGGTCTTGCGGACTCCGAAGTGGCCTGCCAAAGGATGGTCGTGGAGAAGTGTTAAAACCTTGACCCGGACATTTTCAGGAACAAAAATTTGGCTTCCCTTCCAGAACAAGCCATCTCTACTCACTAAAGAAATTCCCGTTGGTCTGGCTGTTTCAGAGGATGCTTCTTTAATCAGGGAAAGTAAATCTGTTTGCAGCAGTAAAAAATTGTTTGCAGGTAAGATGGTGTCAGGAGTAGATAAGTCCTTGGGGTTGTCATGCATACGTGATAATGCATCCGGTTTAATATTTTTAGAGCCTGGACGGTATGTGATATGGAAGGAGAAACGTGAGAAAAACAGAGCCCAGCGGGCTTGTCGAGGCCTCAATCGTTTGGCAGATCGCAGGTACTCTAGGTTTTTATGGTCAGTATAGATTAGTACTGGATGCATAGCCCCCTCCAACAGGTACCTCCATTCTTCTAGAGCAGTTTTAATAGCAAGAAGCTCTCGGTCACCGACGTCATAATTCTTCTCCGCAGGGGAGAGTTTACGGGAGAAGAACCCTACAGGATGCATTATCTCCTTGTTACCTTTGCGCTGTGAAAGAATCGCACCTACCGCAATCTCAGAGGCATCAACCTCTAAAATAAACGGTAAGGAGGGTTCAGGGTGGCTGAGGATAGGTGCTGAAGTAAACAGTCTTTTGAGATTCTCGAAAGCGTCTTGGGCAAGTTGGTTCCAGGAGAAACGGATATTTTGTCTGGTTAACTGTGTGATAGGTGCAATTATGGCTGAGAACCCTTTGATGAACTTTCTGTAGAAGTTTGCAAACCCCACAAACCGCTGCACACCCTTCTTGTCCAAGGGGACCGGCCAGTCCAAAACAGCGGAAACCTTTTGTGGGTCCATCTTGATGCCTGTTGCAGATATGATTAACCCCAGGAATTGGATGCTATGTTGTTCAAACTCACATTTCTCTGCTTTTGCGTATAGACTGTGTAAGCGGAGGCGACCCAACACCCTGCGGACATGTTCCTGATGCAGTTCACGGGATTCAGAAAAAATCAGTATATCATCCAAGTATGCAATTACAAATACGTCTAGAAAGTCCCTGAGGACGTCGTTAATCAGGTGTTGGAAGGTTGCAGGAGCGTTGCAGATTCCAAAGGGCATGACCAGGTATTCATAATGCCCGAATCGGGTTCGGAATGCTGTCTTCCACTCATGTCCAGCCCGGATACGGATTAAATTATAAGCCCCTCTGAGGTCAAGTTTGGTGAAAATGACGGCAGTCCTTAATTTTTGAAAAAGTTCAGGTATTAAAGGTAAAGGGTACCGGTTCTTGACCGTGATCTTGTTTAGTTCACGATAGTCGATGCACGGCCGGAGAGACTTGTCCTTTTTGGTGACGAAGAATATTCCGGCGCCAGCTGGAGAGGTAGAATGGCGTATAAAACCTTTGGCCAGGTTCTCATCTATGTATGTCTTTAACACTTCCTGTTCTTTCTCAGATAATGGAAAAATGCGTCCAAATGGTATTTCGGATCCTGGCAGTAATTCGATGGGGCAATCGTATGGACGATGAGGTGGAAGGGAGTCTGCCCCTTTTTTACTAAACACATCAAGGAATTCATGATATTGTTTGGGTATGACCTGGCAAAGTTTCTGGTCGGTGTCTAAACAAAGTAGGGTGGAAGAGGAATCCGAATCCTTCTTAAAACAATGTTCAAGACAGTAAGAGGATGAGAATTTCACTTCTCCAGATGTCCACTGAATGTAAGGGTTGTGGGCCTGCAGCCAAGGGATACCCAGGATGATGGGAAACATGGGAGAGGAGATGACATCAAGAACCAGCAGTTCCTTGTGTTGGGAGGAAGTAGAAGCAGGCAGAGGCAGGGTCTCCTGGGTTACTTGTCCCGATCTGATGCGGGATCCATCCGCTAGAAATACGGCAAGTCCATGGGTCTTGGCTCGTAAAGGAATGTTATGTTGGCTGGTAAAGTTTGAATCAATAAAGCAACTGCATGCTCCGGAATCAATGATGGCGTTGGTTGTTATAGTCCCTTCTTGCAGCTGTAAAGACAGAGGAATGGCAATGTGGGTAGAGTTCGCAGATAGGGCAGAGAGACTGGTAAACACGACAGACGGGCACTTACTTAACTTGACAGGACAGTTCAGTACATAGTGTCCAGACCCACCGCAGTAGAGGCACAGATTGAGTTGTCGGCGTCGGGCCCGTTCTTCAGGCGATAATGCAGGTCGCATCAGGCCCAATTGCATTGGTTCCACGGAGTCAGATGAGACATTAGCTGAATTAAGACTGGGTGAGGGTGCATAGCGGGTTGCTGGAAGTGGTGCTCTGGTTGTCATCCAAATCGGGCGGGATTGAAAAGCAGATCGCTCAGATCGACGTTCCCGGATACGTCGGTCGATTTGGATAGTCAAGTTAATCAGGGCCTCGAGAGTGTTTGGTACACCCACTCGGGCAAGTTCATCTTTTAAACCCTCAGATAGGCCCAAGCGGAACTGGTGACGCAGGGCCGCGTCATTCCACTGAGTGTCCGCACTCCAACGTCTAAAGTCCATGATATAGTCTTCCGCAGGTCTGCGGCCTTGCTGGAGTGTAAACAAAGCGGATTCAGCTGTAGCAGTCTGTTGGGGGTCTTCATATATCAGTGCCATGGCTTCAAAGAAGGAAGATAAGGACTGGGTCAATGCTGAGTCCCCCTCAAGTAGACGATGGGCCCAGGTCTGGGGTTCCCCTTGTAGGAGGGAGATCACGAATCCCACTTTAGTGGCCTCCAGTGAGAAAGTTCGGGGCTGTAATGCGAAGAAGAGCTTGCATGCGTTGCGAAAGGCCCGGAACTTGGCCCGGTCTCCAGAGAATCTATCAGGAGTGGGAACCTTTGGTTCAGGTGGGAGCATCACTACGGAAGGGCCAGGAACCGACTGTGCCGGGGTTGCAGCTGAGGAGGAGGCCACGGGGTTAGACCCTGCAAGGTGCTGGACTTGTCCCTCCAATCTGCTGTAATTGTCCTGGAGGGATTGTACGGCTTGGCTAAGAGCCGCAAGGTGGGTGCATATCTCCTTTAATGGAGAGGAATCTCCTGCAGGCTCAGTCATGGCTGCTTCGTACTGTTAGGTACCTGGTAGGTGAGCCTGACTGTAGGAGAAGACCTCTCATACAACGCTGGTTCAGGAGCCACTGGAGTGGGAACAGTGGTCTCCTGAGCGCAGTGGGGTAGGAGTGCCTGTTGGAGTGAAGTCTCTGATGTAGAGGTAGAGATCCCTCCTGGGATAGCTGGTCTGCAGGTGAGAGGAGACTGGAACAGAAGCAGGCTGACACACTGGATGGTGGAACTTGCAGGTGAGAGGAGACTGGAACAGCAGCAGACTGATACACTGGAAGTGAGGAAGCCACTAGGCTGAAGCTGATGGTGCAACAGCAAACAGGTAGGCAGGCACAAGCAGAGTCAAACAGTCCGGGTTGGCAGGTAACTGGCACACAGGTGATTACAGCAGGCAAAGGCAGAGTCGGTGAGCAGGCAGAGGTCGGCAACGGTAGCAGATTCAGACAGCAGAGGAGTCAGGCAGGCCGGGTCGGGATTGGAGCAGGTCGGATGGTCAAACAAGCCGGGTCAATCAGGTAACAAGCAATCAGGATTCAGGTTTCAGGCAGAGTCGCAGAGCTGAGACGAAGCAGCACTGTTCCCATGAAACAGGGGAACTTTTATGTGCTGGTTGGCGCCAAACCGGCGCAGACGCGCGCGCGCCCGTGCTCGTGCACGCACCCGCGCCGTGCACCCGCGCGTGCCCGAGCGCCGCGCCGACGCACGGCAACAGTGGCAGCTTGACGCTGTGTCTGAACAGGGGCGCGCCGGCTCCTAGACACATGCAAGCGCCCTGATCTGGTGCTGGTGGATCCCTGACAACAACTCAGTTGAAAAACAAACTGAAATATTTTAGGTGGAGGGAAGTAAAAATAAAAAAATAAAAAATTTGGTTGCATAAGTGTGCACACCCTTAAACTAATACTTTGTTGAAGAACCTTTTGATTTTATTACAGCACTCAGTCTTTTTGGGTATGAGTCTATCAGAATGGCATATCTTGACTTGCCAATATTTGCCCACTGTTCTTTGCAAAAACACTCCAAATCTGTCAGATTGCGAGGGCATCTCCTGTGCACAGCCCTCTTCAGATCACCCCACAGATTTTCAATCAGATTCAGGTCTGGGCTCAGGTTGGGCCATTCCAAAACTTTAATCTTCTTCTGGTGAAGACCATAAATGTCCCATCAGCGTGCCCCTTAAAATAAAATTTGTCCATCAGAGTGCCCCTTAACATAAAAAAAAGGTGCTCATCAGCGTGACCTTTAACAAAATATGCCCAGCAGTGTGCACAATAAAAATATGTCCATTAGTGATCACTAGTTGGCCCACATACCTTGAATGCAGGAGGGCACGCCGCACAACTGAAATACCGAAGGGGCAGAAGCTGCAAGATATGGAGAGCCAGGACCTGGGAACCGAGAGTAGCAGGGAGGCAGGGCGCGGGGCGCACACGTGATGTCACGCCCCTACCCGTGGCCCGTGAGTTGGTCTTCTCTCAACTCCGAGACCTGCGGTGAGGAGCAGGGGGTGGGCGCACTCACACAGTGTCACTGGTTACTGGGGAAACCTGCGGTCCCAGCAAACTAGTGACAGCTGTTTTAGAAGGACAGGACACTTCACTGCTCCCCTCCACCCCTAATAAATTCTACCACCCAGGACATCCACCCCTTCTGCCCCCCCCCCCCTTGTACCGGCTCTGGTCCAGACATATGAAGAATACGGGAGATCATTGTCACATGTACCACACAGCCAGTACTTGCCAGATATCTCCGTAGCTCCTTTAATGTTGCTGTAGGCCTCTTGGCAGACTCCCTGACAAGTTTTCATCTCATTTTTTCATCAATTTTGGAGGAGGGACGTCCAGTTCTTGGTAATGTCACAGTTGTGCCATATTTTCTCCACTTGATGATGACTGTCTTCACTGTGTTTCATGATATATCTAATGCCTTGGAAATTCTTTTGTATCCTTCTCCTGACTGATACCTTTTAACAATGAGATCCCTCTGATGCTTTAGAAGCTCTCTGCGGACCATGGCATTTGTTGTAGGATGCGACTAAGAAAATGTCAGGGAAGATCTACTAGAACAGCTGAACTTTATTTAGTGTTAATCAGAGGCACTTTAAATGATGGCAGGTGTGTACTGACTCCTATTTAACATGAGTTTGCATGTGATTGCTTAATTCTGAACACAGCTACATCCCCAGTTATAAGAGGATGTGCACACTTATGCAACCACATTATTTTATTTTTATTTTTATTTCTCCCCCCTAAAAGATTTCAATTTGTTTTTTCATTGAGCAGTACAGTTTATAGGTCACATTAAAGGTGGAAAAAGTTCTGAAATTATTTATGTTTGTCTCATTTTTTCACATCACAGAAACCTGACATTTTAACAAGGGTGTGTAGACTTTTTTTATCCACTGTATATACTAGACTACCTGCACTGTATATATAGTCTACACTGAATGCAGAGTATATATATATATATATATATATATATATATATATATATATATATATTACACGGTATATATTTTTTAATACACCGCCTGCACTGTATATATAGTTTAAACTACACTGACTACACTATATATATATATATACTAAACTGCCTTCACGGCCCCCACTAGCTAACCTACCTCTAGCTAACTACTCTTATTCATAACACATGGTCGCCGTGTAAGCAGCCTTATATAGTGTGGGGCCCCCTGAGCCATGATTGGCTAAAGGCACCCTGCCTTTGGCCAATTATGGCTCTCACAGCAGAGTGCGCTGTGATAGGCCAAAGCATGCAGGTCAGGTGCATGCTTTGGCCAATCATCACACATCAATGCACTGCGATCTCGCAGTACATTATGGGGCGTTCCGTGGCGCTCAAATTTGCTGCAAACGCCCCATAATGTTCAGTATTTGCCGAACGGGCGAACACCCGATGTTCGAGGCGAACTTATGTTCGCCTCGAACATCAGGCTCATCCCTACTACTATGGGCTCTATGGGCTTGTGCTCAAATTCTTGGTAGCTGTGGTTGCACAATGCTACTAGTGCTTTCCACCTCACCAGCTTGGGCTTCACTGCTCCATCATCATGAGGTACTGCAGTTCTGGTGTCTAAAAGGCATATATCAAGCGGCTGGTGCTTGCACCCTGCTGCATATGAGCATAATCATGCGTTTCTAGAACATCAGCAACCTGGAGTTGGGTACTCATGTTTTTAGCAGGGACCTCTTCTCCATTGTCTGAACAAGTTGTCAGGGGGCTCAGAATCCTGTAGGCCTCCTCACTAGTGTACCTTGTTTGGGACATTTTGGCCACTAAATTTGCTTATATCTAGTGGTGACTATGGGATAAAGAGCCCCTGGCTAGCAAATAGGGACTATATTAATAAAACTGCTAAGGCCAGCTGAGATCAGGCCTGATCTTGCTAATGCTGCGGTTTTGTGTACAATGTATCAGAGATTTCAGTGTTCAGAAAAATTTTACTTACGCTGCACTTTTTGGGGGGTCGGGGGGCTAAACACAAGTGCTGGCAGTGATTGGGGCTGATCCTCCTGACACTGCATTTTTGGAGAACCTATACTAATGGGGACACTAATATAGTTCTGTTCGTGATTAGGATACTGATTCATACAAACGCTATACTAGCAATGGTTGTGGTCAGCGACTTATAGTGTGACTGTGATAGTGTGCGGGCAATCTAGTGCTAACTGAGGCTGGCTGGGAGGGACATTAATTGACCCTGAAGCTATCTGATGTCACTAGTAACACTAAAACAGCAATCAGTGATAAATGCTGTACACTGACACTGTACTAATGGCACTGGCTAGGTGACAAGGGTGATTAAAGGGTTAATGGAGGGCAATCAAGGGGTTAAATGTGCCTAAATAGTGTGTGTAGATGTAAAAGTGCTGCTTCATCTCACTGTGATCCTGTTTTCCTCATTTCCTGAATCAAAAAGGGTTCAGGAAGTATATTTACTGTGAGCAATCAGCAGGTGATTAAATGTTGGTATTTTACTGTGATGCAGGCACTGCTTTTAAGTTTTCCCTCACGGTCCCACTTGCATATGTATACAGTGATCGCACCACACATGTGAGGGACCGCTGCGAACGTCAGAGTGAAAGCAATCATTCTAATGCCAGACCTCCTGTGTAACTCTAAACTGGTGATGAAGCTTTTAAAGCTTCGCCTATGGAGATTTTTAGGTACTGTAGTTTGGCCCCATTCCAAGGGCCCACGCAATTTTGAAGCGTGATATGTTTGGTATCTATTCACTTGAGGTAACATCATTCTTTATATTTTAGAAAACAATTGGGTATTGTTTTTGAGCATTAAAAATTCATGAAAGTGCATTTTTTTCCTCAAAAAAATGTGTTTGAAAAACCTCTGCGCAAATATTAACATACATAAAAATATGCAACACCCACCATTATATTCTCTAGGGCCTTGAACATATATATATATAATGTTTGAGGGTTCTAACTCGTTTTCTAGCAAAAAAAAACAGTTTTTTACATGTAAGAGAGAAGTGTCAGAATTGGCCCTGACTGGAAGCAGTTAAGACTACATAATTTGTTAAGCTTTTGTGTATTATGATTTTGTGCAAATATTGTATAATTGCAGGGAAGGTTTATTATTAAGTGCATATTAGCTGCCCCTAACTTTTCAGGCACAGTCCCAAGTGTTACATATTTACCTCTTTTTTCTATTAATTTTATTCCTTCTAATTGTTTGAACTTTAGCTTAATATATTTAATGGAGTATTGAAATGCAATAAAAATTGTGATAGTGATAAAGTTCAGTAAATATATTGTGGCTGAGATCGTTAATGCACCAAGGTCAAACTAGACTGCAAGAGATGTGCTTTGATGTACCTGCTCAGCTGCAAGATGTCAATATAAATTACCATCAAATATTAGGTGCATGAATAATAACAATGTAAGCGATGCTTTGTATTAATATGGAAGTATACTGTTTTGTCACTATGACACTATATCAGTCCTACTACTATTGTTCATTTGCATGTAGTTGTAGTCTACAGAAAAAAATAAAAGAAACGGAAGCTGACATTATGGCTTTACATCCAGAAGCTCACCAACTTTATAAGAAACTCAGTGGCTGTCCCCACCGTCCTGATCTGCCTGGTACACACATTTAGTATGTGCATTTGCACATGAACTAAAGGGGATAATGTAGCTAGACTGTCTATTATGTTTAGACAGTACATAGTCTACCTGTTGTTGAGTGCCCATTGAAGAGTTCAGCTCTATCTCTGAGGGTGTTAGGCTAGCCATACACCTGTAAAATGTTGTTCGAAAATTGTTGCTTTTAGAATGTTCATTCAATTCTCTAAGAACTAAGGGCAACAATTTAACAATCAGTTTCAATCTCAGTGAGCAAAAATATTGAAGGGCAAGCATGGAAGATTTTTTTTTTTTTTTCCATAAAGATTTTATTGTATAGAAAGAATATATCACATACAGAAACCGTACATAGAATCTTGTACAATCGTCACATAGCTTAAAGAACAAACAACATTGGATTCATACGTTTTCCAACAAAATGCTAGTAGGAGGTTGATCTGGAGAAAGATTTATGATAATGTTGGGAGCAAAAACATGAGACTTCTCAACAGGGTGTTATTTTCCAGTGCAGAACTCCCCCCACTCACATCATCTTTCGGCGAGTATTAAGGGGAGAATTGGGCACCGGGCCAGTCCCGGGTAAGGGCTCAAGGAGCGTCGAGACCCCTCCGGGCACCAATGTTGAGTGTCCCGAAGTTTCAAGGTCGACAAGTGGAGGCCCTCATCTTAGGGCCTAATATACATGAGACAACTGTACAAGGGTTGCAAGCCAAGGAAAGGAAAATAGAATAGTCTAAAAAGGAAGGAGAGGAGGGAAGGGGAAGAGAAAGGGGAGAAGGGGTAGGGGGGAAGGGGGAAGAGGGAAAAAGAAAAAAAAGGGGGGGGGGGAGAAGAAATATTCAAAAATAAAAGAGAGGGTTACGTAAAAGTGAGAGGATAAAATAGTGAAGAGGAAACAGAGAGATAAAATGGGTAGACCACCAGGAATATAGATGTGGGAGCCCAGAGTGAATCATGAATTAAAGAGAGTCGTAAAAGATAAGAAGGAAAGGGGAAAGGGTTCAGTGTGAAAAGTGAGGTGTATATGAAAGAAAAAAGGGAGTAGGGAGGGTAGTGTTTGGAAGTAAGGCAAGTGGAAATAGAAGAGGATGGCTCCGGGGTGTAACCAAACCCGCCCCCCCCAGAACCTGAAGGGAAGGCACCAACAGGAGTGCCCTCTTGATTGAACGCGGTTATGTTTGTATGGAGGCCCGTGGAAGATACTGGCGGTATCCCTCAGTGGTCGTGAAGTGTATCCAACAGGACCATGTAGCCGTGAACTTCTGAGTCCTATCCTGAGAAACATGAATAAGCTCTACCATGTCTTTCGTTTTGGAAATTCTTGCAAACCATTCACCGATTGATGGAACAGATGTCGATTGCCAATGTTTTGGGACGCATAGTCTAGCAGCATTCACCAGATGCATCGCTAGGGATTTGAAGTAGTTTTGTTTGGATAATGAGGTATGGTGTAGAAGATATTGGGCTGGGGTAAAGTCGAGAGTAAATGTGGTAATTTGTGCTATTAATTTATGAACCTCCTTCCAAAAAGGTTGGAGGATTGCGCAGTCCCACCATATATGGAGCATAGTACCCACTTCCACTCCGCATCGCCAGCAAGTGTTGGGGATAGATGTTTTAAATTTGTGGAGTCTTGAGGGGGTTCTATACCATCTGGTAGCTATCTTATACCCATTCTCTTGTGTAGTGACATTCAATGAACCCTTGTGTATGTATTCATGGACCTTATTCCATTCCTCACTAGTTAAGGGTGTCGAAAGGTCCCTGTTCCATGAACTCTGAGAGGGTGAGATAGTAGATGTCAAGGGGTCATTAAGCAAAGTGTACAGAAGAGAAATGAGGTGTCTTTGTGGGATCTTACGGTGACACAGGGTTTCAAACTGAGTGAGCTGTTTAATCCCGTGGGTTTGATTGATGTGAGATTCCAGGAAATGTCTGATTTGCCTGTAAGTCCAAAAAGAAAATGCTGAGGTTTTGGATATTTCTATGAGTTTTTCAAGGGGCATGATTTTCCCGTCCTGATAGAAGTGCATGATTAGAACGTCTTCATGTGGCCATTCTTTCTGCAGGAAATTGGTGTGGGAGCCTGGGGGGAAAGCAGGGTTTCCTCTTAATGAAGTTAAGGGGCCCGGGATTGAGGCTAAGTTCCCCTTAAGTGAAGCCTTTCTGAACGCTAATAGGGACGGATAGATTAGTGGATGTGTCATTATTGGTTGTGGCCAGTGCTTAGGGGATAACCATGGGAGTAAGTGTAGAGGAAGATGTGATACAGCATTTTCCAGGGGAATCCAGGATTTCTTGAGGGAGTGGATATTCCAATCCGCTATCCTCGTGAGATGGCTTGCGCTATAATATTTGCCCAGATCCGGCAGTCCTATTCCGCCCCTGGATTTAGATAAGGTGAGTCTAGAATATTTAATGCGGAGGGGAGAATCTCTCCATAAAAATGTTGAGCAGATTTTTTGGTATGTTGTAAAAAAGTTAGTTGGCAGGGCTATTGGTATTGTTTGTATGAGATATAGTAGGCGCGGTAAGATAAGCATTTTAATCAGAGCTGTTCGCCCAAACCAGGAGACATTTAACGTCTTCCATTCTTTGAGGAAATTTTGGGCTTTAAGAAGAGCTACCTGGAAATTCAATACGTATAGGTTTGATAAAAGGGGTGGGATTTGTATTCCTAGATAGGTGAGGGCGTTTTTTTGCCATTGAAACGGAAAGGATTCTTGACAACTTGTCACTTCTTGGGGGGGAAGCGAGATATTCAGGGCTTGTGATTTTGTGTGGTTGATTTTTAAGTTGGATATTTTGCTAAAGAGATCAATTTCATGTAGAAGATTTGGGAGCGAGACACGGGGTGCTTGTAGTGTGAGCAAAATGTCGTCGGCGAATGCCGCTACCTTGTACTCTCTCCCTTTTACCACAATGCCCCGAATATCAGGGTTGTTTCTTAATTTGTTGAGGAAGGGCTCTAAGGTGAGGATATAGAGAAGTGGTGATAGGGGGCAACCCTGACGTGTGCCATTTCTGACCGAGAAGGCGCCTGACAGGAGGCCGTTAACTCTAACTGCAGCGGAGGGACCAGAGTACAGTGCCATAATAGAGGAGAGCATACGATTTCCGATCCCAATCGCCGAAAGAGCTTCGTGCATGTAGTCCCAGGCCACCCTGTCAAACGCCTTCTCAGCGTCTAGGGAGAGGAGGAAACCCTGGGTTTTAGAGGCCGAAATCCAGTGGTGTAAGTTTAATGTGCGGATTACGTTGTCTCGGGCTTCTCTGCCCGGGACAAACCATACCTGGTCTAGGGATACAAGGTTTGATATTAAGGGGAGTAGTGTAATAGCAAGGATTTTTGCATACAATTTGATGTCTACGTTTAATAGGGATATTGGCCTGTAGTTCGCGACTGATGAAGGGTCTTTACCCTCTTTTGGTATGACCGAGATGTGGGCCATTAGCATTCTGGAAGGATCAAATTGGGCATCAGCTAAGGCGTTAAATGTAGATAAGAGTGTAGGGGAAAGGATGTCTGAAAATGTTTTATAATATTGGAGAGTGTAACCATCGGGACCAGGGCTTTTGCCAAGCTTCATTTGTTTAATTGCCACTTCAATTTCAGTTAAGGATATGGGTTTATCAAGTTCTAGTTTAAGTTGGGGCGATATAGGCTTGGGGCTATATTTGGAGAGGAAAGATTTAATGAGGTCAGAGCGGGTTTTCTGTGTGTTTTGAGACCTTTGATCAGGGCATAAGTTATATAGTTTTGAGTAAAAGGTCTCAAATTCTCTAGCTATTTCCTCATTCTTGACCAGGAGATCTCCCTTGGGATTGCGTAAGTGATGTATTCTGGTGGAGGTTTTAGCAGATTGGACTGAGCGTGCCAGCAAGCGGCCACATTTGTTCCCTTGCTCGTAAAAGATCCTCTGGGAGAGGATGTAGCGCCTGCTAGAGCATTTGTCCAATTCTATTTTAAGAAGAGCGCGGGTGTGAGATAGTTCTTGTAAGGTGGCGACTGCCTGTGTTTGTTTGTGTGTTCTTTCTAGGGATTTAATTGTTCCGATAAGTGAGTTAATAAGTTCTTGGTTCAGTTTTTTGGTTTTAGCCGCCAGTGCAATCAGTTCCCCCCAGACCACACACTTGTGAGCCTCCCAGAGGGAGATAGGAGAGATTTCAGGTGACGAATTCTCAGCAAAGTAGTTGAGGATGCACGTGCGTATGTGATCTAGGGAGACCGGATCCCCGAGCAGCGAAGGGTTAAATCGCCATACTTTGGTTCGAGGTTGAATTTCAGGAAAAGCTAGTGTAACCGTAATGGGGTGATGGTCTGATAGAAACATGGGTTCTATCGTGGACTGTTTTAAAAATGAGAGATCGGATTGGGAGAGGAAAAAATAGTCGATTCTAGAATACTTTTGATGTGGGGCAGAGAAAAATGTGTAACCTTTTACTGTGGGTGATAATGTGCGCCATGTGTCGTGAAGGGTCAGGTTTTGTAATTGGGTTTTGATCTGACGTAGAGCCCTGTACGTTAGGGCAGAAGAGCCTGATGATGAGTCCAATAGTGGATTCAGGGGTACGTTAAAATCTCCTCCAAGGAGAACTAGGCCTTCCTGGAAGGTTGCCAGCCGGTCACTGATGTCTCTAAAGAAGGAGACTTGATGTTCATTGGGGCAGTAAACGTTCGCCAATGTTATTGGTTTGTTTGCGTACTTCCCTTTGAGGAAGATATATCTGCCCGCCGGGTCAATCAATGAGTCTGAGAGAAAAAAGTTTGCATGTTTGGAGATTAATATTGAGACACCTTTCGTTTTGGCATCTGGGTTCGTGGCATGGTGAGCTGTACGGTATATGTGATTGGCAAGTTTAGGTATTGTGTCGGAGCGGAAGTGGGTCTCTTGCAAAAAAATAAAATGGGCTTTGTGTTTAGAGAGAGATGTCAAGACCTGGGAGCGTTTCTCAGGAAGGTTAAGGCCTTTCACGTTAAGGGATATACATTTTAGCGTTAAGGAAAGATCGGTTAATGGTTTCGATAGCATGGTTATGCACTATTAGCGTCTGGGGGTCAGACCCTACAAAAGTGCAATTCGGTAAGTAGTGGTGGACAGTATGTGAGAGCTGTCAAGGAGGGGGCTGAGCAGGGTTAGTCAATCCCCGGAGCCTAGGAGCAGAACAAGAGAGAGAGAGAATTAGTGAAGAGAGGGAGAAGAAAAAGGAGAAGGAAGAAAAGAGGAGAAGGGGAGAGGAGGGATGAGAGATAATAAAGCAGGAGTGAGTCTGAGATATAGGAGAGAAAGGAGAAGAGAGATGGGAATAGGAGATGGTGAGGAGAGAAGGAGAGGAAGGAAGGGGTAGGTAGTGTAGGATAGGGTAAGAGAGAAGAGAGGAATCGAGCAAAGAAGATACACCAGAGGCGAGGTTAGAAAATCTGCCTCGCCTAGGGGAGGAAAAAAAAAGTTCTGGAGTATCAGCTGGTGTCCTTAGGGACTTGCTGTGTGGGGGGGTGAGAAAAGACGGGGGACCTCGATCGGGTGTGGACCGGGGGACAGATCCGCCTCTTTGCTTAGGCAGAGAGATGTAAGCTGAAGATTTGTGGTTTTGTGTTTTTGTGGTTTTGAGGGGAGCCCACTTAACATTATATTTTACTATAGAACCACTAGTATCATAGTAAAGGAACCCGTGAATAGAAACACAAAGCAATTATCAGGAAAACATAAACATAATACATCATAGTAGGAATAGCCTATAAGCTGTATACCTTATTGCTTCAGCCATGTATTGAGCTTATCAAACAAGGGGGAGAAAATAACAGTATAATTCCCCTAAAACAAATACAAGAATATTAACAAGAGCAAAGACAACCGATATCCGATGCTCACTGTGGGAGAGATATCTAACTTAAGCTTTTCCTGCTAAACGAAAAGCTAATCACTATCTTTAGAGGTGAAAACTAAGGTGGCAGATCCCATGAGGGGGGATAAAGAGAAGGGCGAGGGAGGGGAGGATTGGATGGATGGGGAGGTCAGGAGAAGGGGGGGTAGGGGGGAAGAGGGAAGGAGGGAAGGATGGGGAGGAGGGAGGGTGGTGGGAAGGGGAAAATAATTATTGTCATCGTTTGAACAGAAGGGTCATAATGTGCGATAAGGAGGTCGTGAGGTTATGGCTTGTTCGATAGCCCCTTCAGGCCTTCAGGGGGCCCCGTTATCCTGATAGAGCGCATTGTATGTGATCTAGCTCCTGGGATAGGTGGTTTGCTCACTGAAGACCAGGGACGTCTGGGTTAATGGAATCTCTCCTACCCACCACAAGTGTAGGTTGTGCGGGATGTGATTAGAGCTAAAGTAAAAAAGTGGAACCCCCCGGAGGGGTACCTCGGATCTGGTAAGGACGACGTCCCTGATGATCAGGATAGCTATGATTTTGCCTTTGCTAAATGCATATAAACGTTTACCATAAAGATATCGCTCTTTATACATTGTTTCTGATTGTTAATGGCATACATGCCTTATCTACATTTGTGGGTGAGGAGGAAATGCATGGCCGTATCTTACAGTGGGAGAGGGAAGGCAGATCATATTTTGTTCCTTGAGAAATTCAAGTAAGGTGATTTTGGGGTGTGGGTAATTATGAAAAAGATCGGTAAGATCTGCTGATCCTCAACCCCCGGTAAGGGTATTTAAGGCCTAAGAAAGAATAGTAAAATAAGTATAAATACAGCAGGACCAAACACACACAAAAAAAAAAAAGAATTTAAAGTTCTGATCCTTCGATTCCTGAATGTTATTTTCCAGATGGAGACTTGACCAGTTTGTGAGATATGGGGAAGTTCCTGTGTATAATAAGATGGAGAAGCTGGGTAGGGGCTAGTCGGGTGAGGATGAGAAGTGCCAGGGGATATCAAGTGGTTGCATTTTTGATGCATAGCTTAGAACATAGTATAAGATGAAGGGGCAGTGTGCATCGGGGGTTAAATCAAAAACTCACTGCTGTTGCGACATGGCTGAGTGGGTATCGTCAATCTTCCGGATGATTGCGTCCCGGGGGGGACACCGGAGCACGAGCAGGACTTCGTTGGTAGAGGTCTCGACGAGATGAGTGTGCTTTCGGGGATGCCGATCCTGCCTTGCGTCTACGTGATCTCTGGCGTGGTGCTTTCGGAGATGGATTGAGGGTGACCGGATGCCATGGTTCCGAGGGGAAGAAGAGGTCATACCATTCCGGAAGCTCGATCCGTGGGAGATCGAGCTGATCGCAGAAATTCTTCAGGTCATCTGGTGTGCGGAGGATGGCAGAGCGTCCCCTGGTAAACACAGATAGGGCAAAGGGAAATTTCCAGCGATACTGGATGTTCCTAGCGCGTAGTGCATCCAATAAAGGTCTTAGGGCTCTTCTGTTTTGAAGTGTAATCTGTGACAAGTCCTGGAATAGCTTTACTTCAGCCCCATTAAAGATTACTCGGCCTCTTTCCCTGGCTTTCCGTAGGATTTCCTCCTTAAGGGGAAAGTTCACCAGGCAACACACAATATCTCTGGGTGGTTCATTATCCCTGGGCTGGGGGCGCAGAGCACGGTGGGCCCTCTCCATGTCAATGGGTGAGTCTGCAGGTCTTCCTAATAAATCATTGAATAGTGTACATAGGGTTTGCTGTACTGAGTTTGGATCAATGCTTTCAGGTATACCCCTTACTCTTATGTTATGCCGTCGGCCGCGATTATCGAGGTCTTCCACATGCCTATGGAGGTCAAACATTTGGGAGAGTTGTGAATCATAGGCAGATTGGACCTGGCGAATGGCTGCTGCGTGAGTCAGGGTTGTTTGTTCTACCGTGTCAATACGGTGTGCAATCGCCTGCATGTCCGATTTTAGGTCAGCAATAGCTGCTGTCACCGTGCTTTTAATGTCCGATGCTACTTTTTCCAGGTCGAACAGGTTTAGCATGTGTGTTCGTCCGGAGTCGGTTGTGGGAGTAAGAGTACCCATGGTCTGCATGTCGGGCCGTTCAGTAGGAGAGGCCGGCGCCTGGGCCTGTGAGGCCGCGTGTGCGGACAGTCTTTGGGTGCGAAATATGTCAGGGATGTTCCTACTGAGTTGCGTACCTGGGTCTAATGTGGTACGAGACGTTGAGGAACTCCGGGTGGATCTGCTCATGCTGAAATCAAGATGTGGGCTCCCCGTCAAGCTAAGATCTGTCCCCGGATCACAGGAGCTCTCGGCTTATGCTGCCATCACGGTCTCCGTCCAGGCCACGCCCTCAGCATGGAAGATTTTTGACAAATTTAATGGGAATATAAGAATTTTTGATCATTGAATTTACTCCAGGCAAAGAAAAATCATAACTAGTCTTACGCACATGCACTTGTTAAAGTTAAGCTGAACATAGATTGCTCTTTCTATGAAAAACATTACATTGACATTATATTAGAATAAATCGTTCAAAACCTGTCGAGTCCATGAAGGCACTATTAAATGGCTCATTTACAAATGCAGAGCTCATATTAAAATAATCCGTAAACAATAATGAAAAAAGCAAAAGTCCCACAAGTGCAGTCCACAATTTACACATAATGTGAGTTGTGACAAATTCAAAAGTGTACTGTGATCCTCCTCATAACAATAATAAACCACCAAGTGTCATCCACCGACAAACACTTATGCCGCGTACACACGAGCGGAATTTCCGTCGGAAAAATCTTGGATGGTTTTTCTGACGGAATTCCACTCAAGCTTGGCTTGCATACAGACGGTCACACAAAAGTTCTCTGAACTTTCGTCCATCAAGAACTCGGTGACGTACCAGTCTACGACGAGCCGAGAAAATGAAGTCCAATGCTTCCGAGCATGCGTCGAATTGTTTCCGAGCATGCGTAGGAATTTTGCACGTCGGAATTGGTACGGACGATCAGAATTTCTGATCGGAACTTTTTCCGACTGAAAAATGGAGAACCTGCTCTCAATCTTTTGCTGGCAGGAATTCCGCCTGCAAAAGTCAGATGGAGCAGAATTTCCGACCAAAAGCTCATATGGGACTTTTGCTGGCGGAATTTCCGATCGTGTGTATGGGGCATGAGGCTTACCAAAGTGTGACTCTCATAGGAGAAGTCAAATAGTACTTTTGGGAGGATTACATTGACCACTGTGTATACTCTCTCGATGATTTCATCATCAGCTCTCCATTCCCCCAATGAAAGTGGCAAAAGACATGTAAATGTAAAGAAACTCCAGACAGTGTAAACCTGATGGATATTTTTATTAAAAAGTTGGTTAACCACTTCCATACCGGGCCTATTCTGGCACTCCTCTCCTACATGTAAAAATCATCATTTTTTTTGCTAGAAAATTACTCAGAATTAGCAGACACTCTAGGGAATAAAATGGTGGCCATTGCAAATTTTTATCTTGCACGGTATTTGCGCAACAAATTTTCAAACGTTTATTTTTGGAAAAAAAACAGTTTCATGATTTAAAAAATAACAAAACAGTAAATTTGGCCCAATTTTTTAATATAATGTGAAATATGATGTTACGCCGAGTAAGTAGATACCCAACATGTCATGCTTTAAAATTGCGCACACTTATGGAATGACTCCAAACTTTAGTACTTAAAAATCTCCATAGTCAACGCTTTAAAATTTTTTACAGGTTACATGTTTAGAGTTACAGAGGAGGTCTAGTGCTAGAATTGTTACTCGCGCTCATGCTGTGATACCTCACATGTTTGGTGTGAACGGCACTTACATATGTGGGTGGACTAACGTGTGCGTGCACTTCTGAGCGCGAGCTACTGGGGACAGGAGCGTTTTAAATGATTTTTTATTTTATTTTATTTTTTTATTTTCTTTTATAACATTTTTTTTTTATCACTTTTATGTGTGTAAACATCCCTTGTAATAGGAATCATTCATGACAGGTCCTCTTTATGGAGAGATGCGGGGTCAATAGACCCCTCATCTCTCCTCCAGGCTGGAAAGCATGAGATCGGAAAAAAAATCCACCAGCTCATGCTTACCAGCCACGATCGCGGCTTTGTTTACATCCGCGGCCTGGACGTGACGTCACAACGTCGCGCCCGGGCCTCCGACGGTCATAGAGATACCTGGTCACCAGAAATCTCTATGCTCGTCATCCGGCGGCAGCCGATTCTTTCTCTGGGTCCCCAATGGCGGAGAGCACGGAGAAGCAATGGATGGCGGCGGGATGGGGGTGTCCCCTCCCACCGTCTGTAAGACCGATCAAGCAGCGGAACTGTCGCTATGATCATTCTTATGGTGCACAGAATCGCCGGCTGAAAACAAGGATATCTGAATGATGCCTGTAGCTGCAGGCAACATTCAGATATTCCTACTGTAAGTCCAGGATGTCCTTGGGCGGGAAGTGGTTAAAAACACTTACAAATAAGCAGCTTGTAATATTGCATCCAAAACTACAATACCCAGAATCCTCTGTATGGCGTGCATGCGTGGTGATGTCATGACTTTTGGCTCCACCCAGTAAATGGTTGGATTTTTATCATTTCTCATCTAAACATTCAAAACAAAATTCTGCAGGTGTAAGGCCAGCTTTAAATTTGTGACTATTACTGACCTTGCCTGAGTTGACTACTGAAAGAACCCTATCTTCTGTAATGTTCCTGACACTCTGTCTCTACTGACTCACAATTTGGTTCCGATGTCTGGTTGACCAGATCCAAGGATGCTGACCTCTGGATTGCTATATAACTATTTGGCTAGTTTTCAGCTGTGCACTGCATGACCTTTTGAAACTGTACAGCATTTGCTCATCTGATACTAATGACTACTTTTCTGGCTTCTCTTTGCATTGCCCTTGTTTCGTGGCAGCCATATTATTTAGAAATGCTAATCTAGTACATCTGAATGTTTGCTAAAGCAACAGTGGAATGTGAACAGTGCCCAGGCAGTTACTCATGGCAGTTGGTATGATTGTGGTACTGATACAAGAAAGAGATTCTATGCCAGATTAACAGAGGCAAGTGTAATGCCCTTTTATAAAAGCTGTGTTTAAAAAAATCCAATGTGGCAGTCTCCTGTTTAAACAGAGCCACTGTTTGGCACAAGATGTTCTACATTCCTAGAGATTTCACATTACCAGTAGTGCTAATTGTCTATGACAGTGTTTCTCAACTCCAGTCCTCAAGGCGCACCAACAGGTCATGTTTTCAGGATTTCCCTCAGATGAAACAGCTGTGGTAATTACTAAGGCAGTGAAACTGATCAAATCACCTGTGCAAAATAGTGGAAATCCCGAAAACATTACCTGTTGGTGTGCCTTGAGGACTGGAGTTGAGAAACACTGGTCTATGATATAAATGTGCCTGAGATACCTATGTCCTAGAGATATTATAAGTGTCATGTCAAGAGAATGACCATGGTACAATGCATTCCTAAATCGCCCCACCACCAACTATGAATTCATTAACCACCAAAAATAACCCACGCGTAGTTGTGTTCAATGCAAACTGCAATTCCCTTAAAGCTAATCTAAATAGTCATTTATTAAGAACACTATTCTATGGCTTTTAGTAGTTATGGTAGGGTGTTTTTTTTGTAATAAATAAACAGCAAGAAAAAAGCTGCCAGCAGATCAGCCAAGATTATTATCCACTAAGCCTCAGAGTCAAGCCAGTCCAACATCTGAGTCCAATCCAATTTTTTTTCATGTTTTCTACCGATGACTCATCAAACTCCTACTAATATGTAAGAATATTTATTTAGTTAATACGGCTCTGACCTGATCCTTTGCCACCACACAGCTGCTTTTTCACTACTGGAATAACAGGAAGAGCTCAGTGTTACTAAACAAAATGAAATAATAAAGCGTTTTTCTGGATCGACAGTTGCAAAGAAATTGCATGGAGGGGCCCTCATCTCACAAAAGATGTGCAGATGTTGTAACTACACATTTTCTTCTTCATTATTCCACCTTGTGTTGAAATCTGATTTTGCAATACAAAAAGTGATGCCATAAGCCCCGGATAAATGACAACTGCAGTCAAATAAAATTAAACCAACTTGCCCTCAAACTCCCCCACCACCGTCACCACCACCACCAGTTCTCATCAAAGAGGTACTGGTTCCATGTTATTTAAAAAAGACTAATCATGGTTGCATAATGAGCTGACATTCAAGGTTTAAAAAGAATGGTCATTGTGTTATCTGTCTTGGTTGTGTTACCATATTGGGTTTCAATAGTAGTTGGTTTAATGTGCACACTATAAAGACATTTAAACCTTCCTACCTGTGCGTTTTGTTTTTCAGCTGCTTGAGATTTCCATTGTCATTTGTTGGTCTGTATGCGCATCCTACAGTTCAGTAAATCTTCACATTCCGGTGTCAGGAGTTTTTGCATGTGACATGGCTCTGCGCAGGTTAATGCATTGATAATCTGAATGTGTATACTGTGCCACAGATTCCCAAATATATGTAATGACACCCCTGCTGCTTTTCCCACTTCTCTGTGTGATACACACAGTGCTAATAAACAGTAAAAAAACAACACAAAGTGCTAGGTACGAAAAAAAAAAATGATACAGTGCCTTGAAAAAGTATTCATACCCCTTAACATTTTCTACATTTTGTCATGTTACAACCAAAAATATTAATTATATTGGGATTTTATGTGATAGAAAAAAAAGAGTGGTGCATAATTATGAAGTGGAAGGAAAATGATAAATGATTTTCCAAATTTTTTACAAATAAATATGTGAAAAGTGTGGCGCGCATTTGTATTCAATCCCCCTGAGTCAATACTTTGTAGAACCGCCTTTCACTGCAATTACAGCTGCAAGTCTTTTTGAGTATGTCTCCACCAGCTTTGCACATCTAGAGAGTAACATTTTTGCCCATTCTTCTTCACAAAATAGCTCAAGCTCCATCAGATTGGATGGAGAGCGACTGTGAACAGCATTTTTCAAGTCTTGCCACAGATTCTCAAATGGATTTAGGTCTGAACTTTAACTGGGCCATTCTAACACATGAATATGCTTTTATCTAAACCATTCCATTGTACAGGGCCTTGCAAAAGTATTCACCCCCTTGGCAATTTTGTTTTGTTGCCTCACAACCTGGAATTAACATGAATTATTTGAGGATTTGCATCATTTAATTTACAGAACATACCCACAACTTTGAAGATGTTTTTTTTTTTTTTATTGTAAAGCAAACAACAAATAGGAAAAAATATCTATCTATTGGAATGAGGTCTGGGCTTTGACTAGGCCATTCCAACACATTTACATGTTTCTCTTTATACCACTCAAGTGTTGCTTTAGCAGTGTGTTTGGGGTCATTGTCCTGCTGGAAGGTGAACCTCCGTCCTAGCCTCAAATCACACACAGAGTGGTACAGGTTTTGCTCAAGAATATGCCTGTATTTAGCACCATCCATCTTTCCCTCAACTCTGACCAGTTTCCCAGTCCCGACTGCTGAAAAACATCCCCACAGCATGATACCACCACCACTATGTTTCACTCTGGGGATGGGGTTCTTTGGGTGATGTGATGTGTTGGGTTTGCTCCAGACATAGCGTTTTCTTTGATGGCCAAAAAGTTCAATTTTAATCTCATCAGACCAGAGCACCATCCTCCATACATTTTGGGAGTCTCCTGCATGCCTTTTCGCAAACTCAAAACGTGCCATTTTGTTTTTTGCTGAAGGTAATGGCTTCTTCTGGCCACTCTGCCACAAAGCCCAACTCTATGGACCGTACGGCTTATTGCCGTCCTATGTACATGATACCCCATTCTCTGCTGTGGAACTCTGCAGCTCCTCCAGGGTTACCTTAGGTCCTGTGCTGCCTCTCTGATTAATGCCCTCCTTGCCCAGTCTGTGAGCTTTGGTGTGCGGCCGTCTCTTGGCAGGTTTGCTGTTGTGCCATGTTTTTTCCATTTGGTTATGATAGATTTGATGGTGCTTCTAGGGATCATCAAAGATTTGGATTTTTTTTTTTATAACCTAACCCTGACTTCTCAACAATGTTGTCCCTTACTTGTTTGGAGAGCTCCTTTGCTTCATTATTATTATTATTATTATTATTATGAATGATTTATAAAGCGCCAACAGGTTACGCAGCGCTTTACAATATAAAAAGGAGACAATACAGTTATAATACGATAAAATACAAGAGGATTAAGAGGCCCTGCTAAGAAGATCTTACAATCTAATAGGGTCTGAATACTTAGGACCATGTGATATTTCAGTTTTTCTTTTTTTAATAAATCTCCCAAAATGTCAACAATTCTGTGTTTTTCTGTCAATATGGGGTGCTGTGTGTACATTAATGAGGAAAAAAATGAACTTAAATGATTTTAGCAAATGGCTGCAATATAACAAAGAGTGGAAAATGTACACTGGTCTGAATACTTTCCGTCCCCACTGTATATACAAATGTTTATGGAAATAAAATAAACACATTGAAACACATTGTCTTTTGGTTTTTCTGTGTTTGTTCTATGTTTGTTCTATATAGCATCGAGTTACTGGAAAGAAAAGAGGCCCCAACTAGGAATGAAGCTCTGTTGGACCTGGTAATCTCAAACCATGCAGAGCTTAATACTAATGTCCAGATAAAGGAACACCTGGGTAGCAGTGATCATAACATGATTTCATTTGATGTTAGCTGTAAACAAGAAATACATACGGGAAACACTTAACTTCAAGAGAGCAAATTTTCCAAGGATGCTCTCCAGGATTTAGACTGGGAGGGAATATTTGCATTGAATAACACAGAACAGAACTGCAAAGTATATTCCCATGGGCAATAAGTTTAAAAGGCTAAAAACAAAACCTATGTGGCTCACGGCCAAAGTTAAAGAAGCTATAAACAATAAGAAAAGAGCTTTTAAAAAAAAATAAAAATGAAGGAACACTAGTGTCGTTTAAATACAAAGAATTTAACAGAATATGTAAAAAGAAAATCAAGGATGCAAAAATTTAAAACGAACGACAGATTGCAAAAGATAGTAGGACAAACCCCCAAAAATTCTTCAAACATATTAATAGTAAAAAGGCCAGGTCTGAGCATGTAGGCCCTTTACAAAATAATCTAGTGTGTGTGACTGGGGACAAAGAGAAGGCAAATGTATTAAATACTTTCTTCATCTCTGTGTATACAAAAGAGCATGGGGGAGCTCATGTCCATAATGGGGGTGGTAGTGACACAGCCCCGAATGATCCACAATGGCTCAAAAGTGATATGGTCTAGAATTATTTAGACAGAATAAAGGTGGATAAAGCGCCTGGACCTGATGGCATCCACCCACGGATCCTAAAAGAATTGAGCTCTGTAATTTCAAAGCCAATTTTTAAGGAATCATTAATGATGGGAATAGTACCACTGGATGGGCGCAGGGCGAACGTGGTGCCTATATTTAAAAAGAGATTAAAGTCTTTACCAAGTAACTATAGACCTGTTAGTTTAACTTCTATAGTCGGGAAGATACTGGAGCATTTAATAAAAGACCACATAAACGAGTTTTTGCTGGAAAAAAAAAACATTTTAAGCAACAGACAGCATAGATTCATGAAAGACAGAAGTTGTCAGACAAACCTGATTTCTTTTTATGAAGAGGTAAGTAAAACCTTGGACAGAGGGGTGGCTGTGGACGTGGTATACTTGGATTTTGCAAAAGCGTTCGACACAGTTCCCCACACGCGGCTCATGTGTAAGGTAAAGTCTACAGGCTTGGAAATATCAGTTTGTAAATGGATAGAAAACTGGCTAAAAGACAGAATTCAGAGAGTAGTGGCTAATGATTCTTACTCTGAATTGTCTAAGGTTATCAGTGGTGTGCCCCAAAGTTCAGTGCTGGGACCCTTACTTTTTAATATCTTTATAAATGCTATTGGGTCTGGGATCGAAAGTAACATTTCTGTCTTTGCAGATGACACCAAGCTATGCAGTGGAATAACGTCCTTACAGGATGTCTCCAATTTACAAGCCAACCTCAATGCACTGTCTAATTGGGAGACTATGTGGCAGATGAGGTTTAATGTTGAGAAATGTAAAGTTATGCACTTGGGGGCTAAGAATATGCATGCATCATACATGCTAGGGGGAGTACAATCCGTGGTGGAGAAGGATCTGGGGGTTTTGGTAGATCATAAGCTCAATAATAGCATGCAATGCCAAGCTGCTGTTTCCAAAGCAAGCAAAGCCCTTTCTTGTATTAAGAGAGGTATGGACTCTAGAGAGAGAGAGATATCATTTTGCCCCTGTTCAAATCATTAGTAAGACCTCATCTGGAATATGCAGTTCAGTTTTGGGCACCAGTTCTCAAAAAGGATATCGGGGAACTGGAGAAAGTGCAGAGAAGGGCAACCAAACTGATAAGAGGCATGGAGGAGCTCAGCTATGAGGAAAGATTAGAGGAACTGAATGTATTCACTCTTGAGAAGAGGAGAATAAGGGGGGATATATATAAGGGGTCCATATAGTGAACTTGGTGTTGAGTTATTCTCTTTACGGTCAACCCAGAGGACACGGGGGCACTCTTTACGTCTAGAGGAAAAGAGATTTCATCTCCAAATACGCAAAGGTTTATTCACAGTAAGAACTGTGAAAATGTGGAATAGACTCCCGCCAGAGGTGGTTCTGGCCAGCTCAGTAGATTGCTTTAAAAAAGGCCTGGATACTTTCCTAAATGTACATACTATAACTGGGTACTAACATTTATAGGTAAAGTTGATCCAGGGAAAATCCGATTGCCTCCTGGGGGATCAGGAAGGAATTTTTTCCCCTGCTGTAGCAAATTGGAGCATGCTCTCCTGGGGTTTTTTGCCTTCCTCTGGATCAACTGAGGGTATAAAATTGGGTATATTGGATTGTACGATATTTTTTATTTTATTTATTCATTGTTTTTAAGGTTGAACTGGATGGACTTGTGTCTTTTTTCAACCTGACTAACAATGTAACTATGTACCTATGTAAAAGAAATAAAATATAATCAATATATACAGTATATCAATAATATTGAACTTATTGTGGACAATAAATATGTTTTTTGGTAAATGTTTTAATGGGCTTTGGTAGTGAAAAAGTAGAAAATGATCAGTATAACCCTCATATTTTCAAGATAATAAGAACTCGCTCCGATAGCTCAAGGCATATTACAAGCATTTGTTGCAAAGATGGTTGGTCTGCAGGTTCTTACATTTACTTCAATTGTCTCGGTAATGTTAATCAAGTTCAGATCTCATAGTCCTTGGTCTTTGCAGATAAAACTTTCACGTCCCAGAGGTAGACAATTATGAAAATGTATGCAGGATATAGTACGTATGATTTCTAAGTTTGCTACTTAGAAGGTTGTGTCCCAAATGCAGTTACTTACATGCTGGGGCACTGAATATGCAAGTTAATCATTTAAAAGAGGTACATTTCTTAATTCATTATTTTTAAGAACTCAATTCCCCTCAACAAAAATAAATAAAATAATATTAAGCATATAAACTGAATATTGAATGCCTTAAATCATCTTCACACTGTCCATTTTTTACTTTGTACTGTATATGTTTTTTATTGTAGCATTTGTAGGTAGGTAATGGCTTTGATATTCTAGAAGCTCTGTTTATAGTTTACTCCCAGAATCAGTTCAGGCATGACAATATGTTACAATAATGTCCCCCTCTCCCTTTTTTGGCGTCATCCACTATAAATCATGGTGCATCCACATGGCCGTAACCTTGAAATAATGGCAGACATGAATAAATAAAGCTTCAACTTTAACTTCACACCCAGAATGTTGTTTGTCTCTGCTTTATTTTGTGCTTTGATGAAGCCATTACATTACTGCTTTGGCCCTAGAAATGCATTTAAAGTGTATGTCAAGCCAAAATGTTATTCTTATTTTTAGCTAGAGTGAGGACACATTAGAATCCCTGTCGGTTTTTACCTGCAACCCAGGGCTCAGTTGGACACATTTTTTCTCAATTCCTGTCCTGTTGATAAGATTTTACAAGACAAGAAGAACCCACACAAACAGAAATAAAGATTTCTTTTCTTTAAAGGGGGGTTCCGGCCAGGAAAAAAAAACAAACACTATAGCTGCTGACTTTAAATAAGAACACTTACCTGTCCTGGGTGCCCGTGATGTCGGCCGCCTGAGGCCGACCTGTCCCTCGGCTCTCGGGTCCCGGCACCGCCATCCTAACTAAGGGAAACAGGCAGTGGAGCCTTGCAGCTTCGCTGGCAGTTTCCTACTGCGCACGCGCGAGCGGCACGGCGCTCTGTGAATGGCCCCGTGGTTTTCTGGGAACACACACAGTTCCCAGAAGGCAACGGGGCCGCTCACCAAGGAGCAGGACATGCCGCAGAATAGGAAGAGGCAGATTAGGAAGACTGCCTAGCAACAAGGGTTTCAGGTAAGTAAATTTTTTTTCACATGTTTTTTTTTTTTTTTTTTTTTTCAGATTTTTGGTGCAATTTTTTTTTTAGGGTGGCCCTCTACTTTAAGTAGATGGCAGACTTGCTAAAATAAGCTAGAAGACTTGATTTATATTTCTCTCTATTTCCCTGTTACAGATATTTACTTATTTCTATTTTGTAAAACCCTTTTCAGCAGGACAAAAATTAGGGAGAAAAAATTTAGAACCTTGGATATACAGCGCCTTGAAAAAGTATTCATACCCCTTGAAATTTTCCACATTTTGTCATGTTACAACCAAAAACATAAATGTATTTTATTGGGATTTTATGTGATAGAACAACACAAAGTGCCACATGATTGTGAAGCGGAAGGAAAATGATAAATGGTTTTCAAAATCTGTTACAAATAAATATGTGAAAAGTGTGGCGTACATTTGTATTCAGCACCCCCTAAGTCAATAATTTGTAGAATCACGTTTTGCTGCAACTACAGCTGGGGATGTCTCCACCAGCTTTGCATACCTAGAGAGTGACATTTTTGCTCATTCTTCCTTGTGAAATAGCTCAAGCTCTGTCAGATTGGATGGAGAGTGTCTGTGAACAGCAGTTTTCAAGTCTTGCCACAGATTCTCAAATGGATTTAGGTCTGGACTTTGACTGGGCCATTCGAATGCCCCGTACACACGGTCGGTCCGACAGAAAATGTGTGATAGGACCTTGTTGTCGGAAATTCCGACCGTGTGTAGGCTCCATCTCACATTTTCCATCGGATTTTCTGACACACAAAGTTTGAGAGCAGGCTATAAAATTTTCCGACAACAAAATCCGTTGTCGGATTTTCCGATCGTGTGTACACAAATCCGATGCACAAAGTGCCACGCATGCTCAGAATAAATAAAGAGATGAAAGCTATTGGCTACTGCCCCGTTTATAGTCCCGACGTACATGTTTTACGTCACCGCGTTCAGAATGATCGGATTTTCCGACAACTTTGTGTGACCGTGTGTATGCAAGACAAGTTTGAGCCAACATCCGTCGGAAAAAATCCTAGGATTTTGTTGTCAGAATGTCCGATCAATGTCCGACTGTGTGTACAGGGAATTACACCTGAATATGTTTTGATCCAAACCATTCCACTGTAGCTCCAGCTGTATGTTTAGGGTTGTTGTCCTGCTGGAAGGTGAACCTCCGCCCCAGTCTCAAGTCTTTTGCAGACTCTAACAGGTTTTCTTCTTGCCCTGTATTTGGCTCCATCCATCTTTAGATCAACTCTGACCAGCTTCCTGTCCCTGCTGAAAAAAAATATCCCCACAGCATGATGCTGCCACCACCATGTTTCATGGTGGGAATGGTGTGTTCAGGGTGATGTGCAGTGCTAGTTTTCCACCACACATAGCGTTTTGCTTTTAAGGCAAAAATTTAAATTGTGGTCTCCTCTGACCAGAGCACCTTCTTCCACATGTTTGCTGTGTCCCCCACACGGCTTCTCACAAACTGCAAACAGACTACTTATGGCTTTCTTTCAACAATGGCTTTCTTTTTGACACTCTTCCATAAAGGCTAGATTTGTGGAGTGCACGACTATTCGCTGTCCTGTGAATAGATTCTCCCACCTGAGCTGTGAATCTCTGTAGCTCCTCCAGAGTTATCATGGGCCTCTTGGCTGCTTCTCTGATTAATGCTCTCCTTGCCTGGCCTGTCAGTTTGGGTGGACGGCCATGTCTTGGTAGGTTTGCAGTTGTGCCATACTCTTTCCCTTTTCGGATGATGGATTGAACAGTGCTCCGTGAGATGTTCAAAGGTTGGGATATTAATATATAACCTAACCCTGCTTTAAACTTCTCCACAACTTTATCCCTGAGCTGTCTAGTGTGTTCCTTGGCCTTCATGATGCTGTTTGTTCACTGAGGTTCTCTAACAAACCTCTGAGGGCTTCACAGAGCAGCTGTATTTATACTGAGATTAAATTGCACACAGGTGGATTCTATTTACTAATTAGGTGACTTGTGAAGGCAATTGGTTCCACTAGATTTTAGTTAGGGGTGTCAGAGTAAAGGGGGCTGAATACAAATGCACGCCACACTTTTCAGATATTTATTTGTAAGAGATGTTGAAAACCATTTATCATTTTCCTTCCACTTCACAATTATGTGCCCTTTTGTGTTGGTCTATCATATAAAATCCCAATAAAATACATTAAAGCTTTGATTTTAACATGACAAAATGTGGAAAATGGGATATGAATACCTTTTCAAGGCACTGTATACTAAAATTAGACAGGGGTTCTAAACCTTCCCTATTCTACCAAAAATGTGGCTTTACACACTTTAAAGCCTACATTTAGTCCAAATAAAATGTAACACTCTTATGCTGATTTTACTTTTAATTTTTTGACTAAAGTTAGGCTTTAAACTCAAATTGTCCTTGGCACATTTGAATGGTACCAGGCTTTAATATAAGTTCCAATACACTATGTTACATGCATTTTACTATTGTCTAAGGTAGTACACCAAAACTCTGCTTCTGACAGCATGGTTACTGGGAAAAAAGCATGCACAAATGGAAGGAGCACCAGACCAAAAGATAAGAGTCCAAATTAATTTATTTGTTTGTACTAAATAAACAGCCAATGTGTTTCAGGATCAGAAAAACTACCCCCTTTCAGTTAAAATAACCACTTTGAAAGGAGTCAAAATAGAGCTTTCTTGTGTGAATCTGTGCAGGGACACTAATTGCAAGATCATGAAAGTTACTGGTCAGCAGTATCTGGTCAGCAACCAAGATCTTCTTATCTTAATTGCTCACCAGATACTGCTGACCAGTAAAGCTGGCCATACAATATACCATTTTCTTGTTCGATTTCCTTTAGATTTACCTTCAACTAGTGCAAGGGCCTGCCTGATTGCATACAAATTGAAAGTGTTTAAGGTTTGACCTCATATTTTATGGTTTTGGTAAATCTAAAGGAAAATTGGGCTTGTGCGGGATGACGTCATTCAGTGGCTCTGACGTCACCCCGCAGCCTGAGTCTTGCAGCTGAAGCTGGCGGTGCTCTAATATTTTTACATCATTGTAAGTGCATTGTTTTTGTTTCCTTAATAAATGTTTGATCCTATGCAATGTGGCACCTACTTCTTTTTTCTTTATGGGGAATACTGGTGAGCATCTGGTTTGATTCTAGAGATCAATCCTGCCAATATTCGAGAGGGGATCAAGGTCTGGCTATCCATATGCTGATTGGATACGATTCCCTGCTGTCCTATTGTATTTTGACAGTGGGGACTCCTCCACTGTCAGAATACACTGATCAGTGCTGCAGCACTGATCGCCGGAAAATTTTCCAACATTCTCATTCGAGAGACGCCAATCAATATTTCTATTCATAATATATAGAATATAAATTCTTATGAGCAGGAACGGCTGTAGATGGATCAAACTTCAGCCAGTCCTTGTTGATCTGGTTGATTTTCAATCCATCTATGGCCTGCTTTAGTCAACTCCCCATTGACTGCAATATATCCTCCCTTGGATTTTTGAATACCAAGGTGTAAAATTGGCAAATTATATTATACAGGGGCTAATCAAAAAACGAAGTAGCTTGTAGACAAAATGTGATGCAGTATTATCATACTGCTATTCATAAGTGTCTAAAGGTATCAAAATAAAGAAAAAAGGTAAATAGAAAGGCATTGGGACTGCCCTAGGTACATGTTAAAAACAGTCCTCTGCTACAGTCCTATAAAGCAAGGGCAATTCAACAGTAAGAAAGTATGGAGTGATATCCTTATATTACAATTTGACAAGTGAAGCATTAGGATAGCACATACGATATGTATGCCACCAGCATTGGTCCTTGAAAAGGCTCTGTAAGTATAGTGTATGTGCTTCTGATGCCAAACTGTGCAAAAGACTTCTTGAAGATGCAGGGCTTTTTTTCTCGGAGAATAGGTGCAGGTACTCCCTCTTTCTGAGTCACCCCTTGTCTCTGCCCTTTCCAACCTCTGAGCACCGTCGTTTAATTCCACCCTTTACCTAGAGAATACAGAAAAGCATCATTTTTTTTGTGCAAAGTAGTTTGCATAGAATTTGCTAATGAAAGGCAGTAAAATAGGTCCCCTGCAGCCAGCAACAATAAATCTCCCCAGCAACAACAGATCCCTCCAGCAACAATAAATCTCCCCAGCAACAATAGATCCCTCACAGCCACAATAGATCCCCCCGGAACAATAGACCTCTCCCTCAACAGCAGATCTATTCCATCAACAATCGACCCACCCCCGAAACAATAGATACCCCCACCAGCAGCAATAGAGCTCCCTAGCAACAAAAGATCCCCTAGCGACAATAGAGTCCCCAGCAGCCAACATCAATAGATCCCCCAGCATGTCCCAACACCATTGCCATATACATTCAGTGCTGGAGGTCCCCAGCTGAAAAAAAGCCCTGTGAAGATGTATTTATTTTTAAAAAAAGAGCAATATTCAAAGTAAACTTAGGCTACTTTCACACTTAGGCGTTTTACAGGTGTTTTTGCGCTACAAATATCACCTGAAAAGCGTTTGTAAACTACCTCTTCTTCAGCCCCAGTGTGAAAGCCCTAATGCTTTCATACTGGGGTGGTGCGCTTGCAGGACGGGAAAAAAAGTCCTGTAAGCAGCATCTTTGGGGTGCTGCGGAAGCGGTGTATACACCGCTCCCGCACCACCCCAAGGATGCTGCTTGCAGGGGCCTAAACCGCCCCTGTCAAATGAAATCAATGGGCATATTTTCGGGCGCTTTTAACCCTTTCCTCGGCCGCTAGCAGGGGTTAAAAGCGCCCCACTAGCGGGCAAAAAGCTCCGCTAAAATTAGCGCAGCTTTACCGCTAACGCCCCCCTGCCCCAGTGTGAAAGAAGCCTTAGACATAGTAATATATTTTAGTGGTCTCTCATAGTAGATTGAAGAATATCTTTTTCTTATTGGTTAATGCACTTTACACTAAACTAATCCTGTATTTAGTGCTATGTACAATAACACTCATGTAACCGCTTGCTGACTGCCCCATATTAGATTTACTGCTACAGGGTGGCCGTTCTGTGCAGAGTTACATATCTATACTGTACGTGATTCTGCACTTCGGGGTATGGGGGGTCCGCCGCTCAGCTGGTGCTAGTCAATGGATGTCCGCCGGCACCTGCTGATCATCAAGGAGAGAGGCTGGACAGGGCTCTGCATACCTAATCAATGCAGAGCTCCGTCCTGCCAGGGGGGAAGAAATAGATTTTCTTCAGGAAAAAAAATCCATCACATCCCTTAGTAAAAAGAGCACACACAGTACACACACACACGCTGATTAGGCACACATTTAACCCTTTGATTGCCCCAGATGTTTATCCCCTTCCCAACCAGTGTCATTAGTACAGCGACTGCATTTTTAGCACTGATCACTGTATTAGTGTCACTGGTTCCCACAAAGCGTCAAAAGTGTCAGTTAGTGTCAAACTATCTGCCACAATATTGCAAGCCCACTATAAGTCACTGATCGCCCCCATTACTAGTATAAAAAAAATAATCCAGTATATATCCCAGAGTTTGTAGACATTATAACTTTTGAGCAAACCAATCAATATTTGTTTTTTGGTTTTTTGGGGTTTTTTTACCAAAAATATGTAGCAGAATATATTTTTATGAAGAAATTTGATTTTTAAATTTTTTTTATTGGATGTTTTGTAGCAGAAAGTAAAAAATATTGTTAATTTTTCAAAATGGTCTGCCTTTTTGTTGTTTATAGCGCAAAAAAATGCAAAACCCAGAGGTGATCAAATACCACCAAAACAAAGCTCTATCTGTGCAAAAAAAATAACATAAAGTTCATTTAAATATAGTGTTGCATGGCTGCACAGCTTTTAGTTAAAATAGCGCAGTGTCATATTGCAAAAAATAGCCTGCTCATGAAGGGGGGTAAATTTTCCGGAGGGCAAGTGGTTAAATACTATCAATAATAACAAATATGTGGTTATACTTTAATGAAGTACATTGGAATGTGCAGTTAATATGCTGTGAAAAGACCGTAAGCACTGCGTAAACTGTCGGCGCTATATAAATCCTATATAATAATAATAATAATAGTAATATTAATAATAATAATAATGTGGTGTACAAAATATAGTGATCCTGATCTGACTACATCAATTTAAACTTCAATTAATTTTATCTTCTAAATCCATATTGCTCTCTTTACTCATTTAATGAAAAGCCCTAATATTTAAAGGCTCTGGAAAATATTCCAAGACTTATTCCTGCCACAAACAAACTGTATACATCTAATAGTGGTTTGATGTGGTGTGTCTGTACCAACTGACCTGGTTTGTCACAATTTTAGTAAATTAATAATATCCCCTGGATATTAATTATACAAATGTGCTCATGATTATTACAAGCAATGAAGCATATTAACATGCTGCACATGCAATTGTCTTTATGCTTGCCTTCACAATATAATAATAGCCAATGATGAATAGCTAATGATGAATGAACCTCTATGAACCATTGTACAATCATACATTATATACAGTATCTTAAGAAAAAGAAACATGTTCACATTCAATACATATTTTGAAAGACAACAGCAGAGACAGTAATTCGATTACACAGATACACTCATGCACCAAGGCGTAGGAGAGGAATTGTAACCTCTTTATCCAATTTCTTCTTCTTTTTTTTGAAACAGAGGAAAGTCAGAGCCACCACAAAAACATCCTCCAGACTAGTTCCAGATGCTTTTCTGCATGCACGTTTTTAACGTGGTTTTTTTATACATTCCTGTGTACTGTTGTTGCATTTTTTATGCATTTCTGGATGCATTTCAGATGCTTTTTTTCTTTCTGTGTTTTGATGCATTTTGATGCTTTTTTTTTATCGCATTCCATTACAGTTCTGTGCAGGAAAAAAGCAGCATGTTAGACTTTTTTTCTGGAACTAAAATGCAATGGAACACTGGTGTGAATTATGCCATTTAAACCCATATAACCTACTTTCCAATGCGTTTTTGAGCACAGCACTGCACTGCATGTTGTGTGAAGGGGCCTTAGCTTTTGCCACTATGAATGTTCTGTTCCCATCATCCTTTTTAATGACTGTTCTCTTCTCCCTGCTCAGCTCATTGATGGAGAAAACAGTGATTATGTTTCTGAAAAGCAAATTTACTGTCTATCGTGGTCTGTTTACAAAAAAATTGTATAGCTATTAGTCCAGCAAAACTGCATGCATATTCATTCTGTGTGAATTTACCAGCACTTTAGTAGCAACGTTATAGATTTTTCACACTATGTATAAAGCTGTGTCTGTTGCTCGAATGGGACAAAATTGAATGTTGTTTGGTTCCAAGTGAGCACTGGGGCTGATTTACTAAAACTGGAGAGTGTAAAATCTGGTGCAGCTGTGCATGGCAGCCAATCAGCTTCTAACTTCAGCTTTTTCAATTAAGCTTGGACATTAAAACCCGGAAGCTGATTGGTTTCTCTGCAGAGCTAAACCAGAGTTTGCAGTCTTCGGTTTTAGTAAATCAACCCCATTGCTGTTGGACAAATAGGGCAAATTCAGATGTTTTCTTTAATGTGAATATTGGCTTTCCTGAGAATAAAAAGCAAATGTTGTTGGTTAAAGTCTTACACATGTGGTATCCCCATACTTGGAAGGCATAGCACAATGTGTGTTGGGTTATATTTGTAAGTAGGCCTATGCAGTGTGTGAGAAATAGCTTGTTAAAATTGCAACTTTGTGAAAAAAGATATTTAATGTCTTTATTTTTCAAAACATTGTGACAAAAAAAATACAGATTCAAAAAACTCACTTTACTAAATACATTGGACTGTCTACTTTTTTTTAAAAAGGGGCTAATTTGGGAAGTTGTTGTACTGTCCTGGCATTTTAGGGCCTCAAGAAATGAGATAGACAGTCAGAACATCAGGACTGATCAATTTTCAAATATATGTTCCCATAGTTTGTAGACTTTATAACTTTCGCACAGTAATATACACTGATTTGTTTTTTTTTTTGTTTTTTTTACCAAATTAATGTAGAAAAATACATTTTGACCTACATTTATGAAGAAAGATTATTGATTTGCAAAATATTATAACAAAAACTAAGATTTATTTTTTTTTTCCAAAATGTTTGGTCTTTTTTTCTTTAACCGCTTGCCGACCGGCTCACGCCAATATACGTTGGCAGAAGGGCACGTACAGGCATACTAACGTACCTGTACATTGCCCTTTGAGACGTGGCTCGTGGGCACGCGCGCGGCAGCGGCGCGTGCCGGCCGCAAGCTCCGTGAGTGTGAACGCGGGTCCCGCGGACTCGATGAACGCGGGTCCCGCGGACTCGATGTCCGTGGGCATACCTGCAATCGTCTCACGGAGAGGATGAGGGGGGAAATGCTGATGTAAACAAGCATTTCCCTGTTCTGCCTAGTGACACTGATCACAGCTCCCTGTAATCGGGAGCAGTGATCAGTGTCGTGTCACACATAGCCCATCCCCCCACAGTTAGAATCACTCCCTAGGACACACTTAACCCCTACAGCGCCCGCTCCTGGTTAACCCCTTCACTGCCAGTCACATTCACACAGTAATCAATGCATTTTTAATCGCACTGATCACTGTATAAATGTGAATGGACCCAAAATAGCGCCAAAAGTGTCCGATCTGTCTGCTATAATACTAGAGTAGGACCCACTAATTCGGGATACTTTGTCGCAGTAAGTGGGCTTAGCACTACATGACCATATAGTGTGACCAAACCCCCATATTTTTTGAATATGTTCAGGTGTTTTTAACTAGCCCTGCAGGAAATGTCATTCTTGTATGTGTGCGCTGTAAAATATTTTGTACTGTTTGTAGGTCTTATAGCAGCACCATCTTGAATTTAAATGCATTGTATGGTGTGCCCCCCAAATATGTTCTTGTATATTGTAATAGGCCCAGACCAGGTCTTTTGGGCTGGAGCACCCCCCCCCCCCCTCCTCATTACCTCTTATTTAGTGGCCACCAGTGTTTAGGATGTATCCCCTTCAGTTCTCCCACATAGAGGAGTTCAGCTCCCAAGGTTGAGACAAAGGATCTTCCATTCTATTACTAGTGTAGGACCCACTAATTCGGGGTACTTTGTCGCAGTAAGTGGGCTTAGCACTATATGACCATATAGTGTGACCAAACCCCCGTATTTTTTGAATATGTTTAGGTGTTTTTAACTAGCCCTGCAGGAAATGTCATTCTTGTATGTGTGCGCTGTAAAATATTTTGTACTGTCTGTAGGTCTTATAGCAGCACCATTTTGAATTTAAACGCATTGTATGGTGTGCCCCCCAAATATGTTTCTGTCCGCCATAATGTCGCAGCCACAATAAAAATAGCTGATCGCCGCCATTACTAGTAAAAAAAAAAGATTAATAAAATGCCATAAAAATATCCCCTATTTTGTAGACACTATAACTTTTGCTCAAACCAATTAATAAACGCATATTGCGATTTTTTTTTTACCAAAAATATGTAGAAGAATACGTATCGGCCTAAACTGACAAAAAAAATGTTTTTTTAATATATTTTTGGGGGATATTTATTATAGCAAAAAGTAAAAAAAAAATGTGTTTTTTTTCAAAATTGTCGCTCTTTTTTTGTTTATAGCGCAAAAAATAAAAAGTACAGAGGTGATAAAATACCACCAAAAGAAAGCTCTATTTGTGGGAAAAAAAGGACGTCAATTTTGTTTGGGAGCCGCGTCGCACGACCGTGCAATTGTCAGTTAAAGCAATGCAGTGCCGAATCGCAAAAAGTGCTCTGGTCTTTTGCCAGCCAAATGGTCCGGGGCTGAAATGGTTAATTAGCAAAAAAAAAAACAGTGGTGAATAAATACCACCAAAAGAAATCTCTGTCTCAAAATTATATAACATTAATTTGAGTACAGTGCTGCATCGCATTCAAAGTGTGACAGCACTTTTTTTTTGTGTGTATTGAACAAAAGAGTACAATCTGGATAGTGTCATATATGAGAAAAGCACATAGACCACACAGGAGAAGATTACAAAGACATGCTAAATTTGAAGATTATCCATCTAACAAGTGCCAGCCATTTACCAAAGAATGTTATCATTCCTTTGTGATTTTGAGTCATGTTTTGCTTGGAAACTTACAACAACGATTTAGCATTTTAGTACATTTTTTATGAGTTTGCAACATTTTTTTTTTACAAATATTTTGCTGATATTTCAAAAAGAAAATACAAAAATAAGTACAACTAAAATATGGATCTATGAAACCATCCTGTGTAAAAGCATTAAAATAATGTTGTAAAATGTAGGAAACAAATAAGGTAAGTTAAATAAGGGTGATAGTCTAGATTGTTTAGAAAAATGTATATGAGAAGGAAGGAAAAACAAAGGAAAAAGATGCATACAAGGAAAGGGGTCTCAACTGCTTTATAGACATGGCTTTATAATGCAGATTAATCTACTCCAACTAGATATATGTAAGGATTCCAAGAATAGAACAATGGCTCTCATTTTTTCATTAACCCATGCGCTTGTTATATTTGCACAAGCTTGTCTGTTAAGCGGCAACTAAAATAAACATGACAGACTTATGTTCATGCTCTGAAAGAGATTATATTTTCCTGTGTGGAGGATAATCATATTTAAAGGTAGATCTTAAATTGATTCTGTCCCTTAAAAAAGATAGCATCTAGCAGGTATAAAGTGCACATGCTGGACATGCTGGAGCATAACGTATTCAACTTTGCTGGCTGTTTTGAATGGAAAAGTGGCAACACTTTAATTTAGTGCTGGAGCTTGCCCTGGCACCTCCGGGTATCTCCACTTTAGAACTGCTAGTGGCTATAAACACCATGCACATAGGCTAGAGGCAATTTGAGAAGCTACAGTATATAGTAGGTCACCTTAATATGTCATCCTCATAGCATTAATTGTCTTAATCCAGGAGATATTAAATTACCACCATTCCCCTGAATGACCCACCAAGTGTCAAAAAAGAGATAAACAGCTCACTGTGTAAATGGATTTGCAAATGGGCCTAAAATCAATACCCAAATATTAAAAGTTGGGGAGCCATTAAAAGGACCTAGGATAAAAAATCCCAGCATTTGCTTTGGGTTTATTGACCGTTAAACAAAAGTTATAATGCTTTAAATCATTTTAATTTGGTTGGATTATATGTTTTAAAACTGATGATTTTATCTGTTTTTAATATATGTGCACAATCTTTGTTTTACAGTTAAGCATTTAATACAGAACAAAGTTTTTCCAGAGCACAATGGGTTAACTAAAAAGAGCATGGCATTTGCTGCTGCAGTTCTCTTTGTCAAAAATGCTTTTTGCTTGTCCATTTAGGGTCCAGCACTAACAATCAGCTTCTGGGCTTCCAACCCTTCTACAGATTATTTCAAAGTATGCTGTAGAAGAGAATTTAGACACAACGATTCTGCACTGTGTTTACATCAAGACTGTAGTGACGTCTCTGCACTGTCAGTGTGGAGGCCTGGGCGGAGTTAATGCAGCAATAGATAACTTTTATAGTGATATATTCTTGGCTACTAGCAGCAAGCAATAGGTTACCTATTTTTTTTTAGACAATTTTTTTTTAGACAATCTTTTTATTGATTTAGGCCACAAAAAAGTACCAGGAAGCCTAGAACACTCAGGAGCAGGCCATCCTAAGACACAAAAAAACAACAGATAAAAAAAAAGGTGTGCTAAGTAGAACATAAGCATGTGTTGGCTCATGCTAAACTCAATACCAGAGCAGTTATGACAAATAACCTCAATATCAGGATACATTCAAAGGGTAGCAAAAACCAAGCAAAAAACAAGAAAATTCCTCCCCATCCTGTAGCCCAGTCCCATTGATATGAAAGAACTATGCAGTAGTGTCATCTTCCAACCCATTAGCTCAGATTTAGTTGAATTTCCAGAAGAAGCATAGGTGGTTTTGTAAAGTGGTAACTGAGAGTTTACTAGTTGTTTCCAGTAGGCAACTGTATGGGCCAGGGCTTTTTCCAGTGGAGCATGAGTTCCTTTCTGGCGTAAAAAAGCAGAAGTTTAGTAAGCATCCTGCCAGCATTGGCGCTCGAGAGGCCCTCGACCAGACCCAACAAACAGATTTTTGGAGAGGGGATGAAGGAAATCTGTGCAACTTTGCTGATAATATCAACCATGACTCCCCAGAATGTTTGAATAACTGGGCACATCCAAAATATGTGAAAGAAGATCCCTTTGGCTCTGTCACAGTGCCAGCATGTGGAAGGGATGTTAGGGTTAATCCGGTGAACAATGACGGGTGTAAAATAGGCTCTGTGGAGGATCTTAAATTGTATTTACCGGTCCCTTAGGGAGACCAATTGCTTGAATGGAGCAGTCCACATATCTGTCCAGTCCTCATCATGAATCTATGTCAAGTAGCCACGTATTTCTGAGGGTAGTTAAATTGGGTAGTGTCACCATTAAAAGATGAGAGTACAATGTTAAAGCTGGCTTATCAAGTGAGTCAGAATAATAAAGGACCTCCAGATCGGAACACTTCAGGTGTATGGGCTGGTGAGAAAACAAGAGAACGTGAGCAAGCTGCAGATGCCTGAATAAGTAATGGTATGGGATATGATATTTGGACCGAAGAAGAGAAAAGGACATTAGCTCTCTGTTCTCTATTATTTGTGAGATGGATCTTTTCTTAGATTTAGCCAGGGTCTGGGCATCTGGTATTGCATAGAAGTGTTGTAAAAGGGGTCTATTCCAGAGAGTAGTATGTGGGGAGAGCGTGAAGGGGTCACCTTTTTCTAATAATCTTAGCCCCAGATTCCAGGCTTTTAGTGTGGTCATCATGGAGGGGGTGAGTGGGTATGGGGCCTTGAGTTGAGTGACAGTTGAGAAGGTACCTAGAATATGAAGTGCTCCCAAAAGGGAGGGATCCGTATCATATAGGAGCAATAGCATATCATCAGCATACAGGGCCACCTGCTCCTCGAACCATCCTGTCCAGAGCCCACGAATATCAAAGGAAACATGTAAAGCCTCTGCAACAGGCTCAATGGCAAAGGAAAAAGGGTCAGGGAGAGAGGGCAGCCCTGTCTGGTGCTGGAAAGGAGCTGACAAGCTACCTCTTAGTCTAATTAAGGCGGTAGGCTGGGAGTATAGGACATGTATTCATTGAAAAAAATTGATAGGTAGTCCCATTCTGCACAGCACCTCCCAGAGATAAGGTCATTCTATCGTATCAAATAATAGGTTTGATATGTTTCTGCACACCTGCATGAGGGGGCTTGGCTTAGTTTAAAAAAAAAATAGTAAAAAATAGAAAAAAATATATAGTGGCCTATTCACTGTATATAAATATTTGTGTTTACTTCTTGCGTAAGTGAATGCAATATTATTCACATTTTTAACAATTGCAACTGTTGCGCTAAACTGTGCCCTCGTCAACTTGACTTGGTGTTATGCTTACAATTTACGCAAAATGTTATTTCCATCATGTGTGTTGCAATGTACAGCTAAAAGGTGAATAAATCTCTCCTAAAGTAAATCATGTACATTCACTTTGAGCTTCAAAATTCCACTTTGTTACATAAAAGTCACACTAATGCCATATAATTTTAATTGCCAGACTTTGATGATTATTTTTTACTGTAAATATAAGGGGGTGCGCAAACGATATAAACGGTGTGCTAAGAAAAATAACTGGAATATGCCATTCTCCCTAATTTTTTGCTTTTTATTCCCAATAAAAAACAAGGAGATAAAATATATGTATCCAAATTTATCAACATGTTTAAGCCATAAAAATATAAATAAATTATAAATAAATTATTATAAATTATAATTTATTATATAAATAATACATTAGGGTAGAACTAAAAATGCTAAAGGGTATAATGTATGGAACAAAGACATTACCAACATGAAAAAAATTGTTCTGTGATTTGAGAGGATTTAGTAAAAAAGAGGCCAGTAATTCAAGTGGTGGTTGGCAAACTTTTAGGCATAGAGGATTATAAACTACTATGTAAATTTCAAGAGAAGGCACAGAAAAATAAAGTACTTTAAATGCTTATTTACAGCGTGTTTTCTTTTGATGATAATTATTTTTTTACTTGCAATGTGCCTTTGAACTTGCTAGGAATTCTGACTGCTTCAGAGGAGTCAACTCTCTACTACAACCCTCTGCTTCCTTACACATCATACTGTAGCCCTCTATCTTATGGAGTGTCTAATATATATATATAGGGATAGGTCTGGAGATTAGGCTCAGTTTAGATTTGGGTTAAGTTGGCCATTAGGGATAAGCTCGATGTTCGGGTCGAATATAAATTCGACCCGAACATCGGGTGGTCGCCCCTTCGCCGACCAGCGAATATCTGGAGTTTGCGGAAAATGTGAGCGCCGCGGAATGCATTGCTGTATGATGATTGGCCAAACATGCACTTGACCTACATGCTTTGGCCAATCACAGTGCACTCTGCTAAGAAAGCCATAGTTGGCCAAAGGCAGGGTGCCTTTGGCTAATCATGGCTCAGGGGGACCACGTCCATGCCCTAATTTTTGGTGGAAAATGAGAATATTGTCAATATCAAAATTTGAGCGCTGCGGAATGCCCCATTATGCATTGCTGTATGATAATTGGCCAAACATGCACTTGACCTACATGCTTTGGCCAATCACAGTGCACTCTGCTAAGAAAGCCATAATTGGCCAAAGGCAGGGTGCCTTTGGCGAATCATGGCTCAGGGGGACTAAGTCCATGCCCCAATTTTTGGTGGAAAATAAGAATATTGTCAATATCAAAAGTTCATCTGAATTACTTTGTTATATATCCTTTGTTGGCAATGACGTTTTCTGTAAGTCTTCACAAGGTTGTCACACACTGTTGCTGGTATGTTGGCCCATTCCTCCATGCAGATCTCCTCTAGAGCAGTGATGTTTTGGGGCTGTCGCTGGGCAACACGGACTTTCAACTCCCTCCACAGGTTCTCTATGGGGTTGAGATCTGGAGACTGGCTAGGCCACTCCAGGACCTTGAAATGCTTCTTACGAAGCCACTCCTTCATTGCCCGGGCAGTGTGTTTGTGATCATTGTCATGCTGAAAGATCCAGCCACGTTTCATCTTCAATGCCCTTGCTGATGGGAGGAGGTTTGCACTCAAAATCTCACGATACATGGCCCCATTCATTCTTTCATGTACATGGATCAGTCGTCCTGTTCCCTTTGCAGAGAAACAGCCCCAAAGCATGATGTTGCCACCCCCATGCTTCACAGTAGGTATGGTGTTCTTTGGTTGCAACTCAGAATTCTCTCTCCTCCAAACACGACGAATTGTGTTTCTACCAAACAGTTCTACTTTGGTTTCATCTGACCATATGACATTCTCCCAATCCTCTTCTGGATCATCCAAATGCTCTCTAGCAAACCTCAGACGGGCCAGGACATGTACTGGCTTAAGCAGGGGGACATGTCTGGCACTGCAGGATCTGAGTCCCTGGCGGCGTAGTGTGTTACTGATGGTAGCCTTTGTAACGTTAGTCCCAGCTCTCTGCAGGTCATTCACTAGGTCCCCCCGTGTGGTTCTGGGATTTTTGCTCACCGTTCTTGTGATCTTTTTGACCCCACGGGGTGAGATCTTGCGTGGAGCCCCAGATCGAGGGAGATTATCAGTGGTCTTGTATGTCTTCCATTTTCTAATTATTGCTCCCACAGTTGATTTCTTCACACCAAGCTGCTTGCCTATTGCAGATTCAGTCTTCCCAGCCTGGTGCAGGTCTACAATTTTGTTTCTGGTGTCCTTCGACAGCTCTTTGGTCTTCAACATAGTGGAGTTTGGAGTGTGACTGTTTGAGGTTGTGGACAGGTGTATTTTATATTGATAACAAGTTCAAACAGGTGCCATTAATACAGGTAATGAGTGGAGGACAGAGGAGCCTCTTAAAGAAGAAGATACAGGTCTGTGAGAGACAGAAATCTTGCTTGTTTGTAGGTGACCAAATACTTATTTTCCACCATAATTTGCAAATAAATTCTTTCAAAAATCAGACAATGTGATTGTCTGGATTTGTTTCCACATTTTGTCTCTCATAGTTGAGGTATACCTATTATGACAATTACAGGCCTCTCTCATCTTTTTAAGTGGGAGAACTTATATATACTCTGCATCATCCAGTGTAGCCTATATCTACAGTGCATTCGGTGGTGTACTGTTTCTAAAACACTTCAGACGGTGTACACAGTATCTAATACAGTGTGTACAGTTTCTACTACACTTCTGGTGGTGTACACAGTATACAATACAATGTAGCCATTGTACAGTTGCTAATACAGTGCAGGTGGTGTACACAGTATCTAATACAGTGTGTACAGGTTCTACTACACTTCTGATGGTGTACACAGTACACAATACAGTGCAGATGTAGTACTGTTTCTACTACACTTCTGGTGGTGTATACAGTATCTAATACAGTGTGTACAGTTTCTACTACACTTCTGGTGATGTACACAGTACACAATACAGTGCAGCTGTAGTACAGTTTCTAAAAAAGTGCAGGCAGTGTACACAGTATCTAATACAGTGTGTACAGTTTTTACTACACTTCTGGTGGTGTACACAATACAGTGCGGCCGTAGTACAGTTTCTAATACAGTGCAGGCAATGCACACAGTATCTAATACAGTGTATACAGTTTCTACTACACTTCTGGTGGTGTACACAGCATACAATACAGTGCAGCTCTTGTAAGTTGCTAATACAGTGCAGGCAGTGTAGGCCGATATCTAATATAGTGTGTACAGTTCAGGCAGTGTACACATTATCTAATACAGTGTAGTGTGGTGTTGTAAAACAAAAAATACATTATGTCCAGAAGGCCACCAAGGAGAGGCAGACGCTCACAGGCCACTAAAAGAGGGCAAGCAGCCTCTGTGTCTACAGTCAACAGTGGTGGTCGTGGACATGGTGCATCTTCTGCAGGTGGCCGTGGGGCACGCTTGTCCCTTTTTTCTGCTGCTGGCCGTGTTGTTGAGCCAGAACATGCAGTAGAGTTGGTGGAGTGGATAACAAAGCCGTCCTCATTCTCCTCATTCTCGGTCACCCAGGCTCAGAGTAGTTTGCCTTCCAACACAGCTGCCAAAGTGGCCTATTCCACCGGCTCCTTGTCCACAGTCACTCCTTCCGTAGCCCCACCATCATCCACAGAGGAGTCCCCAAAATTATTTGACCACAGTGTTGGGTACATGCTGCTTGAGGATGCGCAGTGATTTTAAGGCTCTGATGTTGGTTCCCAGGTTGAGGAAGGGAGTAACGTCAGCCTACAGAGAGGGGGTGCCAAAGAAGGACAATAAACTGGCAGTCATGTTCCCCCAGCTGCAGAACCATAACAGCCAGCGGACCCACAAAAATGTAAAAAACTTTTAGAAGATATTAAAAGCCAATTGTGTAATAAAAAATAAAGGATTAATATGTGAAGACGTAAAAAAAAATAATAAAATGCACTATGAAAATTAAGCAATGGAACACATTGTTGGGAATATATATAAAAAAACAAGAGGGATGAAAGACAAAAGAAGATGGAAATAGAGGAAGGGGGAGGGGAAAAAATCAAAAGGGGGGATTTTTGCAATGTTCCTTGAGCAATGTGTTTGTCCCATCCCTTCTCAATGAAATGCCTGTGTTCACCAAATCGTTAGCGCAAGGTGCGTATAGTCCTGCCTACATAGAAAAGGCCGCAGGGGCAGGTCAGACAATACACCACGTACGCACTTGAACAGTTGTGGAATTCCTTTATGGTGTATGTTTTACCCTTGATGGTAAAAATGTTTGGACCATGATCAACAAATTTACAAGTAAGGCATAATTTTTTCTTACATTGATACATTCCTACTAGTGGAATTAGGGGAGTGTGTGAAGCGGAGGTGGGTATGACATTTTGGATTTTGCTGGGTGCTTTTTTACTTTTTATATTCTTAGCTTTCCGATAAGAAACCTTGGGTTGTTGGGTAAGGGAAGAACCCAAAAAAGGGTCTCTGAGCAGGATGAACCAATGTTTGTCTATGATGTTCTCCAACTTTTATGACAGTCATTAGATTGGGTTGTGAATTGTGTTGGTTGTGGGTTATCTGATGTTTTGGGCTGGGGGGGGGGGGGTTTGAGGCATGGTAAAGGTAAGCTTCTTGGACCAAAGTGGAGGGGGTATCCTTTGTCCTAAAATGTTTCTAAAAGGAGTTTCCCCTGTATGTGATAGTCGTCATCTTTGATACAGTTATGCCAAATTCTATGAAATTGACTCCTAGGGCTGTTTTGAATCCACCTAGGATGGTGGCAGCTTCGGTAGTGGATGTAGGAATTCCCATCGGTTGGTTTAACAAAGTTGGTGGCATGTATTTGGGATTCATGGTGGAAAAGTTCTAGATCAAGAAAGGCTAATTTAACAGGGTCTTTGACATGGGTGAAGGATAACCCTAGAGAATTAGGATTGAAATGCTTGACAAAGGACTCTACACTCTCTCTTGTGCCATCCCAAATGATTAAATATTATCGATGTAGCGTCCGTACTAGATGATTTGGGCAGTAAAGGGGTTGCTGTATGAAATGTACTGTAAATCCCAATAGCCCATGGTCAGGTTTGCGCAGCTTGGGGCAAAATTGGCTCCCATAGCAGTACCTTGGCATTGCAGATAAAAGGTATGATCAAACTCAAAATAATTGTGTTCTAAACAAAATTGTGTGGCCTCCAAAAGTGTTCCTGTCTGGGATTGATGGGAGGGTCCTCAGAGAGGAAATGTTCTACTGCTCTGAGGCCTATTACATGAGGAATGGAGGTGTATAGGGATGTACCATCCAAGGACACCCACTGGTAAACGCCTATGTGAGCAGGAGACCTACTGGATATACTCATTAAACACTCTCTCGCCAGGGGGGCTCAACGAAGAAATAGTGATACATTCCTTATTATAGTCCCAATTTACCATTCTTCCTTCTTTTATAATTCCCATATTTTTTTTTGGTGTTTTACTGCGTAATTTTTTGGTCGTTTTTTACTCACTTCTGGACATCGAGTTCCTCACTAGTTGGAGATGATGCCCTTTCGTATGCATAGTAAGTAACTCCCTGTCCCAATAGAAAAATCCCCCCTTTTGATTTTTTTCCCCCCGTTCCCCCCTCCCCATTCCCATCTTCTTTTGTCTTTCATCTCTTTTGTTTTTTTATATATGTCCCCAACAATGTGTTCCATTGCTTAATTTTCATAGTGCATTTTAATTTCATTTTTACCTCTTCACATATTCATCCTTTATAATTTTTTTATTAAGCAGTCTGCTTTTAATATCTTCTAAAAGTTTTTTACATTTTTGTGGGTCCGCTGGCTGTTATGGTTCCACAGTTGCGGACATCCTGCCCATGTATTTAAACTGCTCTCCTCCCGGGAGCAATAGGCTCCCTGTCAAGTGGATACTGCAGAGAAGCCTGTGACCAAATTCCACACCCCCACGGCCAAAGGATTGTTACCGGAGCCCACACAGCGGCATAAGAGTAACCCAAGACACCCTCATCCCTGACAGGCATCTTCATCTCTTGAACTTGTAAGTGTACATCTTACACTAACATTCTACAATCAATAGGACTATTTTAGTTGGTGCCTCCATCCCTTCTCTCACTCTGCTTGGGCATCACATGCTTGACCAGGCATATGATCACATGCCATACAGTCCGTTGGCAACAGCACTTTAATAACCCACGAACCCAAGAAAAAGGCGGACTTTTCCTTGCTCCTCATCTGGGATCTCCAACCCTACTATAACTCCAGTCCTTTCAAAAACCTGCACTGAGAGGAATGAAGGTATAGCAATAGGTGTCCCAAGTACTTGCAGCCAATCTGCTAGAAGTACACCACCATTTGATTTTAGCAGGCAAATTTCCCTACACCAGTCGCTGAACCGTAAAAAGAAATTTGGTCCCAGCCACCCACATGCTCAGCGTCTAAATGCTAGCTTGGCCATATTGCTAGCACTGCAACTGCTGCCTTTTCAGCTGGTAAACTCTGACCCCTTTCGCGAATTTGTAGAATGTGCTGCACCTTCGTGGCAGGTTCCAAAACACCATTTCTTTTCACGGAAGGCCATTCCGGCTCTCTACCGGCATTTGGATGGAAATATTTTGGCCTCGTTGGACAGGGTGGTCAGCAGTAAAGTTTATATTACCACTGACTCATGGTCTAGCAGGCATGGGCAGGGATGTTACCTTTCCTTCACAGCGCACTGGGTAACTCTGCTGGCAGCTGGGAAGGATGCAGGACAGAATTCAGTGCTATTGGAGCTTGTTCCGTCACCACGACTCTAAAATGCTAGTAGTGATTCTGCCACAGCTCTCTCCTCCACCCCCTCCTCTTCTTCTTCCTCTATGGCCACTTCTACAGATTTGTCCTCTGAACCAGCGGTGCTCTGTAAGCGTTCAAGGGGCTACGCAAGCAGTCAGGCTAAAAGATGCCATGCGATGCTTGAGTTGGTCTGCCTAGGAGACAGGAGCCACACTGGGGCAGAGATTCTGTCAGCTCTACAGGGGCAGGCTCAGAGGTGGTTGATGCCACACAAGCTTTAGCCAGGAATGGTTGTATGCGACAATGGCACCAACCATCTCTCTGCCCTCCGACAGGAACACTTGACCCCTTCTCCCGTCCGCTCCGCTGCTCGCCTACCCCCCCCCCTGCCACGCTGCATCCCTCCATGGGGGAGCTGACCTTATGGCCGTCTGCCCGTTCCGTTTGCACCGCTGATGACTGGCGGTCCACAGCCTCCTGATAGTCCGCATCAGTCTGCATCAGTCTGCCTGCTCCGTCTGCACCGCTGAGGACTGGCGGCTCACAGCCTCCTCGTAGCCCGCATCAGTCTACCTGCTCCGTCTGCACCGCTGAGGACTGGCGGTTCACAGCCTCCTCGTAGCCCGCATCAGTCTGCCTGCTCCGTCTGCACAGCTGAGGACTGGCGGTTCACAGCCTCCTCGTAGCCCGCATCAGTCTGCCCGCTCCGTCTGTACCGCTGATGACTGGCGGTTCACAGCCTCCTTGTTGCTCGATCAGACTGCCCACTCCGGCTGCACCGCTGACGACTGGTGGCTCACAGCCCCCTCGTAGCCCGTATCAGCTTTCACTGCCCCTTCATCCACCCTTTGCCTATACAGGAACGCCGTCGCTACGAAGACGCTGCACAGCTGAGTAAGGGGATCGAAAGCGGCAGGGAGCTGATTGCTCCTGTCTTCTGGTCGGGAGTAAGGTAAAAAAGATTGGACTTTTAAAAAAAAAAAAAAAACACCCAAACAGGGAAAAATAAAATTCAAAACCTAAATTAAAAAATACTAAAGGAAAGAGCCTGGAGAAAGTCTGGAAACTGCAGGAAGGGGTAAGTGCTGTTAACCCCAGTTTCATCCCAGTAAGGGGAATAATTGAAGGTAACGAAGGAAAAACCAACAGCCATCAGAACAGAACGGAGAGAGAGGAAGACGGGCAGGTAGTTTTAAACTTTATCTCTGGTTTGTGCACTTGGTTTTATATTGTGGATTGCATATTTTGGTGAAGATGTTGTATCCCATATTACAGTTAAAAATCGTTAGACACTGTATAAACTTGGCCTAATGGTTGTGTTCTAGAGGCTCTGCCCCCAGAGGTAAAGGATAATATTTTAAAAAGGAAAAAGGAAAAAAAAAAAAAAAAAAAAAAAAATAGGAGCGCTTTAGTAGGGGCATAGAGGAAAAACTGTCTGACCACACACCAAGGAACACCTGTGTTACATATCTACACATAGAGTATAACTGTGGATCTGATTGTATAAATATTCATTCCGAGTTAAAAGGCTGTCTCATGGTATCAACATATTTTCCATCCCTCATTGCTAAAATATAGCCTAGGGGAGGAGGTCGACGCCCCTGTGAGAACCCCCGTGAGAGCAGAAGGACTGAACGCTTTGCAGGGGGCACCCTGCTGGGGGGGCGGGATCTACCACCCTGTCCGACCGGACCAGTGCTACAGGGGAAAAAAAAAAAAGGGGGGGGACAGTTATAAAAATTAATTTTTAGAGTGCTGACCTATTTGGATAAGACGGCCCTAATTATACAGAGGGAAGCCAGAGAGCTGTCTAGCCACCAAGTAGCAGCAACTAAGCCGTGTAAATTGTTTGGGTAGCTAACCTAGTCGATGGCGACGTCTGTCTAGAGATTCAGGAGCCCTCCTTTGATAGGTATTATAAGTCTGGGCCTTTTCTGTTAAAGGAAGTAGGAGCACCCTGGGCCCTGGAAGTGAGCCCTTGGAACAGGGCAAAAAAACCTGACTAAAAAGCAGCCTTAGGAAAGAAATGAAAGGTAAAACCACGAAAGGATCGTCTGCTAATACATCCAACCCACCCAGGACAAGTGCAAGCCCGGGAACCATCAGAAAGTACATGGTGCAGGATTCCGGCAAGAATAGTCCAGGCAAACAAAAAGAATCCAAAATCAAAACACCTGAATGCACCCCTAGGATAGGGACAAGAAGACAGACGGTAGAGGCAGATATCCACATAGGGAGCAGTGAAATAACCGAAAAGGCAACAATGGAACCCCTGCAAAAAAAACTACTCCCCACTAAAAGTGAAATGGCGGAAATGTTTGCCAAATTGGAAGTAACTATAAAGGGGGAAATAGGCTCTCTCCGAGTAGAGATGAATCATATGTTGCAAAGAGTGGAAGAAGCAGAAACAAGGATGGACAAACAAAATGAAGAGATAAAGGAACTTAAATCCCAGATGGAAGAGTTACAAAGAGAACAGAGGAATCTCCGTTATAGAGCGGAAGACCAGGAAAACAGAAGTAGAAGGAAGAATTTACGGATCAGGGGCTTGCCAGAACCACAAGGGGGAACAGAAGACCTTCAAGGAGTGATGGACGATATATTTGGGAAAATGGTATATACCCCGGAGAATGCGAAAAAAATAAAGTTCGAGAGAATTCACAGGATAAGAAAACCGGCAGAAATAAAGGGTGAGATCCCTAGAGACGTCATCGCAAGATTTCACAAGTATAGCGACAAAGAGAAAGTCAAGGAAAATCTGAAAAAGAACTACCCAGTGAAGTACGGCGAGACAAAGTTGCAGATATTCCCGGACCTAGCAGCAGAAACACTTGCTAGGAGAAGAATACTAAAACCACTCCTTGAACAGCTAAATGCTCATAATGTCCATTACTCATGGGGGTTCCCAGCCTGCCTTACTGGTCGTAAAGATGGCAGATCGGCCACTTTAAGATTCCCAGAAGAAACAGCTAAATTCTGCGATCGATTAGAGGTTCCCCTGGTTGAAATACCGGGGTGGTGGGTTAAAACTGGGGACGTAGAAGTTCAAGGGATGCAGCAGGCCTGGAAGCCAATATTTAAAACGAGAAAACCTTAATAGATCAGTCTTAAGACTTAGTTAAATAAGGCTAAACTGAGATTTGAGGGTGGGTGGGGGATGGGGGGGGGGGTGGGGGAGTGGAGGGGGGGGGGAGGGGGGGGGACCAACTAGGCCTGGGCACCCCCCAATATTAGGGGGAGTATTGCGAAAGGGGCGGCCCAGTCCGATCTCAACCCCAGGGGTAGAACCGAAGGGGCGGGTGGAGATGGAGGAGCCACGGTTTTTCTATTGGGCCACGAGAGGGCTCAATTTCCCCATGGGTGGAGGGGAGGGAGGGGGGTGCGGGGTGGGTTCTGGGAGAGGTGGGAGGGAGGGGGAGGGAAAGGGATGGGGGATTTGGAAGGAGGGGAGGGTAGGTAGGAAAACACAGCGACGAATTTTGAATTTTGAATCCCCTGGACACCACTCTGCTGCAGGGACCAGGAAAGAACTCCTGTAGGATAGATGAGCAATATTAAAATAATCTCATATAACGTACGAGGTCTGAATGCGAGGGTGAAGTGTACCAATATTCTGCAGGAACTGAGATTCAGGGGGGCTGACGTGGTCTTTCTTCAGGAGACTCATTTTCTCCTGGAGAAGAACCAAAAAATATTCTCCAAGGACTTCCCAGTTTGGTTTTATGGTGACTCACCCACACCACGTGCAAAAGGAGTAGCCATTGGGTTTGCCAATGGAGTAAGATTCGAGCTTCATGAGAGAAGGACGGATCCAGAGGGTCGGTTTTTGTTCCTAAAAGGGAAACTCAATGGCGTCGAATGTTCACTGGCAAATATTTACGGCCCAAACAAAAACCCACATAACTTTATGATCAGGAGGTTGTCAGAATTTACCGAGTTTAAGGAAGGATTAGCTATAATGGCTGGGGACTTTAATCTATGCTTAGAGCCAGAAAAGGATAAATCGTCCCATGTGCAGGGGGCAAGTTCGGTCTGGGTCAGTAGAGTGAGAAAGAAAATGCACCAGTGTCAAATGGTGGATGTGTGGAGGACGCTACATGCCGACAGTAGAGACTATACGTTCTTTTCCCATGTTCATGGGACTTATTCTAGATTGGACTTTTTTTTGATTGAGCATTCCCGGTTGGAGGAGATCGTTAGCTCAGAGATAGGGGTGGTGACTTTCTCTGATCACGCGCCTGTAGACTTGACGGTAAACATGAAACAGACCCACAACAAGAGCTTCAGTTGGAAGTTAAACGAAGAACTAATAAATGACAAAGAGACTCGGGACTTGGTGTCGAGGGAACTTGAGTTTTACTTTAAAACTAACGAAACAGCTGAAGTTCCAGAGTCAATAATATGGGAGGCCCATAAAGCCTATATTAGGGGGATCCTGATTAAGGCAGGTGCGGAAAAGAAGAGAAAGAGAAGGGAAGATAAACTTGCAATCATGAGTGAAATAGAGGAACTTGAGCAGATCCATAAAAAAGAGGGGGGGAAGGAGGTGCTCCTTAGACTCCATAACAAAAGAGAGGCCATGAGAACCTTAATAGAACAAGACACGCGAGAAATGTATAATATATTAAAGAAAGAGAGATATATAGGAGGTAATAAACCGGGGAAGTTCCTGGCAAAGATCCTAAAAAAAAGGAAGTCCAACAACTATATTGAGAAAATTAGGACCCTAGAAGGGGAGGTAAAATATAAAACAGAAGAAATTGCCAAAGTTTTCCAAAAATATTATGAGGGACTGTATTCGATCAATAGTATTACCTCAAAAAGAGAGACGGAAAAAAAAAGGGAAAGAACTAAAGTCTTCCTTCAGGAACTCGGTTTAAGGAAAATAGAAGAAGATACATACAATCTACTGGAGGGTCCCATCACGGAAGAGGAAATCAAAAAATCTTTGAGGGAGACGCCAGTAGGGAAAAGTCCCGGGCCTGATGGTTTCTCAGTATTATACTACAAAAGGTTCCAAGATCTCCTAATTCCTAAACTCTGCACGTATATGAATGGGATAGGCACGAAGTGGGAGATGGGGAAAGAAGCGTCAGAGGCAATTATTGCCATTATTTTGAAGGAGGGTAAGGACAGTACTCTCTGTTCCAGCTATAGGCCAATAGCGCTCCTCAACGCAGACACGAAACTGTTTGCGAAAATATTGGCTGGGAGAGTGAAGCATATTTTAAATAATATGATACACCCAGACCAGGCTGGATTTATCCCGGGTAGGGAGGGACGCGACAATGGGATTAGAACACTTATGGTAATCCAAAAAATGAGAGACAGCGGAGCCCCAGGTCTACTCCTGTCAGTTGACGCTGAGAAAGCTTTTGACAGGGTAGACTGGGGCTTCATGTTCAGTGTGCTGGAGGAAATAGGATTTGGACCAACTATGATTAGAAGGATAAAGGCATTGTACACACATCCCTCAGCAAAGGTTAAGGTCAATGGAGCGCTGTCAGAATCATTTAAAATGTCAAACGGAACAAGACAGGGCTGCCCATTGTCCCCTCTTTTGTTTGTACTGACGCTTGAGCCCTTGCTCGAACGGATAAGGCTTAATCCGGATATCTCGGGGGTTTCGGACGGTCAGGAAGAACACAAATTGGCTGCTTTTGCAGATGACATTTTGTTGTATATTACTAGACCTAGAATAACTCTTCCTAACCTGTTAAAAACTCTGAAAGATTACGGAGAAATATCAAACTTTAAGATTAATCCAATTAAATCTGAAATATTAGAAATCAAGACTGACAAAAAAGATCATATAGTCCACAAAGAATTCCCCTTTTCATGGGGGAAAAAGGAGATAAATTACCTTGGGGTAAAAATAACAGGAAATAGAGAGTCACTGTTTCAGGCCAACTTTATTCCTCTCCTAAATGAGATCAAGAAGGAGTTGAATAAAATCACAAGAGGACAGTTGTCATGGGGGGGAAGAATTAATATTGTTAAAATGGCAATCTTACCAAAGATTTTATTTAAAATGCAGATGTTACCAGTTCCGCCTCCACAAGTATATCTCAAAAAACTGCATTCTCTTATCATTAAATTTGTTTGGAGGGGGAAAAAGGCACGCATAAGCTATGACACTTTGGCAAGGGATAAAGAGAAAGGGGGGTGGGGAGCACCGGACATTAGATTATATCACGAAGCTATTACCTTATCTAGAATTATAGACTGGGCAAAAGGAAACAATGAGAAGAGGTGGGTTAAAATGGAAAATACAATTAGCAAAGTAGAGTTAAGTAAAGTTATTTGGATACCTTCACACTATAGGAAATTAAGTTTCGAGACACATAGTATCACTAGGCATACTTTGAAAGTATGGGATAATTTGCACAGGAGGGAAAAATGGGAGTATAACTCCCCTTTGATCCCTCTGAGGGACACCGAGTTTTTTGCACCGGGAATGGAGAATGTATGTGGGAGATGGATACTGCAAGGGGGAGCTCAGCTAAAGGATGTAATGCAGCAAGGTAAAATACGTTCATTTCAGGACCTGAAAAGTAGGAGTGACCTTCTGACCCTTAACAGGTGGCGATACAGTCAGTTAAAAAACTTTATCGAAACGCTCCCCCAACCAATCAGAATGACGGATAACCTCAAACCGTTTGAGAAGCTCTATGTCGGTCAAGATGGGAAGAAGGGGATCTCAAAAACTTATAGGATACTAGTTGACCTGAAGGGAACAGACATTCCAGCATACATCATAAAATGGGAATTAGAACTAAAATCAAAACTTAAAGAAGATGAGGTTACAACCTTACTGAAACGAGTCCATAGTACTTCGGTAAACTACAAAATGTCTGAGCTAAATTACAAATGCTTGTCAAGATGGTATATGACCCCAGATAGAGTTTCTAAATATCAGAACGAAATTTCACAACTATGCTGGAGGGGATGTATGGAATTGGGTACAACGGCACACGTTTGGTGGTACTGTATAAGGATAAGGGAATTTTGGGACGATATTAGGAAAATCACCTGTGAGATAACCCAAATAGTGGTGCCGGATGACCCTTGGGCATGTCTGTTCCACGGCTTCAGAATGTCAACTGAATCTTATTTGAGAACACTTGTCCCTCAAATGTTGAACGCAGCTAAGAGTCTGCTTGTAACCTATTGGCAGGAGAAACAAAGCCCAACTATACAAGAATGGTACGACAAAATAAACGAAATCCAGAATTTAGAGTATTTGGGATGTACTGAGGAAGGGGAATTGGAAGAGTACGAGGAAAAATGGAAGAAGTGGCAAAAATTTAAAAGCTCACCAAGGGTACTAGAGGTCTTGAGGACTCAATAGAGCTTGCTGGGGAACCCAGCAAGAAGGATTGAGGAATAGGCAGCAGAAGCGGTGTCCATTGTGGGAGGGGGATTCAATTAACATGATGGAGTATGGAGAAAGAAATGTAAGTTGCTGTGAGGGAGTAGGTTGAGGTAGGGGGAGGGAGGGGAAGGGTAGGGGGTTGATTAGGGGGGTTTAATTGGAGGGTAAGTCTAGATTCATGATTAAAAATTAGATAGATCAGTTTGATGCTACCAACAAGAAGATAGTTATAAAAGCGAATGGTAATACCGATGGGGAAGGAAGAAGGGAAGGAAAAAAAAAAAGAGAAAGAAAAAAAAAAAAAAAAGAAGGACTTCCTTACCTCTTAAGGCCCCCTTTATCCAGATAGCATTCCTGCAGGCCTGCCAAACACACAGGAAGAAGAGGAGGAGGAGGATTGTGTCAGCATGGATGTAGAGGATAACACTCAGCAGCAGTCTTCAAGGGATCATTTTTAGTCCCCAGAAACCCAAGGAGTTGTACGTGGCTAGGAGGAGGTAGTTACGGATCATGTGATCCTTGGTGATCCAGAGGACTCAGAATCGAATGCCTCTGCAAACTTACGCTGCATGGCCTTCCTTATTCTGTAAAGCCTGCAAAAGGACCCTAGGATTTGTGGTATCAAGAAGAGGGATCATTACTGGCTGGCAACCCTTCTTGATCCACGTTACAAGGGTAATGTTGCAGAACTCATCCTGCCTTTGTAGAGGGATCAGAGGATGAAACATCTTCAGGAGGCCTTGAAGAAAGGTTTGTGCAATGCATTTCCAGACCCTGGGAGGTTTCAATTTCCTGGTGCTAGACAATTGTCGCTCAGTCAGAGGAAGAGCGGTGGAGAAGGTGGCAAGCTGACCAATGCCTTTAAACAATTTTTCAGTCCTCAGCCCCAAGGTCTGATCAGTTCAACCAACCATCGCCAGCGTCTGCATTACATGGTGCAGGAATATCTAGGGGCAAGAGCAGACTTGGAGACCTTTCCAACAGAGCATCCACTGGGTTACTGGGTCATGAGGGTGGACCACTGGCCAGAACTTGCTCAATATGCAGTCGAGCTACTGGCCTGTCCTGCATCCAGCATGCTTTCTGAACACACATTCAGTGTTGCTGGAGGGTTTGTAACGGATCAAAGAGTGCGCCTGTCCACAGACTCCATTGATTGATTCATTTTTATGAATGTAAGCCTGTCTTGGATCAGCAGTTATCAAGCACCCGATGCTGATGTAACTAATTGAATTTGCTATGGATGTGGGATCCATTCAAGACTGCCTATGCTGACTATCTTATTCCTTTTCCATCTTGATGATGCTAGCTTCCAACAATATTTTTGGTTTAGGGCACCACCACCACCCAAGGCCCAATTTTTCTGCCCCTGTTTAACAGGGGCATGTAATTACAATTTTTGATCAAATATTTCACAGCAGGGCCTGTTCCTGCACCCAACAAGAGTATCTGTGAGGGGTTACAGTGTTGTGACACCACCACCACCCAAGGCCCAACTTTTATGTATAATTTTTATGTTAACACGCAAAATGCTGCACGATTATATATATATAATAATGCACCAGACCAGCCAGGTGTAAGGGTTATCTTTAGATCAAGGTATGTATGGGATTTAGGGTCAAGGTTCAGTTTAAAGTGATTGTAAAGTCTCAGTTTTTTATCTATAAACATGTTATACTTACTAGCTCTGTGCAGTGGTTTTGCACAGAGCAGCCCACATCCGCCTCTTCTTGGGTGCCTCTTCTGTGCTCCTGGGCCCTCCCTCCTGCCAAGTGCCCCCACAGCAAGCAGCTAGCCATGGGGGCACCCGAGCCGAGCTGCAGCTCCGTGTGTCAATTCACGGAGCTGCGGCTAGGCCCCATCACCTCTCTCTCCTGATTGGCTAACTGACTTTGATTGACAGAAGGGGGAGCCACTGCTGTGTCTCAGCCAATCAGAAGGGAGAGTCCCGAATGGCCGAGGCACTCGTGGACACCGATGGGTAAAGAGGGGGCTCAAGTAAGTATTAGGGAGGCTGGGGGGGGGCTTCTGCACACATGTTTTTTTTTCTTAAAGCATAAAATGCATTAAGATAAAACAACCTTCTACCTTTACAACCACTTTAATTGCTTCAGACCAGGAAGGTTTTACCCCCTTCCTGACCAGAGCACTTTTTGCGATTGGGCACTGCGTCGCTTTAACTGACAATTGCGCGGTCGTGCGACGTTGCACCCAAACAAAATCTTTTTTTCCCACAAATAGAGCTTTCTTTTGGTGGTATTTGATCACCTCTGAGGTTTTTATTTTTTGCGCTATAAACAAAGAAAGAGCATCAATTTTGAAAAAAAAAAACGCATGATTTTTTACTTTTTGCTATAATAAATATCCCCCAAAAATATATAGAAAAAATTTTTTTCCCTCAGTTTAGACCTATATGTATTCTTCTACATATTTTTGGTAAAAAAAAAAATCGCAATAAGGGTATATTGATTGGTTTGCGCAAAAGTTATAGCGTCTATAAAATAGGGGATAATTTTATGCCATTTTTATTATTCCTTTTTTTTACTAGTAATGGCGGCGATCTGAGATGTTTATCAGGACTGCAACATTATGGCGGACACGTCGGACAATTTTGACACATTTTTGGGACCATTGGCATTTATACAGCGATCAGTAGTATAAAAATGCATTAATTACTGTAAAAATGTCACTGGCAGGATAGGGGTTAACACTAGGGAGCGATCAAGGGGTTAATTGTCTTCCCTAGTGTGTGTTCTAACTGAAGGGGGGAGTGGACTGTGTAGGGGAAGGGAAAGATCGTTGTTCATACTGAACAGACGATCTGTCACTTCTCCCCTCAGAGAACTGGAAACTGTATGTTTACATACACAGATCCGGTCCTCCGTGTGCCACAATCGATCGCGGGAGCCCGTCTGTGATCGTGACCACCGGGCACTCGCATCGGCTTTGTGGGCGATCAGGGGGCGCGTGCCCCTAGTGGACAGAGAGGGAAGCGTTGTAACATGACAGCGATTCACACAGCCGAGCCATGTTGCCGGCTGGTCGGCAAGTGGTTAAAGGAGAGTAAGTGTGAAATATTATTTTTAGGGGTTAGGTTAAGTGTTAGGTTTAATGGTTAGCTTTCATTTTATTGCTAGATTTAGGGATTCAGTTTGTTTAAAGATGTAAAACCCTAACTGAATGATATTTAGTGTGCCAAAGCACTGTGTATCATAGATAACTGTCATTTTGTATGTTAAAAATGTTTTCATTTTTCTTCTTTTTTTTGTTATTTTTTTTTTAATCTTTTGTTGCATCGCCGCATTGCTGCTCTCTTGCAACTTTTACAAGCTACTACCTGGATACACAATGGCTGCATGGTATTTCTCAAGGGGTTTCTTGATGATGACAACAGTGGACCATGCCTGTGTAGTGTGTTTTGAAACGGCACCTGGCAACCCATGTGAGAGGTCTAAAATGCAGATGCACAATTGGGAGACAAGGAACTAACTGAACAAAGACTTTTGAAGTAGGATCATCACAAAATATTTTAATGAAGTTGCAGATTTAAAAATATCAAACATTTGTTTTGAAATGACAGCTTATATGAGAATTTAGTGATTGGGTTTTAAGTTTTAAATTGATGGTATATTGTTAAGTTTATTTTAAAGCTTTGAAATTGAAATATATATATATTTTTTAGAGTGTAAATGGTTAACTTTTCAGCATCATCGTTTTTTTCTGGGATTTATTGTTTAGAATCATATTTAGCACCAAATGTTTTTGTACCCAAAAATACAACACCTAAGGGATGACACAAGAAGCTAATATACTGAGCTTTTTGTACTCTTGTCAGGTTTTAGGATCATTACTCGTTGGCTTTGAAGCATTGCCTGGTCAAATGTGCCTCCTGATTTAATGCTGTTAAATAACAAGGTTAGGTATAGGACTACCATGTCTGACAGTTTACTATATAATAAGATAGTAAACCTGTCCATGCACGATTGCTTTACAACTTTCAGATTTTTCAATAGCCTGTTGCACTTCTTCAACAATTATTACAGCATCCAAGGTGTTGAGTAGGATTTTGGGCAAATGTGGGAGAAAGATATTTTAAAAAATGTGTTCGGTAAAAAAAAATAAAAAAATAAAAAAAAAGGATTTGAGAGATAAAATTGAAACTGTTCCGACTACCGCCGGACTTTCTGAGTGGATGGACTTGCCTACACACCACCGGACTTTCCGGCAGACTGGGTCCACCGGTCTTCCCGACGGACTTTCGCCGGAGTTACGGCGGACTTTCAGAATGAACGGACTTGCCCACACACGGCCAAGTCCGTTCATTTTGAACGTGACCCAGGTACGACGGGACTAGAAAAGGAAGTCAATCTTACCGCTTTTATCGGCGAGATTGACACCTTGCGAGCCCCGTCGCGGGGCATGCCAGGCCCTTAGGTCTGGTATGAATTTTAGGGGGAACCCCCTATGCCGAAAAAACGGCGTGGGGTCCCCCCAAAATCCATACTAGACACCGATCTGAGCACGCAGCATGGCCGGTCAGGAAAGAGGGTGGGGATGAGCGAGCGTCCCCCCTCCTGAACCGTACCAGGCCGCATGCCCTCAACATGGGGGGGTGGGTACTTTGGGGGAGGGAGAGAAGAAGAGAAGGAGAGAAGGAGAGAAGGAGAGGAGAGAAGGAGAGAAGGAAGAAGGCGGAAGACAGAAGGCAGAAGTCTGGGCCCCTGCTAACAAAAGAGCTGCAAAAGAGCAGAAGATAGCGGAGGAGCCCGGCAGAAGACCCGGAGAGCACGGAGAAGAACCGGAGAGACCCCTGAAGCTGGAAGAAGACCCCGGAGCTGTCTAATAAATTACTTTAAAAACCTGTGCAGTGTGTTTTTTTTATTGACACTACCATGTACCCCATACTCATTCACATAGGGTGGGGGGCCGGGATCTGGGGGCCCCCTTATTAAAGGGGGCTCCCAGATTCCGATAAGCCCACCGCCCGCAGACCCCGACAACCAACGACCAGGGTTGTCGGGAAGAGGCCCTTGTCCTCATCAACATGGGGACAAGGTGCTTTGGGGTGGGGGGGGGCCCCTCCCCCAAAGCACCCACCCCCCATGTTTAGGGCATGCGGCCTGGTACGGTTCAGGAGGGGGGGGGCGCTCGCTCGTTCCTACCCCCTTTCCTGACCTGCCGGGCTGCGTGCTTGGATCGGGTCTGGTATGGATTTTGGGGGGACCCCATGCCGTTTTTTCGGCATAGGGGGTTCACATTAATTCATACCAGACCTAAGGGCTTGGCATGCCCCGTGCTTGCCGCAATAGGACATTTTTTTTCCTATTGTAGCGAGCGCGAGATGCAGTACCCTGCCCTTGCGTCGTGTTTGGTCTGTCGGAACAGCATACAAATGAACGGGCTTTCCGTCAGGAACTCAGTCCGGCGGAGTTACGACGTAAAGATTTGAAGCAGGCTTCAAATCAAAAGTACGTCAGATTTCCGACCTAAGTCCGATGCAGACCACACACGGTCGGGCTGTCCGCCGGATTTGGTCCGGCGGCGTCCGTCGGACTTTTGTAGCCGAAAAGTCCGACCGTGTGTACGCGGCATTAGGGAATTAAAGAATAACTAATGCCTTGACCCCCCTCCCGACACCCTTTGTTAGTCAACCTGAAGAGATGTTAAAGAACATAAATCAGAATACCTACTCTCAATTTGACATTAAAGGTTCCTTTAAAAAAAAAAAAAATGTTATATATATATATATATATATATATATATATGTATATACAGATATTTATAATAAACACATCATTCTTACCTGCTCTGTGCAGTGGTTTTGCACAGAGCAGCCCCAATCCACCGCCATGTGGTCGGCGGTGGCGATCGCGTGCATGAGCGTGCTGTCAGAGGAGAGGAGACATGTCGTTTGTTCCTACTATGTAGGAACAGCGAAATGTCTCCTCTCCTACTTAGTCCTATCCCCATACAGTTAGAAACACTCACGAGGGAACACATTTAACCCCTTGATCGCCCTCTAGTCTTAACCCCTTCCCTACCAGTGTCATTTACACGCATTTTTATAGCACTGATCGCTGTATAAATGTCAATGGTCCCAAAAATGTGTCAAAAGTGTCCGATCTGTCCGCCTCAATACTGGTAAAAATCGCAAATTACTAGTGAAAAAAAAAAAATAATAAAAATGCCATAAACCTTTCCCATAGTTTGTAGACGCTATAACTTTTGCGCAAACCAATCATAGTTACATAGTTACATAGTAGGTGAGGTTGAAAAAAGACACAAGTCCATCAAGTCCAACCTATGTGTGTGATTATGTGTCAGTATTACATTATATATCCCTGTATGTTGCGTCATTCAGGTGCTTATCTAATAGTTTCTTGAAGCTATCAATGCTCCCCGCTGAGACCACCGCCTTTGGAAGGGAATTCCACATCCTTGCCGCTCTTACAGTAAAGAACCCTCTACGTAGTTTAAGGTTAAACCTCTTTTCTTCTAATTTTAATGAGTGGCCGCGAGTCTTGTTAAACTCTCTTCTGCGAAAAAGGTTTATCCCTATTGTGGGGTCACCAGTACGGTATTTGTATATTGAAATCATATCCCCTCTCAAGCGTCTCTTCTCCAGAGAGAATAAGTTCAGTGCTCGCAACCTTTCCTCATAACTAAGATCCTCCTCCTCCAATCAATATACGCTTATTGCGATTTTATTTATTTATTTTTTTTTACCAAATATATGTAGAAGAATATATATTGGCCTAAACTGATTAAGAACTTTTTTTTTTTTTAAAACATTTTTGGGGATATTTATTATAACAAAAAGTAAAAAATAGTTTTTTTTTCAAAATTTCTTTTTTTGTGTATAGCGCATAAAATAAAAACTGTCTGGCCAGATCGGATTGGAGGGCAGTCAGGTGTAAACGAACAGCGGGTCTATTTACATCCAACTGCCCATAGAGAAGGGCAGGTTGTGTCCATGTGCGCTCTGCAAAGGGGCCTAACAACTGAACTGAGCATTGGTTTCCTGACTACAGAAGAACTCTGTGGATACTTTAAAAACAACTTATCTCTGAGTCTTGAGATTCTATTTTGAAAGCTTTAAAAACATCTGATAACTCCAAGATATTACTCTTCGATATTAGAGTTAACCAAGACTTTTTTTCGAGAGGAAAGGGAAAAGAGTGGAAAAGCGTTACAACCTCTGTCAGACTTGTATTGCTTTCTGTTGCTCTGTTAGGAAGATTTTTTCCCCAACCTCCAGTGCAGAAGGTGAAGACAAATGTCTTTCACAGGACAACAGCAACACAACAGCAATAATAACACTTTTTTTTTTTTAGTAGAAGGCGATAAGGTTAGAACTTTTAATTGCTGTCTATGTCCCTGTTGGGGATTTATCTTTACTTCCTGACACAATAAAAATGCGGTCACCAGAACAGAATGTAAAGTAAAAACTTACCAATCAGGGGGTTCTAAATTGTACCCACTATATTGAAAATTAAAAAAAAAAAAAAAGCTTGTCTGCAAATATACTGGATTTTATATTTAGTTGGCGTTCCTTCATTTGACAACAGAAAAATACAAATGGGAAATATGTATGATAATGTAGAGTAAATAGGAAATTCGTTTTTATTGGATTTCATTGTACATCTATCAAACACCAGTACAGGTTATTCTGTCAAAAAGATTGAATGTTCTGTGCATTCATGTAAAGAAAAAAAAAATTGGAAGCAGCCAGTTTTACTCATTAGAAAAATTTGACAGCAGCAGAAGACTTCTGGCTAATCTGCTATTCTCCTGTTCTCATGGCCCATCCTCATAATTCATGCTAAAGATTTAAAAAAAATATCCAATTTTTTATTGGACAAGGTTGTTGTAGCATAATGAAGCACTCGTGTATAGAGTCCATTTAGTCATAAACTGCTTAGTATCTCTAATGGATTCCGGCATTATTCTTCCTTAGAATATAATGAATGGGCAAATATTTCTTTAAGATTTGTTCATCTTTTGTCTAAAATTGATACATACTCTTAGGTTTGTTCATTCACTGTGTATGTACACATTGACAGTGCAGTGAACGCAGGCACATGTGAAATTATTTTATTGAAATGACTGATGAATGTACATACTCTCAGCTTACTCAAAAATCTTATGCCGTGTACACACGACCGGACTTTTCGTCGGACTGAACTGCGAAAGACTTTTCAACAGAGTTCCAACGAAACGGACTTGCCTACACACAATCACACCAAAGTCCAATCGTTTCCAACGTGATGATGTACAACCAGACTAGAATAAGGAATTTCATAGCCAGTAGCCAATAGCTGCCCTTGCGTCCTTTTTTGTCCGTCGGACTAGCATACAGACAAACTGATTTTTCAATCTGACTTGAGTCCGTTGGAAAGGTTTGAAACATTTTCTATTTCTAAATCCCGACGGATTTTTCAACAGAAAAGGTCCGATGAAGCCCACACACGATCGAATTGTCCGAGGGATTAGTTCCATCAGACCAGTTCTCTGAAAAAAAAAAAATGCAATGTATATGCTAGATCCCAAAGAGTGGGATGACACAAGATCTTTTTTGTGGCTTCCAGTGCACTTGGCAATAATATGAACATGCCAGATAAGTTCACTTGCTGAAAATAAGGCCTTAGTAAGAAGGGCTTCCATGTATACCTTAAAAATCATTCTCAGTGTTCTAATAAAATGAATCTGTAGTCCCGCCATCCCTCTAGAGGTGAAGCCACCTTGGCAACTGTCTTACCAAAGATGAAAGGCTTATTGCAGGAAATCTAATGTATAGATACTTTCCCTAACCCCTGTTTATCTAGTATCTAGTAAGGTCTCTTGCAAAATACAGGCTACATGTAGTTTCATTTTTACATTACCTGCATTACCTGCCAGTGCCTATGTTGAGGAGACTCCAGAGTCCTGTTTAAGGGGTGTGTTGCTGGAAATTTTGCCCGTTATGTTAACTGGCCCAAACTAGGTGAATTTGTTGTAAGCCCTGTTCTGGAAGGGTCATTTAAAGCCCTTCAAGGCTGTTTGCCTGAAGGCCACTGAAGCAGGGAAACATTAGATTCCCCAGTTGTGTGGCTGATGTTCTCAAGTAGAAGCTCTGTTTCATGTTTCTGGATGGTGTAACCCACCTAGTAAATGCTAAATGAGGAACTGTAAGAGCAACAGGAAGGCACTGGGTACTACAACTTTGTCTGTCCTACTTCTCACTACTAAGTTTTAATAAATGGTTAAAATAAATTCAAGTCTGAGCCTGCATTCTTTCAAAGGTGCAGGAGAATAATGATACAACCTTAGGACAAGGTCTTCCTAGGAGGGGTTCCCCCATGCAAGCTAAGGAGGCACTAGAGACTTAAAAACATAAAGAGTGCTAAATGTAAATCTTCCACTTGGCAAAGAGCTCAAGATTCTCTGTTACCCATGTGCTTTACATCATTGAATGTAATGGTCGGAAGGTGACGGTTACATACATCACATTCCCCGGCCCCATGCCCAACACAGGCACTTACACTCACACAACTACACACACACATTGATGACAGGCAAACAGTTAATGGAAACGCTAAACTGAAGCATCTCACAATAAAGCACATGGTGCAGAGGTGCATTCAGAAAATGAAGGATCTGGCCTGTATTTTGCCACAGCATCACAGCTAATGGTCATTGCTTAAACCTTATCTAAACTCAAAAGCAAAAATGCACTATATTGCCGTTTAGCAATCCCTATAGGGGTGGTAAAATCAGAAGGTTTTTTATCTTAATGCAGTGGTGGCCCTCTCCATACGGGATGCAGGGGCGCCACCCCCCTAATCCATGCGCCTGGCCCCTAATTTACATGCAGAGCCCCAGGCGCATGGATTCCAATGGTTTTTTTTTTTTAGGAGCACATGATTAGAGCTCGAGGCTCTAATTGGCTTCAAAAAAAGGGTGGGCTCAGGGTGCAGAGCATTGGGGTGGCAGCAGATTGATTGTTTGCCGCCTCCACCCCGCCAAAAAATATACCACCAGCCGCCACTGCCTTAATGCATTCTATGCATTAAGATAAAAAGCCTTCGGTGTGCAGCAGCCCCCCTCGGCCCTTCTAATACTTACCTGAGCCCCATCTCTGTCCAGCAATGTCCATGAGTGTTTCGGCTGTCCGAGACTTTTCCTCCTCATTGGCTGAGACACAGCAGTAGTGCCATTGGCTCCGGCTGCTGTCAAAGTTGGCTAGCCATTTAGGAGAGAGAGGGGGCGGACCGGGCCATGGGGGACACAGGGAGTTGTGACTCGGCACGGGTGCCCCTGTAGCAAGCTGCTTGCTAGGAGGGAGGGGCCAGGAGCAAAGAAGAGGCACCCGAGAAGAGGAGGATCAGGGCTGCTCTGTGCAAATCCAGTGCACAGAACAGGTAAGTATAACATGTTTATTATAGTTAAAGAAAATAAAAATTGAGACTTTACAATCACTTTAAATGCGGTGGCTGCCTTAGTTTTCTTTTTAGGCTTTTTTCATTTATTTTCAACTGGTGATCTGACTAGTTGTTATGGTGATATGAAATTGTTATTTTTCAACTTCATTTAACAGGCCAAGCTATCCAGCAAAAAAAGCAGTTAGAAGGTTGAGACAAACTAACTTTTCTTCATTTATTTAAAATCTTTATCAGGAAAGGAAAACACATCACTCAGTTTTCATATAAGAGGTCCAGGCTGTGGCTAAGCCGATGATTTGCTGCCGCTGGAACAGCGACCGCTACATATACTGGCTATATGGCATCTGGCTCCGTATCCCTTTGATAAAGTCACGAGGTGTGACGCAACGCGTCAGGGAAGGAGGAGAGAGGTGCCATCGCTTCCTAGGGTACGGCTGAACCCGGAATCCTTTTACTCTGCTGCTGATCGCTGTTTTATTTTATGTAAGTGACGCTATTGATCATTGAAATTTACTATACAACTTACTACACTATGGAGCCCATTTTTCTTTTATACATCTATTTGAGATTATCGATCAAGTGAGGGCGACTATCATCCCATCCTGCTCCAATCCTTTTCCCAAGGGAGCTGACATCTTGATCGGGAGTCATATTTTGGGAAGCTGTTCCAGTGATAATATCCCTACCCACCTGTGGGTACAAGCGTGATTCGGCCCATCTGGGGGCCGCCACTACAGGTGGGAGGCTGGGGGAAACGATCACCCTGGTCACTGCACATCGCACTTGGGAACAGGATTGGATGAAGTATTCATAGGTGTTTGTTTTTTCATCACTGCACTAGCACCTTCTTTTTATTAGAAGATTTTTTTCTTCCCGTATTTTTTGGGAGCGTTATCAGAAGTTGCACTCTTATGTCCTTGGACTACACCTGAATATTTTTATTTTTATATTACCTTATTTTAAGACATGAACTCACAGATAATTGAAAAATATTCTTTTTTTCACTGATTCATATTTATTCATACACATTGCATTTTATTAGAAATCACAATTATATGTTTGCTGTATTTAATTGCTACATATGTGAATTGCATGCTTGTGGAATCTTTGCACATTATATTTGGTATGAATTTTATTATTATCATTATATGCACATTGCACTTTGTTAGAAATTTTATATTTTTCCAGTCGCATGGAGTTTTGCATCTGTGAATCTCATACTCATGAAATTAATTATTTTTAGTTACACTATATGTTGCAATTTTGTTTGAAAGTTACAGAGGTGAAGTGCCTACTTTATGGTTATGGGCTTTTTCTGCTACATTCCTTGATCACGCACATTGCACTTTGTCAAATTGTGAGAAGTTGCATTGTTTTATTACATCTGTGAATCGCACACATGTGAACATGGATGTCATCAATATTATTTTCTAGTATCTGGTTATTTTATTCATGTCAGATGCTCAATATTGATTGGATAATTTTGGAGACACTATTTATGATTTATTTAGTAAACTTTGCCACGTGAGGTTGGATTTTCCATCATATTGGGTGTGAGATTGAATTACTGTTTTGTGCTTCACTTTGCACTTTACATGTACACACTGTTGTACGGAGCCTTACCTGTTTATTTTTGGACGCATTAATTATTACTGTTTCATGTTGGGACCGAGGTAGCGCTACATAATTTTTATTATATCACTCAGTTTTCAGTCATCCAGGAGCTGAGGGCACTGACTATCACTCACTTACTTCCGCTCTGCTCCTCCAGGGCTCACTGGAGCACCAGGTTAGGGATGGGGTGGGAGCAGCTGGCTCAGGCTGTCCATGGTGCTCTGAGAGGCTGAGCCAGCTGCCAAACAGGCATCTGGGTGGATCCTGACATTGTTGGGGATCTTCCAGAGCCTGGAGTTGATCTGCGATTCTGGGTCACAGGAGAGCACAAGTATGTGCACCGCTATGACCTAAAAGAGAAGTATGGCCAAAAAAGCTTTGGCCAAACTTGTATATAATTCTCAACAGCTCACTCTAGGGTCAGGAAGCATAGCATCATTTATTCCTATGATAATGGTAGTTGGCTTGGCTGCACCGTGGCACTGCATTACTCCTATTCAAGTTAGGTGGCGTGCAGGGAATCTCCCAGCATTCTGGAGAAGACAGAAGTCTGCCTCCTCCAGACCATCTCCACCTGTTGCACACTGCTGTGCTGCTGGATCCAAAAGGCAGGGATCTGATTTGAATAAGGAACTGTGTGATTGGGGAGTTGGCTCTGTGATGGGGAAAGGGGGGGGGGGGGGTTGTACGACTGGGGGATCTGTGATGGGAGGATTGTGTGTTTGGGAAGCTCTGTGTTGATGGGGAGGCTTTGATGTGAAGCAGCTTCTCATGTACCGGGGAGCTCTGATGTATAGGGAGGCTTTGATGTGATGGGGGGGCTCTGATGTGAAGGGGTGATTCTGATGTAATGGGGAACTCTGATGTCATGAGAGAAATCTGATGAGAAGGGGTGACTCTTTTGTGATGGGGTCCTCCGATGTAAAGGGGGGGGGGGACACTGATGGGATGGGGGAACCTCTGATGTGATGTAGGACCACCGATGTGATAAAGGGTCTCTGGTGTAAAAAGAGACTTCTGACTTAAAGGGGGGAGACCTCTGATGTGATGGGGGTTCTGATGTGAAGTTAACATTCTCTGCATTAAGGTAACTCCCCCCCCCCCCCACTACCTGTTCTAGCCCCTTCATCCCTAAATACTTATCTGAGTCTTGTCACTGATCCAGCTCTGTCCCACCTGCAGCACCACTCTCCTCCAGGAAACACCGAGAGCAGCAGGAGCCATGGGCTTTTGCTGCTGTCAGTCAAACACCTGTGAGCATGGCCACCATCAGGGGGGACAGCCTATACCTTTGTACTAGGCATCCCGAGTGACCTGACTGCCTGGTAGTAGGGATGAGCCGAACACCCCCCCGGTTCGGTTCGCACCAGAACATGCGAACGGACCGAAAATTTGCACGTTAAAACCCCATTGACGTCTATGGGACTCGAACGTTCGAAATAAAAAGTGCTAATTTGCATGGTATTGTCCTAAAAAGGGTTTGGGGACCCGGGTCCTGCCCCAGGGGACATGTATCAATGCAAAAAAAAGTTTTAAAAACAGCCGTTTTTTTGGGAGCAGTGATTTTAATAAAGCTTAAAGTAAAAAAAAAAAAAGTGAAATATTCCTTTAAATATCGTACCTGGGGGGTTTCTATAGTATGCCTGTAAAGTGGCGCGTGTTTCCCGTGCTTAGAAAAGTCCCTGCACAAAATGACATTTTTAAAGGAATAAAAGTCATTTAAAACTGCTTGCGGCTTTAATGTAATGTCGGGCCCTGGCAATATGGATGAAAATCAGTGAGACAAACTGCATGGGTACCCCCCAGTCCATTACCAGGCCCTTTGGGTCTTGTATGGATATTAAGGGGAACCCCTACCCAAATTTAAAAAAAAAGGAAAGGTGTGCGGCCACCAGGCTCTATATACTCTGAACAGCAGTATACAGGTGGCGAAAACAAGACAGGGACTGTAGGTTTGTTGTTAAATAGAATCTGTTTATAATTGTGAACTGGTACATTTTTAACGTGTTTAGCTCCAGCCAAAAAATCTATTTTAAGCTTTTTGGAAAACATAGGGAAGGATTATCACCCCTGTGACATTTGTTTTGCTGTCTGTGCTCCTCTTCAGAAGATTTTACCTCACTTTCTGTCCCAATGACAAATGTTTTTAGAAAATTTGGGGTTTTTAGTGAAACAAGGATTGGTGATAAAGCATCAGTGGAAAGGAGAAACGTTTTTCCCATATTAACTCTTACAGGAGAGAATTTCCCTTCCTAGAGGTAGATTTCATCTCACTTCCTGTTGTCTCCTTCCGTTTGCAAGTAGGAGTCGTTTGTAAGTTGGATGTTTAAAAGTAGGGGCCTGCCCTATATACTCTGCAGAAATTGGGGCCTTAGGTGTTGGTGATGACACAACACTGTAAGCCCAATTGTAATTATATGCCCCTGTTGAACAGGGGCAGAAAAATTGGGCCTTTGGTGATGGTGGTGGTGCTGGTGCCACAACACTGTAAGTCCTCACAGTTACTCTTGGTGGGTGCAGGAACTGGCCCTGCTGTGAAATATTAGATCAAGAATTGTAATTACATGTTCCTGTTGAACAAGGGCAGAAAAATTGGGCCTTAGGCACTGGTGCTGGTGCCACAACACTGCAACCCCTCACAGATACTCTAGTTGAGCGCAGCAATTAACCCTCCTGCAAAATATTGCATCAAAAAAATGTAATTACACGCCCCTGTTAAACAGGGGCTAAAAAATTGGGCTTTAGCCACTGGTGGCGGCGCCCAGAACCAAAAATATTCTTACAAGCTATCAGCATGATCATTGAGGAAGAAGAGGATAATCACTCAGCATAACAGGATAGTCACTCAGCATCAGCACAGGCAGTCTTCAAGGGATCTGACATTTCAAAAAAAATTATTCGGTTACATCAGCATCAGGTGCTTGGTAGCTGGTGGTGATCCAAGACTGATTCATTTTTATGAAGGTCAGTCGATCGACCGAGTCGGTGGACAGATGCACCCTGTGATCGGTTACAAAGCCTCCAGCAGCACTGAATGTGCATTCCGAAAGAACGCTGGATGCAGGACAGGCCAGTAGCTCAATTGCATACTATGCAAGCTCTAGCCAATTATCCATCCTCAAGACCCAGTAACCCAGAGGATTTTCGGTGGGAAAGGTGTCCAAGTCAGATCTTGCCCCTAGGTATTTCTGCACCATGTAAAACAGACGCTGGCGATGGTTGCTGGAACCGATCATACCTTGGGTCTGCGGACAAAAAAATTGTCTGAACGCATCGGTCAGACGGCCACCTTCTCCACCGCTCCTTCTTTGACTGACCGAAGCCTCAGCAACACGTTGTCCAGGAACAGGAGTTTGTAACCTCCCAGTCTCTGGGAACACGTTGCATAGACCTTTCTGCAAGGCCTCCCGAAAATGTTTCATCCTCTGCTCCCTCTGTGACGGCAAGATAAGGTTCGCAACCTTACCCTTGTAACGTGGATCAAGGAGGGTTGCCAGCCAGTATTGATCCCTCTACTTGATACCACGAATACGATGATCCTTCCGCAGGCTTTGCAGGATCAGGGAGGCCATGCAGCATAGGTTTGCTGAGGCATTCGGTCCTCTGGGTCACTAAGGACGACATGGTCCGCAGCCACCTCCTCCCAGACACGTACAAGTCCATGGGTTTCTTGGGACTGTAAATGATCCCTTAAAGACTGCTGCTGATGCTGAGTGTCAGGCTCCACCTCCATGCTGACACAATCCTCCGCCTCCTCCTCGTCCTCTTCCTGTGTGATCGGCGGGCACGCAGGAACACTGTCTGGATAAAGGGGGCCTTGAGAGCTAAGAAAGTCCTCCTCTTCCTGCCTCTGTTCTGCCTCAAATGCCCTGTCCATTATTCCACGCAGCGTGTGCTCCAACAGGTGGATAAGGGGGACAGTGTCACTGATGCATGCACTGTCACTGCTCACCTTTCTCGTAGCCTCCTCAAATGGTGACAGGACAGTGCATGCATCCCTGATCATGGCCCACTGGCGTAGGGAAAAAAAACAAGCTCCCCTGACCCTGTCATGGTACCATAGTCGCAAAGGTTCTCATTGATGGCCCTCTGCTGCGTGTGCAGCCGCTAAAGCATGGCCAACATTGAGTTCCACCTGGTGGGCATGTCACAGATTAGGCGGTTCTTGGGCAGGTTAAATTCCTTTTGGAGGTCTGCCAGCCGAGCACTGGCATTATTTGACTGGCGGATATGCACACAGACTTTCCTGGCCTGCCTCAGGACATCCTGTAAGCCCGGGTACCTGCCCAAGAACTGCTGCACCACCAAGTTAAGGACGTGAGCCAAACAGGGCACATGGGTCAGTTGTCCCTGTCGGAGGGCGGAGAGGAGCTTGGTGCCATTGTCGCAAACCACCATTCCTCCCTTAAGTTGGCGTGGCGTCGACCACCTCTGAACCCTCCCCTGCAGAGCTGACAGAATCTCTGCCCCAGTGTGGTTCCTGTCCCCCAAGCACACCAGCTCAAGCACACATGGCATTATTTGGCCCGGGTACTTGTGTAGCCCCTTGAACGCCTACGAGCACCGCTGGTTCCGAGGACAAAGCACAGGAAGAGGCCATGGAGGAAGAAGAAGAGGAGGGGGTGGAGGAGAGAGGTGTGTCAGAATCACCAGTACTGGCATTTTGGAGGCATGGTGGTGGAACAACTTCCAACACTACTGCACCTTGTCCTGCATCCTTCCCAGCTGCCAGCAGAGTCACCCAATGTGCCGTGAAACTTAGGTAACATTCCTGTCCATGCCTGCTGGACCATGAGTCAGTGGTAATATGCACCTTACCGCTGACCGCCCTGTCCAGCGAGGCCAAGACATTGCCTTCCACATGCCGGTAGAGAGCCGAAATCGCCTTCCGTGAGAAAAAGTGGCGTTTGGGAGCCTGCCACTGAGGAACCGCACATTCCACAAACTCATGGAAGGGGGCAGGGTCTACCAACTGAAAAGGTAGCAGTTGAAGTGTTAGTAATTTTGCCAAGCTAGCATTCAACCGCTGGGCATGTGGATGGTTGGGAGCAAACTTTTTTCTGCGGTGCAGCAGCTGGGGCAGGGAAATTTGCCTGGTACAATCTGACGTTGGTGTACTGATAGTAGATTGCCCACTTGGCTGTACTTGGCTGTGACACACCTAATTCTACACCTTCATTCCTCTCAGTGCAGGTCTCAGAGAGAACTGAAGGTATAGTGGGGTTGGAGATCCCAGCTGATGAGGAGCAAGAGCAAGTCCTCTTTGTTCTTTGGTGTGGGTTTTTTAGGTACACTTGCCAACGAACTGCATGGCAGGTCAACATATGTCTGGTCAAGCATGTGGTGCCCAAGCGGGAGATGTTTTGGCCATGCGAGATACGCTTGAGACATATGTTGCAAATAGCAGCGGTGGGATCTGATGCACTAGTCTCAAAAAAGGCCCACACGAAAGAACTTTTGGAATAACGAGCAGACACAGCAGCGCCCTGCACATGCGGAGCTCTGCGGTGTGACGCAGTCAGTGAGCTGCCCTTAGGCTGGCCCCTGGAGGGCATCCTGCCTCGTTGGTGATGTGCCTCCTCCTGCTGCTCCTCCTCTCTCCTATCAGGCACCCACGTGGAGTCAGTGACCTCATCATCCCCTCCCTCCTCATCACTGGAGCAAACCTGGCAGTATGCTGCAGCAGGGGGAACATGACTGCCAGATTGCTGTCTTTCTTGGGCACCCCCTCTGTCTTCCTCTAGCTGAGTACCATCATCAGAGCCTTCAAAACACTGGGCATCCTACTGGAGCATGTACCCTACATTATGGTCAAACAGTTCGAGGGACTCCTCAGGAGGACATGGAGGGGCTAGGGAAGGAGTCACTGATGCCATTGAGCCGAGGGAAGAGGCCGCGTTGGCAGCTGCTTTGCCAGACAAAGTACCCTAAGTCTGGGTGAGAGAGGATGAGGACGATGAGGACGGCTTGGTCATCCACTCGACCAAGTCTTCCGCATATTGCGGCTCAATACGGCCGAAAAAAAGGCCAAGCGTGTCCCACGGCCACGTGCTGATGAGGATGCACCGTGTCCATGACCAGCACTGTTGCCTCTAGACACAGAGCCTGCCTGCCCTCTTTTATTGATTTATGACTGTCTGCCTCTCCTTGTTGGCCTTCCAGACATACTATTGGCCTGCAGTGAGCTGCACAAAACTAGGATGCATATATATATATATATATATGTATATATATCGATTATACTGCAGCTAGCAGAATCAACTGCCTGCCTGTAGTATTATTAGTATGATAACACCTGTTCTTGTCTTCAGGTAGCTATACTGTAGGTGTAACTGTGCGGGGTACACAGTACAGTAACTGGAAATACTTCAAGAGCCTACACAAGCACCTGGCTGCGGGTAGCTATACTGTAGGTGCAACTGTGCAGGGTACACAGTACAGTAACTGGAAATACTTCAAAGAGCCTACACAAGCACCTGGCTGCAGGTAGCTATACTGTAGGTGCAACTGTGCGGGGTACACAGTACAGTAACTGGAAATACTTCAAAGAGCCTACACAAGCACCTGGCTGCAGGTAGCTATACTGTAGGTGCAAATGTGCGGGGTACACAGTACAGTAACTGGAAATACTTCAAGAGCCTACACAAGCACCTGGCTGCAGGTAGCTATACTGTAGGTGCAATTGTGCGGGGTACACAGTACAGTAACTGGAAATACTTCAAAGAGCCTACACAAGCACTTGGCTGCAGGTAGCTATACTGTAGGTGCAAATGTGCGGGGTACACAGTACTGTAACTGGAAATACTTCAGGAGCCTAGACAAGCACCTGGCTGCAGGTAGCTATACTGTAGGTGCAACTGTGCGGGGTACACAGTACAGTAACTGGAAATACTTCAAAGAGCCTACACAATCACCTGGCTGCAGGTAGCTATACTGTAGGTGTAACTGAGGGGTACACAGTACTGTAACTGGAAATACTTCAAAGAGCCTACACAAGCACCTGGCTGCAGGTAGCTATACGGTAGGTGCAACTGTGCGGGGTACACAGTACAGTAATTGGAAATACTTCAAAGAGCCTACACAAGCACCTGGCTGCAGGTAGCTATACTGTAGGTGCAACTGTGCAGCGTACACAGTACAATAACTGGAAATACTTCAAAGAGCCTACACAAGCACCTGACTGCAGGTAGCTATACTGTAGGTGCAACTGTGCGGGGTACACAGTACAGTAACTGGAAATACTGTAAAAACACCTGCCTACCAGTATATTAGGAAGAGAAGAGCAGGATCTAGCTAAACTGAATACAGTGTATGTGTGTATATATATATATATATAACACCTGGGATGCATATATATACACAATACACTGTAAGTGCAGCTAACTGACTCGACCTGCCTACTCTATCTAACTTAAATCAAATGACACTGTCTCTCTGTCTGTCTATCTCTCTCTCAAGCCGGAACACACTACACAGGGCCGACGTGCAGGCGGCCTTATATAATGTGGTGCGTGTACTAAACACCCTGAGCCATAATTGCCCAAAGTCTCCTTGGCTAATTACGGCTCTCTGTACACACAGCGCTGTGATTGGCCAAGCATGCAGGTCATAGTGCATGCTTGGCCAATCATCAGCCAGCAGTGCACTGCGATGCGGCACTGAATTATGGGCCGCGAAGTGCCACTCGAATTTGACGCGAACGGCCCATATCGTTCGTAATTCGGTGAACGACCGAACACACGATGTTCGAGTTGAACATGGGTTCGACTTGAACATGAAGCTCATCCATACCTGGCAGGTCCGAGAGAAGGCAGGGGCGGGTGCACAGGCGCTCTGTGGCTGCACTGGCTTTCAATATCTGTGAGTAGGCAGTTGCTGCTGCTCTGTTTCAAAGAAGCTCACATCAGTCTAATTACTGCCACCTCTGGCTACTTCCTGCATATGCACACCTCGTGTATTGTATGCTAGACTGAAGCTATTCTCTGTGATTCAGCGACATGTGGAAACAAGAGCTGGGACTAGGGAGACCAACTTTTCAAGCAAGGGCTGTTGTACAAGTGAAGGGAGGGGGCTGTTTGTGTACAGGGGAGGCCAGAACTGTGTGTGTGTTTATAGGGGTGTGCGTGTTTACAGGTGTGGGGGGGCTGACATATATACAGATGTGAAGGGGGGCTGAGTGCATACAGGTGTAAGGAGGGGGCTGAGTGCGTACAGGTGTAAGGAGGGGACTGAGTGCATACAGGTGTGAGGAAAGCTGAGTGCGTACAAATGTAAGGGGGGACTGAATGAGTACAGGTGTAAGGGGGGTCTGAGTGTGTACAGGTGTAAGGGGGGCTGGGTGCATACAGGTATGAGGGGGCTGAGTGCATACAGGATTTAGGAGGGGCTGAGTCTGTACAGGTGTGAGGGGGCTGAGCGCGTACAGGTGTGAGGGGCGCTGAGCGCGTACAGGTGTGAGGGGGCTGAGCGCGTATGAGTGTGAAGGGGGCTTAGCGCGTACAGGTGTGAGGGGGGCTGAGTGCGTACAGGTGTAAAGGGGGCTGAGTGCGTACAGGTGTGAGGGGGCTGAGCGCGTACAGGTGTGAGGGGGGCTTAGCGCATACAGGTGTGAGGGGGGCTGAGCGCGTACAGGTGTGAGGGGGGCTGAGCGCATACAGGTGTGAGGAGGGCTGAGCGCATACAGGTGTGAGGAGGGCTGAGCGCATACAGGTGTGAGGGGGCTTAGCGCATACAGGTGTGAAGGGGACTGAGTGCGTACAGGTGTGAGGGGGCTGAGTGCGTACAGGTGTGAAGGGGGCTGAGTGCGTACAGTTGTGAGGGAGGGCGAGTGCGTACAGGTGTGAGAAGGGCTGAGTGCATACAGGTGTGAGGATGGGACTGAGTACGTACAGGTGTGAGGAGGGCTGAGTGCGTACAGATGTGAGGAGAGTTGAGTACTGTCAGGGCTGGCCTCAGCCCTTCCTTCTCTGAGCTGGCCACTCAGCTTTCGGCTAATTGCCAGCTACCATCTGTCTCCACAGTTACCCAGCTGTTGTTGATTCTGCTCGTCAGTCCTGCCTACTGAAAGTCGTCCAGCTCACTTAATCTCTGCCTTCGCCTTTGTCAACATCACAGAAACTTTCTCCTGCGTTCCTGTTGAAGACTTGCTCGGCTGATGTTCCTTCTGGCTCCTGATCCTGCTTGCTGTACTGCTACGTTTATCTCTGGCTCTCTGACGTTTGCTTGGCTGACTACCCAATCTGGTTACTGAACTTTGGCTTGTTTTGACTACGCTTACTCTGTTTACCTTATTATTGTTATTATTATTATTATTATTATTATTATTATTATTAAACAAGTGTGATTTAACTATACTTCTGTCTCGGTCTGATTCATGGTTCCTGATAAGTATGTACAGGTGTGAGGGGGGCCGAGTGCGTACAGGTGTGAAGGGGGCTGAGTGCGTACAGGTGTGAGGGGGGGCTGAGTGCGTACAGGTGTGAGGGGGGGCTGAGTGAGTACAGGTGTGAGGGGGGGCTGAGTGAGTACAGGTGTGAGGGGGGGCTGAGTGAGTACAGGTTTGATGAGGGTTGAGTATGTACAGGTGTGAGGAGGGCTGAGTGCGTACAGGTTTAAAGGGGGCTGAGTGCATAAAGGTATGAGGAGTGCTGAGTGTGTACAAGTGTGAGGGGGGCTGAGTGTGTACAGGTGTGAAGGGGGCTGAGTGCGTACAGGTGTGAGGGGGCTGAGCACGTACAGGTGTGAGGGGGGCTTAGCGCGTACAGGTGTGAGGGGGGCTGAGCGCGTACAGGTGTGAGGGGGGCTGAGCGCATACAGGTGTGAGGAGGGCTGAGCGCATACAGGTGTGAGGAGGGCTGAGCATGTACAGGTGTGAGGGGGCTTAGCGCATACAGGTGTGAAGGGGACTGAGTGCGTACAGGTGTGAGGGGGCTGAGTTCGTACAGGTGTGAGGGGGGCTGAGTGCGTACAGGTGTGAAGGGGGCTGAGTGCGTACAGTTGTGAGGGGGGGCAAGTGCGTACAGGTGTGAGAAGGGCTGAGTGCATACAGGTGTGAGGAGGGGACTGAGTACGTACAGGTGTGAGGAGGGGACTTAGTACGTACAGGTGTGAGGAGGGCCGAGTGCGTACAGATGTGAGGAGAGTTGAGTACTGTCAGGGCTGGCCTCAGCCCTTCCTTCTCTGAGCTGACCACTCAGCTTTCGGCTAATTGCCAGCTCCCATCTGTCTCCACAGTTACCTAGCTGTTGTTGATTCTGCTTGTCAGTCCTGCCTACTTAAAGTCGTCCAGCTCACTTAATCTCTGCCTTCGCCTTTGTCAACATCACAGGTGTGAGGAGGGCTGAGTACATACAGGTGTGAGGAAGACTAAGTGCGTACAGGTGTGAGGAGGGCTGAGTACATACAGGTGTGAGGAGGGCTGAGTACGTACAGGTGTGAGGAGGGCTGAGTACGTACAGGTGTGAGGAGGGCTGAGTACGTACAGGTGTAAAGGGGGCTGAGTGCAGTGCATAAAGGTGTGAGGAGGGCTGAGTGCATATAGGTGTGAGGGGGGCCGAGTGCGTAAAGGTGCGAGGGGGGCTGAGTGCGTACAGGTCTGAGGGGGGCTGAGTGCGTACAGGTCTGAGGGGGGCTGAGTGCGTACAGGTGTGAGGGGGGCTAAGTGTGTACAGGTGTGAAGGGGGCTGAGTACATACAGGTGTGAGGAGGGCTGAGTACATACAGGTGTGAGGAGGGCTGAGTACATACAGGTGTAAGGAGGGCTGAGTGCATACAAATATGAGGGGGACTGAATGCATAGAGATATGAGTGGGGCCGAGTGCATACAGGTGTGAGGGGGGGACTGAGTATGTACAGGTGTGAGGAGGGCTAAGTACGTACAGGTGTGAGGGGGCCAAGTGGGTACAGTTGTGAGGAGGGCTGAGTACGTACAGGTGTGAGGGGGCCAAGTGGGTACAGTTGTGAGGAGGGCTGAGTACGTACAGGTGTGAGGAGGGCTGAGTATGTACAGGTGTGAGGAGGGCTGAGTGCATACAAATATGAGGAGGACTGAATGCATAGAGATATGAGTGGGGCTGAGTGCATACAGGTGTGAGGGGGGACTGAGTATGTACAGGTGTGAGGAGGGCTGAGTACGTACAGGTGTGAGGGGGCCGAGTGGGTACAGTTGTAAAGAGGGCTGAGTACGTACAGGTGTGAGGAGGGCTGAGTACGTACAGGTGTGAGGAGGGCTGAGTACGTACAGGTGTGAGGAGGGCTGAGTACGTACAGGTGTGAGGAGGACTGAGTACATACAGGTGTGAGGAGGGCTGAGTACGTACAGGTGTGAGGAGGGCTTAATGCGTACAGGTGTGAGGGGGGCTGAGTGCGTACAGGTGTGAGGGGGGCTGAGTGCAAACAGGTGGGAGGGGGTCTGAGTACGTACAGATGTGAGGAGGGCTGAGTGCGTATAGGTGTGAGGGGGGCTGAGCGCGTACAGGTCTGAGGAGGGCTGAGTGGGCACAGGTGTAAGAAGGGCTGAGTGCGTATAGGTGTGAGGGGGGCTGAGCGCATACAGGTCTGAGGAGGGCTGATTGGGCACAGGTGTAAGAAGGGCTGAGTGTGTACAGGTTTCAGGAGGACGGAGTGCATACAGGTATGAGGAGGACTGAGTGCATACAGGTATGAGGGGGGCTGAGTGCATACAGGTATGAGGGGGGCTGAGTGCATACAGGTATGAGGGGGGCTGAGTGCATACAGGTATGAGGGGGGCTGAGTGCATACAGGTATGAGGGGGGCTGAGTGCATACAGGTATGAGGGGGGCTGAGTGCATACAGGTATGAGGGGGGCTGAGTGCATACAGGTATGAGGGGGGCTGAGTGCATACAGGTATGAGGGGGGCTGAGTGCATACAGGTATGAGGGGGGCTGAGTGCATACAGGTGTGAGAAGGGGGCTGAGTGCATACAGGTGTGAGAAGGGGGCTGAGTGCATACAGGTGTGAGAAGGGGGCTGAGTGCGTGCAGGTGTGAGGAAGGCTGAGTACGTACAGGTGTGTGAAGGGGCTGAGTGGGTAAAGGTGTGAGGACGGCTGAGTGCATACAGGTGTGCGGAGGGGGCTGAGGTGTGAGGAGGGCTGAGTGCATACAGGTGTGAGGAGGGCTGAGTGCGTACAGGTGTGAGGAGGGCTGAGTGGGATTAGGTGTGAGGAGGGCTGAGTGGGTACAGGTGGGGGGAGCTGAGTGGGTACAGGTGGGGGGCTGAGTGGGTACAGGTGGGGGGCTGAGTGGGTACAGGTGGGAGGCTGAGTGCATACGGGTGCTGGATTTAGCAGTCTCTTTGCTGGATTGGTCTGTCTCTTTGCTGAAGGACTCGTGGGAGAGGAACTAGGTGAACACTCTGGATTGTTGGTGGTGAGTCCCAAGGTGGCCCAAGCCTAAAGCTGTGTAAGGGGCCCCAACATTTCTGATGGCTGCGCTGCCTGTGAGGAGGGAGTGGGGGCATGGCTTATTGGCACTATTTGTCTATGGATGCACACAGCCCAGATTGGGAGCATTCTCTCAGGGGTTCCCCCTATAGCACATAGCTTGCTAAGGGGGTACCCAGAGAAGGAATGAACAGCACTGGCAAATAAAAGATATCTGCACAATACAGATAAGTATAACATTTTTTTTTATTTTAGCAAAAAAAAAAATCCTTTACTCCTGGTTTACACAAGATCACAATCGTACCACATTCCTGTGCAATTCACATATGATTCAGTGTGGTATGATTTTAGCCCATTCATTTTGAAGGGGCTCAAATTGCACCACATCGCATCAAAGTAGTGCATGCACCAATTTTAGAAACACACTGCAAAAGGATTGCATGGCCATTGTGGATGGACTGCACTGCATTTTTCACCTGCGTTTGAGGTGTCATTAACATAGCACTGACACGCACTGCAGATCATAAGGGTACTGATTTAAATGCAGTGTTGGAAACGTGCACAGGTCATGGGTTTCCCACACCACGTTCTAGTGTGAACCAGCTAGCAGGGGTGCTCAACCTGTGGCCCTCCATCTGTTGCGGAATTACAAGCCCCAGAGGCATTGCAAGTCTGTCAGTTACAAGTAAGAATGGGCTCGGACGTACTGCACACCGCCAATTATAGGCAGCGTGTGTATGTGCAGCTTCCGGTCGGGAAATACCTGCCTATGACTGGTGGTGTGCAGTGACGGCTTCCTGGCAGGTTCGATCTGAACACACCCAAGCCTATCACTAGTTACAAGCATGACTGCCAAAGCCAGAGGCATGATGTGACTTGTAGTTCTGCAACAGCTGGGGGGCCACAGGTTGAGCACCCATGAACTAGGGCTTAGTATGAATTTCATCATGGTGATTGTGTGCATCTCCCCAGGTTCAGGTTTCTCATCAGTGGAAGCAGCTCCATTAGGGGCACCGCCCCCCTAATCCATGCACCCAGTCCCTAATCTACATGCAGAGAGCCGGACGCATGAGTTTCAATGTTTTTTTTTAAGCACATGATTAGAGCCTGAGGCTCTAATTGTCTTTAAAAAAGGGTGGACTGCGCCCCAAGCTCACCCACTTGTGTTAAATTAGCGAATTAATATTCACTAATGTCTTCCTGCTTCTCCTCCCAGCCAATCAGGAAGCGGGTCCTGAGACCTGATTGGCCAGGGAGTCTTAGGACTCCCGGCCAATCGGGTCTCAGGACCCACTTCCTTTTTGGCTAGGAGGAAAAGCAACCCCTGTTCGTCCGGGAGCCTGGAGTGAGAAGCAGCCTCCTAAGGTAAGGTTGGACTGATAGCTGTCTTCTCGTCTGTCTCCCCTGGGGGGCAAGGCCAACCCTACCATGGGTCCCGCTGGGTCCATTAGACCCAAGCGGCACTTTGAGAGGGGCGGCAATTTGAACCGACGGCTGCCTCCTCTTCTTTTCTATTTACCCAGCAGTTTTGTGTGTCATTACAACTGCCCCCGGACCACTCCACCTGCCCCTATACTACACTAGTCTATCTTTAACCACTTCAATACAGGGCACTTTCCCCTCTTCCTGTCCAGGCCAATTTTCAGCTCTTTCAGTGCTGCTGCATTTTGAATGACAATTGTGCGGTCATGCAACACTGTACCCAAACAAAACAATTTTCTTTTTTTCCCCCACAAATAGAGCTTTCTTTGGTGGTATTTGATCACTACAGGGGTTTATATTTTTGCGCTATCAATAAAAAAAAAAGACCGAAAATTTAGAAAAAAAAAAGTTTTTCTTTGCTTCTGTTACAAAACTTAAATGTAAATAAGTTTTCTCCTTCACTGATGAGGCTGCACTGACGGGCACTGATGAGGCAATACTGATTGACACTGATGAGGTGGCACTTATATGCCACACTGATAGGTGGCACTGGCAGGCATCATTGCCTGTGATCAGCCTTGATTGGACACAGCAGATAACATGGTAAAGTGCCCATGTCATAGGCTCTTTACCTAGATCGGAGATACAGTGTCACATTGACACACCACACCACCAATCGCCGTGCTGCACGCTAGCGGCTTATCCTGCTGGACGTCATACAGCGCCCAGTCAGGATAATGAACCACTTTCCGGCCGTCACATGGCTATATGGCGGGTGGGAAGCGGATTACTACCCTAGCCTGTCTATATATTACCCTAGCCTGCCCCTATACTACCTTAGTCTGCCATTATACTGCCCCAGCCCGCCCCTTGGAATTGAGCAGAATGGTATGTCATAATTTTGCATATAGACAAGGTGCTGTTGCATGTAAATCTGACTTCCTGATAAACTTAATTTTAGTTCTAATTATCATTATATTAAAAAAAAATGAATGTGGGGGCATTTTGGTGGGCGGGAATTTTTTTTTGGGGGGGGGGGGGTCAGCTTTTAATTCTTGGACCCAGGCAGCACAATGTCTTGGGCCAGCCCTGGCGGGGGGTGGCGGTTGTGCAAGTGAGGGGGGCAGGTTTGTCTGCTGCCCCCAAACAAAATTGAGCACCATCCGCCACTTTTTCTCATTGAGAAGCAACATTTACATTTTTGGGGGGTCCTTGTAAGGCCTCTTTCACACTGCCATGATTTAAGTCATGCAATTTTGCAGCCATGATTTCAGGGAATGTCTGTGTAAACTTGAGGTATATGGACCTCAACTTGTATGAAAGTCGGACCAAAGTAGTACAGGGAGTACTTTGAAGTCGCACATATATGAATGGTTTTCATTGGAAATCATGAGGAAGGACTTGTCATGCAACTGTGCAGTCCCAAGTCGCAGGAAAAGTCGCACAAGTGTGAAAGGGGCCTCAAAAGGTGCCGCAACTGAAAAAAAATGCAGACCTAGAGAACTTGATCTGCTTCCAAAAAATGTCTTTATGACACGTCCTTGCAAGTCATGTAAGAAACAAACGGTTGATCAGTTGAAGTTTAGCAGCTCAGGCTTGGCAGATTCTTCCCAGAAGGTCATTCATGAAACAATTAGGATTTTTATTAGGCATATCAGAAGCAGACATCTCAGGTAGTAATGAGGTCAGCAGCTCCCACATCCAACCTGTTGCTGAACGAGCCGTGTCATTGTGATGTGAATGAATGGGGAGCTCAGCACAGCGGACAGCTCCGGTACACCATCTGCCGGTCCTTGGGTCACACCCATGGATCATCCCTGGGTCACACCCATAGAGCAAGGGTCTCCAAATTGTGGCCCGGGGGCCAGATGTGACCCTTTGCTTACTTTTATCTGGCTTGGGCCACTATTCATCCCACTGATATGAGGCACTACTCTGCCCTCTGACACCAAAAATGGGGCATAATAATTCCTGCCACTGACATCAACAATGGGGCACCATTTCTCTCACTGACACCAAAAATAGGGCACTATTCCTCCCATAATACCAAAGATGGGACACTGTTTATTCCCACTAATGCCAGAAAAATGTTCTATCCTTGCTGGAAACAGTCCAGCCCTCCTGAAGTCTGAAGGACAGTAAACTGGCCCTTTGTTTAGAAAGTTTGGGAGACCCCTGCCATTGACCATCCCTGGCTCACACCAATAGACACCACCCCTGGGTCCCGCCAATAGAGACCACCCCTGGGTCCCGCCAATAGAGACCACCCCTGGGTCCCGCCAATAGAGACCACCCCTGGGTCCCGCCAATAGAGACCACCCCTGGGTCCCGCCAATAGAGACCACCCCTAGGTCCCGCCAATAGAGACCACCCCTGGGTCCCGCCAATAGAGACCACCCCTGGGTCCCGCCAATAGAGACCACCCCTGGGTCCCGCCAAGAGACCACCCCTGGGTCCCGCCAATAGAGACCACCCCTGGGTCACGCCAATAGAGACCATCCCTGGGTAACACCAATATAGACCATCTCTGGGTAACACCAATATAGACCATCCCTGGGTAACGCCAATATAGACCATCCCTGGGTAACGCCAATATAGACCATCCCTGGGTAACGCCAATATAGACCATCCCTGGGTCACGCCAATAGAGACCACCCCTGGGTCACGCCAATAGAGACCATCCCTGGGTAACACCAATATAGACCATCCCTGGGTCACACCAATATAGACCATCCCTGGGTCACACCAATATAGACCATCCCTGGGTCACACCAATATAGACCATCCCTGGGTCACACCAATATAGACCATCCCTGGGTCACACCAATATAGACCATCCCTGGGTCACACCAATATAGACCATCCCTGGGTCACACCAATATAGACCATCCCTGGGTCACACCAATATAGACCATCCCTGGGTCACACCAATAGAGACAATCCCTGGGTAACATCACTGACTGCAGCCGCATCTAAAGTTTGGGATTTATCAGGTCGGTTTGATCATTCCGCCACCTAGTTTCCCAGGCATTCATTGCTGGGAGGGGGGAGGAAGCTTGCAGCAGGCTGATCGAGAAGCAACAGGGGGGGATCGATGTCGGAGAGGTGTGCTCGGTGTGCGCTGACACAGGAGCGATCCATGGAGAATGGTGTGCATTAGGCACGGCGGCGTCACTGCTGCTCTCTGCTACCTACCCCTTCCCTCTATAGGTGTGTGTTCCCCTCTTCTGCAGCCAGCCGCCGATCTCTGACAGTCACAGGAGGAGCTGACAGCACTCAGCATGGAGGGGCCGGAGGATCGGACTTCACAGGACCTCATCTCCCCGGCTGAAAGGGACAACGCCGGGCTGTCACCCTGTACAAGTAAGTGCAAGCTCTTCTGTTACCGGGAGAGACCCCCCTCCACCCCCACACTGCAGTGATCGCGGCTTGCCGGTGACAGGTGCACTGGGGGGAGAGAGAAAGCCCAGCACTGCACACAGCATTATACCGCAATACACCCGACAATAGCTTCTCCCTGAGCCTGCTCATCACTCTCCATCATCATCACCTGCACTCTACTCCTAGTGCCCCTTCTAGCTGCTTTATCATCAAGGTTAATAGTACAAAGCATACGATCCTGGTGTTTTAGCTTTATGAATGTCTTCATTCATGTTGGCTAAAGTATAGCTGGGCAGAATGTTTCTAGCACATGCCTAGGGGTCCATATACAAATGTTTTTTTTCATGTAAGGTTCACCCAACTTTCACAGATGGGGTTTAATGGGAAAATGTATGTTTTCTTAGGTGAACAGAGGTATAAATGGACCCCTATGCTTTGGGCTTGTATAGCTTTCCCAACCATAAGGATCCTTATTTTTAAAGTGAGTTCTTTTCCTCCCCAGTACATGTAAAACTGTCCTATGGCTGAAAATAAAGATCAATATCAATGTCTTATTGAACTTCTATGCAGTGAATCCTAGGTGAAAGTTATGTGAACCCTGACTGAACAGAGGTATAAATGGACCCCTATGCTATAGGCTTGTTTAAAAGCTTTCCCAACCATAAGGATCCTTATTTTTTTTTTTTTTTTAAAGTGAGTCATTTACGTCCCCAATAAATGTAAAAACTATATGGCCGAACATTAAAGATTATCTATTATTCTAGGTGAAAGTTATATGAACCTTGATGGAACAGAGGTATATGCTATAGACTCATCTAAAAGCTATCCCACGGATAAGGATCCTTATTTCTTTTATTTTTTTTTTTAATGAGTTATTGTTATCCCTAATAAATGTAAAACTGTCATCATGTGGTTGAAAAATAAAGATCATTATCTATTTGGCATTAAACTTCTATTAAGTGAATCCTTAGTCATGTGGACCTTGACTGAACAGAGGTATAGATTGACTCCTATGTTATAGGCTCATCTAAAAGCTGTCCCAATATAAGGATCCTTATTTTTTTTAAAATGAGTTATTTCATCCCTAAAAAAAAAAATGTAAAACTGTCCTATGGCTGAAAATAAAGATCATTATCTATGTGGCATTGAACTTCTATGAAGTGAATCCTAGGTGAAAGTTATATGAACCTTGAGGTTATGTGAACCAGAGGTATTAATGGACCCCTTTGATATATAGTCTCATCTAAAAGCTATCCCAAGGATAAGCATCCTTAATTTGTCAAATGTGAGTTACTCTTATCTCCAATAAACAAACATTAGTCCTATGGCTGACAATAATAATCATTATTCTTGTGGTATTGAGCTTATATGAGAATATCAATAAATGCTAGGTGAAAGTTGTGTGAATCTTAGATGAAAAGATGTAAAAATGATCCTCTGCTATAGGTTCATGTAAAGGTATCCCAAGGATAAGGATCTTTAGTTTTTTTTTTTTTTTTTTTTTTAAGTGACAGTTATTTTCATCTCCAGTAAAACAAAACACTTATGTGGCTAAATGTAAAGATAATTATTCCTGTGTCATTAGGCCTATATGTAATACAAAATGAATCCTATGTGAAAGGTGTGTGAATCTTGGCTGAAAAGATGTATAAACATCAGTCATATGTCTGAAAATGAAGATCATCATGCTTGTGGTGTTGATCTTATATGAGAAAAAAAGTGAAAGTGAAAAGATATGTGTATATATGGACTCGTATGCTGTGGGCTGATTGAAAAGCTCCCACAAGGATAATAACCCATATTTTTTTTTAAAAGTGACAGTTATTTTCATTTCCAATGAATGTAAAATAGTCATTTGGTTGGAAATAAAAATCATCACATTTTGTGGCATTGAGCCTATATCTGGGACCAAATGACTGAATGCATAGAGTTTCCATGTTATCCTATAGTTGACAGTTCAGTTTCACCCTAGTATCTGATTTTAATGCTACAAAGTTGCTGTACTTACATAGACTTTTAGCATTATTCTATCACAAGCGTTTTCTACCTTCACAAGAACTGGGGGATTTTAACACTGCAGTAGCCAAAACATGAAGATCTTACATCCATCCAAACGGTATATTTTTATAATGCTATTTTTTTGTGATTTGTATTATTATACAGGATATAGCACATTAATCTAGAAAATAAATTACAATGCATTGCAAGCAGCTTTATGATGACTATTTTAGATTCATGTTCTTTACTTGGGGATCAACCCATCAAGGAATAAGAACTTTTCACAGCTCATGCGTTTTTTTTTTTTTTGTTTTGTTTTGTTTTGTTTTTTTGATCTTTTGTAATTATGTCTGTATGTTGTTGACAATAATTACCCCATTAATGCTGTACATCACCTGGATTCTGTTCTGTCCTTATCTACATCACATAGAATGGAGAACTTTAAAAACTAGTCTGTGTGTTCCAAAGTATTGCCTTTTTTTGTATGGCTGTTGGTAGAATTAGTGGAATCATGCGATTCCTGGGGACCTATTTAACAAGTAGGATTTTCCAGGACGCAGACTTGTAATATGCAAGATAGTGTAGGAAGTAATCCAATAAACCTTTACATTAGGTTACCACATTCCAGATGCTCAGCATAATGCAGCTTCTGTGCCATAGAGCTTAGGATATGTTCTGAACACCTCATTTGTCACAGCTCTGAGCACAGTTGATTTCTGTGACCTTTTCTAACCTGATTAGTAATGTAACCCTGAACACAGACATGGGGATTCAAAGTGAAGACGTTACTGCTTTGCAGGATGACTTTTTTTTTTCCTAGCTGGTGCTGACAACACCATAAGCAGTCCTTAAATTACCAGCCTTGGTGGATGTTTGCTACCTGTGGTTTTCATATCAGCCTGCGTCTGACAAAATAAAGATAATTCTTTTTTTTTTCCTATCCACTTTATCTTTGCACATTTTTGTTTTAATATTGGTCTCCGTCCCATCTTATCCGCATCCAACGTGCTTTGGCAACAAAATACAGGCACCAAGCCACTGGGTCTAGCGCTATTATACCACACGCAACTTGTCTGGAGCTTTTGTGGGATTACCATCTGGAATGAGATATTTGTGCTTTGGGGTATTTTGCTGCTCTGTTCAGTAAGTCACCTCTCCCTAATGTGTATGCAAGGTGCTGATTTAATTTGCTGCCTCCAGGTATAGTCAGCTGGTGAATACACTGGCTCTAAACCTAATATTGTTCCTATGATGTTCAGCATGAAAACTCCAACTCTATACAACAACAAAAAAAAGGTCTGCAGTGTGATTTTGTCTTACAAGGGGAAAAAAAATGATCATGAATTTGTAGCTCAATTTATTTTCAGTCGTCATGATAAGTCGCAGGGTTAAATCACTTTTAAGCAGTGCTTCCCAAAGTGTGGAGCTATAGCGGCATATATTCTCAATGCAAGTAGTAAAAACCAGCAGCCCAAGGCTTGGGAAGGCATTCCAGAATACTAGGCATCTTGTAGGAATACAGTATATGGGGCCATTTTGTCACAGCTACCTGTGTCCTTATCCATTTGTTAATATGTTTTTATGTTGGGTTTCAACACCAAGAACCCAGTCAAAAAATAAAGCAAACCCCATGATGCTCCTGATCCCAAAGCCTTCCTTTCACAAAAGCCCCAAAACTTACCATTACAGTCACATTAACATGTAACCACCCCTGGTAGTTTGCACCAAACTTAACCATGAAATTTAACACTCAATAAAGTCACCCTTCACCCTTTTTTTTTTTTTTATGTTTCACATGTATTTTATGTGGTCGCATTTGTCCCTATAAAAAAATCCTTTTTTTTTTCATTACATGCTGAAGTAAAATGAAATGATGTGAATAATGCCTGCAATTTTCCATATAACTTTAGTCTTACATTTAAGGCTGATCTAAAAATATTTAATTCAGTTATGTAGTCCTGAAAAATATATCACAAGCAGCACAGTGCCTATGTGGTTAGCACTTCTGTCTGGCAGCACTAGAGTGATCGGTTTGAATCTCAACCACGGCACTACCTGCATGGAGTTTGCACGTTCTCCCTGTGCCTGCCTGGCTTTCCCCTGGTTACTCTGGTTTTCTATCACACTCCAAAGACATGCCGGTAGGTGAATAGGCTCCTGTCTAAATTGGCCCTAGTATATGTACACTATATTGCCAAAAGTATTGGGACGCCCCTCCAAATCATTTGCTTCAGATGTTTCAATCACCTCCATGGCCACAGGTGTATAAAATCAGGCACCTAGGCATGCAGACTGATGCAGATGTGTGAAAGAATGGGTCGCTATCAGGAGCTCAGTGAAGTCAAGTGTGGTACTGTGATAGGTTGCCACCTCTGCAATAAGTCCATCTGTGAAATTTCCCTGCTACTAAATATTCCATAGTCAACTATTAGTGGTATTATAACAATGTGGAAGCAACGAAGTTGTGGGCCACGCAAAATGATAGAGAGATTCCATCCTCAACCCGATGGAACGCCTTGGGATGAGGGGAGACTGTGAGCCAGGCCTTCTCGTCCAACATCCGTACCTGACCTCACAAATGCGCTTCTGGAAGAATGGTCAAACCTTCCCATAGACACACTCCTAAACCTTGTGGACAGCCTTCCCAGAAGAGTTGAAGCTGTTATAGCTGCAAAGGGTGGGCCAACTCAATATTGAACCCTACGGACTAAGGCTGGGATGCCATTAAAGTTCATGTGTGTGTAAAGGCAGGTGTCCCAATACTTTTGGCAATATTGTGTATGTATGAATGTGAGTTAGGGGCCTTAGATTGTAAGCTCCTTGAGGAAAGTCTTGTCTTATCAGAAAACACATGCACATCAACACTAATGCTAGAAAAGGGAAGTCAGCATTTTCAACCAATCAAACCTCTGTTGCCTTGCACAGTCCACTGTTTAAACATGCTTACAGGGGGTGAGGGCAGAGTGATGATATCAATAGTGTAAAGCCTCTGTTTCATATTCCATTCAGAAAACAGGTTGCTGACCATGCAGCACCGCTTAAAAGATACTGCCGCTTGCCAACTTAGTGTTTCCGGATAGCCCTCCCACCAAGGCTTTTATATTTACAAAGCCATTCTCTCTTACCACCTTCCCACTGGAGCATTCCAGCCTGTCTAAACTCCATTGTGGGCTGCTGGTGGAGCTTAAATAGGGGGATGACTTTTCAGAACCCCCACGTAGTGGTATTCTGGCTTTGCCATTGGTTTCCTACACTTGAGTACTGTCACATAGGGTAAATCACATGTTACTCCATACCTGGAAGCCTTGCTCTGTTTGTGAGGGCTCCAGTGGTGCTAGGGAAAGGAGTAGTTTGGCCTGGTAACTATAGCTGCATACGTTGCCACTTTGTTCTTAATGGTTCTTTTTAACGTGGGTCAAGACTCAACCTTATCCTTCATAGCGTCCCTTTTACATTGGCCCTAGACTTGGACAACCTTATCCTTCACACTTGTTAGGATAAATCAGCATAGCTCTTACAGTAGGCCTTATGCTCCTTTTCTTGGCCCTAGCACTATGCAGAGGAAGCCATATTTGTGGAGTTGCGAGTTATCAGTGATCAGCTCTTCTTGTTTCTAGGCACCAGGCTCCAAATGATGCTATCAGTGTAATTTGGTGATCAGAAGCAGGAATAAGTAGGATAAATGTCTGATGATGTAAAACTCCTGAAATGCTCCTTTGAGGCTAGAAGTTGGCTAACTCCTTGCTTTGCATTGTAACGAAGTGCATTAAATCACAACCACAGTGTAGTGTTGCCAAGCAATAAGCAGACCTTGCATATATAATGAGCAAATATGTCTCAAATTCATATATAATTATAAACAACATAAAACAAGTATTTCAAACATTTACCGTATATTGCTAAAGTATATTTACATTTAAGGTAAGTTCTCCTAAAATGTATATGTAAAATTTAATTGAAAAAACTATGCATTCCTTTCAACTTCCAATCCTGGTTTACCCACCCCCAGACCACAAAAACTTTTTTTTTTTTCCCTTGATACATACCTTTTTTATTCTTTTCTATTCTATTCTTCACTCTGTTCATGTGAGATCTTGAGTCCACTTCTTCCCCTCATTCCTCCAGCAGGGAGCATGGAATTTGCTCCCTGTTCCCTGCAGCATTCTCTAGTGAGCCCAGGACTGCTTGATGATGCACATAGGGGTACCCAGATGACACTGGGCATCAATCAACCTGAAAAAGTTCCAGGGGGATAGATTGCATAGCGTTATGTCTGTGAGGTGACTGCGCCAGAGAGGGTGTGTGTGTATTGCAGCTGCCTTTTTGTATTTAAAGCAGTTGTATGCCCAAAAAAAAAACAAAAAAAAAAAAACCCTGTAAGGCAAAAGCATAATGAGCTGGTATGTAGTGCATACTAGCTCATTATGAAATACTTACCTTAGAATGAAGCTCCCACAGGTCACCGCTGAGGGAGCTGACATGTTACCTCGGCGTCAGGATGACGTCAGTCCATACCGGCACAATACGCGGGACCTTCACCACGCGTGTGCCGCCTTATTATAGGCTTACCTGTAGGTAAAAATGACCAAGCGGACAATACAGTCGCTTTAACCACTTGCCGCCCGCCCACCGTCAAATGACGGCTGGGCGCCATGGCTCTCGTTCTGGCTGGCTGTCATATGACAGCCCTCCAGTACTACCGCTCTCACGTGCCCGTGGGGGCGTGCATCGCGGCGATCGGTGGTGCGGTGTGTCAGTCTGACACACTGCTACACCAATCTCGGTAAAGAGCATTTGATGGAGACTCTTTACCACGTGATCAGCCATGTCCAATCACAGCTGATCACAATGTAAACAAGGAGAGCCCTTGATCGGCTTTTCCTCACTCGCGTCTGACAGACGCGAGTAGAGGAGAGCCGATCGGCTGCTCTCCTGACGGGGAGTCTGTGCTGATTGCTTATCAGTGCAGCCCACCCAGGACCACCAGGGATTGGCACCACACTGGACCACTAGGTATGCCACCCTAGACATGGTGAAAAATACTCCTGCGCTTGTGAGATTGTTTGCTGTAAAACAAAGGTAGTATTGTAGTCAGTGGTAGGACTGGGGGAGATGATGGAGCGTGTCCCGCTGCCTTAGCTGACCAGGGGTGGTCTGGAAAGGACTGTTTAGTAGGAAGTGGATGGAAGGCGCGTGATCAGACGCTTACATCAATAAATGTATGGTTTATTTATGTAAAAGAATACAGACATATAGTCATATAGATATAAAATCATACCTGCCTCAATATGGGCACACCCCAATTTTAACTTCCTAGTACTTATTTTGTTACCTGTTTTTCCTTTTTTTATAATATTATGTAGTATTTGTATGATTTTATATATATGACTATATGTCTGTATTCTTTTACATAAATAAACCATACATTTCTTGATGTAAGCGTCTGATCACGCGCCTTCCATCCACTTCCTACTAAACATGCCACCCTAGACCACCAGGGAAATGCCAATCAGTGCCCAGGCAGCTGTCAGTGCCCATCCTCAATGCCTGGCAGTGCCATCAGTGATGCCTATCAATGCCATCTATCAGTGCCGCATATTAGTGCCCATCAGTGCCGCATATCAGTGCCCAGCAGTGTCGCCTACTAGTGCCACCCATAAGTTACCCATCAGTGCAGCCTTTCAGTGCCCATCAGTGTCGCCTATCAGTGCCACCCATGAGAGCCCATCAGTGCTGCCTACCAATGCTCATCAGTGCCACCTCATTGGTGCCGCCTTATCAGTGCCCGTCAGTGCCGCCTTATCAATGCCCATCAGTGAAGGAGAAAACTTGTTTATTTACAAAATTTTATAACAGAAACAAAAGAAAAACTTTTTTTTTTCAAAATTTTAGGTCTTTTTTTATTTAGCAAAAAATAAAAAAACTCAGAGGTGATAAAATACCACCAAAGGAAAACTCTATGATAAAAATTTCTGTTTGGGTACAGCGTAGCATGACCGCGCAATTGTCATTTAAACCGACAGCACTGAAAGCTGAAAATTGGTTTGGGCAGGAAGCGGGTGTACGTCCCTGTATTGAAGTAGTTAATGGAGCCAGTCAATGAGTATTTAAACATACCTGAAATTGGGGTTTAACTGCAGTAAAGAAAACCAGGTTACTGAAATGGCCATGCAGTGTGGAAGGGGTAAACCAACTTTGTATTCAGAGGTATGTATTTTGTTGCATAGTTACAGGAGTTCGCTGGATAAAGTGGAGAGGTGGGGCAGTGATGCCAAAATCTTTACCTTTTCCAATCAGAGAACACTTTGCATTCATTTTGAGATCAACACAAGATTGTGAATGGTGCCTATGCTGAGTGAGTGACTCCATGTGGTCACTATGTAGCGGGGCAGCCACTCTTCAATAAAATCCACATCTGGGATTCAGCTTTAATGCATGAAATGCATTTTCTTAAAAGCAACAAGTGTAGATCCATGAATTTGGCTTTGTAAATTGAAATTTTCTGTAGAGTATATAATGAACAACTCTGATGCATCAATCATTGGGTGGGAAAATAATATGTAAATGAATGGTTCTAGTCCCTCTACTTCTTGGAGAGCATACAGTTAAAGAGTAAACTGGGCTTTTACAATCTCAGTAAATAAAGGAAAAAAAATGCCTCATGAAAAAAGATTGGAGCCGGAGGCAGCCTTCTTTCTCCTTGGATCCCTGCTCTATTTGAGCACTAGATACATGCCAAAGCACTTTGTACTTGTCCATTTTCTTTGGCTGCTGAGAAAGCAGATTCAGTGTATGTAATGAAAAGCATTGTGTTTATTTTGTTTTTTTTTTGTTTTTTTTACAATATAGCTAGAAATTGTAAAACATAAACATTTGCATAGAATATTTCTAGCTTTCATTTTATAGCCTTACAAGCACAATTGCAATGCCTAAAGCCCAAATCCCTTGGAAGTACAATTGGGGAGTCTGGCCTGCAAACTGTTACAAACTTCTCTGCAGTTACAGATAGGAGACCGTGTAGCAAAATTACCACCTCCCTTGTCCGTTTGTAACTGTGCAGTGAGATCAGTGAAAACCACTCCTCTACCTACATCACTGAAAGCAAATATACACCCAAAAGCAAACAATATATATGCAGCTTACCATTTCCTAGATGTGGTGACTGCATTTGTTTTTTCTTTTTTAAGGTTTTTCCCTTTTAATTTTTTACCTGATGATCTGGCGAGTAAGTCTGTTTTTCAACAGAGCAAACTGTCCTGCACATGTAGCAGTTACAGGGTTGAGGTAAAGCATTTACCACTGACAGGAGTGCTTACAATGATATCAGCTTTTATTTATTCATGTAAAACCTTTGTCCCAAAAGAAAAAAAAAGTGTTGCTGTAACTGCTTAAAACATGTTAATTAAATGTTACTTTCAATTTGTTAGTGTATCTAAATCTGCTAATACATCTAATACTTCCCTCCCCCATACTGACAATGCATCTGTTCAAAGTTGCCCCCTGTGATCCTTCATCCAGAGTGAAGGCACTCTAATACAAGAGGTGTGTTACTGGCCAGATCATAGGGTGAAAACTAATGCAGCCGCCACATCTAATGATTGGTAAGCTGCAATATATTACACTTATGGTTTTGGGTTTAATACTGCTTGAAATTATACCAAAGGAGCTATCTGACTATATGTTCTACAACAGTGGCGTCAAACTCCATTTCTTATTTTTTTAAGAGAATAAAGGAAGCAGGAACTCAACCATTCTCCAACACCCCCCACCCCCCGCCAAACTGCATTAAATGGTGGGTGTGGCCAAATTGCAACAGTGCAGGGTTCAGGGGAGCGCAACAGTGCAGGGTTCAGGGGAGCGCAACAGTGCAGGGTTCAGGGGAGCGCAACAGTGCAAGGTTCAGGGGTGTGCAAAAGTGCAGAGTTCAGGGACACGCAACAGTGCAGAGTGCAGGGCTCAGGGGCACGCAAGAGTGCAGAGTTCAGGGACGCGCAACAGTGCAGAGTGCAGGGCTCAGGGGCGCGCAACAGTGCAGGGCTCAGGGGCGCGCAACAGTGCAGGGCTCAGGGGCGCGCAACAGTGCAGGGCTCAGGGGCGCGCAACAGTGCAGGGCTCAGGGGCGCGCAACAGTGCAGGGCTCAGGGGCGCGCAACAGTGCAGGGCTCAGGGGCGCGCAACAGTGCAGGGCTCAGGGGCGCGCAACAGTGCAGAGTTCAGGGGCGCGCAACAGTGCAGAGTTTAGGGCTCAGGGGCACGCAACAGTGCAGAGTTTAGGGCTCAGGGGCACGCAACAGTGCAGAGTTCAGGGACACGCAACAGTGCACAGTGCAGGGTTCAGGGGCACGCAACAGTGCAGAGTTCAGGGACACGCAACAGTGCACAGTGCAGGGTTCAGGGGCACGCAACAGTGCAGAGTTCAGGGACGCGCAACAGTGCAGAGTGCAGAGTTCAGGGACATGCAACAGTGCAGAGTGCAGGGCTCAGGGGCGCGCAAGAGTGCAGGGCTCAGGGGCGCGCAAGAGTGCAGGGCTCAGGGACGAGCAACAGTGCAGAGTTCAGGGACGCGCAACAGTGCAGCGTGCAGGGCTCAGGGGCACGCAACAGTGCAGAGTTCAGGGACGCGCAACAGTGCAGAGTGCAGGGCTCAGGGGCCCGCAAGAGTGCAGGGCTCAGGGGCGCGCAACAGTGCAGAGTTCAGGGACGCACAACAGTGCAGAGTGCAGGGCTCAGGGGCGCGCAAGAGTGCAGAGTTCAGGGACGCGCAACAGTGCAGAGTGCAGGGCTCAGGGGCACGCAACAGTGCAGAGTTCAGGGACGCGCAACAGTGCAGAGTGCAGGGTTTAGGGGCACGCAAGAGTGCAGAGTTCAGGGACGTGCAACAGTGCAGAGTGCAGAGTTCAGGGACGTGCAACAGTGCAGAGTGCAGAGTTCAGGGACGTGCAACAGTGCAGAGTGCAGAGTTCAGGGACGCGCAACAGTGCAGAGTGCAGGGCTCAGGGACGCGCAACAGTGCAGAGTGCAGGGCTCAGGGGCACGCAACAGTGCAGCGTTCAGGGACGCGCAACAGTGCAGAGTGCAGGGCTCAGGGGCGCGCAAGAGTGCAGGGCTCAGGGGCGCGCAACAGTGCAGAGTTCAGGGACGCGCAACAGTGCAGAGTGCAGGGCTCAGGGGCACGCAACAGTGCAGAGTTCAGGGACGCACAACAGTGCACAGTGCAGAGTTCAGGGACACGCAACAGTGCAGAGTGCAGGGCTCAGGGGCGCGCAAGAGTGCAGGGCTCAGGGGCGCGCAAGAGTGCAGGGCTCAGGGGCGCGCAAGAGTGCAGGGCTCAGGGGCGCGCAAGAGTGCAGGGCTCAGGGGCGCGCAAGAGTGCAGGGCTCAGGGGCGCGCAAGAGTGCAGGGCTCAGGGGCGCGCAAGAGTGCAGGGCTCAGGGGCGCGCAACAGTGCAGAGTGCAGAGTTCAGGGACGCGCAACAGTGCAGAGTGCAGAGTTCAGGGGCGCGCAACAGTGCAGAGTGCAGAGTTCAGGGGCGCGCAACAGTGCAGAGTGCAGAGTTCAGGGACGCGCAACAGTGCAGAGTGCAGGGCTCAGGGACGCGCAACAGTGCAGAGTGCAGGGCTCAGGGACGCGCAACAGTGCAGAGTGCAGGGCTCAGGGACGCGCAACAGTGCAGAGTGCAGGGCTCAGGGACGCGCAACAGTGCAGAGTGCAGGGCTCAGGGACGCGCAACAGTGCAGAGTGCAGGGCTCAGGGACGCGCAACAGTGCAGAGTGCAGGGCTCAGGGACGCGCAACAGTGCAGAGTGCAGGGCTCAGGGACGCGCAACAGTGCAGAGTGCAGGGCTCAGGGACGCGCAACAGTGCAGAGTGCAGGGCTCAGGGACGCGCAACAGTGCAGAGTTCAGGGACGCGCAAGAGTGCAGAGTGCAGGGCTCAGGGGCGCGCAAGAGTGCAGGGCTCAGGGGCGCGCAAGAGTGCAGGGCTCAGGGGCGCGCAAGAGTGCAGGGCTCAGGGGCGCGCAACAGTGCAGAGTTCAGGGACGCGCAACAGTGCAGAGTGCAGGGCTCAGGGGCACGCAACAGTGCAGAGTTCAGGGACGCACAACAGTGCACAGTGCAGAGTTCAGGGACACGCAACAGTGCAGAGTGCAGGGCTCAGGGGCGCGCAAGAGTGCAGGGCTCAGGGGCGCGCAAGAGTGCAGGGCTCAGGGGCGCGCAAGAGTGCAGGGCTCAGGGGCGCGCAAGAGTGCAGGGTTCAGCTCTCTTTCACAGGCTGTCTACATCTCACTTCCATCCCTCCGTGGCTCTTACCTCTGCACCACTCTCCCCCACCTCTGCACACATCTCCCTCCATAGCCCTTATCTCTTCTTCCCCTTCTCCCCCTCCCAAAAAAAAAAGCTTCTTTACATCTCACCTACTCAGCCCAGCTCTAGTACCTCCTGGCAGTGTAGACGGCTCCGCCTCTCTCTCTCGCTTGCAGGGAGATCATTGGCCAGCATCTGTGCACCCAAGCACAGATGGGCATCACAGTGCAGCTTACCACATGATGCCCCGTCCCACACAGCACCGCACCTGTCCCCTCCTTTAGTGTAGGGCAGGGCTTCTGTGTTTACAAGTGACAGTGAGTGGGGAGCAGAGGGCAAGAGGCAGAGGTAGCAGAAACGAAGTTCCACCACTTTCCAGCTAAAAAAAAGTCCTGTGTGCGAGGGCCACCTGAAATGGCCTGGTGGGTCATATTTTGGCCTGCAGGCTTTGCCTTTTACATGTGTTCTACAATGTCACATTTCTAAATTGGTATTTTCTCCTGCTGAGAACTTACTCAAATTTGTTTCAAATTTACAAACTACTTTGTAGTGTAATGCCCTGTACACACGGTCGGATTTTCCGACGGAAAATGTGTGATAGGACCTTGTTGTCGGAAATTGCGACCGTGTGTGGGCTTCATCACACATTTTCCATCGGATTTTCCGACACACAAAGTTTGAGAGCAGGCTATAAAATTTTCCGACAACAAAATCCGTTGTCGGAATTTCCGATTGTGTGTACACAAATCCGACGCACAAAGTGCCACGCATGCTCAGAATAAATAAAGGGATGAAAGCTATTGGCCACTGCCCCGTTTATAGTCCCGATGTACGTGTTTTACGTCACCGCGTTCAGAATGATCGGATTTTCCGACAACTTTGTGTGACCGTGTGTATGCAAGACAAGTTTGAGCCAACATCCGTCGGAATAAATCCTAGGATTTTGTTGTCGGAATGTCCGATCAATGTCCGACCGTGTGTACGGGGCATTAGTCTACCATCCTGAGTGGATATGAATTCAATCGATTGAGCAGGTTGTCAATTTTTTTTTTTTTCTTTCTATAGAGATGGACTTGTAGCAAATGATTTTTACCATACCACATACACAATCCTACAATCTGTTCAATTCATTTTCAAGATATTACTTGGTATCATGAGGGGCAGGCTGCAATCTTACTTTAACTTTGCATATCTTTGTTCAATTTGTACCCTTTTGAGTTAAATCCTTCTTCTAATGCTGATGAAGGCTGCTGTTCAAGCAGGCTAGCATGAAGCGAGGTTGTCAGTATGTTAGCTGGTAAGGAGGCTTCACAGGTCAGGCCAGCAATGTCTAAAATGTCTGGTCCAACAAAATGCTGTGTGCCTCAGCATTCATTGTACCAGAGAGCAGCTGGAAGCTACGCCCTAGGCACAACTTAGTCCCTCGACATCACCAACTCAGTGACAACACACAATTCCCAATATAAGGTTCCCAATCATGCCAAAATGTTGCAATAAAGTCCTCAACCACATAAGTAGTTTCAAAGCAAAAGTCACTTAGAACATGTTATACAGTTGTGCTTAAAAGTTTGCATACCCTGGCAGAAATCGTGACATTTTCTCATTGATATTGAAAATATGACTGATCATGCCATACAATTTTCTTTTATATAAGGATAGTGATCATATGAAATCATTTATTATCACATAGTTGTTTTGGCCCCTTTTTTAAATCATAATGATAACAAAAATCACCCAAATGGCCCTGATCAAAAGTTTACATACTTTGGAATGTTTGGCCTTGGTTACAGACACACAAGGTGACACACACAGGTAACAATGACAATTAAAGTTTAATTTCCCACATCTCTGGCTTTTTAAACTGCAATTCGTGTCTGTGTACAAATAGTCAATGGGTTTGTTAGCTCTCATGTGGATGCACTGAGCAGGCTAGAAACTGAGCCATGGGGAGCAAAAAAGAACTATCAAAAGACCTGCATATCAAGGCAATGAAATGTTATAAAGACAGAAAAGGATATAAAAAGATATCCAAAGCCTTGAAAATGTCAGTCAGTACTGTTCAATCACCTATTAAGATTAATATTCATGCATATTCAGGGATCTCTTGATACCAATCCAAGGTCAGGTAGAGCAAGAAAGCTTGGTCTACCAAGGAATTGTTCAGGATACAGAGAAAACCCCACAGGCAACCTCAGGAGAAATACAAACTGCTCTGATAAAAGACAGTGTGGTTGTTTTTAAGGAGCACAATACAATGATAGTTGAACAAAAATTAGCTGCATGGTCAAGTCCCCAGAAAGAAGCCCTTACTGCGCCAATGCCACAAAAAAGCCTGGTTGCAATATGCTCAACAACATCCTGACATACCTCATAAGTGTTTTATGTGACTTTGGCACAGTAAAGGTTTCTTTCTGGCAACTTGACCATGCAGCTTAGTTTTTTTGGCATGATCAGTGATATTTTCAATATTCATGTCAAAATTGTATGATTTCTGCCAGGGTATGCAATCTTTTGAACACAACTGTAGGTAACAGTACCAAAATGCCACGTACCTGCCCAACTGGAGTAGTTCTTCCTTCAGATACCTTTTGTGTTTGAGACCTAAACAGAAAGCCCCTTTCACACTGGTGTGCTTTTGCTGTGCTTTTCCAGGGTGTCAAAATGTGCATGAAAGCTAGTGCCCATTAAATCCTATGTAACACTGCAGGTGCACTGCGCTTTGAAAAGTCCTGCATGCTGCATCTTTGGTACAAGCCCAACAAAAGGGCACCTTCCATAAGTCAAAGGCAACACCTCAAAAGGGCATTCGTGTGAAAAGGACCCAAAGTGCCATACAGGGATGGGTTAATTAATTCTTGTAAGCTGTTTTTGCATAATTTTTTTTCTAAGTGTTCTTAAATTTAACCTGTTCCAAATTTGAACAATCAAAGTGGACCGATAATGGGGGGGGGGGGGAACAGATCAGCAGATGGTGATTTCAGTGAAAACTTTATAACAAAATGATCAGTTGATCCAGAGATATAGCCAGCTGAAATAAAATGCAAATGTTGACTTAAAAGTCGAGTTTTGGCTCCACTTGCTCCCACCTTGAAGCCTCTTTATTGGTACATTTTAATATGATGGATAGATGTATTCACCAATAGGAAGTCTTCCCTGGAAAGCAGGAAGAGCAGTGGGACCAAACTCAAATGTTCCCATGTTTCCGATTTTGTGTTTTTAACTTTTGCTGCTTGTATCTCCTAGATTTAGTGATAGGTAGGCTTAATTTTAGACTTGATCGAAGAAGTAGCTTTGTGATCAACATTCTTGAACAGATATATTCTCATAGGATGAACCCTTAATAGGTTGGTTTTTAGTTTTCAGAAGTGAGATATACAGTATATTCACAGGACCTAATGCTTAGTAGACTGATTTTCTATTTAGAAGACTTATTTTTATTATACTCAGAAAAGCTTTTAGCATTAAACCAACCAGTTAACATTACAGCAAAATATATATTTTGCCCCCCTTGGTACCCATTGCACAGTTTGATAGTCCTTCAATTGGTCTGTCATTTTACTTGCATCCTGGTAGCCTTGCAGCAAGCAGTGATTCTTTTAATTCATACAGGGAGAAGAGCAAGGAATGACTACAGAAAACACTGCAGTCTATAGAGAGAAGTGAGTCATACAGAGAGCAGAGTGAGAAGCTCAGGGAGCTGATTGCAGGAATTCAGTCATTCCCTGTTAAAGCTACACTCCAGTCAGAATTGAAAATTAAGCCATGGGATGCATACAGAGTGCACAGCCTTCCAGCTCAAGGCTTCTTTTGTTTCATTGCTGCAGAGCAAAGTCTGCTCCACTGTATTATGTCTTTAATCTTGGGACTTGAAAACTGATATCGCTTACCTGTCTGCAGTACAGGAAAGCTTTTTCTAGGTACACTCAGTGTGGGTTCCAGACAGAAAGCCTCATGTAAGAAAGTGTCGGTTCTAAAAAAATCTCTCACAGCTGCCAATCACATTCACTTGAAATTTTGAGTCTGGCTAGTGATATAGTAAAGCACAGAGAATGGGAATTTAAAGTGGTTCTAAAGTCAAAATAGTCTTTTGTTGTTTTTGGTTTTTTTAACCTTAAAGTGGAGGCCTATTTTTTAAAAAAATAAATAAAAGACTCTTCTAAGATACTTTTGGCTAAATAGCACCATGGACTCCCTTATCAAAATGTGTATTCTGCCGAATATTCTGTACTTATTCAAGCTCTGCCTATTCACATCCCTGCGGTACTTTTCAAACAGGCACGCCCTCTTTTCTCTAATTTTATTTGGGTGCATGGGAGGCCTCGGATCCGTCCTCGTCTTCTTACTTTGCCTAAACAACTAAGCAGATTAGCTGACCCAGATCTGCAAAAATACACCCAGGTAACTTATCTAGGTAGGTTGGTAGACTGGTGCCACCACAGGGATATTAAATTGTGACCACATATTGAGGAGGCTCAAAGTAAGATATAACTTCCATGGACCCTGTGGTGCTGTGCTGACTTACCCCTTTCGATTAACTCGCCCACTGGCACAACATCACGTGAATGCTCCATGCTTTTCCTGACTTGATCAGTTGCCCCGAGGAATTCTCCTCTATTCCCAATCTTGGGCAATCCACTCTTTGCTCTGGGCTTCACTAAAGGCTCTTTTCAGGCTCTTCTCCAATCGGGCTACTTTCAAGCATCCCACTTAAAGGAGGCAGGCTCTTGGCCTTCATTACAGACTCTTATGAATTTGACAGGCTCCTACAAATTTGATTTTTGGAAAGCACCACAAATCCATCAATTTGTTCACACTCTCCCCCTTCCGAATGGTTTCCAGCATAGGCTGACCACAATAGAAGGATACTACTCGGATAGTAGTGCTCTTGGTTCTACCTCCCTAGAGGATTTTACACTGCCCTAATATGAGAAATAGGAAGCTGATTTGGGGAGGACTTTTACAGAGTCATAAAAAACTCCTATGGTTCGATTTGCCTTGAAATCTTCACTTTGAACAAAGATTCAGGAGAATAATTTGAAGATTTTGACCCAATGGTATAGAATCCTTTTCAATTTTCTAAAAGCTCTTTCCAGCTACTTCAGATAGGTGCAGGTGCTGCCAGGGGAAGCGGGGTACACTCTTGCATGTCTTCTGGTCCTGCTCTAAGCTCAATCACTACTGGAAGGGGGTTCGCTGGATTGTTGAAAAATGAATGGATTACTCTGTTACAGATGACTTTGCATGTTTGTATACTCTGAAGAAGAAAAATCTCTTCCTGGACCTGGACTGTGTATGTCCATAGACACACACAGCATGGCTCGGCCACACCCCCAGCTCCCTCCTCACAGGATTTGACTCACAGCACCAGGAGCCAATGACTCCAGCTGCTGCCTGTATGTCCTGTGAGAAAAGGAGAAAAGGTAGAGTGAGGAGCAGGGATGCAGCCGGGCACATCGCTGGATCGAGAGGGACTGTTGCGGGGGGGGGGGGGGGACTGTTACTAAAGGTTTATGACTTTAAAACCTTCCAGTATCAGTTTAATGCTTTCTTTTCATGAATGTAAAAAACTCCCCAATACTTACCCAACTCCTACCCATCCACCCCCCCCCCCCCCCCCGCGCCTTATTCCCAAACAATTACCCGACTCCCCTCACTGCTGTCAGCAAAGGAGGGAGCTGGTGCGTGGTTGCCTAAACTGTGTGTGTGTCTGTTTGATGCATACAGTTCTCATTGGGAGCATGCGCACATGGATGACCCCTTAGCACCTGGCTTGCTAAGGTGGCACCCAGAGGAAGGAGGAGTGGACAGTGCCAAGAAGTCCCTGAACATGTAGCAAACAAAATTATTTAATGCTGTTAAAGGCTAAGTCCACCCTCCGCAAAAATAAATAAATAAATGCAGACATATTAATTATTCACAAAATGTGGATTTATTATTTTTTTATGCATTGGAGTCTGCAAAATATTGCAACCGCAATTGGTAGTTCATGGCTCCTGCAGGCTATTCCTTGAGCTGCAGGTCTATCCTGATTTATAGACCCTCAGACACGGAGCTGGAGAAAATATCAATGGATTATAAACGTGGTGACTTCCCTTGTGCGCCATTGCGAACTTTGAGTCTCTCTACCAGGGTGACAGATCTCTGTGAATGGATGGCACGGCTGTGTGGGTGAAGCCATGCAGAGCAGCACCAAATTGAACTAATAGGAGGTGGCAGGGAGTATTCCCCCCCCCCCCCAATTCAGGAGGGGTTGAGGGTGTTTGGATGCAAACCCTAAATATGGGTGTAACATGAAACATGACCAGAAAAATTACCTTCTCTTAACTTTTTATTTCAGTCCTTAAAGTGTTTTCTGCTTTCAGAGGATATTGGTATCATTTAACAGTATTGCATCTCTTGAGCACGGTGTTGGCAAGTTGATTGTAGTAGAATTTTAGCTATGTTCACCTGCCCAATGAAGAATATAAAACGTCAGTTTTGGCTGAAATTACTTTGGATTTACTACATACGTTAGCAATTCAAAGGGAAGTCAGAAATGTTAACTTCCTGGTTGTCTTCCTGAGCCAGTGGTTTCATTATTTCTGAGTCTCTGGGCTGGAACAAAAAGTCAATCACTCTGAAAGTAGACAGCACTTGGTACACGGTTCTTTTTAACCACTTCAACCCTGGAAGATTTGGCTGTTCAATGACCAGGCCATTTTTTGCGATACGGCACTGCGCCGCTTTAACTGACAATTGTGCAGTCGTGTGACGCTGTACCCAAACAAAATTGACATTCTTTTTTTTTTCCTTTTTTCCCACAAATAGAGCTTTCTTTTGGTGGTATTTGAACACCTGCAGTTTGTATTTTTGTGCTATAAACAAAAGAAGAGCGACAATTTTGAAAAAAAAAAACACTATCTTTTACTTTAAAAAAAAAAAAAATCCTTGGTTTAGGCCAATATGTATTCTTCTACATATTTTTGGAAAAAAAAATCGCAATAAGCGTATATTGATTGGTTTCAAAAGTTATAGCGTCTACAAAATAGGGTATAGATTTATGGCATTTTGTGTTACTTTTTATTTTTTTTACTAGTAATGGCGGTGATCAATGATTTTTATCAGGACTGCAATATTGCGGCAGACAAATCGGACACTTTTGACACATTTTTGGGACCAGTCACAATTATACCGCGATAAAAATGCAATTATACAGTGCTATAAAAATGCACTGATTACTGTATAAATGTCACTGGCAGGGAAGGGGTTAACACTAGGGGCAATCAAGGGGTTAACTGTGTTCATTAGCGTGTGTGTTCTAACTGTGGGGAGATGGGACTGACTAGGAGGAGAGAGAGGTCAGTGTTCATAGTATGTACACACGATCTGGCTCCTCTCCTCTGAGAGAACCATAATCTGTGTGTTTAGACACATAGATCCTGGTTCTCACTCTCACGAGCGATCACGGGTGCCCAGCGGTCATTGCGCCTGCCAGGCACTCGCGTCAACTGCAGCGGCTGGTCGGGAAGGGGTTAAAGGTTAATTCCACCCAGCACTAAAATATATTCTTAAATTGAATATAGTTTGTATAGATACATGCAGGGCTTTTTTTCTCAGAAAATAGGTGCAGGAACTCCTCCCTTCCAAGCCACCCTTAAATCCGCCCCTACCCACCTTCGAGCACCGTTCCTTGGTTCCGCCCCTTACCCACCTCCCAGTACCACCTCTTTCAGAGAATACAGAAACAAGTATCAATTTGGTGCTAAGTATTTTGTATGGAATTTGTTAATGATAACAAGAAAGGCAGTAAAGTAGATCTAGCATAAATGGACACCCCAGCAACAATGGACTCCCAACAGCCAGCATCAATATACCTTCCGGCAGCCAGCAGATCCCTCCCAGCAATGATTTATCCCTGCAACATAAGATCCCCCACCAGCAACAATAGACCCCCCCACTGCAAAAATAGATCCCCTCCAGCAACAATAGATTCCCCAGTAGCCAGAATCGCCAGAATCAATAGACCCTCCAGCAGCCAGCAACAAAGACCCCTTCCTCAACAGTACATCCCTCCTAGCAATGATTGACCCCCCCAGCAACAATAGATCCCCCGAGCAACATAAGAACTCCCCAGCAACAATAAACCCCCTTCCTTCACAAAAAAAGTTCCCCTCCAGCAACAATATATCCCTCAGCAGCCAGCATCAATAGACTCTCCAGCACACCCCAGCACCTCTTTCCATTACATACATTCAGTTCGGGAGGTGTCGGAACTGAATTCCACCACTTTCCTGCTGAAAAATAGCCCTGAATACATGTCTTCAGAATTTAGTTGAACACTGAACTGCTAATCCTTTGCAGGAGATGTTGCAGCTGTTAACTTCAGATTAAGCTAAGCTTCTAGGCAGGCTGCAGCCTCTTATAATATGATCCTGCTCGCACAGCCACTCACTCATGATCATGTTTGTTGGAGGCTGCATTAGGCTCTGAGAGAGGGATGAACCCTGAAAAAGACTTTTTTACATATGCAAAGGCTAAGATTCTGGACTCTTTCAAAAATGAGAATACCGCCAGCAATATATCTAGCAGGGAAGCTTACTATGCAAGATCAATGCTATGATGAAAATTAAATCCTTTTAGCAGGTATGCAGTTTCCCCTGAGTGAGTTTATTTGCAAATATTTCATGTTTGACTGGAGCGTATCTTTGTCAAACACACCATAGTCTTATCTCCAATTATCCAGAGTTGAGATCTCTCAGCTGGAGGTCCCATGCCATCCTCTCTCTGCATGTATTATTGTTATGTTGTACTTTTAGCTATGAATTCTCCAAGGGAAAGATTATTTTTATTGTTATATAGTCACTGGTGGTTGAAAATATGTTGAACTGTGACCTGCTATACATCTAACCTCAATGCTTGCCCAGGAAATAAGCGTGTAAGTCACAGGTTGCCTAAGATCCTAAGTTGTTTGAATGAACAGAACCAGTTTTGAAACCGTATTCAAATTTGGCTCATTCAAAAACAGAACTACTCCAATAGAAGACAATCTTAAAAATAGATTTTGTTTAAAGCATCACCTTAAAACTCTCAGCCCTGAAAACCATACATACTAGTTGTTTTTTCTTTATCATACATCACAGAACACAGTGAGGCTATTATTCCTTACTTACACATCTCCAGGTGAATGGACACTGGTAGACCAAAGGTCTTTTGACAGAAAGTGATCCCCTTTATAAACCCTCCCATACAGGAAGTACTTCAGTTTTTTACCAGTGTCTGCAAGGTGGATGGGCAAGTTTGTTTGAGCTCTCTCGAGCTCCAGGTCTGGAGTTCCAGCACAGTTCTCAAATGAATCAAGGGACTGACCGATCGGCTCCATTTGAAACGGGCTTATATGCTTAGATAAATGGTACCCGAGCTTCGCAATAAAGACGCAAAGACCCTGCAAGGTTTTGCCTGTAATGCGACCTCCGGGCACTGGTCCCTGCGTAGTGGAATCCTGGACACCACAGAGCTAAGGCATTCCTGCTGGGTGCTATACAGGTCCAAGGGAGTGGACCCTAAAACATGAAAAGTGTACCCAGTACTTGAAGGTCCCCCAAGTGACGGAACCCATGGTGATGGATGAAGATTGGGCTGTTAGTTTCTAAGTTGCCCTGCACCTGGACCGGTAAGTGAAATCCCTCCCTTTATTTACTTATTGTGGGGTGCCCCATGTGTGTAACAAACTGTCAATCTAGCTAAGGCTGGACACCTGTCTAGCAGTGACTGCAGGGGGGAGTTTTGGGCTGACTGTTGGTGTTTTGGGTAAGGAGTACCTTTCTTGTTGTCTTGGCTGCTTTTATGTGGATTGTCCGTGCATGAAAATTTGTTGGTGCATGAAAATTTGTTGCTTGCACGGGACCGTGACCATGCACAAGCAGAGCACCCCGGCACACAGCCATCTAATTTAAGCTGAGAGTGGCTGACGTGGTGCTTCCAGGGGACAGCTGTGAGACACAGAGCAGGCTCTGAAAAACTTTCGCTTTCAGCAGTTCATTCCTCCTTACCTGGGTCACGTGAGTCACCAGGTGTTGGTTGGCAAGCTAAAGTGCTTAGCAGGATTGTTGCATAGGGGCTTGGTCTCCCTTCTGGGGTAAAATACTAAACCCAGGTACTCCCTTTTTGTGGCTTGCAATGTCTTCAAAAAAGAGGAATGGGTCTAAGACTACAGGGAAGGGCACACTTTTGTTGTCAGTAGCTCCATTTGACTGTATTGTTGGATTTTACTTCAATAAAGATGTCCTTATCCCAGGGTGCGGCTATCCAGGATTTCTTCTTACTTCACTGTAGCTCCTGAGAAGCCTAGTCCAAACTCTAGTGTTTTATCCCCAGAGAGACCAGAGGCTTCTGGGCAATCTGAGCCACTGTACCTGTCTGGTATTGTGTCTACAGTCAACGCTCCTGCTTCACCCTTTATCACCAGGGATGAACTGTCCTCAGCCCTAGCTGGGTTAGAGCACAGGATTGCTGGCATGATTGCCTTCATCCCTCAAGGTGGCAAAAAGCGTGACAGATCCTCCTAATTTGGAGCAGGAATGGGTTGAGGAAGGGGAAGAGCTAGATGCTAAAGACTTAGGAGATGGCCGGGCAGATGAGTCTGCTTCTGAGGAATCTGGACCAGAAGATGTCCAGTTGGTATCAGCCTCTCAATCGCAGAGGCTTTTGATCCAGACTCTTACCAAGATGGTTCGTTCTGCCTTTAGGTTACCTCTTGCAGAGGTTTCTGAGCCTCCCTTGTCCTCTTTGGGGTCCCTGATCCTCCTCAGGCTGCGCAGGCTTTCCCCTTACACCCGCTGTTGGAACAGGTGGTGTATGCTGATTGGGAACATCCTGACAGGATTTTTGTTCCTCCTAAGAGGTTTTCCCTTTTTATATCCCATGGAGGAAAAGTTAGTTAAGAAATGGAGCATTCGAGCTGTAGATGCAGTCTCTTCCTTAAACAAGAACTTAACTTGTCCAGTGGATAACGCACAGGGCTTGAAAGACCCTGTTAACACGAAACTGGAGTCATTATTAAAGGCTTCCTTTTCTTTGGCCAGCTCAGCTATTCAGCCAGCTGCTGCAGCAATTGGAGTCTGCCAGTCCTTAAAGGAATAGGTCAGACGGCCTGACGGGCCTAACCAGGAGGATGGTCTTGCTGAAAATAGGGCAGATATTTCTTAAGCGCTGTGTTTTGCTGTAGATGCCTTTTTTAAAGGATGCTATACAGCAAGTCTCTTGTCTGTCTTTCCTGTCTGTACACATGCACGGACTTTTGTGGCTTAAGAACAGGTCAGCCTAGCTTCCCTGTAAGAAGTTATTGGCATAGTTCCCCTTCCATGGGGAATGTTTGGTGATAATCTGGTCAAGTACATCCAAAAGATTTTTGGAGAAAAGAGTTCTTTAGTTCCTGTAAAGAGAAGGAGCAAGCGTCCCTTGTTTAAAACCTTAGGGACTTCCTCAGGTATTTCAGTGCCAAGGCAGTTCCGCCGCCAACAGGGCGCTAGAGCCAGGGGCAAGCTACAGGGCAAGAAAAAACCCTGGGTACAGAACTCTTCTAAACCCAGCACCAAGCCCTCCTTTTGAGGGGACACCCCCACTCTATCAGGTGGGGGGAAAGGCTGCTCCAATTTGTGGACATTTGGAAAACCAGTGGTGCAGGACGAGTGGGTCACCTCAACAGTGTACAGTGGTTACAAGCTGGAATTACGGAGGTTTGCTCCTTAGAGGTTTTTAAGATCCAACGATCCTCCAAAAAGAAACTTCTTGTTTCAGGCACTAGAGCAGTCAGTGCATCACAGAGTGATCATACAGGTTCCAGTGTCCGAAAGAGGCACAGGGTTTTATTCAAACCTGTTCACGGTTCTAAAACCAAATGGGGACATAAGGCCAATCTTGGACCTAAGATCCCTGAACCAACATCTGTTAATCAAATCCTTCAAGATGGAGCCAGTTCCCTCGGTAGTAGCCTTGCTCCAGATGGGAGACTTCTTAGCCTCCATCGATATCAAGAACGCGTATTTACACGTACCTATATTTCAGCCTCATCAGAGGTTCCTGCGGTTTGCAGTAGAGGAACGTCATTTCCAGTTTGTGGCACTGACCTTCGGGCTTGCCACAGCAACTCGGGTGTTTACAAAGATCCTAGCACCTGTACAGGGTCTTTTAAGGGCCCAGGGGATCTTG